>CM037091.1:107678467-108384812 GCA_020916435.1 Oxytropis ochrocephala | reverse complement strand
AGTATCTCATACTATTCGTTTTGAGATTTGGACACCTTATGTTACCAAAGTCCCTATTAGTGACTTTTGGAGAAGTTTTACAAAAAAAAACATGTGACTGAAGACAACAAATGGAAAAATACTCCAAATAATGCAAGACTAGCAAGACCACTATATGCTACTCCCTTCGTCCTAAAATTAAGATTCAAATATATTAATTTTTGTTGATCCACTTTTACCATACATGTTTAGAGCCAGATAGAGAGAGTACTCTACAACATCTTCTTCTTCTTTTTTTAGGAGCATCAAAAAGAAGAATGAAATTGCAAGAAATATTGAAAGGTGGGTCCAGGAGCATTATTGTCACAAAAGTCCAGTTCAGTTGGTGGGAAGCCAGTGGAACCATCTTGTAGTAGAGAACTTTTTTTCTTATTGAAATGATTGTAGTAGAGAAGTTGTATATGCAACGCATGGAATTAATCAACATAACTTAATAATGAAGATCACATGATCTCTTTATATATATATATATATATATATATATATATATATATATATATATATATATATATATATATATATATATATATATATATATATATATATGTTCAATTATATAAATTTTTGCACAACTAAATCACAAGAAAGACAATGGAATGGCATAATTGGTGTCACAAAAAAAGCACCACTTTTTAGAGTAGTATTTGAGTGGATACTCGAGTATATACTATTTGTTGTATTTGATATTTGGATAACTAATAGTCTAACCTATATGATCACAAAAATGGATAACCCTTTATGAATACCACCATTAATTAGGCCCTGTTATTTAATATTGATTACTAGTATAATTTGTTAAAGAATTATGATCCTAAAGAATTTCTTTGTAACAATTACTAAATTTTTCGATGGTCATTATATAACAATCTGATGGTTTGTACATCCTAATCATAATTTAGTGTTTGTGTGGTTAGTACTATAAGTCAGAATTGTATTATTTATACTTTTTACCAGAACAATTATTCATCCCTCTCCCAGTGATCAGACAATTAAAGAGTTGGAGGCTTGAGATCTTCTCCATTTATTAAATAGTTCGAATAGAAGAGAGATAGACTTTGAACAAAAAAAGAAGAAGAAAGAGAGACTCGTGAATTAAAATAAGATGGTTTTGTGCTCTTTTTGACCATTTCAACCAAATGTCATGCTCCCTCCCCAGAATTTGGCTGATTTATAGGCGAATAAAATATCATTGTACTTTCAGGAAAAAAAAATAAGAACATTATGCTAATGCATAATTAGCAGCACTTTTCCTTGAAACGCTACTCATGACTATTAATGAGCAGCGTTTTCTAAGCGATACCCATTGTGGGAGTAAAATCAGTAGCGCCAAGTTTAACACTGCTCAAAAGCACTACTCATGACTAAAAAAAGGCGCTGTCCATCCTCAAATTTGTTGTAGTAATGTGAAAATTGATTTGTTTATACGTTGCTTTCTTTACACATGGAAGTTTGATCACCGATCTTTTTACTTTTCACCTAATATGTAACAAACAAAATAAAAGTTTACTTGACTTTACTTCATTTTTTAATGTGATTCTCATTGAATGTTGGACTTGTTGTGCAAATGGGAGGGACATACCTCCTTATTCTATTCTTTAGTTGTGTTGCTCAAGACAAGGAATCGATTGTTCTCGAAGGGGAAATCTTTGCCATAGTATATTTATGTTTCCATATGTCCTACATATCCAACCTATCATGGATTCTTCACCCTATCTTTTAATTAATGGGTCTAAACTACAGAATCCTCACTTTCTTTTGGTGAACGTTATATATATGATATTGCATTTTCTATTTTCCTATAGACATGTAATTTAGGGCAATGAAAATAATTAAAAGCTATAGTAGTAGTGATTAGTAGTACGAAGTTTTGAAGAAATGTCAGAATACCAGTATACCACTAAATTTGTTTTAGCGCTGGCTTCACACAACATGCATGGAAGGTTGGAGGTATTCAAAGCTTGAAGTGATTTTCTTCACTTTCGTTTCGTACTGAAACACATTTCTCTTAAAATGGTAGTGTTACTTGAAGTTTCTTTTCAATTTTCGAAAACGTAGGATTATTAAATGAATTTAAATATTAAATGAATTTAATTAGCTAGTATGTATTGATAGCATACAAATTGTATTCCGTTAATCTTGAAAGTCACACATATTATGAATTTTTTGGTTGAAAGTGTAAAAAATCTTTACACTGTCAACACATACCGATTAAACTCTTATTTAATTTGACTTCTAGACTTAGATTATCAAAGGAGTAACTTTTTTTGGCAAAAAAAAAAGTTATGCTAGTTAGCATGTATTGAATATGTAATTTTTGTGTCTAAATCATATGACAATGAATAATGTTGGATCATACGAAACAAGTTGTTGTATATGATGTCCATGCAAAGATGTCAAGTTTTGAAAGGTATTTCATTGTATGCTACTAGTATTTGATTTTAAAATATATATACTAGTAATGTTTGTCTCTTCATTTAATGAATAACTTGTTAGGGACCATTTATGCATTCAGTGTGGCAACAACTAATGGTTAAATGTCGTAAAAAGTGTGTAACAGAAATGACTTTTTCCATTTGCATTGTACAAATTTCCTGTTTGTGTTACAAATTTCCAAATATCATAATAACCCATTAATTAAGACTAGAGGGTGTTAGGTTCAGTTGCCCCCATGCAGCCATTAATCCAATTCATGCAATTTTCAACTCTCAACCATAAATCTCACCCTTGCAGTTGCAGATGTAAACTTATATTATACCGTACAAGTACAACTATTTCAGTACCATGTATGAACTGAATCCCTGCATATGCATTAACATGTTATCCTTATAATTTGTATTTATATTACTAAATACTGATAAATCAATTTTTAATACCAATATAGCCTCTTTGATTCCCTTCTTAAAATCAGTTTTTTCAGTTTTTACAAAACTAAATTAAAAACTGAAAAAAAAAGCACTACAAGAAAATCTCTGATTTGCGACGGCGATTTCCGTCGCAAGTGGACAAAAATCCTTCGCAAATTCGCATTTTTGACGGAATTTTCGGCAGACAAAAATCAGTCGCAAATCGTTTGCGACAAATTTTCCATCGCAAATTTTTCCGTCGCAAATCATTGGCAAATATCTGTGTCAAATTTCATCACAAACGAATCGTAGGGAAGAAGAACAAGAGATTATTGGGGCTTAGGGTTCAGATTGAAGCTGTGAAATTAAGAAGAGAAGGTTAGGGTTTTTAGTGAATAAAAACTTAGGGCTTATGTGTGAAATATAGAATAGAACAGAAGTGGAATACTCACCATTGAAGAAGAAGACGGCGGAATAGAATGCTTACGGGTTAGGATTGGCCAAGAGGATGGCATGGCAATGGGCGGGCGGGTGTGGGAGTACTCCCGCCCCCGTCCCCCACCCTCCCAAATTGTCCCCGTCCCCATCCCCGCTTCTCCACCTCTGACATTTCCTCCCATCCTCGTCCCGTCCCTACCTGATCATGAGGACCCCAATAACTAACAAAAATATAAATTAAAATATAATAAAACTAGAAAAATATATAAAAAGTAAGACTAAAATTCAAAAGTTTAACATTTTTATTAAAAATATAAATGTTAGTCTTAGTTTTATATTTTAATATTTGGAAAGTATAAAAGTTAGAACAATTTAATATTTTGTTAATATTTTAAATTCAAAACACGTATAAAAAGACTAAAAAATTAATTACTTATAAATAATATATATCTATAATAAGTATAATTATGTAATTTATTCAGCGATGTCATGTCCACATGCATGCAGCGGGTATGATCCCCATCCCCATCCCCACTTTGATTGCGGGGGGATTTTCTCCCCCGTCCCCATCCCCACGGGAAAAAATCCTCCGCCCTGGGGCCCATTCGGGCTTGATCCTCCGCATGATCCCCACTTGCGGGTAGAAATTGCCACCCCTATTGGCCAGCAATGGAGGAGCTTTCTGATTCTACGGTGGTGGAGAGGAGGAACACAACCAGAGAAGAGGAATCATGGTGGTGGAGTGGAGGGAACACGACCAAAGAGGAGGAACCGTGGTGGCAGTGGGCGTTTTTCTGGGAAGAGGAAGAGTGGTGGGGAGGAGGCGGAGGTTGAGGGAGAATGAATCGTATGAGTTGTGAGGGTTTAAGTGAAAATGCAAGAGTTTCCGACGGTTTCGCGACCGATATACTCGTCGCAAATTAGCGACCGACCCATATTCAGTGGATAAAATACGCGTAACATAATGAACTGCCCATATTCCGGCGCAAATTAGCGACCAGCCCATATTCCGTCGCAAATTAGCGACTGGCCCATATTCCGTCGCAAATTAGCGACTGGCCCATATTCCGTCGCAAATTTTGGTGGCTAAAAACGAGTTTTCTTGTAGTGTAGTTTGATTAAGGCTCCGTTTGATAATACTAATCCACTAGCTTACTAAGTACTTTGGTATCATTAGTTTATAGCATTTTTTCACTAGTTTATAGTTGTTTTTGAAACAGTACTTGAAGTAGCGTTTGAGCGTATAACTTCTAATGCTTTGTTTTTCTCTTGATATTTACTGTTGTTATTTTAATGTCCATTTATATCATTTTATATTTATATAAGTTAGGTCAATCTCTATTTTTATCAAACACATTAAATTCAATCCACTAGTTTATCTATTACTTTGTCAAAACATAATGAAAATTCAATGGTTGAAAGCTCGCGCCAAGGTGCTCAACCCAGCCATATCGTGCTTGGTGCGCGATTAATTTTAACTATTGCATAATTTTAACTGCTTAGGCTCATAAATAAATTCTCTTAATTGCTCCAAACTAATAAATAAGTAAATAAATTGCCTCAAAAAATTAATTTCTGTTAATTAATCTAAGCACATCATTATTTACTTCAGTAAATAATATAATAATTTTTCTATACTTGTTTTCTTTAAAGATGAACAAGCCTCCTTTGGTCAAAGAAAATTGAATACAAATATACTTACTTACATCACAAATAGTCAAATATATTTATATTTACCTAATTTTACCGGGGTTAAATGTGTTTGTGTTCTTTATAAAATTTGAAAATTTTCTTTCTAGTATCTATAAAAAATCTCACTTTTTTTAGCCTATGTTTTGTCTCACAAATGAAAGTGAGAGGAAGAAAAGTAAAGGAAAGGAAAGAAAAGTAGTAGAGAATAAGATATTTTCCTTCCCTTGTTTGATAGGAGAAAAAAAATAAGAGGAAAGAAAAGTATATATATATATATATATATATATATATATATATATATATAAAATGACAAAACTAATCTTTAATAGAAAAGTAAAATATTTTTTATTGCAATACATTAATTTTAGTGCAAGGTTAAATATGTCATTTCATAAAAAATTGTGTTTTGCCTAACTTTTTTTCTCAAAATGGGACCTACTAAAACTTTTATTTCCTTCCTATTTTTTAAGGCAACCAAACAAAAGAAAATAGAATATTCCCTAATTTTTTTTTCTTTCCTTTCATTTCTTTTCTCTTGGTTTTCATGGCTACCAAACACACCATTAGTTCCTACATTTTTCTCAATCAATGTTTTTAGTCCCTCGCGAGTTTTAATAACTCTTATTTGGAATTTTGAGTAGCACTTTCTAAATGCTACTAAAACTAACGGGAGACTAAAAACATTAAGAGAGAAAAATATAAAAACTAAAATGAGTGAAATATTTTTCTAATAACTAAAAATATATTTAACTCTTATTATTACATAAGAGCAACAATATAGTATAGAGTGAAAAACCACAATTGCTTTCAGCCTACTACTCCCTCCAGACCTATTTATAAGTAAAAAGTCAATTTTTAGGTTCATTGAAAAATTAGTGTATTTGGACTACATTATAGTATAAATACATTAGTTTTTCAATGAACGTAAAAAGTGTTTTTTTATTATAAATAGTCAGAGAGAACAAGAGGAAACATTATTATTAACTTTCAAAAGGATGTGCAGTGCTATAGTGATGGTCATTGATATAATTGCCTCATTAGACAATTGCCCGTGTATGAAGGGCACTCATCAGAAATAA
Source organism: Oxytropis ochrocephala (assembly GCA_020916435.1). Lineage (NCBI taxonomy): Eukaryota > Viridiplantae > Streptophyta > Magnoliopsida > Fabales > Fabaceae > Oxytropis > Oxytropis ochrocephala. The sequence goes on along the minus strand of CM037091.1, from coordinate 108,378,721 downwards.
CAGAGCCTGAAACCAAATACTCTATTATTGTAAGCGTGAAAATGGGGCAAACAAAGTATTCCAACATTTCCTTTCTTTTTCTTTCCCTTTATTTTTGTATTTTTGTATAATTGCAGTAACTTGTTCAGTATCAGATATTTAAAAATGATAGTAACAAATATCGTTGGTTCAGTAGTTTAATCTACCTTGAGACATTAGGTCGATCGGACGCTCTCAGGTTCGATGTTGTCCGTAGACAAATTCGATATTAATCAATACAAATTTTGATTCTATGCACAACTATGTGGATAATCAGTAATGGTCTGAATAAAAAAATAGAAAATGAAAAACCAATTTTTTCTACCATCCCTATTATAATATTGGTCTAACAAGTTACAGAAAACTGATGTTGATGCTGCTGATGCCTAGAATTGTAAAAAAAAAATTAAAAATCTCAAAAGGAATTTGAGAGTGTCAGAACATCAGAAACACACACACACACAGGGGCACACTATTGTTTTTAAGCTAAAAAAGGTTCTGAGTTCTGAACTTCTGTTGTTGCTGATCTCAATTAAAGACAACGAGAGTGTGTGATGTAAGTAAGAGTATGAATAATACTATAGTACTACTACTATTTTAATTGTACTAGTATATGATTAGAGATAATTTCCCACGAATAAACCATTTATTAATTTACTAAATAATCAAATTTAGAAAAATCCCCAGTTTGTAGAGTATAAGCCTTACAAAATTTGGTGATCGTACTTGGGATTTTTCAATTTTAGTCCTTAAATACTCCAAGGTTTTAGTGTTGCTTATGCTTAATATTTTTTTTTTTACAAAAACTTATGTTAATATTATCACCAAAAGAAACTTATGCTTAATATTTGGCACGCATGAATAAATTTTAGATTTTTATATTTTTTTTGAAGCAAAATATTTATATTTTAATTTTTGGTAAACATTCCAATACATATTGAATTTTGTTAGATATGACATCTCATCACTCAATAACATGTCATTTTTATATTTAAATATTTTAAAATAAATTTAAATATTATACCTATAGAATATCAATAAATATTATAAAATCGTCTTCACTTTTTAGCCACATTTATAGTCAAAGAAGAAAAAGGTATTAATTGGATTTAAAAAATGGTTTTTATTTTTTTCTTTATTAGTGGAGTATCTTCTGCGCGCAATTTTAAAGATTAATTTCTTGAGTCAGGTAAGACTTCTCCCTCAAAAAATTTAATATTATTGGATGTCCACGACGGAATTTGAATCCAAAACTTTAATTAAATTAAAATAGATTCCTATAATCTCATCTGAGTTCTATCGGTTGGTTTTAAATTTTTTATGTTAGGTGAGTTTGATTGAAATTGTTTTGGTCAAAATGAAAATCTTACAATTTTCACACAACAGTGTTCCTTGTCGGATGGAAAATCAAATCTCTCTTTTCTCTCTCTCTCTCTCTCTCTAAGTCCACTTTTTTCTCTGTCTAGGTTCTCACCACCCACCTATCACTTTCGGTGTTTTTTACAGAACAACTAAAAATTAACCCATTAACAATAACAATAACAACCATTCTTGTTCCCACTATTAGCTTCCAAAGCAAGACAAGATAATAATAATAAGAGTAAGTTAGTGAGTGTGTGAAGAATATGCCACCAAACAACACACTCACACAAACAACAAGAATCTTAAAATTATTTAAAGATTGAGAAAGAGAGTTGAAAAGTTAGTTAAGAAATGTCAAAAGATAGTAAAGAAGAAGAAGAAGAGATAAAGACAATTGAGAAGTGGAAATGGTCTGAAATGCAAGGTCTTGAGCTTGTTACTACTGATGCTCAACCTCAAAACCAAGTGGTAGTAGTTGAAACAGAAATGGAAACCTCTGTGTCAAACAAAGATGTTTCCAATGAAGAGAAAAAGAAGAAGAAGAGTGAGAAAGAGAGTGTTCCTTCTGTGGGTTTTTCTGAGCTTTTCAGATTTGCTGATGGTTTAGATTATATTCTAATGATAATTGGAACTGTTGGAGCAATTGTACATGGTTGTTCTCTTCCAATCTTTCTTCGTTTCTTTGCTGATCTTGTTAACTCGTTTGGTTCTAATGCTAATAACTTGGATAAAATGACACAAGAAGTCGTCAAGGTACTATAAAAAAACAATTCAAAGTTGCATGCTTTTTTTTGAATTGTTTTCATTCATGATGTTTGTTTGTTTTGTAGTATGCATTTTACTTTCTTGTTGTTGGTGCTGCTATATGGGCATCTTCATGGGCAGGTGAGTTTGAAATTTTAGAAAAAAACAACCTTTTTGTTTTTTTTGGGTTTTTTGAGTTTTTAATGTTTTGATTTTGTATTGTAGAGATTTCTTGTTGGATGTGGACTGGAGAGCGTCAATCAACTAAGATGAGGATTAAGTATTTAGAATCTGCTTTGAAACAAGACATTCAGTTTTTCGACACCGAGGTTCGAACATCTGATGTTGTTTCTGCAATCAATACTGATGCTGTCATGGTCCAAGATGCCATTAGTGAGAAGGTGAGTGAATCAATAAGTTTTGAGTATCATTATACTACTCTGTTACATAATATAAGCAAAAATTGGTTAACTGAAAGTTGATGTATCTGGTTTTTTAATTGTGTTGTTTGGTTGATGTGCAGTTGGGGAATTTCATTCACTATATAGCTACTTTTGTTTCTGGTTTTATTGTTGGATTCAGTGCTGTTTGGCAATTGGGTTTGGTTACTCTCGCTGTAGTTCCTATGATAGCTGTTATTGCAGCCATTCACACCACTACTATGGCTAAGCTCACTGGTAAGAGCCAAGAAGCTCTTTCTCAAGCTGGCAACATTGTTGAACAGGTAACAATAGTTGATCTGTTTGTTCTCTATCTTGTTGTTCCTAACAACCGGCATCAGAGCTTCTAGTTCGATGGGGTATTAGTTTCTTGGTATGGTTAGTGGTTGCAGGTTTGTCTGATCTTTCACGTCAAAAAAGAAGTTTGATACTGTGAAACTGTTGTTTCTAAAAATGGGGTGTTTTTGTTGTTGATATTGCAGACGGTTGTGCAAATCCGAGTAGTGGTAGCCTACGTTGGCGAGTCAAAAGCACTGCAAGGCTATTCATCAGCATTGAAGGTTGCTCAGAAGATTGGCTACAAAATTGGATTGGCAAAGGGAATGGGATTAGGAGCCACTTACTTTGTTGTTTTCTGCTGTTATGCACTTCTTCTGTGGTATGGAGGTTATCTTGTAAGGCATCACTATACCAATGGAGGACTTGCCATTTCAACCATGTTTGTTGTCACAATTGGTGTATTGTGAGTAAACAAAACCATAATGATTATTGAGTTTGAGTTGTTTAATTGATTTATGTTTAACAAGTTTAAGAAATAATTTGATTGACACAGAGGTTTGGGACAAGCAGCACCAAGCATAGCTGCATTTACAAAGGCAAAGATTGCTGCTGCAAAGATTTTTCGTATAATCGATCACAAGCCGAGTATAGACAGAAACGGCGAAACTGGCTTGGAATTAGAAACAATTACTGGACTTGTGGAACTTAAAAATGTGAACTTTTCTTACCCATCTAGGCCTGAAGTTCAGATCCTCAATGATTTCTCCTTAAATGTGCCTGCTGGAAAGACCATAGCTTTGGTTGGTAGTAGTGGCTCTGGCAAGAGCACTGTTGTTTCCCTTATTGAGAGATTCTATGACCCAACTTCAGGTGAATTTTGACGCATTTGAAAAGTTTACTACTTTTGATTCATTGAATAACTGATGTATCTGGTCTATTACCACTTTATAAGAGACCATGCAGTTTAGACCAGACACATCAGTTATTCAATGAACCAAAAGATGCACTGTCTCTAATAAAGTGGACCGAAGGTAGTAGTTTTTAGTGAGGTTTAACATGCTTGTTTGAATTTTGAGATTGAAAATTTTATATGGTATTTGTGGTTAATCATTGTAGGACAAGTTATGCTAGATGGGAATGACATTAAAACATTGAAGCTTAGATGGTTGAGGCAACAGATAGGATTGGTGAGTCAAGAACCTGCTTTGTTTGCTACAACAATTAGAGAGAATATATTATTGGGAAGGCCTGATGCAAATCAAGTTGAGATTGAAGAAGCTGCTAGAGTTGCTAATGCACATTCATTCATCATCAAACTTCCTAAAGGCTATGAAACCCAGGTTTTTGTTTTTAGTCCTTATAAAATATCTATTTATAAAGATTAGTCCCGACGATCGATATTTAGTCTCCTTATAAAATATCTATATACAAGTCAAAGCCGGGGCAGGAAGTGTTTTTGTTCATGCATTGCATCTGAAAAGAGCAAGAGGGTAACATGCTTCATCGGTCAACTTGTGCATGTTCATACAAAAATATGGACCACCGAAAATTTTGTCCACCAATCATGTAGCTTCTAAAACAATAAATAATTTCTGCATAGAGCTTTGAATAAACTAATAATGAATGACAGAAGGAAACATACAATATATGATAATTATTTAATTCTTGTCCTTGACTAATTTAATTGAGAATAAGTTTGCTTCTCATTTAGAATGGAGTGGTATAGAATGCAATGAGATAACTATGTATTAATGGTTAGATATTTCATAATCAAATGAAATTAATTCAAACTTAATGGTTATCTGTTAAATTATTAATATATGAAAATATTTTGTTAATGGCAGGTAGGGGAAAGAGGGCTACAACTTTCAGGAGGGCAAAAACAGAGAATAGCAATAGCAAGGGCAATGCTAAAAAACCCAGCAATTCTTCTCTTAGATGAAGCAACAAGTGCATTGGACTCTGAATCAGAAAAGTTGGTTCAAGAAGCCCTTGACAGGTTCATGATTGGCAGAACAACTCTTGTTATTGCTCATCGCCTTTCAACTATTCGCAAAGCCGACCTTGTAGCTGTGATTCAGCAAGGAAGTGTTTCTGAAATTGGCACTCATGATGAACTCTTCTCTAAAGGTGAAAATGGTTTATATGCCAAGCTCATTAAGATGCAGGAGATGGCTCATGAAACTGCTATGAATAATGCCAGAAAGAGTAGTGCAAGGTAGCTTTTACTAATGTTGGATACTGGCATACTTTGAGAAACTTCATTTTCATCATTGTTCATGAAAGTTTATATTGCTACTTTCACTTAGAGCTGTCAAAATCGACTTCCCGGCCCGGCCCGGCCCAATGGGGTAAAATGCAAAAGAGGGTTGGGCTGGCCAGCCCAGTTATCTTTTGGGTTGTACTTTTGTAGTCTGGCCCAGCTCAAACACTGGGTCGGCCCAATCCAATTTTTAACAACACGCCATCTGGGTTGGGCCAAAATGTTCCAGCTCTTTATGGGCTTCTATTTTTTGAGCCCAGTTCAGAACACTGGGCCATCGGGCCAGCCCATTGAGCTGGGCCAGAATTGACACCTCTACTTTCACCCTTGTGCTAAATTCATCTTTTAAATTGTAGATATTCCAAGCTGAGATATATAATCTTATATTCTTATGGCATTTTTATTTGCAGGCCTTCAAGTGCAAGAAACTCAGTAAGCTCACCTATAATTGCTAGGAATTCTTCTTATGGCCGGTCACCATACTCGCGTAGGCTTTCCGATTTCTCTACATCAGATTTTAGTTTGTCGCTTGATGCATCACATCCAAATCACAGGCTTGAAAAACTCCCCTTTAAAGAACAAGCCAGTTCCTTCTGGAGACTAGCAAAAATGAACTCTCCTGAATGGCTTTACGCTTTAATTGGTTCAATAGGTTCAGTTGTTTGTGGATCCCTCAGTGCTTTCTTTGCTTATGTTCTTAGTGCCGTTCTTAGTGTCTATTATAGCCCAGACCATAGACACATGATTCGAGAAATCGAAAAGTACTGCTACTTGTTGATTGGTCTTTCATCAACTGCACTTCTCTTCAATACATTGCAACACTTCTTCTGGGACATTGTTGGGGAGAATCTTACGAAACGTGTGAGGGAGAAAATGCTGACGGCGGTGCTCAAGAATGAAATGGCGTGGTTTGATCAGGAGGAAAATGAGAGTTCCAGGATAGCTGCTAGGCTGGCTCTTGATGCTAACAATGTCAGATCAGCCATTGGAGACCGAATTTCAATAATCGTGCAGAACACTGCACTTATGTTAGTTGCTTGTACTGCAGGTTTCGTGTTGCAATGGCGCCTCGCCCTTGTCCTCATAGCTGTCTTCCCTGTTGTTGTCGCAGCCACTGTTTTGCAGGTTTGTTTTCTAGCATGCTTTTTAATTAAATTCATTGTTTTTTTACCGAATCGAAACGACAATGGCTCAATCTCAGTGTGACTTATTGTTTTGGGTTTCCTACAGAAAATGTTCTTGACCGGTTTCTCTGGTGACCTGGAAGCTTCTCATGCCAAAGCCACACAACTAGCTGGGGAGGCTATAGCCAATGTAAGAACTGTTGCAGCCTTCAATTCAGAAGCAAAAATTGTTGGCCTTTTCACCTCAAACCTTGAAACTCCACTACAAAGATGTTTTTGGAAAGGACAGATTTCTGGAAGTGGATATGGAATAGCTCAATTTGCACTTTATGCATCCTATGCACTTGGTCTATGGTATGCTTCTTGGCTAGTGAAGCATGGAATATCCGACTTCTCGAAAACAATCCGAGTTTTTATGGTCCTCATGGTATCTGCCAATGGTGCTGCCGAAACTTTAACACTTGCCCCCGACTTCATCAAGGGAGGTAGAGCCATGAAATCAGTCTTCGATCTCCTAGACCGTAGAACCGAGATTGAGCCAGATGATCAAGACGCCACTCCTGTTCCTGATCGTCTTCGCGGTGAAGTAGAACTTAAACATGTGGACTTCTCCTATCCTAACCGCCCGGATATGCCAGTTTTCCGCGACCTTAATCTTCGTGCTAGGGCCGGTAAAACTCTAGCACTCGTCGGACCTAGTGGATGTGGTAAGAGTTCAGTGATTGCACTTATACAAAGATTCTATGATCCAACATCTGGTAGGGTAATGATTGATGGAAAGGACATCAGAAAATACAACCTTAAATCCTTAAGAAGGCACATTTCTGTGGTACCTCAAGAACCATGCTTATTTGCTACAACTATCTATGAAAACATTGCATATGGACATGAATCTGCTACTGAAGCTGAGATAATTGAAGCTGCAACACTTGCAAATGCTCACAAATTCATATCTTCTTTACCAGAAGGATACAATACATTTGTCGGCGAGCGAGGTGTTCAACTTTCCGGTGGACAAAAGCAAAGAATAGCAGTAGCTCGGGCTTTTCTGAGAAAAGCCGAGCTAATGCTACTCGATGAAGCAACGAGCGCACTTGATGTTGAATCTGAGAGGTCTGTTCAAGAGGCTCTAGACCGTGCCGCGTCAGGAAAAACAACTATCATTGTTGCACATAGGTTATCAACAATCAGAAATGCTAATATGATTGCTGTGATTGATGATGGGAAAGTTGCTGAACAAGGCTCTCATTCACAGTTGTTGAAAAATTACGCAGATGGGATTTATGCACGCATGATTCAATTACAAAGGTTCACAAATAGTCAAGTCATTGGTATGGCTTCTGGTTCAAGTTCTTCAACATGAATATATGCCATATACCCATCATAATGATTGGCAGTTTTTTGGCTTGGACATAGTAATAGTATAGTTTGTGTATCATCATCCCTACCATCTTTTTTAATGTCCTATTAAAAAATGTATGTTTTTGTCTTTGTGAATTTTACTAAGAAAATGAATGACAGAGACAAATACATGATTGAGATTGAAATGGATGAAGAGATTCTCATCCTTATGTATTTAATGGAGGCCTTCATTTTGCATTTTGTTAAGAACTCCAATGAGTTGAGCCTCCTCTAATCTAATTCTCTGACACAACTCAGCGTATTCTCTCACCTAAGCTTATATAGACTTCTCCATGAGTGAATAATATAAACTTATTTTAATTAATAAGCTAGAATTTTAGGTCCGTAAGCACTTATAAGATAAGTACTTGTCATATAAGCATTGATGTAAAAACTATATACAACTTATTTTCATTTAAGCTATCAGCTAGGATAGCTTATTGAATAAGCTGAAAACAACGTATAGACATGTCATAAGCTATTTCTTTAAGCTCTTCCAAACACTCTTACAAGTCAAAATAAAAATTGTTTATATACATGAATTTAGAACTTACAAGTGCTTGGTGAAAGAGTGAAAGGTTAAAAATCCTGAAACATTCGAATCCAACACTGATAGCAGCAGTGAAGTGATGGTGGTGGGCAATGGCATCAATGGAACTTGTTAACTACTATTTCAGATATGGGATGCAGGTGCATATGACTCACGAAGGGGACAAACATTATGGGTTACTTTAAAATAACATGATTATGTTGTTGTGACACAAACGTGCGTTACTTTTCATTTGATAATAATAATAATAAAATAGATAACAACTGGAAATCAGAGAAAGATCTAAAAGTGGGAATCAGTGTGTCTGTGGGAGAAAAATGAAGAACCGCGCGCATGAGAAAATGTCACAAAACATGTTGATGACACAAATTTTGCGACATCGACATTTTTTGTCACAAAAAAAGCATGCAATTTTCTATTAAGTGGGATTACTGCAAAAATTAAATTAACAGAAAAGTTAAACTTAATGATTCTTAGAATGTGGTTTGGGCCTAACTCAACCCCACAAGGCCATTGCTTTTCCCACACCCCCTCCTACTCTTTCACACCCCTTAACAAATTTTATTCCAAAAATAACCTCGCGTGAAACACCGAGTTCACGTGTTTAAAAGATCGTTCGAACGACATTGTTCAACATATTCGAATGACTTCGTTCAACAGGTGAAATTACGCACGCTAGGTGTGAAGTCAATATTTAACACACTCGAGCGATGTCGTTGAGCGGGTTCGAACAAGGTCATGCGAACAGTTTCGCATGACCTCACTCAACACAGTGAAAACCCCAAAGAGAGTGTGAAGTCAAGATTTAACACACACGAACGATGTCATTCGAACTCGCTCAAGGCCCGTGTTCGAACAAATTGAAATTTCGTGAAAAAAAAGAGGTTTTGGCTGGCCTTTTGGTCTTTTCACACCCTTGTGGGGTGTGTTTTGAGTAGAAGGGGGTGTGGGAAAAGCAATAGCCCCCCACAAAACCAGCTCCTTTTTTATTTTTATTTTTGGGTTTGTAGCGTGTCTTTTTTTTTAATGGTAGGTGGCCCGATAGATCTATGATAAGCTCTGATACCATCTTAGAATGTGGTTTGGGCCTAACTCAACCCCACAAAACCGGCTTGTAAGGTGAGGGTTGCCTCGTCATTATAAACCCTCTAGAGACCTTATCACTAGTCAATGTGGGACTTGAGATTTTCCCTAATAATGATGAATTGATAAAAAGATCGGAAACAAATAGGAATGCAAGTTGGGGTAGCTAAACAACATATTATTGTGGTAGCTAAATATAAAATACACCTAATTATTCAAATACATATATTATTTTTGGGTAGCTAAAACTACGCCATAATTACACTATCAACCATCCTTGGAGCTGCAACAGGAAAGTGTAACTAGCAGCAGAAAGAAAAATAAGAGAAGGGTGTGCAAAAAATAAAACTAGGGGTGTCAAAATATATTTTTCATAAGAGTATTAGTGCGAAGTTTTGAATTTGAGAGTGTGCAGTGCACACACCCTAAGGACTATGTAAGTCCGCCCCTGCCTGCCGGTAAATATTGGTCATTGGATACAGATCGAATGACTATAATTTAACTTCTAAAAATAGATATAAAATATAACTTTAAATCTACACCATTAGATCATAATTCTATAGCGTTTTACCAAATTACCCTCTCTTATTTTTCTCATTTTCTTAACCTATCCTCACCTTTATCTTCTCCCTCACACTCACTTTCCTCTCCTTCTCCAGTGCATCTGACTTTTCCCCTTTTCGACTATTAGGAGTGGGTACATGTACATTTCAATCCAACTCAAAGCCTAGGACTATTTCAAGAGATATCATGTAAGTGTTTATAGAAAAGAAAATAATATTGAAGTCTATTGTGTTTTTGAATAGTCAAATGATTTCACTAACAACTGATCCTTAAATTTGAATCCAAAATTGGAGTCACACATGTGCCACTGCTTATTACGTTGATGATGAATAAGACTTGCATAAAAAATACCGAGCTTTAATCTGATTTTTGAACTCCTTATGTTAATTTTAAGACATTGATTTTAATGTTGGTTTATTTTTTTTATTTTTAACTTAATATTTTTTCTAAAAGATGATATATTACAAATGAACCCAGTACCTTATCCATTTAAAGTTAGTTTAGATTGGTTCGGCTTACATAAAAATTTAGGTCTAATCTTACCAAACCCGGTCCATTATTTGATTGGGTTGGGTCTGTATACACTTTAAAAACCCAACTCACAAAATTCAACTCACACCCACCCCTATCCACCACATCTCCACCCTTTCACCACCATGTCAACATTTGTCTACCTCTGCCGCTTCACCATTACGCAATTGCGTGCTTTAATCGATTAAGTTTTGATTTGAAGACATTTTAATGATTGAACTCATAGTGCAAAATAATTTTCTTCCACAAATTCAAATCAATAATAGTTGTCCCTTGTGTCAAAAAAAATAGTTGCCCCTCATTGATTTGTTGCCTTGGCAATTTCAGCAATATGGAGACATCGGCTCCCGGGTTCGAACCAGGGTGTGAGCGGTGGTAGTATGTGTGTGGTGTTTATTTGTCATTTGATCTAAGTAGACAAAAAAAAAAATAATAGCTGATATGTGTGCCCTAGTGATCCAACAAGACCATAATGGGTATGAAACAAGATATTAATAGTTTACCCTATAATTCTTCTTAGTCTCACTCTAAATTTTATCATTTGGTCTATACCTTTTTATATTTAGTCATGTGAAAACATTGTGAATCTAATAGGCATATATCTAATATGGACTCGATTCATATATAGTCCTTAAAAAATCTATGCATGTGTTTGGAATACTACAAGAACCCCCCAAACGTGTGTCAGAGTCTACGCTACTTGTTGTAGACTTTATGTAGACGTGAGTAAAAACGCGCAAACAAATATGCGTTGTAACAAGTTGACCACTCTTTTTTCTCTAGTTTTTGCTCGCTTTCTAATCGAGAACTTTTCCTGTTGACCTAAGGTATTTGGTCAAGGGATGTAAAATTTTAGGTACTAAATTAAACTTTTGTTAGGGACTAAGTTAATACATTTTTTTGAACTTTACACCGCTTGACCCAGGATCTTAGGTCTGCCATTCCTAATTGCACAGTCCATACACAAAGTACTCCGTCGAAATAGGTTTGGTGCACCTCTTCAGTACATCACCACAATGTTATAAGGAGGAGTCTTGGGATATGGATCATCTCCTTCCCACTCTCTATACACCTCGCTCCATCCTCTCTATCTCTCTCTTAATTTCACTAATAATGATGAGAGAGAGTGAAATTAAGAGAGAGATAAAGAGAATGGAGAGAGATGTAAGAGAGTGGGATAGAGAGAATCCAAAGTGAAGAGTCTTGCTGCCCAAGCGCAAAGGGTTGCAACTGCCAAATTATTAAGTGAAAATAAAAGAAAATTCCAACTTGAAATAAGATTTTGTTTTTAGAAGATAAGGCCGTGAATGAGGTTATCTTCTTTGATAAGTTGGATAAAACCAATTATGATGTAGACAAAAAAATTCATCTACAAAATTGTGTCTTGATCTTTGAAGAAGCGAACAACCCACGAGGTGTTAAGATGAAGATTAAGAAAAAGGACTCACATGTTTTCGTCAGTTGATAGAAGGTTGTCCATCTTTGGACACTTTAAAAAGAGTCCATATTAGGTGTACCCGTCTCCAGTGGTGGATCTAGGAAATTAGGTTAGGAGGGGAAAATTTTTTGACACGTGCATTGCTAAAAATATCATAAATTTCAAATTTTAGTATTTAATTAACTACACTACACACCGAGTAATTATCATCTACTTGATTTCATGTTAAGAAATTGTTAAATAATGAATTCACTATAGGTGTTTTTAAATACTCATTCTAACATAAGAAATTCAATTAAGTGCAATTAAATATTTAGATTTCATGTAAACATTAAATGTGGCAAAAGTAGTTTACTTTTGCTTATAATAATAACCAAGAATTCCATCAAAAATAATAATAATAATAATAATAATAACCAAGAATTGAAGCTTTTTTTTTTCTTATAATAGTGAACGGGGAGAGTACATCTCTCTCAGCACAATGATTAGGCAATCGTTTATCCATTAAAAAAATTGATGATATAGTGCAATAATGGCGCCGTAAAACAAATTTAGGGATTTAGTGCAAACTTTTAAATTGAAGGGAGTTAAAGTAAAAATTTTTATAGGGAGGTAAATGCATTTATTTATTTTTCAGAGTCCAAATTACGCTTACCCCCATCTTATATTTGTGTACTCACTTTCTTCCAAACTAGAATAATACTTTTTTAATTTACAAATCACACTAGAAGCATTCCTTTATTTCATCAACCCAAATTGGATAGTGTGGTTAACATCTCCATCCATCTCCAAGTCATTAAATATGATAGCCCGAAAATATTTATATTGCGAGACTCATCATGGTCATGTGTATTCTCTAATTTTCACCTCTAGGTTATGATTTATGTTTTTTCTTGCTAAAAATGCACTCCATGTGATCAATCATACTCATACGTAGACAAAAACTATGTGCTTCTAAGGCTTACTGCCATATTTATAACATTTTATTTACTTCTCTTCACTCCTATTTAGGAAACTCATGCAGGCATGTCAACTCTTTTCTGCATGATTTGTCATCAAATTTGCAATGAAGAAAAATATAATTTGTCCCACATTTAATAGATAGGACTCTGAAATTAAGAGAATAAACTGAGCAAACCTACATGAAATATTGAACCAAGGTACAAAACTGAATGGAGCAACTAAAAACTATGAAATGCTTGACAAAAAAGAAAATCGTAACGAAAAATATTTGCATGTCAAAATGTTATCAGATCATACAATCACACAATCATAGTGGTATTTTATCATATGCAACCATTTTTTACCAAGGCCAATTGCATTCAGCCATCCAGCAATAAAAGCAAAATAGCTCAAATTGGGAAATTTAATATTACTGCGTCAGAGCCAGATTAGATATACATGCAAAATCAGCCTTCTTTCTTAGACCAAAGAACAATCAGTTTTTTTGGATGAATAAACAATCAGTTTTATTTGTTATTTCATATAAGAAGCGCCACATTATAAATTAAAACTGCAATATATGCTCTCTGAAGGACTTTGTCAACAAAAAAATTGCTCTCTGAAGGACATGAAGCATTTTATGCAGACTAACCAAACAGATTTGGAAATGTCTTCAGTCCTTACTACTAGAAGAAAAAAAACTGAAGTCTACACAGCTAAATTAAGGACATGCTCAGATCTTTCTATCCTCTAAAATCTATCTTCCCATTACACTGTCTATTATTCAACCTTGCCCCAAAAATCCCTACTAACTGTCTAACTGTCTAGTTTCCCGCCTAAGTTCTAATGGTCATTTTTGTTTCTTCTAGTGCGCACTCTTGATACTTTCATCACAGTCTCATTATTTTCATCCCTAACAGTAAACCAAATATGGACAGGCAGGACCAAATCAAGATATAGAATAACAAAATTTCCAGAAGCACTTAGTTTTGTAAGTGGTACCAGAATGCTCAAGACTTGAATACATAAAGTTTATTTGATTAAATAATCACTACTACAGCAATTCACAGTAATGAGGTTAGTGTGTCAAAGACACATGCCAAGGCTGTCCCATAGGCCATAATAGTCTTGACAATAATTGACTCAAACCCTTGAAACAACAAATTTGCTATATTTATCGCTCTACAGGTACCAGTCCATATTATACCATTAACACAACCGTATGTAACCTATTCAACAGACTCTAATGGTTGAAACCAAATGAGCCGGACAGAATGAAGGTATCAACCATGGAAACGACCCCTTTTCACTAATTTAATCTGCATGCTAATGCTTGCAGTAATACATAACACAATTAAACTGGACAAACCAAGTTAACACAAAAATTGTCTTTTCCCACGTTGGTAGAAATTGGAGAGATACATACATACATACACACACACACACATATATATATATATATATATATATATATATATATATATATATATATATATATATATATATATAAATATATATATATATGCATTGTATTAGAGTAAAGTAAACATGTGAAAGAGCTGAAGGGCACTGTTAAATCAAGATAGAGACATAATTAAAAACCCTGAAGTACATAATATTGTACTGACAAAAATTAATCAAGACTGATAGACAAAAATAAGAGATTTATTTGATTAATTACTCCTTACAACAGTAACTCACATGCTAAGTGTGTGAAGAGCCTATGTCAAGGTTGCGCTAGAGTCCTAACAGTATAATTGTTCAATAATGACACACCAATAACATACTTCCTATATTTATTGCTCCACTAACAGTAATTATTCAAGACTGATAGACAAAAATAAGAGATTTATTTGATTAATTATACTCCTTACAACAATAACTCACATGTTAAGTGTGTCAAGAGCCTATGTCAAGGTTGGCTAGAGTCCTAACAGTATAATTGCTCAATAATGACACAACAATAACATACTACTTCCTGTATTTATTGCTCCACTAAGAAAAATCAATCAAGACTGATAGACAAAAATAAGAGATTTATTTGATTAATTACTCTTTACAACAGTAACTCACATCCTAAGGTGTCAAGAGCCAATGTCAAGGTTGGCTAGAGTCCTAACAGTATAATTGCTCAATAATGACACACCAATAACAGCTTCCATTTCACACATACCAGACATACAAAAGTTAAAGAAATAGTAGTTCATTATCAATGGAAACAACCTTACCTAAATCTTGCAGACCAAAACATTCAGAGGCCTACTTACTTTTGTAGTTGACACGAAACATTACCTTGATAATTGCTACTTTATTTCAACCTCCAATAGCATAAGCCAAAAGAGTTTAGCAGAATGAAGGAAGCAACCCAGAAATGTATACCCCTATTCTCATCATACTTTGTAACAGACAATTTGTTGGTTAGGAAGCTGACAGTATAGCTGAAGTACTGGAAATCTTGTCCTTATTGAGATTGAGTGCACGCAAATGTTATGATAAATCCAAATGGCTACGTGTAACGTGTTCAAGAATAAATACATGCTATCTGAGTCATACATGATGAATACATGTCATTATAATATCTCTAAGGTCAATTTTCCCGAGTGATCATTTCTTAGTATAATCTGCTTCAGATGATTACTTGGGGATGCTGTAAAGTGTTTTAAACTTTAAATTATCTAGAACAGAAAGTAGACTCTTTTGGTTACTTTCACGGAATAGCTTCAACTCCAATGCTGGCCTAGCTAAATTCCAGTCTTAAGTGTCAATTAGTTTAGCATTTCCTTCTTTTATATCAAAACATGGAAAAGAAGAAAAAAATAATAGTACTTTACAAAAATATCTCTGCCCTAAGTAGTAAAGAGACAATATACCATGTTGATTCTCAAAAAAGGAAACGGAAGGTAAATAGAAACTAAAATTTAATTCAATACAGGAAATAAAATAAGGATGACATCCATTCCATATCTGATAAGAAATTTATTGCAGAAAGGAAGGGAACTTTTCTTTCTTTGTCTGCCAAATGTTCGAAATGGTTTCTATTACCAATTAAACCCATATCAGAGACGTTACCATCAAGAAACTTCTAATTTTGACATAAAATATTACTAATGCCATCATGTCATTTTTTATCCATCCCACTTTTCAACAGTTGTCACAAACTTCTCTAACAAGGGATCTTCCCTATCATTCCTATACTCCATTCTCATTTCCTCTTATAACCTCGTTTGCCGGTGATTCTTTTATACAAGAATATATTATTGGAAACAAATGGAGCAGAATATATATATATATATATATATATATATATATATATATATATATATATATATATATATAAAGGTGAACAAAATTCCTAAGTAGAAAACTTAAAAGAAAAAAAGTCAGCAAATGTAGCTTAATAATGCCTCAAAAGGTTTTTGCAGAAAGAATGATTCAACAATTTTATGATAATGAGCAAACACGTTCACTACAGAAGAGAATGAATATCCATTTTCTCAATAAAGAGAGTTTTTCTCTTAACATTATTCACATGCTGATAATTGTAATAAATTTTCTTTAGTAATTTCAGTACTACCACATAAACTTAGGAAATGCAAGAATACTAAAACTTTTCATGGTGCAGTAATAGAATCATACATCAACAACCAAACCTCATCCCACCATATGAGGTTGGCTATGTGGAATGATACACCATTAAGCTCCACCATAATCTAAAATTTCAGTAAAACCATTTAGAGCAAGAGCATAATTACTCGTAGGACTTTTCTTTGATTTGCTTTTGTGATTAGTACGCTAGGAAAAGACTCATGATATAATTTAATATATTGTGAACTATAAATACTTTAAATTCTTTTACCAGCCATTCCAAAACAAATTAACTACACAAGCAAATTGGTAATTTTTTTATGACTCGTGCTACTGAGCACAAAATAACAGAATAATTAGACAATAAACAGAAGAAAGCAAAAATCAATTTAAGAAGCAACTGCATCAAAAATTAGAAAGGTATGAAATATGCTAGCTTGATTCAGTTGGCTTTCAGCCAATATTTACATACAGTATAAAAGAATCTCATAAATTCCATGATTGCTAGAATCAATTATTACTCTGATCAAAATCATTGACAGTAAAACTCTCTAAAATCAATTATAACTCTGATCAAAATCATTGACAGTAAAACTCTCTAGAATCAATTATTACTCCAATCAAAATCATTGACAGTAAAACTCTCAATCAAATTGTCGGCAAGAAACGACATATCCAGCTATCAAGTAGCTACGTTGCAGCATTATTGTTTGCATGAATAACGTGTCTCTCGAAAAGAACCGCTTTCCGTAGCTCACTCATCACACTAAATTCTTCCACCTTAACCCGAATGCATGTTCTCATCATCCTACCCAGCATTTCCTTCCTATTTAAAGAGAAGGTTTCATCTCCCATGCACATTACACCCACTTGATCATTACCTACCATAAATCACCGACCCGCCCTACAGTTGCCTCAGCACCAAAGTGACTTTCTCATCAGGCTCTATATACCTTCATAGCTACAACCCTAAAAACCATGAGAAGCCTAATCTTTGAGGAGCCTGAAGCCGGGAATCCAGGATATGCTTCAAGCGGTCTACGCTATGCCTGGCAATCAATAAGAGCCCCTGTGATAATACCACTCCTAAAACTAGCAATCACATTGTGCTCAATTATGTCAGTCATGCTATTTTTCGAAAGAGTATGCATGGCAGCCACAATTTTGGTTGTCAAGGTGCTGAGGAAGAAAAAATACACTAAGTACAAATTGGATGCCGTGAAACAGAACATAGAGAGAAACCAAAAATACCCCAAGGTGTTGATCCAAATACCTATGTTTAATGAGAAAGAGGTAACATTGCATTGTTATTAACAAGTCATGCACATATTTAAATTTTTATCATGTTATATGGTATATATGCATATTTACCAGTTCATATATGTTATATTAACCCAAAATAATGTGTAAGTTTCCCAAACAAAACTCCAAGCATATACTATATTATTTGTAAATAGTATAAGGACTAAGATTGGCTTTAAATAGGAAGAAATCTACTAGATCATGTGTTTTCAAACATTTCATTGTGTGTCATTAATTATTAATTTCCTTACTCCTAATTTCTTACTTTTATTTATTCATTTTTTTGGGGGAAGAGGGGGTTGGTTAATTTTCGTACTATTTAACGTCTTTCAAAGATCCTTCACTAAGGTATCTTTTCAGATTGTCGTTATTTTTTAATATACCATAGCATCGATTCTATACAATGATAAACATAATAAATCACAGCTAACTGACAAAGTAAAGGAACACGAGTGTGTTTGTCCAAACAAGGAATGTCCAGTAAGATGGATGCAGTAATGTTGGTAACTATTAAAGAACAAAAGATAGATTACCTCAGCTAAAAAACTTAATTTCTGCTTCCAGGTCTACAAGCTTTCGATTGGAGCGGTGTGCGGGCTTTCATGGCCAGCGGACAGACTCATAGTTCAGGTCCTTGATGACTCAACAAATCAAGTCTTAAGGGTATCTGACTAATCCAGTAAAGCTTATTGGCAAATCCCATATGTGTTTGTAGCTGAGTGGGTGCAACATTATAGTAAACATGTGTTTTCATAACATGCAGGAATTGGTTGAATTAGAGTGTCACAAATGGATGCAGAGAGGTGTGAATGTCAAATATGAAACAAGGAACAATCGCAATGGTTACAAGGCAGGTGCCATGAAAGAGGGTTTAGAGAAGCAATATGTTGAGGATTGCGAGTTTGTAGCAATATTTGATGCAGACTTCCAGCCAGATCCAGATTTTCTTTGGAAGACGATTCCTTATCTTCTTGAGAACCCAAAGTTGGGTTTGGTTCAGGCAAGGTGGAAATTTGGTAAGTAACTAGTAATACCAGAATGTTAAATTGTTGTAGTCACATCAATGAAACAGCATGTCTTACTAATGAGTCAGGTAAATCTAAGTTTTTTAACACTGCTTTCATGTCTGTGCAGTGAATTCAGAGGAATGTATGATGACTCGGCTTCAAGAGATGTCACTCGATTATCATTTTAGCGTTGAACAGGAAGTTGGCTCCTCAACATACTCATTCTTTGGATTTAATGGTAAGTTGAAATGCCCGTCGGATTGAATTCATGCAAAGACCTTTGCAGATAAGCTTATTTAAACATGTTTTAAAACATACAGGGACAGCCGGAGTTTGGAGGATCCAGGCAATAAAAGACGCTGGAGGATGGAAAGACCGAACCACAGTGGAAGATATGGACCTTGCTGTTAGGGCAAGCCTGCAGGGCTGGGAATTTGTTTTCGTGGGTGATGTAACAGTAAGTTATCCATAATTCTCTAATGTCTTCTCTAAGTTTGAATAATCCATAAACCACCACATCCTCATGAGGGTATAATTTGCTGCTTGCTAGGTCAAAAATGAACTACCGAGCACATTTAAAGCATATAGATTTCAACAGCACAGGTGGTCATGTGGTCCAGCTAATCTCTTGAAGAAAATGACAAAGGAAATCCTCTTTTGTGAAGTACGTAAACTCTAATTTCCTCATCAATAGCTAAAAACAAATTCAATTCCTTGTAGACTCAAGATCTACAGTCCCTTACACTTATTGAAATTTGTATCATGTCTGTCATCCAGAGGGTATCGCTTCTGAAGAGACTTCATCTTATCTATGCTTTCTTCTTTGTGAGGAAAATAATTGCACATTGGGTCACGTTCTTCTTTTACTGCATAGTCATACCAGCTTGTGTGATAGTTCCAGAAGTCAACCTCAGAAAGCAGATTGCCATATACATCCCAGCAACCATTACAATATTAAATGCAGTGTCCACTCCAAGGTAATTGGAATCTGACAGAATTCTGAAATTTATTTAGTTTCCCTAAGCCATATTAATTATTCTACATTGACTTACACATGGGACAGATCCATGCATCTACTAGTGCTCTGGATACTCTTCGAGAATGTTATGTCACTCCATCGAACTAAAGCAGCAATTATAGGACTTTTGGAAGCAAATCGTGTCAATGAATGGGTTGTGACCGAGAAGCTTGGAAATGCTTTGAGACTACCGAAGAATAATGCTGGACCATCTACACAAAGAAATTGGTTCCGATTCCAATTCCAATTCCGATTCCGGATTATAGAAAGGTACCAGCTGCTTTGAGGTTAAACAAAGTAATTTATTCAACCAATAAAACAAATTGCCATTGAATCTCTCAACAATTACGTACAGGAAAAATGATTCAGATGTTGAAAAATAAAATTAAAACTGTAGAGAAAAAAAAACAACAGGGATATAATTAATACTTTATAAGTCTTTTTCATAACATTTTGAACTTCAGGACAATATAATAGACATTATATAGTTAAAGCATGCAGTTATAATATTTGAGATTTACTCCCTAACAATTCATCCGATGCATACTTCTGACACTTTATTTTAATCACAGGATCCACCTATTGGAGATTATAGTGGGGATGTATATGCTGCACTGTGCAATCTATGATCTGCTCTTTGGACACGATCATTTCTTTATCTATCTGTTGTTGCAGGCAGGGGCATTCTTTACAATGGGCTTTGGGCTAGTGGGAACAATTGTTTAAAGACAATGATGGGTCGAACTATTTGTGTATCAGTCTGTTCTGTATTGTGTTTGCAAAATTAGTTGATTAATGTTATCTCAGCAAGTAAATAACTGGTCGGAGTTATTACCTACCTAGTAAGACCAACCCATGCATACCAAGCAGAATAAAACTGCATATACGTGTGTGTAATATGCAGCCTACACTAGTCTATTTCTGTTCAATATTACAAGTTTACTTTTGAAAAATATATGGGGAACACCCCGTGAGGCTTCTTTCTTTTCTGAGACCAACTTAATCTCGTGGTTAGCCCAAAATATTTAAATAATAAGATAGAGGCATATATGAAATGAAACACACCAAAATATAATAAAATAATAACGGTAATTTAAAGTTTTAAATTACCATGCTCAAGTTCCGACACTACCTACGAGAGGCAAATCCTAACTTGCCATGTTCTTTTGCTCTTTCTCTGATTTCTCAGACAAAGGTGGGTGTTTAAACTTTAGGCCACATGAAGTGAAGGGAAGCAAAGCTTAAATTACTTCATAAACATGGAATATTATTTGTCTGCAACAAAATTCTAAATCATGCTCATTCAACGCATGCCAATTTGTCGATTTGTACTGAACCCCAATTACCGCATTATGCTCTCTCCTGCATGCTCAATCAACTTCCTATCTGGGTTATTAACACACATTCACACAGAAGGCCTTTCTAAACATCGAAAGAGATAAGACCAACTCTTCAAAAAATTGTTTTTAAGGCCACAAATAATGATGAATTGGAAATATCATCATATGAAAGACAATGCTGAATATAGCAGCAGTCTAGAGCTGAAAGAAAATTTATTTACGAACTACAAACCTCCAAATGTAAGCATGAAGCATCATTTGTATGGTAAAATTAAGGAGAAATGCTTTCAAGCGTAAGTTGAAAGGATCTATTATCAAACAGAACATTCAATTCAATAGTTCGAGCTAAAAAATGTCCTGATTGAGCATAGTGCTCTATGAACATATATAGACACACACACAGAGAGAAAGAGAGAGATGATTAGATAAAATATAAATATGAACAGAAGCAGCAGAATGATAAATGTATATGCATAGATAGATAGTTGTGTATGTGCATGCGGATGTGGTTGTGAGAGTGTATATATGCAATAGTACTTAAGTAAGACCAGTTTGAAAAAATCAAGGTAGATGAAATACTGATAATGAAAACCAAATACATTAAACAAAAAATAATCAAATTATGATTTACTTTAGATCATCCAGTTTAACCTCGTACTGTTCACCAGTAGAGAGAATTTTGACACTAACCATACCCCTTTGCCACTCGGAACTTCCCACTAATACCAGCCGCTGAGCATTTGTTCTGGCTGCTCGTTTAAAAACCCTAAAAAAGAATGAAGAAGATATATCACATCAGAAGACTTATGGAATGTTCAAGTATATGCTGTTAATCTCAATAGCGGCGCAGAGCTCCTAATCACAAAACCGCTAAAAATAGCGGATAGGAGGATAGCCACGATCGCGAAGACTAGAAAACAGTGTATAGCTAAACATAGATACCAACTTCACACACATAAATGCTCAAAATTGAAAAATAAAAAATAAATAAATAAATGATAGTCAGACTTGACAATCATAATTAACCTTTGTCAATTGTCACTAACACTCAAAATCAAAACCCAACATAATTTAACTACTAATTCAAGTTTTAAAGGTATTTGAACTAATTACAAGTATTTGTTTAAATAGAATCACTATCATCTCCACTTCCCAAAATCAGCTCACTTTGATAAAAAAATTGACAAAGAAGTCCTTAAAAAATTTGTAAGCACATATAACAGCTGCTAAAGGCTATTTCAGCAGTTATTCTGCCACTATTTGCGGCCGCTACAGTGAAATGCTCCACTACAGCATTTAGAGAAGTGTTGTGTGGCATAATTAACATAACTAGGAGGATTTGACTAACTCTTGTTTTTACTGTACAATTTATTTCCACAGTTTCCGGTACTAGGATAAATTTGATTTGTACAAATTTTATTAATACCAATTCCTTGTAGTTTCTTGATTAGATAGATTAGATATAGCATATATATAAGAGAAATATATTATCAACTGAGAAATGGGTTTTTTTGAAAGTGAGGGTACATTCTCAGTAACCTAATCAAAATGAACGCCTCTGATTAAAACATCCCATATAAAAATCATGTGCCTCTTCTTTTTCTTTGTTCACGCCAAAATCCTCCGCCCAGTTATCATTTGTGAAATGTTTGACACACCATTTACGGCTGTTCTCACCACTCCTATTTTGCTCTGATTGAAGCGGAAAATGCATGTGCAATAGAACTCAGATATGAAATTTCCAATCCATCATTTATCGAAACAAAACACTATGCCACAATTGGTCCATTATGCTGGAATTGTCTTCAGGAAATGATTAGGATTAAAATTCATCTTGCATCAAAATACTAGAATCACCTATACTTGAGTATATTAAAATCAACATAGAGAAAATCTCAGCTTCATGTGTTTGAAAAATTATATATAAAAGGATGAGAGGATTGAGCAAGTCGACATGGAGAGACGAACTCAAAAGTTGAAAGGATGCGTGAGTTTTTTATTTGGAGTTTTGATCTGAGGCATTCATTTCAGTATGATGGCTGAGAATGGTCCACCTCACTCTCACATAAAAATCTCATGCTTACTTTAGACACACACACACACACACACACACTTATTGTTAAAACCCTCTGTACTTTATAGTCAGGAAAAAAAAACATTCAGACTTTGATCCTCTCTTTTTCATGTAAAAGGAAAAATGTCATGCAACAACCAAAACTTTTTTCCCACTAGGTGTTGTGGTGTCAACTACATTGATCAAATGATGGCACGAAGCCATAATGCCCTACAATAGACCAAGTCTAAAGATAGACAGAAGTATTTTATACCATTTAAGAGGTTTGCTTTCCAAAACCAAGTCAACAGTCTGTCCCTTTTCTCTGAGAATGTTAGCAGCCATAGCAGCAGATCCTTGAAGTTCGTCATCCAAGGCACAAACAATGTTATCTACTTGCAAGCTGAGCTCTGGTAGCAGACCCTTCTCTCTGAGCAGCTGTCATGTAAAACAGTGGTCGTGCATAATTGATAAAGGAGGGAAACAAAATCCAAACAAAAATACTTGAACCAAATTTAAGATACAAAAAATTTGCACAAACAAAGAAATTTCTGACTCAAAAGCAACAAGCCAGATATTGCACTGCTGAGTGCCCAGATAATCATACAGCATATAAGAAAAGGGTTTCCTATGTCAAACTAGTGATGGAAATCTCTTATATTGAAAAATTAAAAGAAGTTCGGGAAAAGAGTTGTAACAATACATGATGTTTTTCGACAGTAATTTTTTTAACTCGATCTTTACTTACAAGTAAAGAAGTACTTCGAATACGTGACGATCAGAATGAAGTAGATAAAAGAAACATCCCATCACAGAAATATTAAAAATAATAATATATATATATATAGGCAAAGTCAAAACACCAGTCATGTGCATAGGGAAAACCCAAGTGCCCCTTTGCACCTTGCATTCATCCTTAAGTTTAACATGTCCTACTAGTGAGACTCAAGGTACACACCAAGGTTGTCTTCGGATGGAGAATTTCCGGGAAATTAAAATGCAAGGGAAATAGGGAGCTAAATTACATAAATTCAATTTTTTTCCTTTCAATATTACTTGTTTGCGAATTTACTGAGAATTCAAATCTTCTTGTCCATGCAACAATTATGAACTAAGTTCGGGAAGGCATTTTCAGATAAAGTAAGAGCATCTTCAACTATATCATTGTATTGCATTCAAAGTTACCAAGTCCCTGTATGGCATTGCCCAAAACAGGCTTTCAGCAAATAAACTCTTCCCAAAAGCAAAAACACATCAATGTGCCAAGATAAAATATTACAGTCGAGAAATGCTAGCAACACTCTCTCCAACACTCACTTTATGATTGGTTAAAATTTGTGTGGGTCCACCACTTTGAAAATGGGACCCATTAATTTAATGGGACCCACATGACTTTTAACCAATCATAAACCAATCATAGAGCAAGTGTTGGAGAGAAATACGGTGGCTTCCACTCCTATTGCTACTGAAAAGTTATGGACTTACTTCCACTACGACTGCATCACCAAATCCAAAACCACAAGCAGGAACATCATCAGCACCAAAAGTTGAAAACAAATTATCATATCGCCCACCACCGCAGATAGCTCGGAGCTTTCCTTCCCGGTCAAAACCCTACTGAAGAATTTAATTAATTGAAAGAGGGACAGGAAAAAATAGCTGCAAATTAACATTGACAGGAACCAATGCAATCAACAAAGCCATCTCTTTATCTTATTGTGTAACTGCAATGGGTAGCCTGGTGAAAAATGCAATTTAGTTGCAGCAAAATATAGCAAGTAAAACTTTGGTATACTAGTGAATCATAAACAATATCTTAGGTTCTCTATATAATAACATATACTCTCTTTTTCCTTAATTGTTTTATAAAAAATAAAATAATGAATTTATTGGAAAAAAAAAAATACAGAATGACAGGAAAGACTTCCATATCTGTATTTTCTCTTCTCAGAGAGATCATGAAATATTAACAGTGAAGAAAATCTAACCTCAAATACAATGCCAGTGTAATAAGCAAGACCACGAACAACTGATGCATCAAATTGAAGCCATTTGGAGTAACCAAACTTCTCAGCAAGTGAGAATAGCTGTTTGAGATCACCAATTGCTTCCCCACTGCCTCCGAGCCTCTCTGAATTCAACCAAATATAAATTTCATGTAACTACACAATAAATCAGTTCTGTTTAATAAATAGAAAGTATATGAACTTTATGATGCCATAAATGGACTCCAAGAAATGCAGTTTTTAATCTAATGGAATTGCAAAGGATAAATGACATAAAATAGCACGCTAGCAACATTACAAAATGGGTTCAAAGTTCAAACTCTATGATACTATTTGAGATCACTATTATTCCATTCTTATTTGTCGATGCTCCAGAGGTCCAGTCTTGCGTGTGAAGGGTGTAACCAAAAGTCCTCATGGGATTTGGGCAATCCTCGCCTGTTGATCAAGCTATTACAAATTGAGTTGGGCCTAAAGCACAAATTCTAATATAGTATCAGATCATCAGTGTCTATCTTGGAGCTATTGTTGGGTCATGATCTCAATTATTCCATTTGTGTTTGTCCGTTCTCCAGACGTCTAATCCTAAGCGTGAGGGGATGTGTTGATATCATTGTTATTCCACCCACATCTTTCTATTCTCTAAATGTCCGGTCCTAGGTGTGGAGATCCCATGTCGACTAGAGGTATGGCCAAAGTAGTTCTTATATGGCTTAGGTAGCCCTTACCTCTTGAGCTAGCTTTTGAGGTTCAGTTAAGCCTAAGATCCATATTCTAAGAATACTCTATCAAGCTTTGTAAGATTCCAAACTCAAAGAGCAAAAAAAATTCGTCACTACTTAAAAAAGGAATAATTCTTTCATAAACATAACTTAAATGATATCTTAGCATAAAAAAGCTAGCATCTATATTCTTAAATTCACAAACCTACTCCCAAAGTCTCAAGCACTGATGCAGCCTATATTGTCAATCTTGGATAATGGTATGGAGGAACCGCCTCCAAAACTGGGATAGCAGTATAGCGTATAG
Organism: Oxytropis ochrocephala; assembly: GCA_020916435.1. NCBI lineage: Eukaryota > Viridiplantae > Streptophyta > Magnoliopsida > Fabales > Fabaceae > Oxytropis > Oxytropis ochrocephala. Next base: position 108,352,642 of record CM037091.1, on the reverse strand, counting down.
CGAGATAGACGTTATTCTAATATTTTCTATATTTATTAAACAATTAATATTATATATATATATATATATATATAATTATTGAGACTATAGATAATTAATACCATAAATAGTAATTAATATTATTTATTAAATAATTTAGACTATAAACAAGTATTTACCCGTGCATCCGCACGAGTGACACTGTATTTGTTATAATTTTCTATGAATCTATAAATACTTTGAAAATTGTAAAATTTAATAAAAGAAAAAAGAGACTCTCAATAAAATGACTAAATTTTAACTTTCTACAACACAAGTTTTTAAGCAAGTTAAAATAAAAATCAGTATTTTCTGCTAATCTTAAAAATAAAATATAAATAAATAAAAAATGAGATCTAATATAAGATATGCACCCCGTTGCTACTCCCATTGCTGCTCTCGTTGTCGCTTCAGTTGTCGCTTCCCATTGCCTCTCCCGTTACCATTCTCGTTGTCGATCTGCCCAGTCTGTCGCTGCCCTCCCAGTTGCCGCTTTAAATTTAATAGAATTCAATGATTTTTTTTAATTAAATAATTTATTATTTTAAAAAAGTTACTTTAAAATTTTTGTTAGTTGTTAACATCGAAGACAAATGGAAAAAAGGGAAGAGAGAAGACATGAGAGAGAGAGGGGGGAAGAGGAAGGAAATAAAGAAATGAGAGAAGAGGGAAAAAGTAAAAGTAAAAATTAGAGAGGAGAGAGAAAGCAAACATAAAAAAATGCCACTTTTTGTCATTTTGTGGGTCATTTACAATTTTGACATCAAAATTTGTGAGTGCCTATTTTAGTCAATTTGTTGACACAAAATTTGATTATAGTGATAAGATAGATAACTAATACTATATATGAAAATTCTATTTATTTTTCATATTTTGTTATTCTTTTTTTTGGGATTTTCTTTCCCCACCGTACCACAAACATCAACAGCACCGCATTTGACTACGTAGAAAACAGCTTGCTATTATTGTTTTTTCTAGCATTGCTATATAATATATAAGATAAGATATTCAGGAAATTTGTTACACTATTGCAAAATGTTCACAATCAATTTAATGCAAAGAGTGAACCTTCTAACTCGGTCAATGACTTTACAGAAAGGACTTGCATTAGTTCCTGGATAGCCTCCTGTGATAAACCAGCAGCTTTCAACTCTTTCTTTATCTCATCAACTGGAATTTTCTCAATCTGCATCAATTATAAAATTTAAAATAATGATTCTCAATCAAAAACAATTTGCTTTAACAGCACGGTTGAGCCTAAAATCTGTAGCAGCCAAGGAATATCACTGTGATAAACCAGCAGCTTTAAGGTTTCAGCTCTCTTTATCTCAGCAACTGGAATTTTCTCAATCTGTATAAAATTTAAAATTTAAATTTAAAATAATGATTTTTTTATCAAAAACAATTTGCTTTGACGGCATTGTCACTCATGCCTAAATCTGTAGTAGATAAGAAATGTCGGAATATGAAGTTTCAGTAGCTACAGAGACAGACATGAATTAAAAGTGGGGTTAGACTTAGAATCATATGGATTCAAAAAGAACAGAATAAAGGATAATCAATCTATAAGACGGTTAAGACTAACAAAAATAAAACAAAATATGTTTCAACACCCAAAATGACACCCGGTTAATGCAATTCAAAATTGTGATTCGTTCATTCAGTTTAATAGGTGGGTAACCATAAAGTGAATTGACTTAACCACAAATTTAAACTTGATTAACCATGTTTTTGTAGGTGTTCAAATTGCAGGTGTTCAACATGTTGATTTGAACATCTACAAAAACATGGTCACTGGTCAGTCACATTCAAATTTGTGGTTATTTTAGTTCACTTAATACTTAATGAGTTAACCACCTACTAAAATGAATTAATCATGATACTGAACTGCAATGACCAGGTGTCACGGGTGGCGGAATTTTGGTTGTCCAATTAACACAACACAAAATAAAAATACTACTAAAATTTAGATTAAAAGTTTATAAATAAAAAAACATTGGATGGTTATCACAATCTCCTTTTCATATTTTTTTCTAGGGAACAAACAAGGATCAGGAATCTTAGAGCTCCATCAACAATTAGAAAACAAACTAAAATAGCACAAATGTGCATAACTCACTTTATCAATAATGACGCAGACCTTCCCAAATAAATTTTCAGGTATTGAATAACACTTCAATACTTCCTGTAGAACCTGTAAAGCAAGAAGATATACAAGAGTGGAAGGCTGTCATTAAACTACTAGAACCACGTGAATAGGTTGAAATGAAAGGACTAAACATCATTCATTGCAGAGAGTGTGTTAGATATTGGCCCTTAATTTGTATAGCAATCAGTAGGGAGTTCTATTATTATATTAGTAGGCAGTTTTATTATTAGTAGGCAGTTTTTATTAATAAATAATAATAGGCAGTTTTTATTAATAAATAATTGTCATATGCAACTGCTACGTGCAGTATGTTGCCTATAAATAAAAGGGTGATTGAGAGAAAGGGTATCTTGGCATTTGTATGGATTTGGGCGCCTATTAGGCATTGGGAGAGTTCTGGATCTCTCGAATATCCAGAGAATATAATTGTAATCTTCATTTTACTTCAATATGAGAATATAATTGTAATCTTCATTTTATTTCAATATATTAGTTATATCAGTTGGTTTCTATCAACTGGTATCAGAGCAATTCTGATCTTGCACCCGTGGGAAAGTTTCTTGAAGATGGGTATCCAAAATTTGATGGAAGTGGGATGCCTATTGGTGGTTGATTCAATTTTGCCAATATCTCAAAGACATAGGATTTCAGGAGAAAAGCTTTCTACCGTTCGTTCCATTGGGGCTTGATGGAGAAGCTCACATTTGGTTCTTTTCTTGGAGAAAAACCAACCAGAATGTGGAGTTCTTCAAATTCCAGAAGGATTTGCTCATAAAATTTAAACCAGAATATGGGAAATATTTTCAAGATTTTGTGGAAGAAGAACCAATGGCAAGAGAAGAACTAGATAAAGAAGAAGAATCAGAAAAGAAAGCACAACACTTAGAAAAAGAGCATGAATCAGTGGAATCAGAAATGGAGAACAAGGAAGAAGATGACGGTGAAGAAGGAGCAGAATCCATTAGGAGTATCCTTGACATTGTTGTAGGACCAAAAACACACATAGAGGGGAAGTTAAAGTTCATTACAGAATTATCAGAGGAGGTGGAGATCGTTACTATAGAGGAACATCTTTGTTTGGGTGCCACAACAACGAAATTGTCACAACCATGGATGCATTTGGGAGGCGTGAAGGAAAACCAAGGAGGAAACGAGACTCCCACCACTTCAAAAGGAACGACCAACAAATATTACTGCAATAAATCAAAAATGTATGGCTGTTTGTCCTCCCAACAGTGGGATCCAGCGGATGAAATTGGGCTGCATGATTGTGATAACATCATAACACTTCAGTTTTGATGCCATTCTCCAGTAATCACCTTGAGGACAAGGTGATAGTTTAGGGGGGGAGTATTGTTCGATATTGGCCCTTAATTATGATAGCAGGCAGTAGGAAGTTCTATTATTATTAGTAGGCAGCTTTAAAAGGCAGTTTTGTATTAATATTGGTAGGCAGTTTTATTATTAGTAGGCCGTTTTTATTAATAAATAACTGTCATATGCAACAGCTATGTGCAGTATGTTGCCTATAAATAGAAGGGTGATTGAGAGAAAGGGTATCTTGGCATTTGTATGGATTTGGGGGCCTATTAGGCACTGGGAGAGTTCTGGATTTCTCGAATATCCAGAGAATATAATTGTAATCTTCATTTTACTTCAATATATCAGTTGGTTTCTATCAGAGTGCTTGGCTACAAAGTTGAAACGAACTACATGTAAAAATTGAGGTATAACACATTTATGACACTTCACAAATCACATTATATAAATTGACTGCATCATTGCTTGGAAAAAAGCAAGCCGGCTGCCAAAAAGAATCCTCAATAACAATAGTAGCAAGGACTTGAAAATTGTTGCAGTTTCCAGAATATAGGGTATAGATCTAAAGTCCTGAGTCCTAACTCAATTTAACCGAGGTTTGACAAAAAAAAAATCTTCGTAATGAACCTTCAGCACTCTATTGCTACCCTTAACACATGACACATCTATTAAATCTATACTCCCTCCATAACAGAATATAAGCAAAAATGGGTCACCGAAAGTTGATGTATTTGGTTCAAAATTTGGACCAAATACATCAATTTTCGTTGACCCAATTTTGCTTATATTCTGTAACGGGGGAGCATGTCGGTTACTTCTCAAATCTCAACAATAAATCCAGCATATACCTAAAAAGAATTTTGGACCAAATACATCAATTTTCGTTGACCCAATTTTGCTTATATTCTGTTACGGGGGACATGTCGGCGACTTCTCAAATCTCAACAATAAATCCAGCATATACCTAAAAAGAATTCTACAAATTCAATCGATTGCCCATCTTTACAAGTAAATATATTAATATACATATTCAACAAAATTGAAGCCAAAACCACCACATAGCAAATTAACAGTTTTTAGGAGCAGAATTGTGTCTTTAAGAAATATTAATTAATTAATACAAATCCCTTGAGTATACAACTCTGGTGAAGAAGTGGAAATGCAATTAAACAGTACCGTGGAAGGAAACTTGCTCCATCATTCATACATAGAAAATAAAATCCGTACCTTTCGACTAGAAACCTTAAATCCGACATCTGATTCTGTAATTCCTATTCGCTTAAACAAAGTAACAATAGAAGATATAAGCTCCGCTTCAGCCTGCAATATGAAAAGCAGCACGGCAATTAAGTCCATATAAAACGCATTCAATAATATTGTTAGTATCATAATTCAAAATTTGAAAATAAAGTATAGAATGTGAACCAACTATAAATGTGTATCCAAAGCATGCGAAACAATAATACAAAAAGCAAAAAAACAACTCATCTCATAACTTTTATTATGAGGAAGTAGGAACATCTTCACTACCTCGAGACTCAAGTACTAAAAGAAACAATTTCATCTATTATTGTCAGTCAGAGAAGGGTGTGTGAATGAAATGAGAGCAGTCACTTATCAAAGAATAACTCACCATAACTGCTACTCTAACATAATTAAAATGGCATTATCTATGATCCGATGACAACTTGGTGCCAGCTTCCTGGATCAGTCTGAAAAATGTTACACTATTATAAAGCGTATAGCAGGCAGCACATACCATAACCCCAGGAACACCAATGATATCCATATTCCACTGGTAGTGCTCTCGACGACGCCCCCTTGTCATTCTCTCATACCGCCAACATTGTCCAACAGTGAACCATTTCAATGGTAGTGATACAGACTTCCTGGAAAGAAAAGAACAATCATGAAGTTGAGAAGTCGTTATTCACATTCAAAAAACATGAGTAGTTATATCGGTCAAATTGTAATTTTTAGACATAGACTTAAGATCAGAACTGTCAATGTTAGTAAACTTAAAATGGGAAAATTTAAATGAATTTTACCCTTTCTGTATCACCAGCCTTGCAAGAGAAGGAGTAAGTTCAGGCCTCAATGCAACACGACGATTACCTCGATCTTCAAAACAATAAAGCTGCACAATTTAAATGTATATAGTTTTATAGTTCATCAAATTTATTAGCGTACTTGTTTCTCTTCTCTTTCAATAGAATGTATTTTTCATTAAAAAAGTATGCTACGACAATGTTATTGATATACCTTTTTGAAGAACACGACAAATATGCTGTTTGTATGACACAATTGCTATCAAAGCACAGGCACCACATGAACAGTGGCGGATCCAGAAACTTTATGTCGTGGGGGCGGAAAATAGTCTAGTAATTCTTAGAAAAAATATTATGGACATTTATAAAATATATAATTTCACGATAAAAAATAAGCAAAGACTCAACCCTGAACTATTACTTGGCAAAAAATAATAGCTTATTTAGTCTTTTGAAAGATGAAAAATATTAATTTAATCATCTAATATCAGTCAACTTAGTCATTTTAAAATAATTTTAGAGACATTTTAGATATTCTAAAAATTAGTTTGACTACTATTTGAGTTTTTAATGACTAAATTAGTAATTTTCATTTATGTGAAATCAAATATGTCTCTATTTGTCCCATTGAAGTAGTTTAGTTGGCGAGCTAAAAGAATAAATTAGTATTTTTTTAATCTTCCTTTAAATAACTATTAACTCATGGGGGCAACTACTATTTTTCCATGGGGGCAAAATAATTTTTATCAAATATAACTAACTAAAATAACTTTGATTGGTGGGGGCAATTGACCCCACACCTTATATGGTGTATCCGCCACTGCACATGAAGACTATTGCTGCCTCACACACACGCACGCTCACCAATATACATCCATGTATAGGTCTCACAAACCTAAATTATGGTTTCTATATTAGGAGAACTCAATTGATTGCCTCTAAAGTCTAAATTATCTTAAGGCCACCTCATGGCTCTATTCTAGCAAATGCTAGTTCCTAACAGAGTCAGAATAGAATGATGCTAACATGACTCGCTGTACATATTATATCGTTTGATTCTCAGTTTCTCACAATATTATCCGTCCATAAGGAGTATACTGACTGCAAGAAAGCACTGACTGCAGAAACAGTGAAACATCCGTCCATAAGGAGTATGGAGAAGAAAGCACTGACCACAAATTTTAATCAACCTAAATAAACTTCTCCAAATGAATATATGAATCAGTACACTAATAATTATCCCCTCAATGATATTGTTTGACCAACATGATTCATGAAACCCTAGCTCATTCTGCTGCTCCTAAACTTGCAAACTAAAGACTATCTACATCTACAACTAAAACAATGATAAAAGGAAGTGTATCTCTCTCGGACTTCTCAGCATTGAACTTTAATTGAGATACTTCTATTCTATCATGTACATTATCATCCAAGAGAATACCATCCCATGTAGTTCTTCATAGACATCTAATAACATGGCCAAAGCTATGCTGAGAAACACAAAACTGATCTTTCTTATCAGAATTTTGAAAATGTAAAGCGTATCACACTTTCAGATAAAGGCATCCACATAGTGAAAAGTTATAAGAATATTGCACTCACTCAGCTTCTAAAGGTGAGGGAGAACGTGATAAAGTGTAAACAAAAACAATAAAGTGAAAGAGTTACCTGGTCCTTAATCTCCTCCCCTGCTTTCCTGATAAACAATGCCTCCGACTCAAGAACAGGAAAATCAACCTCCTCAAATCCATACTGACGCGAAACCTAATCCCCAAAATAAACAATAAAACAATGAAACCAAGCTTGAGCAAAAATCAACACATCATTTAATTTACCAATTTTTTAGTTCTAAAATCAATTACCTCTTTGAAATTATTGAAGAGCCAGTTACGCAATCGCATATCTTCAGGCGCAAAGTCACGTGTCCCCTTGGGAGGATTCACATCAATTTTATGTACTTCTCCGGTGACCTTTGGACCTGGAGACAACGCACCTGATCGACCACCGCTCGGAGACTCAGTTTCCGCCGCTGGTGAGAGCGCGCAATGGAGTCTAACGGTGGAGAATTTGCCATTGAATAGGACCGGTGAAGAAAAGGTGAGTGAACGGAGGATAGGGCTGATGTAGTAATTGAAGCGTGGTTGACAGACGAGGAACGAACATGAAAGTGGAGTTGCAGGCATGACTGTGAAGAAGCTTAGCTGGATAGAAACGCAGAGAGTTGGGATGGGGAGATTCGGCTTTGATATTAGTGGGCCATCTACTTTGGGCCTGATTAGCACCTTCACTTAACTAACGGCCCAAACTTCTTCCACTCCCCCTCCTACTCACCACACATCTTAAAATTTTAAAAATTCCAAAAATCCGTTCATGCTTCCACGCTCCGAACACCACCCTACTCTGCATTTTGGACCAGTACTGTACTAAAGTACTGAACCATAATAACAATACAAGTTTGGTCACTCTCTGCTCTGCCCATTAATGTAAGGGCTTCCAATTCAACGCACATTCTTACTTCTTTCAATTTGGTGATGTGGTCAGAGACAAGTGTATTTGGGACTCAGTCGATTTCCAATTTCCATATTCACTGTGATCGTTGACTTTCACTGCAAAAGGAAACATGGAATCATGTACATCTGCTGCATTCTATATTCAAAAAAATTTGGCTTATATATTTACTCATTGTTTTGCATCACATTGTGATTCATTTCTTTCCAACTAGTTTTTACGCATATATGCATGCGCGAGGTGATCTATATAATTAGGTGTATTGTGATGAATTTATAATATAATTTGGAAGGTATTCATAATTTGTGAACAATGTCGAAAATATATAATTTGAAATTCAAAGTGGAAAATGCATTCCTGTTGAGAATGATAATTAAATTGATCCATAATAATGTATTGGGACATTAGAGGTAAAATATGCATCCCCGTCGGGTCTCCCATTTGCATCCTCGCTGGCCCTCCCGTTTGTGCCTTATGTCATTAGCTCTCTTGTTGTCGATCCGTTGTAGCTCTCGTTGTCGATCTCTCTCGTTGCCATATTTAACTTATATTGCAGACCTATTGTAGCTCTATTGGTGCTCATGTTGTCGATAACATTGGCGGTATCTCGTTGTAATTTTTTATAGTGGTTAAATTTTTTGACAATTTATATTAATTAATTGATTGATTTTAGAAGTTATAATAACAAATTATAGTAAATAGTAAATTCTAGATCGTTTAATATAAATTGAATGATTTTAATGAAATTATTTAAAAATGAGATAAAAAGAAAATGAGATTTAGTATAAGATATGCACCCTATTGCAACTCTTGTTGGCGCTCCCGTTGGTGCTCACAATCGGGCTACTGTTGGCGATAATATTGTCAGTCTCTCGTTGTAGTTTTTTTGATAGTGGTTAAATGTTTTTGACACTTTTTAGTAATTAAATTTATTGATTTTAGTAGTTTTAATAACATATTATAGTAAATAATAAATTCTAGGTCATAGTGATTAAAATGATTAATTTGACCGAGATAGCGACTAATTTATTTTAAGTAAAAAAGGATTTTAATGATTTTAACAAATTATTAACAAAAAAGTTATTTAAGACTTTTTGACGGTGGTTAACATTTTTGTTCGACAATTTTTAATGATTAAATTGACTGATTTAAATAGTTCCAGTATCGTAGATTGTAGAGTATTTAATGTTAATTTAAACATTTTCATTAAATTAGGTAAATATATTATTTTAAAAATTTGTTATTGAAATCTTAATTTAATAATTTTAATTAAATTATTTAAAATCTATTTTTGTTAGTGAGATTTAATTTGGTAAAAACTTATCAAATATATAATAATAGTATATAGTAAAAAGAGAGAGACAGTTATTAGTTTATTTTAATATATAATAAATAATAAATAGTAGTAAATAAGTAGTAAAAAAAAAAAAGAGAGACAATTGTGTTTGTCCCTTTGTGTCCGTGTGAGTTTTTATTTTTTTGTATAAAATTTTTGTTTTTACTACTCTTGCAGCCTGCGTGGCTTTTTTTTCATGACTTTTTGATAGTTTATTTTAATATATAATAAGTAGTAGTAAATAAGTAGTAAATGATAGCTGCAGCCTGCAGCTTTTGTCCTTTTTTTTTTTGCGCCAGTGTGGGTCTCACTTTTTTTTTCGTCGGTTTGTGTCTGTCTCTCTCTTTTGCGTCGATCTGTTCCTTTATTTTTTTGTCAAGACGTCCCGTCCAGTCTTTTTATGCAAAAATTGCTCTGTCGAGATCGCTTTTTTTTAAACTGACATAAAGCTGCACAATTTTGTTTGTTAGTGGTAAAATGACCGAAATACCCTTATTTTGTGCCAAATGGCAAAAAGATAAGATGTCTAAAATAGGGATTTTGCTGGCAATAGTTTTTCATATAGTAGAGTAGATATAATATAATTAGATAACAAGTGTGTCAATCCTTTGCAGTTCCCAAACTTTTTTTTGGCACGATTCAAGTTTGGTACTTTAAAATCGAACATGTTAAGTACTTTAGTATTCTACTAGAGGTGTGTGGTAAACATATGCCACGGTACCAAGGTATTGTATCTAGTTCAGTACTAAAGCATTGTCGAAAGCCGAAAAAAAAACACACTTGAAACTATTTTTTTCATTAATGGTATCTTTTTCCAAGGTCAATGGGTGTTTAGTGAATAGGAGGGGGAGTGGAACAAGTATGGACGTTACCTAACAATCCCACTCCAAAAAAGGGAATTGATTTTCCCACTCCTCCTCCTACTCATCGCACACCACAAATAAATTTTATTCCAAAAATAACCTCGCGTGGAACGCTTGTGGAAAACGTGTTTAATGACAGTTCGAATGACCTTGTTCGAATACGTTCGAACACATGCATACGAATGTAATAAAATTGGTGAATGTGGTGTGAGGGTCCATTATTGTTTCCTCAGTTAACAGCATACGAACAAAATAAATTAGGGTGTTCGAATACGTCTATGCGAACATGTTCGATTGGTGCCATTCGAACAGGTTAAATTACGCACAAGAGGGTGTGTGTGTCAATATTTAACACACTCGAATGGGACAGTTCGAACGTGTTCGAATGCCCGTGTTCGAACAAGTGAATTTTTTTTTTAAAAAAAGACGTTTTGGTCATTTCATTAATGGTCTTTTGGTCTTTTCACACCCTTATGTGGTGTGTTTTGAGTAGGAGGGGGGTGGGAAAAGCAAAACCCCAAAAAAAAAACTCTACCTAGCAATCCCACCATATTAATGTTTTATGTTATCGTTGATTCCAGCGCCCCCCATTTTTCGTTGTAGCACCCCTCAAATCCAATTTTCCAACTACTACTCCTACGACTCCCTTTATCTTTCCCATTCAATGTCCCTCTCCATTTTCCCTTGCTTCTTCTCATTACATCGACATCGGTTGGGTTTTGGACTAATTTTGCTCTCAAAAACGACTATCCAAAGAAAATCAATGAGAGTAAACAGGTGTTAATCTCTCTCTGCTTTGAAGCGTCGAGTTGTGTGGGTCTTGGTTTGATTTGTCGGTTTCAACAGATGGTTTGTAGCGGGTGTAAATGAGAAGAAGATATATTTTTTTAAAAAAAAATCAACGGTGTTTGAAATGTTTTTTATAAAGGTTGAAGAAAGAGAAATATGTTACAAAGTGTATTTTGAAGAAAGAGAAATATTGTTAAACAAAAAAAATGTGAGAGTTGGAGAGAGAGAGAGAGAGTTTTCAGAAAAAGTAGTATGTCCAATGTGATAATCGCGATGGAGTTATTGAAAAGTGAATGCAAAGAGGAAAAAAATGAGATTTTATTGAAGATAGAAAATGAAATCAGCCTTTGATAATGAGAAAGTGCAACTTTATTGGTTGTAAAATGCATAACTTGTACCCTCTGCAGTCTTGGGCGGTGAGTCAGCGATGTACCACATACTCAAATGCACTTTGGGTTGGTCGAGTCTGAATTCTATTGGATTTGATCACCTAGTCCGATTTTGACCAAACCAACTCACACAAAGCTACTAAGCTAGCTCGCGGTTCTGTTTCACCGCCCACTATCGCCTGAGCAGTTTTCTCAAATTCTAGTCGGGTCGAGTGAACGTGTTCAGCCTTACTCATTGTGTTCTCCCAAACTCCTCTCCTCCCCCCTCACTCTTTTTACAGGACTTACCATTACCATATGTTTTTTTAAAATAAAACACCATATGTTTAGTGTTTTTTGTTTTCTTTTCAATTTGCTCATTTTGCCGCATTCTGGATATTAATATTCAGATGTTGTTGACTCAGGTCACAAGTAAACTAACATTCAAATATTTAAAAGAAGGCGTTAAATCAAGAATCAAGAGTGAATTGGATCGGAGAAAGGGATCACAATTCTAAGTATTTTCACACTTGGATCAAGAATCGTAATAGAGCTAATCAGATTGTTTCTTTGAGTAGGGACGAGAGAAAGTTGGAGGAGGTGAAGTAGGAAGTGAAAAGATTTTTTGAAGCTAGTTATGTCGAGTTGTATTTTTAAAGACCTACTCTCAAGGGTATTGAGTTCGATATGATCATTGAGGAAGAGTATCATCACCTCATTGCTCATTTCACGGTGGACGAAGTGAAGATGAAGTGTGGAGTTGCGATGGGAATAAAATCCCAGGCCCTGATTACTTCAACCTTAATTTAATAAAAAAATAAATGAAAAGATATTGGAAGGTGGTGAAGGAGGACATCATGGGTTTCTTAGGAGAGTTTCATGCTAATGCAATGATGCCCAGATCCTTATCGCTTTCTTTCTTCACTCTCATTCCCAAAAAGAGAATCCTCAAGATCTTAAGGAGTATAACCTAATTTATCTCATTGGATGCATCTATAAAATTTTGGCTAAAATGTTAGTTAATTTATTCTTTCATTCGTTATAAGCTAGCTTATTCTTTATCCACTAGCTTATTATTTACTCCCTCTGTCTCATATTATATGACTTTCTAGGCAAAAAAAATTGTCCCATAATACACGACTTTTTAGAATACCAATACAATATCAATTTTCTTTTTCAGTCATACCCTTCATTATTTAATATATCTCTTATTACAATTCTACTTTTTATGTTTCTAATATTATTAATGAATGACAATTTGGTAAACTAACTCACAAACTCTATTTCCCATACAAAATTAACTAATTTTTTTAATTCTTTTACTACGACCTTAAACGATATATTATATGGGACGGAGAAAGTATCTTTCTGCTTAATCTAATATCTAATATATCTATTTATACAAACAAGCAACTTACAAAATTACAATTTTAGACATCTTACTTTTTTGACACATCATCATTTTGTTTATTTATCATTTTTTAATTCTACTTTCTCTTCCTTTCTCACTCACTCTCTTTCAATCTCACATATCCCAATATTTATTACTTCTTACACATCTATTATTAGTGGCCCCACACCCTTTATTTAAAAATATTTCTTTTCCCAATTTTTTTAATCCACTATAAAATCTAATATAATTAAATTAATATTAAATTATCTACAATTTACTCCTATTTACAATCTAACCTAATATCTATTTATCTATTTATACAAACAAACCACACTTAATCTATTTATACAAACAAACCACATTTAAATTACTCAAACAAGCATCCCTATTTACTTGACAATTCATCTGACTAAGAACAATATTGTAATTTAACATCATACTTTTATCAAATTTCTTCTCTCAATGCATTTTCTTCTCACTCCCACTTTTTTCCTACTTTCTCTTACTTTTTTTCTCAAAATTCAAAATTCAAATCAAACTCACCAACTTTCTTTACCCACTATCTACTAATCTAATATCTATTTATACAAACAAACCATATTTAAATTACTCAAACAAGTTTTCCTATTTATTTGACAACACATCTAACTAAGGGCAACATTGTAATTTACTATAACAATTTTTTCAAATTTCTTCTCCCAATGCACTTTCTTCTCACTCTAATTTTTTTTAACTTTCCCTTTTTTTAAAAAAAATTCAAAAATCAAATCAAATCTACTAATAAACTAAAATAATAAATCTAAAATACGAGATAACTTCACTAATATATAAAAACACGGGATAACTTCACTGATATATAAAAAACACGATATTAATATATAAAAAAAGGAAAAGTTAATGACTATTTCAACTACTGATTAATATTTAAAACACGGGATAACTATACTGATATATAAAAAACACGGGATAACTATACTGATATATAAAAAAACACGGGATAACTGCACTGATATATTTGATAATCTATCTTTTACTATCTACTATAATGTACTAATAGACTAAAATAATCAATTGAAACTATGAGATAACTGCACTGATATATAAAAATGCACTGATATATAAAAAAACATGGGATAACTATACTAATATGTAAAAAAATACACGAGATAACTGCAATGATATGTATAAAAACACGGATAATCTGTGACCGATATATAAAAACACTTCATCAAATATTTGATAATCAACCATCTATTCGTTCTCGTCTACTATAATCTATTAATCAACTAAAAATAATCAATTGAAACTATGAGATAATTTCACTGATATATTAAAACACACATTATAACTTTATTGAAATATAAAAACACGAGATAATTACAATGATGTATGTAAAAACATTAGATAAATGCAGACCGATATATAAAAACACGGGATAACAACACCGACACTAATATATAAAAGAATATGGGATAAATGCATGTGATTGTTTTTAAATGATACTTTTACATTTTTAGATTTTAATATTTATCTAATTTTTTATTTGAGACTCTTTTTTAACTACTTTAAATTTATTTTTTTCACGGCGTGTTGTTGCATTATTTAAATTATGTCTAAGTTAGTTATGATCGCACGTGTATGCGACGAAAGATCTTACTAGTGTACAACGATACTAGCTATGGATTTTTCAAGACGAGAGTATCAACAACGGATAGATTCGCACTTCGAGAATCGTGGGGGCAATTAAAAGTGAGTGAGTTGTACTGAGTAGTACTACTACTGACAGCAAAATGGGACACGACACGACAATAGTTTACTCTTAGCAATGGAAATCGTAATCCCATTCTTGGGGAACCCCAAACAAGGCTGACTCGACGCTACATATTCAAATTACTACTCACTGCGCCCGTTCGTCCACCCAACGGATACTTTCTCTTTTTCACCGTTTGCTATTATATTCCTACGGGTTCTCAAAGGTCACACTGACTTTTTGTAATTAACCAAGGATAAACCCGTCAATTCACCTCAACTCAGGTCCCCCGTCTATTTTCGACAACCGTAGGTCCAATTCACATACATACGCGTAAAAGAACAAAAATCATGTAGCATGCGCATAGTACATATACTAGTATAATACATGTTGCAACTTGATGATCCACCTCTGAGTGTGACCGCTTGACTCCTCTTTCTCTATATATTCCTTCCATTACTTCTCTTTTCAGATTTCATTCTTCAATTTTAACCACCAAAAAGCTACCAACAAATTTCACATGGGTGAGGTTAGTTAGTTTCCATTTCACTCTCATACTCTTTTTATTTCAGTAATAATCGGAGTATATTCAGAAACTACTTTTAAGTTTTCACTAACATGATTTTTTATTTTCATGTTTTTTTAAATTGCAGAAAAAAGATAAAGCCGATGGAGAAGGAAAGAGAGACGATGGACCAGCCTCTGTTATTTTGAAACTTGACATGCATTGTGAAGGATGCGTTAAAAAGATCAAACGAGCCGTTCGTCATTTCAACGGTATGATATGAACCACAACTATCGCGCGCTTTTCAGATCTTGATTATTAGAAGATTTTCGTTCAATAGAATAGATAATGAATGCGATTAGCGATTTTACAATTGAGAAGTGAAATTAATTAATTAATTTGGTTATTGTGGATGTAGGTGTGGAGGATGTTAAGGCCGATATTTCCAATAACAAATTGACGGTTATCGGAAAAGTGGATGCCGCCAAAGTTAGAGATAAACTAGCGGACAAAACTAAGAAGAAGGTTGAGATCTTTTCCTCTTCACCTAAGAAAGACGCCGCCGCCACCACCGTCGTCATCGATAAACCGCCGGAGAAGAAGTCTGAGGAGAAGAAGTCTGAAGAGAAGAAACCCGAAGATAAAAAAAAGCCTGAAGAAAAAACCCCTAAAGAGGTTAGGAAATTTCTTACCTTAGTCAAAATAGAAATAAATTCCATTCCAATTGGTAGTCAATTGACTCATAACTTTTTCTCTTCCGTGTTTGATTGTGTTAATTATCGCTGACTTGTTCAATATCCATGTTTATTTTTTAATTTGGATTTATCTCACTAATAATGGGTTATTTTATTTTATTTTATTTTATTTTCAGAGCACATTAATTTTGAAGATTAGATTGCATTGTGACGGCTGTATTCAAAAAATTCAAAAGATTATCCTCAAAACGAAAGGTTAGCAAACCAGCCATTCATGACTAATGAACTTATTTTGACCTTCATTTCTAATATTTTAATGAAAAATTGTATGTTATGAAGTGAATAAAGAGCCCACTGGTGTATAATATTAATTGATAATTGATGTTTAAAATAGTGGTTTGGTGACTTCGGTCGAGTTGGTAATGATGTTTGTATTAGTGAGGTCATTTTAAAGTTTTTAACGTGTTGTGTAGGAGTTGAATCGGTGAACATAGATGAAGGGAAGGATTTGGTGACTGTGAAAGGAACAATGAATGAGAAGGAAATAGTATCATATTTGACGGAGAAGTTGAAGCGAAAAATAGAGGTGGTACCACCTAAGAAAGAGGATGGAAAGAATAAAGAGATAGACAAAGGAAAGGAGAACAAGAAAGATGGTGGTGAAGACAGTGGAAAAAAAGATAAAGTGGAGGTTAACAAAATGGAACATTATGGTTATGGGTATCAACCTTCAATGTATTGGTATGACGGATATGCACCTGGCCAGAGTAGTAGTGGTGGTAGTAGTTATGCGGTGGAGGTTCAATCGGAGCAGGGGTATAATTGGAATCATGGGTATAATAATAACTATAATTATGTTAACCAGCCACATGATGGGTATGTGAACCACCAACACCAAGGGTACATGGCAGAGCCTCAGTTTCAAGCTCAACAACCTCCATTCTACTTGCATCCAAATCATCCTCCTCCACAGATGTTTAGTGATGAAAATCCAAATGCTTGTTTGGTGATGTGAGCATTTTTAGTTTTACAATAGAGGAGCTAGACAGTTACACTTTTGTTTTCATGTACACACGTGCAAGTTGTAAATAATTTAGGATGATCGAGAGTTGTGTATGATATTTTAATATTGTTAGGTTAGTAGAAAAATATTGATTAATTGTGCTATTACCGCATGGTTAGTGACGTATAGCAGTATGTAAGGCCGGCTAGCTTGAGAATTTGATTCAGATAATTGGAAAAAAAACAATGCTGTTGTTCTTTTCAATTTTCATTATTATATGAAGAGTTGTTCATTATTAATATATGAGGAGAATTGTTAAGAAAGATAGGTGTGGATAGTGCATATCCAGATTAGGGTAAAATATGTTTTTGTTCCTATAAAATTGGGTCATTCAAAGTTTAGTCGCAATATTAACGAAATAGGTGTTTTAGTCTCTATCTTATTTTTCATTGTCATATTAGTCCCTGTGGTGTGCCCAGTCATGAACCTGTTAGCCCAAACAACATAATTTAACATCAATGTCTAATAATAAAAACGGAAAAATAAGATGACCAAAATGTCTATTTCGTTAATGTAGAGACTAAATTTAGAATAACTCTACTTTGTAGGGACCAAAAACATATTTTACCCTCATAGAATCTATAGATATATTTACCAAAAACAAAAAAAAAATGTATAAATATTTCTTACTTTAAACTTGGGCGTCATCTTTTCAACTTTAACTTTTTGCAGTAAAAAAGAATTAGATATTATAGTAGTGAAGTTGTCACCAACTTGTAAAAGAGATTAATGTAACTAAACTTATGCTTATTGAAATTATAGTTAATTATGTAAGAAAAGTGTTTGGTAAAATTAGTGATTAATGTAACTTATAAATATAAATGACATAAATAGACATTTGCAATTAATATTTAAATGAGAGAAAATATTTATTTAATGGAGGTTAAATGAGGAATTTAATCAAATAATAAGGGTAAAATTGAGAGAAAAAATGAAAAACTATAAACTATAAGCTCAAACGCTACTTTAAGTAGAATTTCAAAAGTTTCCCATAAGCTACTAAAAAATGTTACTTAAGCTCGTCATGTCAAACATTTACAAAAGACTTATCTCTTATAAACTATCTGTTATAAACTAGCAGATCAACATTATCAAAACTCATTCCTTCGGTCAAAAAATAAAACTCATTCATTTCACACCAATATTTTCAAACATAACCCCGTCCTGAATGTACTACACCACCATGAACATAGACATTCAGAAGAATCCATAATATGTTGTTGTATTGTATTATTAATAGCACAAATTTGACACCATCCAAAGGGCCATTGTGGATGAGCTCCAAGGACAAGGACACATTCTCTGCTCTGTTGCAATTGCAAGGTGCAAAGTAGCGGTTAATTTGCATGAAACATCTCCACGTGTCACAACTCACCAAGGTCTTCTTCTTCCTCTCAAACCTACACTGTACTAGTAAGCTTTCAGTTTTCAGGTTGTTGAAGTTTAAAGGTAATGACAATTGACAACCTTCCCATTCCACCGACGGCTGCTGAGTCATTCTAATTCTAATAAGTAACCTAACATCCAACCCCGTCCAACTAAACACACCTTTCATCATTATTTAAACAAGATTTAGATTTTTAATTATAATTATAATTTAACTTTTTCTTAAGTGGAAAACTGATTCAACACTATCAGTTGATTTTGTTAAATAACAATGACTCGAATAATTCGGCAACATGAGCTTCTAGAGGGTCTATGAACGACGTCTTAGAACCGAGCATCTTAATACCGCCAATTGTGGTCCTACCAAGTTCGAAGGATTACACTCTGTAATTGCGTGTAGAGGATACACAGTTTATAAAAAAATATATAATTGCTATCATACATTCATATTAGTATTATGATGTAAACATTTGCGGTGAACCAAGTTGTATATGAACAAGTCATGTCTCCATTGAAATGTTGACTTTTCTATGGAAACTTTTGTAGAACAAGTTGTATTGTACGTTAATTATTTTAACAAAAATGTTATTTAGACATAATATTTTTGACAAAAATAGACAAAAGTCAACTTATAACACTAATTAACCAAGTTTTTTTATTTATTTAAACAACCCGCTTTTTTTCACGATTTTGAGGTGTTGTTTAAAAATTTGGTTAATTGATCACTTGGCTAATAGTCTAAAAAACTTGATTAATTGGTGTTGTAAGTTGGCTTTTGTCGATTTTTGTCAAAAATGTTATGTCTAAATAACATAACCGTTATTTTAAGGAGAACAACCCATGAAATATCTTGCATTTGTTGCTTTAATCATTTTGAGTAGAACAATCATCTCTTTTTTGCATGTTTTTTTTAAATAATATATGGAGGAATGTTCATGCTTGCTTGGTATACATGGTGTCTTCCACAGTAATGGGATTCAAGATTTTTTGCACCTTACAGAATCATTAAAGATAGATAGATAGATAGGAAGATCCATAAATAGAGTGAAGTTATTGATTTGGTTAGCTGTAATTTGATACCTCTGGTTAATAAGAAAAGAATTTGGTACCATTGAATTAGCACCTCAAGTAGAAACTTTCTTCTCCTATGGTGAAAATCATTTTTTTATGGGATGGTAAAATACTCATATCAAAAGCTAAAATTGTCACGGTTAATAAAGAAATATTCTTTTCTGACTAGAATTAATAAAGCAAGATTAAGCTCTTTTTTTTATTGATATAATTATGTTCCTTTTTTTGCTACTGAAAGATTAAGCTCCTATTTTTTTGACAGCTGGAAGATTAAGCTCAATTGTTCTAGATGTACTAATGTTGGAGAAATTTTAAATGTGATTGCGGCTGTTTTTCAATCACATAATGCCACATAGATTAATTATTTAAAAAACCAATTGATATATCACATTGTGGAGTATAGTTTAGATCACTAAATGGACTCTTTAGTGATCATTATTAAATGGGTAGATTTGTGAACAATAAATCAATAAAAATATAGTTTTACAAATTCAATAAATTTCTAATTTCCTAATTATTAGGCATTAACTATGGAATTTATTAAAAAAATGTGTTAAATTAATGCCAAGAAAAAGGAAAGCGGAAACCGAAACAAAAGAAGTCACACCTAATTTCTGCAAAATTTGAAACTCAAAATTAGAAAATAAATCTCTTCCCAAAGAAAGAAACTAAACTAGCAAAGAAAGGAAATCTCTTCCCAAGTAATGTCTACTAACCAAATTTCTTTCAAAGTGTAGCTAGTTCTTCAATAACCAATCTAACATATTCATGTGGTTAGTCATTTTACTAACCGTTAGAAATAATTGCCTTAAAGATAGACATAATATTGGATCGCATGGTTAATTCCAATTAAATTTATATAATTGAAATTGGATGGTACATATATACCCCCTATAATAATACTCATTGGATCAGATTTAGGTAATAAATTACTCATCTAATAGTTAAAATTCATTTAGTGATCATCAGTTTAGTGATGTAATCCAATGTTATCATTGTGTGACTGGAAAAATCACAAACCAACTTATAGAACCACACTAAGTTTTGTCTATTAATGTTACCACAATCTTATTTTTTATTCTTATTGTGAACCGCATTTTTTTTCAACGATATTGTAATTTATTTTTAGAAAAAATCAATATTGTATTTTAATGCCTTGGCTTGTCTTTTTAGGCGTAGTTTGTTTTTATATGCGCAGTCATGTTAATAAACTACCTTATCTTTTTTTTTTTTTGACAAAAACTACCTTATCTTTAACCTTTCAAATAATTGTGTTTGAGGACGGTGATAAATATTGGTTTTTTTTTTTTTCTTCTGGTTTTGTATACATATTGCTAATATATTTGTGTTTAGGACTATTTAATTGCTAGTGTATTTCACATTTTTGGATTAGTATAGATATTGTTTATTTGTTTATATTCAGGAGTAGTTTATTGCTAATGCATTAGAGGATAAAGGAATTTCGACTAGTGGATATGATCATTAATTAATATTAAGTAAAAAAATTGGGGATCACAAAAACTATATTATTATGTACCCAAGAATCTTTTTTTTTTACAACGATGTACCCAAGAATTTGATAACACCTCAATATCTTCAAATTATATTTGTTCTATATGTGTCTTCAGATTCTGAAGTTGTATTTTTTTCTTCATTTTCAACATTGTAAAAAATCTAACATATAAAAGAGAGCAGCTCATTTTCTATTTTTTTTAATGGGGCAAAAAATTACTCCATATTAGCAAAACAACAAATAAGTCAGTGGTGTTAGATACCCTAATTTATCACCATCAAGGCATCAACGGTTGATCCGAGAGTTGTAAAAAATAAAATAATTAATTCGAGAGAGTTCGGATTTCATCTCAATGTTTGAGTTTTAATGTTGAGTGTGGAAAAAATTCTATTAGAATGGGAGAACAACACGAACCGGTAAAACTGAATACACATGTGATCAATCAGTTTTCCCAATATATATTAGTCACCGGTAAAACTAATGAATATTTTACACCAATAACACGATAAAAAAAAATACCCTCATTTATCAATAGATGCTTCGGTCCTTGACCACCGACATATAACTACTACATGTGTGAGTTTTGGAACCTAACATGATGTTTGGTTAGAGTGGATCAAATGGAGAACATAGAGAATAAGGGTTTATTTTGAATTTTAGTTGTTTGGTTTAATCTTTTGAAGATTTAATTACTCTAGAGATTTTTAACTATTTAGAAATTTCTAAATAGTACTCTCAACTAATATATTTTTAATTGAATCCTTGAACTTTAAAATTCATAATTAGGTCCAACCATGTTAAAACTTCTATACAGTTCATAGTTAAATCTCTAAACTTTTAATTTTATAGAAATTGTAATAGATTCTTTTTCCATTAGATTTAAGTTGTTAAATTAGTCAGTTAGTTAGTTAGACTTGTTAGCTATTAGTTAAGTTTGTTATCAAGCATTATAAACACTCATTGTACACATACAATTATATTCACATAACAGAAAATGGAAGTTTACTTTCTCTATATTCTTTTTGTTACGTTCTTAATATGGTATCAGAAGTGCTATAGCTTCAGCGTTTCTCTCTTTTCGGTGATTCCTCCATTGTCATCTCACGGATTTCTTCTTCAGCTTTGCGATTCATGCACAATGGTGCTCATCCTAGTTCAATTTTTTTGATTTTTCTTCAACATTTTCTCATATTCTCCGTGTTCATCGTTATTCCTTCGTTCTTTTCTCTGCTTGGTTGTTGTTCAACTCATCTCTATCAAGGTGAATCCTGCACAGAATCACGATGACACGTTCTGCCTTCATCCTTCGAATAATCCTGGTCTTGTGTTGGTATCTCAACATCTCTCTAAGGACAAATTTAGTCCATTCTTGTGTGTTCAATAAGCTCACTGAAGCTTCTTCCTTGATCATCCATTGAGCCAACTTCATCATATTTGTTGCGCTTTTGTCTCTTGTTTCTTCCTTATCCAGCTATGTAGCTATGGAAGAACAAATAAAATCAACAAAATAATATTTTCTATGTTCGTTCGTCGTCGACATGTAGTTTCTTGCAAGTACTCAACTTCGTCAACATAGTAGCACTGATGTTTGGCCTTATAAAATGAGAATTTGTTTTCCTAAGTTTCCAACGTGTCTAGGATGGTCGTGAGTTCCTATTCACGTGGTTTGTGTATTTGAATTCATGGTTGAGTGAATAGTGCAAAATACATGAAACTTTTGTTTTAGCATCTCATCTTCAAGTTGGGAGTTACTGAAAATCTCTCTTCCAACTTGAGGGAGAGTATTAGATTTAAATTAAGTTGTGAAATTAGTTAGTTAGTTAGTTAAGCTTGTTAGGTATTAGTTAAGCTTGTTATCAAACATTATAAATACGTCTTGTACACATACAATTTCATTCACACACCGGAGCTTATCGAGAAAAAAAACATTCACATAACAGAAAATGGAAATTCACTTCCCCGATTCTTTCTGTTACGATCTTAATCTTTGCGCGCGAATACCCAAAAAGGTTTTAGTGAGATGGTTTGGGTCTTTTCCAGCTTAACTAAGGTCATTGATTCTAATCCAACCTTGGGTATGCAGCGGCGTTAAATCTCTTGAGGGAAAACTTTGCCACCTATTATGATCCTGCCCAATTCGAGAGATTAATCTTAACAATTGCGCACGAAGAATATCCAATTCACGGAAAAAAAAACTTTTGCGAATGTCATTCGTTAAAATCGCATTTTGGAATCTCTTAACTCTAGCCCCGTTAGAGGACATTGATGCTAGATTGCTAGTACCATTCATATTTCCTATACTTAATTGAATCTTCTTGAGAATCAAGATGAAACATAAGTTGTTGTCGTGGGTGAGGTCCCATTTATCATGACTCAGCCATGATTGTGACGCCGAGCCGCCAAGGAGAAATGTCGGCTTCTTCCATGAGCCATTTGCGTGCATAATGACATCATGATGCAGGCTTCCTTCCATGACCATTGGATTTTAATGGTATGCACATGCATCATGGATCATGCGTGTCCCCATGGATGTCACGAAAATGGAGTCTAAATTTTCGTAAGTCGTAGCGCATGATATTTTTTAGTAAGGTTTTTTCTCCCACCTATTTAGAGTTAGGTGGATATGATACCTTTTAGGTAAAATGTTCATTGACATTTTTTTTTCTATTTAAATATTTTAAAATAAAAATAAATATTAAACCAATTTTACCTATTTTGTTCTCACTCAACTATGAATGAGTAGAGGAGTAATCGCCTTTTAGTAAATTAGGATCCTTTCTCTTAGAAGGTAAATGTCATCATGTTATCAATTTTAATATGCATAATTGTTTTCCAAACATTTGAAAGTCTAATTGGGATACAAAACAATTCTTAAATTTTAGAATTTATAATTTTGTAAAATACTTAAAAATTTCGTTAAACTTTATGAGATGTGAATATTAGGAACTAAAGAGAAAATAATCGAAAATTTTATGTGATAATTAAGCGCAATTCAGTTGGTAAGACGTTTCACCTACATTACAGAGTTGTGGGTTCGAGTCATAGAGGGAAAAAAATGAAGAACACTATTGATCCCTTTAAAAAAACTAGAAATTTTATCTTGAGAAAATTTTAATACTCTTATTTAAGTAAAATAAGTATTTTAAAATGATTTAGTTTATACAACTTGTGACATTTTGAGTTGTATAACCATTTTTTTTGACAAACTATAACGATTTATTTTAATAACCATTGTTTATTGATTAAACTCATTTTAAAAAGTCATTAGAAAGCTAAAAGCATGTTTTTTTGGGTGTTTAAAAGCATTAGTTTATTGCAATGATATTTGTGATTAAAATATATAAAATTAAATTTATAAATAAGGTAAAAAAATAATGTTATATTTGTGACTAAAAATTAAGTAACTTATTTCATTCATGAATTAAAAAAATAAGTTTTAATGATACTTTGATTACTTTTCTTGACTGGATACTCCGATTACCTTAAATAAAACAAAATAAAAACTAAACAAATTCTTCCACTTTCAATTTATTTATTTGATCCTTAAATGTTCAATGTTCAATGTTCAATGTTCAATGCTCAATGTTCAAATAATTTATTTAAGTCTATCCACCACGATAGGCGAAGATTGGGATTCTCTGGATCCCATTCCAAGTCACAAACACGTGGCGCCATGTTGGAGTTTCAATTTTCTCTTTAAAAAGTAATTAATATTAATAGCCTTTTAAAATTGGTGAAGAAAAAATAGTAAAATTAAATGAATGGTTTCTTCTAGACATGTATAAATACTAAAGTAAGTGACATACATGTGTTTTGTGTTGAAATGTCTAATTTCAAACACAAGCTCTAACGGCATTTTCTAAACAAACAAACATTTTCAAACAATAGAAAGGCCGAAATGCATGAGTCGGTTATAACAATTGTAACAACTTTGTTTAGTTGCACCGTTTAAATCATTTTCAAATACCTCGGCCCGGGCCGCTTTGTCTTTGGGGCGCTTTGCCTTTGGCCCGCTAAAAACGGGGCGGGACGAGTTGGCTCGCTGTAACACCCTAGGCCCTTTTCTTTTTTAGTAGGCTACCCACAAGTGTACATCATGACCTTCTCTACCCCCAAGTAGAGTTTTTGCCTTCCGTGAGAATCGAACCTTGTACTCTACTGCAGGTATGAGACTGTACAGTTGAAGGAAGGCTTAAAAGAATTGATTTGGACTACCTATACTAACAAGGTGCATCTTCTTTTCGGGAGCCCATCCCATAAGAACTCTATAGTTAAGCGTGCTTGGCTTGGAGTAGTAGTGGGATGGGTGACCTTATGGGAAGTTTCCCGGAAAGCATGCAAGTGAGGACAAAGCATGCTGAAAAGACTCGTGTTGATTCGTTGGGGCGATCAGCTTCTTGAAGCGATGCAGGATGTTACACCCGCCAAACACAAATGAGTTCAAAAGTTTGGCCCGACTCCATAAGTGATGGGTTGGCGGGCGGTGCGCGGTCCGCCTAATTTTTTTTTGCAATATTTTTGAACAAAAAACTCACATGTTTTTAACATTTCAATAAGATTTTTCACCTGTTTTTCAAAACAGTTTTATAAAGCTTTTTTAACAGATTTTTTTCTTTAAAAACTCTTGATATATTCAAAATAAAAGTATAAAACAATAGTAGCATTGAAATTACTAGGATTAACTATATAGAAACTAAAACCATCAAGAAATGTCATCTAGAACCATCAACCAAAAGGTCAAAAACCATAATTCAAGTATTGATCTTAAAGCAACCGAAATTAGTATTTTGATTGCTTAATAACTAGGGATTAACCATCAAGCAACCAAGTGAGAGTGTGCAGACTCAACTCTGTTGGCGGTAGTGTTGCCAAGGTGCATATGCTTATTTATCCATGCATCAATAAATTTTTCCTTGAAGGGGTCTAGCCAGGTGGTCTTGACATACTCTATGAAACTGGGATAAGGTCCTGCCAAGTCGTTAAACAGACCCAACTCATAATCATACTCTTCCGTAGTCTTCGCATGCACAACAGATTGAAATGCACCCATAATGTCATCAACAATAGCTTGGTATTTCACAATGAGCCTTGCTTTGGCCCTCACATTTTTCTTAATGTGAAATTGGCACAACAAGTTTGCAGATGTTGGAAGTATTCCTGCCAGAGCATTCATCATACCCGTGTCTCTGTCAGTAAGTATGACTTGTGGTACTTCATCTTGTTTCCTAAATAAACCCCTCAATTTCTCAAGAACCCATGCAAAGTTATCCATCCTCTCCCAATTGACATAAGCAAATGAAGCAGAGTAAGTCTTCTCTATTGATGTTACACCAACGATCTCAACCAACGGATACCTGTACCGGTTGGTTTTATAGGTGGAATCAATCAACAAAATAGCTGGGAAGGTGTTTAGAAGCTCAATGGAATCTGGATGTGCCCAAAAGATGTCTTTCACAACAGTAGTTCCCTCTGCAAGTCGAGTCCAGTAAACATAATTATCACGTTGCAAATAAAACATCAGTTGTTGGAGCTCACCCAACCTCACGCATAGCGCATCAAGGCCTTTGACGACAGTTGTATATTTGTTTCACAACCGTATAGTTATCATCAGGCTTCATCAATTTCAGTTCATTAAGGATCAATTTAGGCCGAGTATGATTCCTAGTCATTCTAGCCACTAGTTCCTTCTCTTCTGAAGTTAACTTACCAATGTACGGACGTCCA
The DNA here is from genome assembly GCA_020916435.1 of Oxytropis ochrocephala. Taxonomy (NCBI): domain Eukaryota; kingdom Viridiplantae; phylum Streptophyta; class Magnoliopsida; order Fabales; family Fabaceae; genus Oxytropis; species Oxytropis ochrocephala. The sequence goes on along the minus strand of CM037091.1, from coordinate 108,326,143 downwards.
TCATGATAAGTAGCCATACCATGGTTATGAGTTCCATTCATAACCCTCAAAATCCATCATCTAAGCTTCTTAATAAATTTCCCTTTCAGTCTGAACTGACAACAACATTTTCTAGTGTTTGTGCCTTCCTCAACATTTGTCTTGTAAGATCCAGCTTTATCACAAATCAACATGCAGTATTGTTTACCTGATCGTCGTCCGGTGTCAAATCTTCCTATAACAATCACCATCTTAAGAGATTTTCCAACCGCACACACCCACGTCAGCAGCTCCTCACGACTAGGATATAACTGAAATTCAATTACTAAGTGTCAGTTAAATATTTTGAATAGTTCGCTAAAATTAAAACAATTAATTCATTCTTACCGTATCCGTTTTGAACGAACTAGTAAAATCTTGGGATTCTACGACGTCAGTTGACACCTCAACTGCTACAGTTGACACCTCAACTGCTCCAGATGTTCCCCCATTTTCCTCCATTTAATCCACAAAAACCTGCACATAAGCTACAACTTATCAGTTACTGTCATGCAACTGTTCGAACGGCCTTATGCGAACAGAGTTCGAATGAGGGTGTTCGAACCAATTACCAAAGTCACACCCATTTAACACCTGTTCGAACACGTTCATTCGGAAAAAAAATGGCGTAAAAAACTCAAAAACAGAACCAAAATGAAAAAAGTTTGGTAGGGTTATTACCTTGAGCTAGTTGCCAATGTTGGGTAGTTGAATGAGAGTGAATGATGAAGGTGAGGATGGGTGCGTTTTGGAGTGGAGAGAGGGGGAGGTTTGGGGTTTTAGAGTGAGTGTGTTGTGTTGTAGGAGAAGAAGAGGGAGAGGGGTAGAGGGGGGAATTCAATTGTAAGTGGGGTTAGTTTGGTAAATGTGTAGGGTGAGGGGGTGTGTTTTGAGTAGGAGGGGGTGTGGGAAAACCAAAGTCCAACGCTTACAAGCAGAGACCAACAAGCCCAAATTAGCAAGATAAGCAAGCTACACAAATGGGTAGTTTTTTTTGGCAACTGCTTTTCCCACACCCCTCCCTACTCAGCGCATACCCCATAAAATACCATTAATGAATAATAAACTTCCAAACACATCCTTTTTTTTTATTCTAGAATTTTCACGGGTTCGGACTCCCCCTAACCGAACCTGTTCCGTGTAGAGGTGTCGTTTACTGTCTTATGATACACCCCCTTTAACACGTTCGAGGCAACTCTATTGAACACCCCATATTCCACCTGATAAATAAAAATGATTTGCTTATCTTGGAGTTCTTTCTTTTTTTATTGGGTCCTTTTTTTTGTACCCCCACCACTTCCCCATCTACCCCCACGAGCCCTAAGAAAAGACCAAAACACCCTTAACAAAATTTAAAAACCCCAAAATATCCTGCAGCTCCAAAAAAAAATTATAGGGATCGTATATACACCCCCCAAATTGTATATACACCATCGTATATACCATTTGGGGGTGTATATACGATGAGTTAATTTAGGGGGTCGTATATACACCCCCAAATGGTATATATGATGGTGTATATACGATCCCTAATATTTTATTTGTAGTCAAATAAAAATTAATTAAATTATCTAAAAAAATTTAAAATATATATTTTTAATAAAGATAAATTAGAGATGAATAATTTAGGCCTAAAAATAGGTTTAGTGTGTAGTTCGTTAACACATGACGATGTTATACGTCGAACAAAATTTAGGCTAAAAAATCGATTTTCGAGCAACCTACTCCGATCGTAATGAAACCACAGTCATTAAATCCGAAAAAAATCAACGGGACTACAAGCTTATAATCCCAAATTCTATCGTTTACTATTTTTTATTAATTTTTTTTTAATTTTTCACAGTCTCCAAAAAATCTAAATTTTTTGCATAGCCTTATTTTGGTTTTGTTAGATTTTTAGTGTTTTTATAATTTTTTTGATTAGTTTTGACTTTTTAACAAATTTTTAGTAGTCTTTTTATAACATTTTTTAAAAAAATAAAAAAAATAAAAAAGCCATCGTATATACGTTTTGAGTATGTATGTACGATTGGTCATCAAAAAGCCATCGTATATACGATTGGAGAGAAAAAGCCATCGTATATACATGTATATACGATTGAAATTTTGTTTAAAAAAAAAACGTTTTTTTAAGGGTATTTTGAGGTTTTTAGTAGTATGTGGGGGTAGGAGGGTAAAGGGTGGGGGTAAAAAAAACTTTTTTATTTTGTTTTTAAGTGCTCGGTCGGTGTGAGGTAGTTCGAGTTTCCACGTCGGGTGGGGTGTACATGCAGACACTCTGATGCTTAAGTCAGTATGTGAATGTTGAGAGGTGAGTATGAAATGAGAGCGTACCTGAAACTGAAGGCGACACTTGTATTTATAGACAAGGACGCCGTATCTGGAGCGTTGGATCCTGACTGTTGAGTACGAAAGTCCGTAGTACCGGCACGTAATGGGCCATCGCTACGAGTCATATTGGGCCTGACCCAATCCACGTGGGTATTTAGCCTAGTCCGGAACAATCATCAATACCATGAATTGTGATTAAGTGTGAGTGTAGAAAAGATGTTTGCAAAATGTCAAGGGTAAGGTAAGGTAAGAGAGAATTTAGTTTTCTTGCAGTTTGCACATTTGACCCATGGAATCAATTATATGAGGGAGAGAAGCTAGATTATTGGTGATAATCATATCATATATTGAAAGCCAAATTAATTGTAAGTGGAGCTAATTAAGCAATTATGTTAGTGGTGCTTCTAGACTCTCCCTTTTCCATAATCCTCACCATTCTACTCTTCATCCTTCTTTTCCGCTTTGTCCTCCTCATCTTCTTTCTCCTTCTTCTCTTCTTCCTCTGTGCCACCCTACTTCACCTCCTCTTCCACATTCTCTCCTCCTCCTCCTACTGATACTCTCTCCTCTTCTTCCCTCAAAACGGTGCGTTCCATCTCCCTTTTTTGTTATAATAATCATTTAATTATATTTTTATTTGTATCAATGCTTTTGGGCTTGGATCCATATCAATCTATGTTAAGAAAAACAAAAGTTGTATGTACATATATGGTACCCTTAAAATTGTGCGTACACTCTTTTGTCCTTCCAAAGTAAATCACGTTTTCAATTTCTAATTCCTCTACTTAGTGTCGTAGTTAATTTATTATTTATTTTAAAATCGAGTTTCATCATTAGTTGTGTTGTTGTGATACAACTACAAGCTCAGCAGATTAGTTCTGGTTTATATATTATTATGCAGGGATGGATTGGTGAGTGAGATACTATATGGTCTATGGATGGAATCAAATTAGGGGTTGAAAAAGTAATTTCAGGAATGACTTTTCCTTTTACATGCCATCTTTCAATTTCAATATGTAATTTTTGTCTATATACTACTTTACACTAATCTGTAAATGTGTGCAACTAAAGTCCTCTGGTTTTCATAATAATGATTTGAATAATTAAATCCTTGGTTCCCACCCTCCCAAAACTAAAAAAGAAAACTATGTTGGTATGGCCATATTATGGTGAAAATTTTATTTAACCCACCATTGACATTGAGATTGGGTTAAGCGGAATAGACTAGTCTCTCTTAACGACTTAACGTGGCGAACTAAGATTTGAATCTTGTTGAGAGTCGTGCATATTTAGTGTCCTACAGTATCTCGAATATGATTATCTCAGGTAGAATATATAGTTGAGAAAAAAAATCTTTGAATCATACATTATGTGTACATACATAAAGTACATGACAATATTGCTTTGTTTTCTTTTGTGGACAGAGTGTGAATAGTGTAGAAGCTGTATTTTAGGTCATAGAAAGAGAATCCGATGTTGAAAATTGGCCATATTATATACAACAATGTTATATGGACAAAAGATTTTAGACAAAAGTAGACAAACACCAACATACAACACCAATTAACCAAGTTTTTAAACCATTTAGCCAAGTGATCAATTAACCAAGTTTTTAATACGCCTCAAAACCAGTGAAAAACAAGCAGGCAGGTTAATTGTCTAAAAAAACTTGCTAATTACAAGGTTGTGTTTCTGCTATCATTTCATGTTTACTGGAATTTTTGTCTGAATAACATTTTTGTATTATATATGTCCTAATTAGTTAACTTTGATAGCTAAACATATCTTACAAATACATGGGACATATAATGAATCTTTAATAGTTTGTTTTTGGTGCTTTGTGGTCCATATACTTCATTGTTCACATAAGCCTTTTGCACCATATCCTTAAATCCTAAAGGGTTGAAATTATCAATGTTTATTCTTTTCACTAGAAGTATGAGTAATAGCTTAAGGCTTTGGGTTCAATGAAGCTTTATCAAGTGTGTGAGCAGGTGATGAATATTTTTTTGTGTAGATGGATTTCGAAGTTCAACTTGAAACTCACACACACAACTGCGAGGTTCGAGTTGGAACTCGAAACATGATATCTAGTCTAACAATTTTTGACATTCATTGGTTGAGGTAAGCCATACGGATAAAGAAATCATCATTTTTCTTGGTATAAACCGGGTATTCTCTGTGCACAACTGCAGAGACTAATTTCTCGAGCCGGATAGGATTACAAAACTCTCACTCAAGAGATTTAACACTGTTGCATGACCGAATCTGAATTCGATTCAAGAATCTAAGTTAAGAAAGAGACGTCTACCATCTCATCTATATAAAACTATACTGACATTCTTTGGTAAAATATTCCCTTCTAATCGGGACTTGTCTTTCTCATTATTAGCTGTAACCTCTTAGACAATGACTACCAGAATTATAAATAAGTACTGTCACTTGTACAAAATAGTAGTATCATGTTTTTTTGACAGAATAATAGTATCATGTTGAAAATGATACTTACCATCAAAGAAATTTCAAATTATTACCTTCAGGACCAAAAATAGCTAAAAAGTAACAATTTCATTCCTTACCACGATCACTAACTTTGAATGACAAAATATAAATTAGTGGGAGCGTTTGGAGGAGTGTTTCAACCCATATACAAAGTCATTCATGGAACAAAAACAATGAGATAGGTGATATCTAAATCCAATGGTTACACCAAAACCAAAACAAAAAGAGACACTAATGTCGAAAGAAAAAAAACATCAGCCCCTAAGAATACCCCAAATATGGTTTACATGCCACTCATAATATAAGCATGGTAAGGATGTTCACCTCGACAAAAACTATCTTCGACGAGGATTTTATGCAGATAATTGCATATCCCCAACGAAGACACCCCCCTCCCCCTGAAAAGATGGACCTATTTCGGATATTTCAAATAACCTAGAGAGTAATATGCATGTCAAACCAAAGCAAACCCTTTAGGGTCCCGCAACATGCCTCATGAACATGAAAAGAATGAGTTAAGAGGTCCGAAGGTAAGACAAAGTCAAAGCCCAGCCAATCGACAATAACATACAACATGGTCGAAGCGAACTCACATCTACCAAATAGGTGAATAGTTGACTCATAGTGATGGCCACACATAAAACATGTCGAATCAATGATGACCCTTTTCTTAAGCAAGTTTGTCTGAGTCGGTATCCTATCCAGAATCAAGTTTAAGAAGACATTTATTGTGTCGAGTGCAAAACTCTTCTAAAAATCAATAATCACTGAAAATCAGTAGTCACCGTGTTCAGAGAGACTTTACAAACACATTAGGTAAACCTAAAAGAGGTAGATGATTTATATGGCTATGCATTATTGACATTTCATATATATTGTCTCGTTAATCGTCACTATCATGATCATCATAACTTTGTGACTTGCTATATTGTCAAGGCAAAAGGTTGTTAGCATTAGTCGAGAGCATATTCTTGGCTAATTGATATGAGAGAGAAAAATAATGCATATAGTAGGTACTTTTTTATTCCCCTTCGCATTTGCGTGCTCACAAGAATGCAACAAAAAAAAGAACACTAATTGTTCACATGCTTGGCTAATTTTGAATTTTACGTTTTTTTTCTTATTTCTTTAAGAGAAATTATAAGGTGTATCATATGAAAAAAAATATTATTCCTCACTGGGACATAGGGTCGATCCAAAGTCTTTCCCAGCCGATTCATGATGGGAGAAACTTAGGGTTGACCAGTGCAAAATTTAATCCTAAGCATGAGCGGTGATTAGTCTTTCGTTGAAAGTAGTGAGACACTCTGTGAGTAGCCAGCAATGACCCGAACCAAAAAAATTTCAACGACATAGGGATATCAACTCCTGGGTTCAAATTTGGGTGTGAATAAAATATTATAAACCAGTAATTCCTCTTAATTTTTTTAGCAAAAGAAAGAGATATGGTCTCGTTAAAACCTTTCGGTGCAAAACTTTCATTAGGAAAAATATCAAGAAGGAAAAAAAAATACCCCCCTAAATTTAATTGATAAAAAAGGAAAAATAAACATAAAACATGAGGAGACTAGAGTAATACCTATGGACATAAACATCATTATAACCGAAAGAAAATAAAACATTCCTATAGAGGTTATGCAAAAGCATCACTATAATGACTCTCATCCCAAAGTCATTAACAGTTATTTGCAGCACACCGAATATAGGAAGTAAAAGAAAACCAATCCATCAAAAGGAACACTAATCCCATGCAAGAAATTAGCAAAACCTAAGCTATTCCTGAAAAATCCTCAGCAATAAAGCTTGGAATATGATCCCACCAAACAAAGTCACTTATGTTAGTTCCATGACCTGTGAGCTTATCAGCGCAACCATTACCCTCTCTATAAATGTGAGTGCAAATGAAGTTCATCTATTTCTAAGCTTCCAATGGAGTACTTTGCAATTTGTGAAAGAAAAAATCACTAACTGAGAATTACATTCTAACCAGAGAGACTTCCAACCTTTATCAAAAGCAATCTCTATCGCCGATATAGCCCCAATAATTTCAGCATAAAGCGCATAACTGTTGCCAATGGAGGCAGAAAAGTAGCCAAGGATAACAACACTTTTGTCTCTAAAAATACCTCCACAAGTAGATGAACCAGGACAACCCTTAGAAGCACCATCTGTATTGCATTTTATCATGTAAGGACATGTAAGGAGTAGGGGCGATCCAAATGACCTCTTTGATGTTTGACGAATTTCTATAATTATCAATGACATGAAGGCCTTTATAATCGTAAAGTCAGCAATAGAGGAGGACATTGTAGACTAAGAGGCATATCTTGCTAAACCCACATTGGAGATAATTAAATTGATCACTGAGTGTACGGGGATTACAAAAGATGTTAACACACGCAGCAAATACAATATCACCTAACTGAGGACTCCAACCATGATAAGTTGACGTTAAAATGCTCTGAAACGAAGAAGCGTCGATATGGATGCTCATGATACCTCCCAGCCATTTCCAAATATTCTTGGCAAATGAGCAGGCAAGGAATATGTGTTGAGAGGTCTCTAAATCTCTACCACAAATACTACAAATAGAAACAACAATCCATTCTCTAATCCGAAGTTGATCATCTATTGACATTTTATTATGAAGAGCCCTCCAAAGAATAAAAGAATTACAATATGGAATAAATTCTTCCAAATTGTCTTGGTCAAAGGAACCACCTCTCCAGTAGAGTTATAGAAGAGAAAATAATCCTTAAAAGTTAAGTCTCATGAATTAGAACTACCCCACGTCAGTTGATCCTCCACCAGAATAACTATTTCCTAAATTTCAGAATGAAGTTGAGGGAATGCAGTAATTCCTTTTAATTAACCATTGATAGTTTTTGAAAAATGAATGATAATTTTGCAGTTTCTATTACTCCTAATTTTTTTGTCCAGAGGTATTTGACTCCCTTCTAGTGACAAGGGGAAATGAGTTTTAACTAATCTAGAGTTCGACCATGAGTATGTAAAGTCTGACTCTAATTTATTCTATTTCTAGGTCTTTGTACCAAAGTTTGGAGTTAAAAATTCATTTTCTTCTAACCCCTGTTTCTGGGAATGAGAAAAATCTCTGATAACAATGAGAAGTTCTTACCCCTGTTTTGAATTAATTAGTTATTGGTCTTTCATGATCCATTTTCTTCTTAGCTACTTCATTTTGTATATTGGAGAACTGTTGGGACAATTTTTTTTTTTTGTATATTAGAGATTAAATCTTTCCTTGAGCCTTGTCCTTTGTGATTAATAAAATTTATTTTGCCTTTGAAAAAAAAACTGCTCTCTCCAAAAAAAATTACAACTATATATATATATATATATTAACTATTGATTAACTAGTACTGTACGTTTCCATTAGTGTCCTAGCTAGTTCTCTTTTCTCTTGTGAATTAGTTGAGCAATCCTAACATAGCTAAACAATCAGAATTTTTTAGAGTCCCCTGTTACTGTCAATGATGTGTTAATAAGAAATATAGGGCCCCTGGTAAACCAAAGGAATCTCAAATGACTAGGTATAGTACTTTACTTTTATGTCTAGCTACTTCTCAACTTGCATTTTGCATGTAGTGATTTTGAAAGATGATGCATTTCAAGTACAATGCTAACTTAGTCTCCAAATATAGGAGAAACAGTGACACTTACCATTAATGAAAACTCACATGCAATTGTCCCTAACCATCTACATAAGCCAGAGCCACTATATATATATATATATATTTTCTAGTATTTCATAAGAGAAATATTGTCATTATTTTTCTGAAGATGGGTAGATCAAGTAGTTCTAGGGGCTTTTGGAAGAAAATTCAGACGACATTTACGCGTCGAAAAGAAGGGGTGAAGCAAGGACATTTTGTGGTGATTGCAACTGAAGGTTGGAAACCAGAGAGATTCTGTATTGAATTGGGGTATTTAGATAACCCTGAATTTGTTAAGTTGTTAAAGCAAGCTGAAGAAGAGTTTGGTTTCTCTCAAAATGGAGCACTTGCTATTCCTTGTGAGCCTGATGACTTGAAGAGAATCATTGGAAGGAAAAGAACATAAACAAGGGTACTATTGATTATATTATTACCTGTTAGCTAGTTAGGTTTAATTGTGTAAATGAGATTATTAAGGTGGTTACATATTATGTTTGTGTTTGTGTCCTTAGTTTCTTTTGTTGTTACCTAATTAGTAATTAATTACCTTGCAAGGTGTACTTTCTATGTATGTTTTTGGTCTCCATACACAGTCGTATACTTTTGTATTATGGTTATTAAGTAATATTAGTGAAGTAGTGAACATGCAATAATTAAGATGGTCTTTTTGTTGCTGTTCTTGTGTTTGTAATATAAATGTATGTAATTATATAACTTATTATTATAGTGTTTGTCAAAAAATAAGTTATAGAGTAGATCTCGTTCTCTTATACTCCCTCTCTAACAAAATATAAGTAAAGATGAGTTAACAAAAATTGATGTAAACCTTAGTCCAAAATCGAGATTAAATATATCTATTTTTATTGACCTATTTTAACTTATACTCTATTGTTGTAAAAATGGTTATGATTTATTTATTTATTTATAGATGATAACAAATGAGAATGGCAGTGTCATTTTGACTTTTTTGTTATGGCTTGGATAGTTATAATTAGTTTTACTATCAAAAGATACCACTGTAAATAGAAAATATCATGGGGATTAGTTTCATTGAGAAGTTATATTCCCCACATTATTCTTTTACACCATCTTTTACCTATATTCTCTAAAATCACTCACTACAAGAAAATTTGCGGTTTGCGACGCCATTTTACGTCGCAAATGGGTCAATTTCCGTCGCAAAACAACATTTTTGATGGAATTTGCGACGGACAAAATCAGTTCGGATCGGTACCAAAACCACACCACACCACACCACACCCATACCATTTTAAAATCTGGTTTGGGTATATTGGTTTCTTGAAAATCGGTTCGGATTTATAAATTGGTTCTAAACCGGTACATAACTGCTTCAAAACCGGTAACCAGTTTGCCAACGGCTTATTGTTTTAAAAATAAGTTTTTTCTTGAAAAATGGTTTACCACTTTCAATAACCCGTTTTCATTACTAAAAAATGGTTTACCAATTCCATAAACCCGTTTTCACTACCGAAAACGATGTACCACTTCTAAAAATCAGTTTTCGTTTTCACTATCGTCAAGAGACATGTATTTCAATAATTGTAGATTTGTGGACACGTGGAACTCTTTCTCTGTTAATCAATCATTCATGGCCTCTGCTGATATGTTGATATTTGATTTTTGGGATTAATTCATGGGGACTAATTTAATAGAGAAGAGAGGAGAACGAGAGATCGAGAGAACTAAGAGGAAAGAAACCATTAGGGTTAGAAATAGTAAAGTTATATTAGAAGAGTGTTATAAGGATTAAGGAGTATATATACTTAGAAACTAAAAGGCTAAACTACCTTGAGCACAATTACAACAAAAATTTATATCTAATTAAGCAAAGTCTCGAGTTCGAGCATTGTATATTAAAAACCTGAAATGCTAAAGGTCACTATAAAAATTCGTGAACACACCCATGAACTGTGTAGTGTTATGTGATCATGACAAATACTTGCCATGTGTTACTATTCAACAACTAGATCTGCTTTTAGGCTATAAAAGATGTTGACACATCATTCGTAGGTGGTTTTCGAGAAACAATTTCGCTGAAATAGCGGTTCTCATTAAAAAAATATGGTTGAGAAGAAAGACCTCACAAAAATGGTCAACCATTTTCTCGAGCAGATATAAGTCATACTTGTAAATAGTTTGTACCTATTTACATGGAAAAAACACCATTCACAATAGTAGGCCTGGACAACGGGCGGGTGTGGGCGGGTTCGGGCCCAAATCAGCCAACCGGCCCAATCCGCGGTTCGAAAAGCAAAGCCCACTTCCGCCCAAATGTAGTCTCGGTTTGTGCATATGCGGGTTTCGGTTTTGGCGGGTGAAAATGGTCGGTTTAAGGCTAGAGGCGGGTTTGAGAGAAGAGAGAAAAAAAATGGAGGAAAAGGAAGCGAAATGGAAAACGAATCAGATGAAGAGAGGAAGACGAAGGTTTTCAAGTTGCAGAAGAAGCTTTTCTTCTACACACTGTAAGTGTGTCGTGTATGTATCAATCAAACATGCTAATTGAAAAGACAAAAAGTGATGTAGGTAAGAAAAGTTATAAAAAAGTAATTAAAAATACATATAATTAAAGTGGAGCAGCTAGCTAGCCAAAGTCTTCTGCCATCATGTGACGTGGCTTCTTGTCTTGAAATAAAAAAAGGGTTTAGTCCTTTACTCGATGAACAAAAGCCTGATACAAGTTGAACAATAACTAAAGTGCAATGGCATGATAAAATACAAATTCTTCAAAACATTTAAAAGCAAGGTGTATGCGGTCGGTTACGGTCACCGACGGACTGAAATTTAAAACCCAAAACCGCCCACAGCAGCCCGTTGAAGCTCTGTTTTTCTCAACCATGAAACCGACCACCGCATCAACCCGCCCGCTCAACTTGTTTTGACCACGGGCATGTCGGGTTTCGGGCGGATTAAAATTCTTGTCCAGCCCTACACAATAGTATGAAACAGAGACACATCAACTTAACTAAAAAAAACACAATACCACAAATAGAACATAGTGCAAAACAATGATAGTGAATGATAAAGTTACAAATACCCGAAATTCAGTTCCTTCCCATTCCACTCTGTTTCCAAATTAAATGTGCAAGCTCCACGTATATGATCAAAAGAAAGAATCGTTATCCATTTAATTTAATTCAATAATGTGCAACTTCTTAATTAGTTGCAATTGTCGTTGATGGCCAGTGAGATTTATATAAACCATGAGGAAATAATATTTATGTTATGATTTGTGGAGTGGATTATAAAGCTCAAAAATTTAACAAATAAAGGGTGCACTATAACTGATCTGTACCTGAACGCCAATAGGGTGGAGCGAGTGATGAGCTGGGTGAGTAGCTCGTGCGCTGAGTTTCGTCCAGTGGTACCTACAAAGGAACTTCGACGCCTAGGTCAGTGAGGTAGAGTAAAAGCATGAATGACGTATGGGTCAGAAAAGTCTACCTTGGCAATAGTGTTGGATCCATTTATATAGTGACAGGGAGTGACTTGTGGTCGTTGGATCGTTGCGGGTCGATCTGGGTCGTTGATCAAGTGCGTGCGAGCACTGATCTTCTAGTGGCCAAGCCTTCTAATTGTTGGGCCAACCATGTTGCTTTAGAGCGGATTGGGCCACTGGCCCAGTCCAGAACAATAACATATATATAGTTAGAAGAAAAATGCGAATTGGTCATGTCTCATGGATGAGTATTATTGAGTACTGTATAAGACGATCAAATTGAATGTTCCCCAAGTAAGAAATGAAGTCACATGCATTGCCTATCCAATCTAAGATGATTAATTAAATCAAATAAACATGATTTATAATTGGAGTAACATAATGACCCTAGACAATAATCAATGATTTTATACCTTTTTGTTTTATTCATTCCATACAGATTCCAATCGATCTCTCTCTATCTACAGGGCAGAGCAGAAACAGAGGAGAACATGAGAGTAGTTACAGGTGATTTTGACATAAAGTGCCGCTCTTCTAATTCAAGTATGAGACAACATACATCCTATTTTGTTATTAGATAGGGACCTTTTCCAAGGGGGGACAAATGAGAGGGTATGGTTCACAAATCACAAATTTGTTCCATGTCATGATGTTTCTGCTTTTTTACATGCACAAAATCATTTTTGTTTTTCCCTATTGAATTACTTCAATAAGTTAGTGTAGAATTCAAGTGTAACCGATTAATTTCACATCCCTCGTGAATTGAGTAAATGAAGTATATTAGAAAGGTGATTCATGTAAATATATTAAGGTTTTGAATAGAGATGTGGTGTTTTGTATATATAGAAAGGTGGTGATGGTCATTAGCCCATTATTGTTTTCGGTGCTCGTGGGACTCTAGCTGTATTGGCTTGACAGGGGAGTAGGAGTGGGTCTAGCTGTATTGAATCTCATGTATCGAAAGTTTTCTTAGTGGCAAAAATCGAGTAACGTTTCTTGTGGTTGGTGTCGGCTACATAAATATAGTGATGCGAGATCAATTTTAATGGGGATATTGTCGGAAGTTTGAGTGGATAGTCTTACATTGATAAAAATATGAGCTAAATGAACAATATGTAAGAGAGATGCCATATATATCGAGTACTTTTTGGGCTCCACAAAGACCCCAACAATTAGATAATTTAATATTATTATGAAGAATCGAAAAAATTAGGGAGTTGACACAATTTAAAAACAATTTTTACCTGGCTAATGAGTGTAATTGGCGTCTACTTTAGATGAAAAAGACTTTGTAGCACAATTTTGGCCTCAGATTTTCAGACTTAAACATTGATGTTAGGGTTAGAAATGCAATCATGTGTGATGTGTCCTCAATCATCCATATTAATAAAAATTGGATCCTCTGCTTTGGATTCACTTCAAGAATGTCATGCTGAGGATATTGAACTTGACTAGGAACTAGTTTCAGCAACCAAGGAATATTTTTGGCAATGTTTCAGCAACAAAGGAACCATTATACCCTCTCATATGTCTCCGCCTGGATTCACTTCAAGAAATTGTCCAGGAGAGACATATGAGAGGGGTTCACAAATTTGTTCCATGTCATGGTTCTGCTTTTTTACATGCACAAAACATTTTTCTTTTCCCCTATAGAATTACTTCAGTTAGTTAGATTGGTGACTCGTGTAACTAATATTTTAAAGTTTTGGATTGAGACACGGTCACTTGATCTCTTGGTGGTCATGATCATTAGCCTCGGATTTGCTTTCGGTGCTCGCCGGACTCTAAACAAGTGGCATCGGAGTATGGTTTAGCTTGACAGGGGAGTAGAAGAGGGTCTAGGTGTATTGGATCCCATGTATCGATCGTATATTCTTAGTGGCAAAAAATCGAGTAGCATTTCTCGTTGGTTGGTATCGACTGCACAAATATAGTGATGTGAGAGACTTAATTTTTTTTTTTATTTTGAGATTATGAAAGACTTAATTTCAATGGGATTATTGTTTGAAGTTTGAGTGGATAATCTCACATTGACAAAAAAATGAAGAAAAGCAATAACATATTTCGAGCGTATTCACTTCGCGTCAGTTTTGCTTTTTCCCCAACAATTAGATTTTAATATATTATGATGAATCGCAAAAACTAGGGAGTTAACACAATTTAAATTAAAAAACATTTTTAAGTGGCTTTTAATGGGTGTAATTGAGTCCTACTTTAGATGAAAAAGACTTTGTAGCACAATTGTGGCCTCACCTGTCATGTCATTTTCATCTCTAACCAATGGCATTTTCATGATCTCTTGCAACATCAAATTTTTGATAAAACATTTCCAAATAAAATGATCTTGTCAATATCGTTAGAAATGATCTTTCCCTCATGTTCGGCTATAGCGGGAACTCCTGAATCTAAGGCCACTTGGCGTTCCAATCCACTGAATGGTTTCATTTTTGTAATTTTCTAATTGTTCCAAAGTTGTATTAATTGAATTAATTAAATTCATTTTTTTTCGTTCTATCTCAGAATAACCTCATGAAGAAACCATGACCAATATCCATCCCAACAAGCTTCCATTAATCCAGGTAGCTTGGAATTTATCCTTCTATATATACAAAACAACCAATCTTTTTCCTCTAACAAATTTACTACAGCATTATCCTCCTCAAATCCTCTAGGAACCAACCTGTCATCTATATAACAACACGTAGGATTCAAACGATCTATAAATTCACGGTTCAAGTCTATCATCTTTATTATGAGAAGAGGCTCCTGCATTTTCTCAAACTATCATGGCTTTGCAAATAGTACTTGTGTTACTGAATAATTTTAAAGTCCGAAGTTTTCCATATTGACTGGGTGGACGAAACTTATGTGTACTCCATGACAAGGGGAAAAGCCATTTTCTAAAGACGAGCGGGGTCTGTATTTAAAAATATTAAGTGTGTTTTCAATAAGATACACATATTAATAAATAAGCACAATTTGTAGCATTTTCGTCATTTCTTAAGATGTTACTCCTTTGGCTATGTATATGATCTCATTTGAACATTCTTAGTGACCTGGTTCACTAAGAGATTTGAACACCGCATTTCCATCAAAAATCTTAAGATATTGAGATATGGGTCTTTTATGTCCCTCTGTGGAGGTTGTTTCCCCTCCCTCTAGGACCATGTTTCCTCACAGGAGATCCCCTCCTCCCGCTTGGTGCCACCTTCGTGCCCCTGCTGACTGCGACACAACCTCCGCCCGAGCCACCACCCTCGCCCAGTGAGGAAGCTCAGAATGTATCCACTGCCTCCACAAATCCTCTGCAGTTCAGGTCAGCCATGGCTTCACCACAATTTTCTTGGTTTTCTAGTCTTTGTGCATCTTTTTGGTGTATTTATGGGTGTTCTGCTCTATGTTTTGTGCTCCAACATTTTTTGGCCCAAAGATGCATATAATGTGTTTACTGAAACTCCTCATATAGCTTATGGCTGCCTAAGCACTTGGTGGTGGACTTTGTTACATTATATGGTGACTATTACGACTTTCGAGGCCCACACCTCTTCCGATGCCCTCTCTAATTACCATATGGCCTCTGATTCTCATAACAAGTTGGTTAATCTGGAGATCAACAATAGTCTAATGGAGCGTACAAAAGGCATCATCCGTAACTGGACTGGGAGAAATACTCCAACATCTCAGTTACTGATTACCTCTACCTAGGAGTGGAAGCTACTGATAGTATGGATGTTAGGTCTCTTAGAATCTGGGTGGGGCTTAACTCAATCTAACAAAACTGACTTGTAAGGTGAAAGATGCATCCCACTTATATACTCTTTTTAAGGTAATATCAAATTTGATGTGAGACTCTTAATAAAGTTGTCACGTTTCGGTTGACTATGTCCTTATGGTCTCTAAACATTGTAAATGTAATGACTTCAATGTTCATTATTCCCGCGTAATAGTTTGCCTTTGAGGATATAATTTGCTTACATAATTAAGGCTTTGCGTAACCAAGTTTGGTTCTTAATTTTAAAAAAGAATACTCTGTTGCAGAACTTTGATTGCAGCCCATTTGGTGGCTAGCTCCATATTTCTTATCCAGCCATTCCCTGAGCCACATTGCATGAATATACATACATTGAGAAAAATTAACAATTTTTAAATGAACATGTTGAAAAATCTGTTACCGACAAGTTATACAGGATGTACGAACACCGTCACTCAAGAAAACCTTCATCTCTTTTATCACCTATGACCAAACAAATGTCCCCCCTTAGCAATTGGAAACCATGACTTTTGCACTACACATTACTACTTTATTTTGACCAAACAATTACGAAAAATGAAATTTCGTACATGTTTGCTAATCAGAGTTAGTTATACAAGCTAAGCTAGAGAGTGTGTACAGGAGTTTAATTAATTAGGCCAAAAAGGATAAGGTACTTACTAGTCTGGCAATTAGTAAACAGTAGTAGTAGATAACATGATTATTATTAATATAATTATGTGACACCAGAATAATAAAATGCATGTGACAGTGAAGCAGACAGCAAATTAGGCCTAAATAAACAAAAGAACGTCGTAGTACTTTCTCTACGAACAAAGTCCCGCGTCTAAGATTTGAGGGATGAAACCGACGCGTCAATTTTGCATTAAATCATTTGTCTCCACAACAACACGGAAATCAATCAATATATATATATATGGCTCCACATCACACAGAAAGAAAGAGAGAACCTTCCTCTGTTTTTCACATTCTCAATATTTATTCCCATTCAACTTATACTATAAATAACCTTATATTATATTATATATATAGTCTTCACTTCAACTTCAACTTCAACCATATATCACTAAATCCCACACACAAACAACATATATAGTATTATTATCATTGTCTTAGCAGTGAAGATAAAGTTAGTTATAGCAATGGAAGTTGGAAAGAAAGTGCAGCTAAAGTATTTGATTACAAAGGTGCTAAAGGGACTTCAATTGATAGCACAAAGTAAAGCATACATGAAGATGAAGAGGAGAGTGAAACAGAAACAACAGTAGCAGAAGATGTTAGAGAAGGACATTTTGCAGTTATAGCAATGGAAGGTGAAGAAAGAAAGAGGTTTATTGTTGAGTTAGATTATTTATCAGATCCTGCTTTTTTAAGGTTGCTGGAGAGAGCTGGAGAAGAGTATGGGTATAAACACAAAGGTGCTATTGCTGTACCTTGTAGACCTCAAGAACTTCAGAAGATTATAGAGAATCGACACAGTGCCACTGCTAGCTTAATTAACACTTCTGTCAACAACTTTATAATGTATTCATCACATCACTGTGATAGTTCTTTTGGATAGCTTATATGAAAATATTATTTTGCCTTCATTTCATTTTCTATTATACATCAAAACACATGAGGCCATGATAAGCATTAATGCTAAAAACGTTTGTTTATCCAAACGAGACTTAAGTTAAAGATTAATTTTGACTTGATAAAGAGTGTACCACGTGTCTTTCTTATAACAAAAGAAATGGAGATTGCAATTTCAATCCAAAATTGCGAGGATCTGGCTAACTTGAATTTCTGCTCTCACATATTTATGGTGCAATAATGAGAAGTTCACAATCTAATCTAATAGCAACAATTTTGTTTGAGTAATGAGTTTGCTCATTCCCCACAGAGGATGATGAGTTCAACTCATTTGCCAAAGACGGCGACTTCTTTGATTGGTTATATGTAAAAGATATTTGTAGTCGTTTGAAAACTTAATTTGAACTCCTCGCCCGACTCTCTGGTGAGTTCCTGAAAGTCAAACTCATCTAAACTTTTTTATATAAAACAATTTTGTGTGGGTTGATTGTCTTTTAAACAACTCAAATTTGTGATCTAAAATTGAAATCAATGACTCACGTTCGATGTCACCCATTATAAATAGGTTCTCTGTTTTTCCTATATATTTCACACCAACCTCCACTAGGTCCTTCGTGTGCCCGTTCGTTCACCTTCCTCTTACGGTTTGAAGCCGTATGAGGTGACCTCTCTACGCAGGGCTCAGGCTGGGACTGTGAATGCGCTCCTCGGGTCCTCGCTATACCTAAACAAAGCAAATAAAACAACTTAAACAAACCAGACTTAATCGGTTACAATAGTAGACACTAGACATTGGTTCGGCAACCCCAACCCGTACATGTTCGGTGGGTAATTGTCGGGCCTTGTTTTTTACAATTTCCTAAAAAATAAGGTACGACAGGTGTTGATCGGGGTGGTTCTATAGAAGGGCACCAGACCGTATTTATTTTTAGTTTTTTTCAAATGGTTCGGCGCAAGGGCACCAAATCGAGCACGATTGCAGGAAAAAAAAAGCGCAGTGCAAACATAAAACCAGAGAAAGAAACGAGATTGAGAGAAAGTCTTACCTGATAAAGAGATGAGAAAAGGTGAGGTGTGAGTGTGCGAGAGAGAGTGAGTGAGTGAGTCAGAGACGTGTGAGAGGGTGAGAGAGAGAGAGAGAGATAAGGGTTCATGTTGGAGAGTGAGAGAGAGTGAGGAACTGGGGTGTGTGAAGTGGTTATGGAGAGTGGGTGGGAGATGAAGTGGTTTGAATGTAGGGGTATTTTTTGGGTTTTAGGAGGTTATGAGGTGTGTGGTGAGTAGTAGGGGATTGGAAAAAACATTGGCCTTACCTAAAAGAAGCAAATGGGTCAAGCCCAAGTCTAATTAACCCGTGACTTAAAGTAAAGAAGAGAGCACAATACAAGCTCTAAACTCAACTTACCAAACTACACACATTTATTTCATATAACAATAAATATAAGAGAATTTCTAAAATTACTCTAAAGTCAGTGGCTTGAAATGTTCATTGCATCTCCTCATATTGTTCATTCTTGATTCTCATCAGAGGGCTTAAATCACCATTCAAATTCACCTCCTCCTCCCCATAACAATGAACATGATGCATGCCTTGTCTACATCCAAATAATATTCAACTTTTGTGATCAACTTATTAATCACCTTCCTTGTTTCCCCTACTTTCCAAATCTCCAATTCCTTTCCAAATTTCCATACTTCTTTGGCTACTTCATACTCTCTTTTGTACCCCCATCACCCAACTTCTCCATCGATCAAAATTCGATTTCTCCTAATTTTCTAACTGAGACGTACCTTTTTTCGTGCTTATCTTTGCATGAGGGTAAAATAAATACTTTTATAGTTGATATAGAATTTATATATTTAATTAGAGATACCATTTTCAAAGAGATATTGTGGAAGTTAATTTTATTATCTTCACTGTGCATAACCGTCTCCCATGCCCTAAATCTGTTTTCAAATACCATTCAATTTTTGTTTTTAAGAGTTAGTTTCACTCTACTTTTGTTAGCTTGGATCTATAA
Source organism: Oxytropis ochrocephala (assembly GCA_020916435.1). Classification (NCBI taxonomy): domain Eukaryota; kingdom Viridiplantae; phylum Streptophyta; class Magnoliopsida; order Fabales; family Fabaceae; genus Oxytropis; species Oxytropis ochrocephala. The sequence continues at coordinate 108,306,790 of CM037091.1, read as the reverse complement.
TACACTTTACAATCACATGCCCCACACTTAGCGTAGTTTTGCGACCACATTTTTTTTGTTTTGTAGATATATATATAATGAATATATAGCAATATACTAATGTCATGTTTGTCTACTTTTAAGCAGAAATGGTCAAAAGGGCAAACACTGATACTCACGATTCATGAAGCATCACATGGCAGTGTTCTCCCTTCTTTTATAAAATACAACAATGAAGATGTTGACCATACAGCATTTTCTCAGATATTTAAGCCCCCCATTTAATTGTATAATACAAATTTCTTCTGCATGTGTGAAAAGTTGAAAAACCTAAGAGATTCTGTTCAAGATTAGATAATATGCATGATGGTTTTTTAAAACTAAGTATAGACAAAATGAACCAACGCCTAATGATTAGAGAAAATTACTAGTTGTTTTTTTATCATTTTAAGCATGAAAATCAATCAAAATTTTACATCTAACTATGTCTCCTAACTTATCATAGGTTATCTGAAAATGAAATTATATAACTTGCTTGGTTTTATTATGCCCTAAATAATATATCACAAAACTTTAGTTATAAGGGCCAAAATATTGGGTTAGACAATCATATATTATATTATACAGTACAGACAACAGCAAATTATAGGCCCTTCTATATAGCCCCGCTTATGTATGTGTGAAGAAAGACAACGACCCTTCAACTTTTTTTCTATTTTAACATTGAGTGCCATGTATAGCTACATCAATTAATTAATTAATTTGACAAGTCAATCCGTACATAGACCTAGGAAATTTCATGTGTGTTTCTCCTTGTTGAGTTTTAAAACACGCCAATTCGTACTCAGACCGCGACATCAATGTTTTTTATGTTTCTACGGTCATGCATAAAGCAACTACAGTTGTACGTAGTTGCATCGATCGTATTTAACTGCAATTATCTATAATATCAAAGATTAAGAATATTCTAAAATTACATCAAGGGGTCAAGAATCAATAATTACAATTCCGCTTTTTATTAAATTTAAAAGCTTGTTTCTCCCTATTCATGTATTGCCTCTCTCCCTATATAAATAGCCAAACTCTGATATATATATATATAGAGAGAGAGAGACTTAAAAGTTCACTATATATATATTCTATAGAAAAAAATTGAATATAAAGAGTACGTTCCAAGATGCTTAAGTTTTTTGTTAAGATACAAAAGAGTCTCTCACTCATGGTAACAAGAAGGGCAAAAAACTTGAATGAAGATCATGATCACCAGGTGGAAGGACATTTTGCTGTGCTTGCTACAAAGGGTGAAGAAATGAAAAGGTTTGTTGTGAAGTTAGAGTACTTGAGTGATCCTGTGTTCTTGAGACTATTGGACAAGGCTCAGGAAGAATATGGTTTCAGGCAAAAAGGAGCTCTTGCAGTCCCTTGCCGGCCTCATGAATTACAGAAGATTCTAGATGATGCATGGAATGGAAGTGACAAAGATGGAGCCTACTGCATGGGGGGGAGCTGCTAGCTAGTAACAGTACTCCATCTTACACACACACAACTTTGTTTTGATCGATCGATGCATATATATATATATATATTGCAACTAATAAAATCAGAAATGAAATTGCAACATTTCTTTGGCTTACCTCATTTGAGGGGATATGGGAGTGATATGTTTCAGGTTCTTTCTAGTTTCTACCCAGATAAACTCAAATGTATCAAAACCTTCAGCAGTGGTAAGAAGCATTGTGCTGTTATTAGTGGGACATTTTTGTTGAGATTTTAGGATGGAAAGATGAAGTTCTTGTATAAGTAATACTATTAAAAAGTTATAAAAAGTAATGTGTACACGTGAGACCCCGTTTAAGTATTCAATTAGAGTTTTTCCATTGCGAATTCTCTAAGAAGCATTGTTCGTGGCATCCATCCTGAGTTTGTTTTACGAATATCAGATTTCATAACCAAAAGGATAAGTTATAAAAGAAATGAAAAATATTAATTCCTTGCAAGAACGAATTTTAAAATATATTAAAAGTAATAATTAAACAGAAAAGTGAAGAGTAGTTCATATGCTATATTATATATGGCATATTGCGAATCAAACCCTCCTGCACATTTTTTCTTTCTAGAGGTCTTCTAAAGGAGAAACGAGTCTGACTAATTTGGAGTTTCACTACAAGAAAAGTCTGATTTAGCCACCAACATTTGCCACAGACTTTATTCCGTCTGTAGTTTGCCACAGACTTGCGACGGATATTAATTCGTCAGTCGTTTGCCACGGACTTGCGACGGCAATGTATAAAAAGTAAGAGGCGCGAAGTTTCTCGCTGGAGTTTGTCACGGACTTAGAAAACGGTCGCAAATTTGCGACGGACTAGCCGTGGCAAGCCCGTCGCAAATGACCTTCGCTCAAACCCCAAATACGCGTTTCTATTTCTTCTTTCTATTTCTTTCTATTTCCTTCTTGCTCGCTCCCTCTCCCTCTTGAACTTCCTTCACCATGGCCCTCCTCCCTCTCGCGTCGCCGGCCACCACCAATCCTCCCTCTCGCGTCGCCGACCACCACCATTCCTTCTCCTCCTCCTCCTCACTTCCACTCCCTTTTGCTACCCGACGCAAACCCCCAAAACCCATTGTGCGAACCAACTCAGAATGCAAGCATTCTTCTTATCGTAAGTATTGTTCTTCTATTCTATTCTATTCTGCTTTTATTTTAATTAAAACCCTAATTTTTGATTTACTGAAAACCCTAACCTTCTCTTTATGCTTTTGATTTTCTTTGCTTTTGAATTTAATCTTGATTTACGGTTTAGATTGTCATGGAGTTTAGAAAACCAGAAAGTTGGATTCGCTGGTTGTTGGGTTTTCCTTCCAATTCGTTGAGAGAGAAACACACAAAGTTGAAGCACATTTGAAGGTACTGAGTAAACTTTGATTTCATAGTTGTTCTATCTTGGAATATGTCCTCAGGTTGTATTTTTGCCTTGTTCGACTATTACTTGGATTTATTTTGTTCTCTTTTCTTGGTGTTTGAGTTAAGTACTTAAATCTATTTTTGCCTTGTTGAATTCTTGACCATTGATGAACCTTGGGTTTTAGTGATTATCTGGATGTTTGATTTGTCCTGATGAAGACTTGGAATTTTCTGCAGATTAGGTGGGGGAATAAGCTGCTACTTCTTGGTGGAAACCATGGAGTTCCAAAGGTTGTTCTTTGGCCATATTTTGGAAGTGCTAGTGGGATGGCTCCTCGTTCGCAGTAACTACTCTTGAATTTAACATAAGTTGAAATTTTTTGTGGCATTATTATGGTTATCTTTGTGCCTGTAGTAATCTGTTTATGGGATGGAAAAAAAAGAAATGGTGTATCTGCTTTAGTAAATCAAAAGGGTGGTAAAAATAGCATTTGACTTTATTTTTTTATTTTACAATTTGATATACTAGTGTAATAGGTTGTAAGTGTACAAGTCCATATGGTAGATATACCGATGAAACAAGTTGGGGCTTGGGGGGGTATATGATATGATCAACCTTTTTGCCCTTTGTCAGCCACCTCTTTTCTGATTTGTTTCCGAAGATATTTACAAATGAATGCTCGGAACAATTAATCCACACTCAGGGGTACACATGCTTACATGCATACAAGAATAAGCCTTTATTGCCACCAACATTTGCCACGGAGGATCGTCAAAATTCGCTAATTTCTGCGACTTGTTTGCGACGGAATGTGTAAAAAGTAAGAGCGGAAATTTCACGTGGTGTTTGCCACTGATTTGCCACGACATGTGAAAGGACGGATATTTGCGACGGAGATGCCGTGGCAAGTCCGTGGCAAACCATTTATCAAAATAAAAACACGCACGTAAAACCCTTTCGATCGTTCTTCTCTCATTACGTTCTTCTTCTCTCGTGCATCTTCTCCTCGCCCTCGCTCTCTCCTCACCACAACCCGCCTCCTCACTCTCAATCACCACCACCTCACCGCCACCCACACTCCCCACCGCGTCGTGCTCCCCAAACCCTAACCTCTTTCTCCTCTTTCTCATCCGCTCTGTTCTCTTCTTTCTTCTCTCATCCGATCCGACCCCTTCTTCTTCTCACATTGCTTTTACAACCGCAAAAATGAAAGAGAGAGATTTGAGAAATAAGCCGAGAAGGAAAGAGGAGTCCATGGAAGCGCCAGTTGATTTGCGACGTTGATTTTGTTCCGTTGGCGCCGTTCTCCGATTGGCCACCGTTTCCTCCTCCACCCGACGTCTTCACGTACTCTCTTCACCCGAAACTTGAATCCCCTCTCTCTCTCAAAACCCTAACCCCAATTTTTGCTTTTCTTATGATTTATATAAGGTTAGGGTTTAGATTTAGATTTAGATTTTGATATTGATATTGATTTTGATTCTGATTTTGTTTTGGTCTTCTTAGGTTTTGTGGTTTCCTCTAACTTGAGGTAAGATTTATGCAGATTCCTTGATTTTTGTTCAGTGTTGGAACCGTGAATCGCGACGTTGGAACCGTGAACTGCTATTCTGCAAACTGCGACTCTGCAAATGGGTATTGTTTTCTTCACCTTTATTGTTCAGATTCCTTGATTTCTTGTTCATCTTCATTCTGTTTTTTTTCTTAAATGAGTATTATCATAGTTGCTGCATAAAATGATTTAGATATCGTAAAAATGTTGCATCATAGTAACTCCTTTCTTGTGAATCATTGATGCGTGAAGATATACTTCTTTGACTTTCACCATCAACATCTATACATGTTCATGTATTAACCTAGCTCAAAGTTATACAACGCTCGCTGCGACCAAGTAACCAACCATTTTGTTCAAACCCAAATTATTTTCTCACATCATAAATTTATGTAATGTATGCATTATAGATCGATGGATTTATCATCACCGAGAAGTGCACTATTGAGATTGATAAATTTGAGTACGCTCTTTATAAGTGGATTTGCCATTGTCCGAGGTATATAAAGTGGGTGAGGATAATTACATCTCTTACAATAATCATTCTGTTGATATTCCTAGCAATTTGCAAAATCTTATGTTCGATGGGTATAATTCTACTACTAATTGTTTGGTTTGCTTCACATTGTTAAAAATTGTTTAAAGTTCACTTCAAGTATCGGTGTTGATATAATCGATTATTATCTGCAGGAATTTTGTCGATCCAAATGATATGGTTAGCTAATTTGAATAGTTCAACCAATTATAATCTTCCACAAGATGATCCTATGCGCTTTACGTAATCAACTTGCTTCGTTTGGAATGAGGGATGTATAACTTAGAATTGTTAGTCTCTCTTCTCTCTCGAATTTTGTCGCTATTATACAAGCCATCTCCTTTTAGGTGAGGTGCACAGTAGTTATTTGATGCATATTCTTACATTAAAGAAGGTTTTTGTAGGTTTTACAATATAGAAGAGGTTAGTGTAATGCAAGTACAAAAGGATGTCGAATACTATGCTCTATAATTCAACCAATCCAAAAGTTACTGAGTAAATTTTTGATTTTTCTAACATCATGGTCATGTCTTATTTTAGATTTTCTTACATTGTATTTCTTAATTCGTAGTGGTCCTTTCTGCAAATGAAATATGATGAGCCTTGGTTTCTAGCCTTACAAGAAGACACTCAGAACTAATCAATTGAGGGTATGTGTAAACCAATTTCATGTTTTTTTCTTATTGAACTTGGATTCTAATTCATTTTATTTGTTGTATGGTTTGTTTTTGATGATTTAGAATGGAGTCACGAGGATTGATGTTGGATATGTATGCGACTTTGAGAATGATATTTGGCTTTATCATTCACTTAGAGGCCAATGTTTCAACTTCATCGCTTTGTAATCTAAAACTCTTTTGTTGTATTCGTTTTACAATCTTTCTTTTGTAGTTGAACTTCCATTGGTGCATTGTCCAAATGTTTCTTATGAACTATTCTTAGCAACCCGCAATAAATACTTTGAAAGAAGTGGAAGCATTCTTGACGGAAAATCCGAGTGAGATTGTTACTATTATAATTGAAGATTATGTGCATACTCCAAAGGGATTGATTAATCTCTTCACAAGTCTTGGATTGGATAAGTATTGGTTTCTGTGTCCAAGATGCCAAAAAGGGGATGATTGATTGCCCATCAGAATCGAGATGGTTCAAGCGAATCACCGACTTCTTCTTGTGTTTCACTTCGATGCTTCCAAGGAAGCTAAAGAAGGAATAGCTTATCGATGGAAGCACATGGTTGAGAATGAGTGTAAGCACAACATTTTTTCGATACATTTATCTCATATTTGCATGGTTTTGTAATGAAAACTTCATGATTCTCTTGCTCTCACCGGAGATCCCGGAGTTCAATGGGTTCTTGTCCGCATAGGAAAGAATCGAAGGAATTAAACTCTAGAGGTGCATCGCTTTTCTTGATGAACTACTTTCCAACATATCCTGGTTCAAGTGATTCGTGCAAAGAGCATTCTCGCTCCACTTCACGAGATGGTGAATACATGTTACAAAGTCGCAGGAAATGTGTTTGCCTAACTTCATAAATTATTAACTTTTACATGGTATATTCCTTATTTTCGTATCGTTCATCAAAATTAATTATGATGCTTATGTAAGACAGACTTTGCAAACACTTCAAAGTTCTAATTGAAATTTCATGCAGGAGGAGCGATGGAGGTGGTGTTTTTGACATTGTGGATAAAATGAATGGCCACACATTATGTGGGTGTAAAATACGATTCAAACTGCCAGTTTTGTCCACATTTCTTGTCTTGTGCCATTTGTTTGTAAACCTTCGGATTCTCGATTATTCCTTATTCTTGTCTTTCTTCTATCACAAACTAATGACCGGAAATCTAACGAGTATAGTTTTTTCCTAGTAGAAAGTTTCCAGATTTAAACCGATTTACATATTTGAGTAGTAATTTATTCTAAAGATCTGTCCATGTGAGTAGAGTTTATGAAACCTCACAAGGATATTCTATGAAGTTCGACTACCTATCTGTTTGATGTCGAGTAGGCTAATATAAAATAACCCTTCGAACATAGGATCGGACTATTGATCGATCGATTAGCTCATTCAAAGTTTATCCACATTTTTATTTGGTATAAACGCAGCTTCTATATTTTGTGAAACCGAAAATAATTACTTCTTACCGGATGATAGAAAGATAGGTTTAATCACTTAACGGTGAATCTGAGTTTTCAATTTGTTTAAAGTACTGAAACATCTTTCATATCCTTGAACTTGATTGTATTTTGAAATTACCATATTTGCTCCTCGGAGGTATTTACCTTCACTTTAATAAAGAGAGAAGAGGAGGGTTGTTTTCCATGTTCACGTATATCTCGTAATTCTTAAAAGCATCTTTATCTAACTCAAATCATTGTTAAACAGAAACAAAATTGTAGTTTATACAAATAAAGACTGAAATAAATGTGATGGACTGTAGTAATAATATCGCTTTGACTTTCTTATTTTTCTAATCGCTCGGTATTAGTCGCACGTGTTCTAATATATATGAAATTTATATGAAATCATGTAGCCCATTTAGCCAAAAGTCAACTTGGATCACCATAGTCACCATGTGGAAACTTCTTTGCAAAATACTTTATGCAGATGGATTTTTTCTTGGCACCGCCTCTACTTGTACATTTTGATGAAAATAAAGATAATTACATTTACATTATTACTACAATTTCTACAGCAGTGTTCATCCTTTGGGTCTTGCAAGAACATTTCGTACTCCGAGACAAGTCCAGTGAGTCCCAAGATCTTTGGAAGCTTTATTGGTTCGTTCGATTCTCTAGATCGACTTTCGCTTATCAATTATCCAACTTCCATTGTTGTCCTCTTATTTTACTTCCTGCTTATTGCGGTCTTGTTACAACTATGACCCTAAACATTATTATATATCTTATGCAAGCTAGTCTTTTGAGAGAAGCCTCGAGTATCTTTGCATGTATATTGCGATGTTGCATCAAGTCGTGAAACCAAATGTCTTGGAATCATTGCTAGGTTAGAAAATCAGATTAATTTTTGTTAAGGATATTTGAGTTAATGGTAGACTGTAATCAACAGAGACATAGAGTTTATCTGGACCTTATAAGCAGCTCTGTTGATATTTGTATGATTTTTTTTTTAATTTTATTAAACATTCTCTTCAGGTTCATGCTTGTATGATTTATTTATTTTTTAATTTTTTTTTTTTACATTTGCGACGGATTTGCCACGGATTAGCGACGGAATTTGCGACGACTTTGCCACGGATATTTGCGACGGATTAGCGACGGATTTGCGACGGAAACATTTGCCACGGAAATTCCGTGGCAAACGATTTGCGACGAGCGTTTTTGCCACCAATTTTTGTCCGTGGCAAATGTTGTTTTGCCACGGAAATTTGTACATTTGCCACGGAAATGTCCGTGGCAAATCAGCGATTTTCTTGTAGTATATATAACATGATATCAGCCCAATTTACAGCCTGAGAATTATAAGATGTGGTCTCTGTGCAGCATACAATAGTATCATGGTTCATGGAATTTTTATCTTACCTTGCTTAATCAGCTGATATTTGTTTCTTCCAGGGAAAACAAGACAAAGATTCTGGAATTTTTACGTGATGCATGGGCTAAGGATCGGAAAGCTGAATGGTCAATATGGATGATGTATTCTAAGGTAGAGATGCCTCATCATTATATAAATAGTGGGAGTGATGACTCTGCCCGACGTGGTATGCACAAAAAAGTTTCCAGTTTGTGGAAGTTACCTGATGAGGTAAATGCTTGTATGTTCTTTCTTATTTTATTGTCATGCAAGCTGCTTTGAGAAAAGAAAGACAAGAAGATAAGGAGTTTTTTATGCAATAGACTTAAAAGAACTAGTTTTGTCTCGTGAATCATACAGCCTCTTGAGACTGCCATAACATGTGCTGAACTTCATCGAAGGAGTATTGCACAAATGCGGGTGAGCTATCAACTATTTTACATTTGAATAGAGCCTTTTATGAATTATCCATGTTAATTTGCGATTAATGTACTGCTTCAATTCAAGACATGCGGATATTTGGAGATCCTTTGCGTATACCAGGTTGTGATTTGTTGAACGAGTGGTGAATGTACCACGACGTAGTGCCAGTGAAATTTCACTCCTTGGAAATGTTGGGCTTGTAGATTCACATAACTTAACAAATGGGCTCAGCAATGATACTAGAGGCAAGAAATCTGCACCACAAGCTCGTGTGTTGAAGATTGTTGTCTTTGTGCATGGGTTTCAGGCATGTCTTGTGGATTTTATTGCAAAATTGTACCTTGTTTTGTTTTTTGTTTTATTTATGTGGGACTTGAGCTTGTTATGTTTATCTGCCTAAGTTAGTTAGTGATAAGTCATATACTGTTGATGAACTATAGCAACAATAATAAATGTTTCCTTCAAATTCAATTGATTATGTATATCAATGTATATTTGGAGAGTGAAGATTTAATTTTATTTTTGCGACGGATTTGCCACGGATTTGCGATGAAATTTGCGACGACTTTGCCACAGATATTTGCGACGGATTAGCGACGGATTTGCGACGAAAACATTTGCCACGGAAATTCCGTGGCAAACGATTTGCGACGAGCGTTTTTGCCACCAATTTTTGTCCGTGGCAAATCCGTGGCAAATGTTGTTATGCCACGGAAATTTGTATATTTGCCACGAAATGTCCGTGGCAAATCAGCGATTTTCTTGTAGTGTTTGGTTGGAGGTATCAACTAGAATATTGAACTCGAGTACTAACTGAGTTTAGATAAAGTGCATTAGCGACTTGCACCCACCCAACCTTGAGTTACTCTCATGCACATTCAATCATATAGGTATATCTAGAAACTTTTTACTTATTAAATTCGGAAAAATCAGACGGCATATAGTGCATTTTCTTGTTAAAATAAGAATATATATATATATATATATATATATATACACACACTGCAGTTACTATGAATGAAAGCAGGGTCATCCTAGCCTTAATTAGAAAGAAACACTAATTAAACAGGTTTTGTATATGTCCAGTGTGCCAAGAAATAAGGCGTTTGTTTTTCCCACGCCCCCTCCTACTCAAAACACACCCCATAAAGGTGTGAAATGACCAAAAGACCAGCCAAAGCGTTATTTTTTCAAGAATTTTCACGTGTTCAAACACGGGCCTTCGAACAGGTTCGAATGACATCGTTCGAGTGTGTTAAATTTTGACTTCACACTCTCTTGGGTGTTTTTCACCTGTTCGCATGAGGTCATGTGAACCTGTTCGCATGACCTTGTTCGAACCCGTTCGAACGACATCGTTCGATTGTGTTAAATATTGACTTCACACTCTCTTATGCGTAATTTCACCTGTTCGAACGAGGTCATTCGAACGTGTTCGAACAAGGTCGTTCGAACTGTAGTTAAACACATCCTCACATAGTTTCACTCGAGGTTATTTTTGGAATAAAATTTGTTAAAGAGTGTGAAAGAGTAGGAGGGGGTGTGAGAAAAGCAAACGCCGGAAATAATAGCAATACATATGTATCATTGATGTAGAGGGCTTGAAACCTTGATTATGCTCAATATGTATCCACCAAAATACTTTGGGTTTTTTCTTTTGTACCCCCACCCTCTCCCCTTAAACCCCCACCCACGCTGAAATCCCCAAAATGCCCTTCAAAAAATCTTTTTTTTTCACTAAATTACACGAATCGTATATATCTTTTTTGTGGCCTATATACGATGGGGAAAATTTTGACATCGTATATATGTTCATTGTGCGTATATACGATTGATGCGTTTTAAGTCAATCGTATATACGCAAAATGAACTTATATACGATGAGTTAAAAATGTCCATCGTATATATGTCCCAAAAGAGATATATACGATGGGCTTTGTTTTTGTTAATAGTTATGATTTTATTACCAGTTATAATTTGAAGTCTCGCGATTTGATTAACATCAACGGTACGTAGTGCTATTGGATAAAGTAAACGCGTATAATTACAAAAACGCGATATAGTATATATACACGTGTAATACAAAATATGTGTGAATCTATCTACAAGCCGTCAATAGAATCATCGGCTAAATCTATACATCTAGACGCATCACTGTGAGTGAGAGGCGCGCGGGGAGGACACATAGATCGCCATAGGGTAAAACGTCCGTCAGGCATACGGATGCAACCATGAAGCGGATCTCTAAAACCGCAGCTATTCACGAGTCACCTTCAACATCAACAATTTTTTCAACATAGTTGCGCACGCGTGTCTTTGGAACAAATGGTGAGTGGATTTTAGTCTCACCGTATGCGTGATAATACTCTAGAAGCACCACGAGATAATTTGGTTGACCATTGTGTAGGAATTTTGGAAGCCCCGGATTCTTCATCTGCTTTTTACCTCTCATCCACGTGCTCCCACCCGTAAGGATCACGCTTAGCATCAAAAATTTCCCTTTTTCTTCTTTGGTGCACCTTTCGTTCGACTTTTGATTTAGGTGCAACCATAGAAGAAGTAGAAGGGAAAGCTATCTGTTGGTCTTGTAGGTTGAGTCAAGAATGAGAACTTTGGGAAACAACCTGAGCAACTTTATAGAAGTGGGATGAGCCCACATGATATCACCGACGACATCGATTGCGGAATCTTTCTAGACCAACATAGATAATTATGGGATTCAATCAATCTCAACACCTCCCGAATGTCCGTTCTAGGACCCTCTTTTTGTAGACCTGGTGTTTGTGGCGCGCTATAAACTTGACGAAGACTAGTCACATTCTCCTGATCTAGCTTCTTCAAAGCGATAATAGTAGCTTTCTGGTCCGACATCAAGATCCGCATGCTCGTTAACGAGCCTTTTGCGCCTCGCATGCACGCCCCAATAAACAAGTACCAACGGAAGTTTTGAGCAACTCGTGTGTGTGTCTACCACATTTAACCGTGACACACCAACCCCACGGCTAACGATGCAAGTAGCTTTCAATTTAAAAGGACACCTTCTCCTTTTAGAACCAAAACCCTTGAATCATTAGTAAACCCGCTTTGTTTGTCGCACCAAAAACAATCTTATCTCGCTTCCCTCTTTCCACCGCTTTCTCGGATCTCACAATAACAACAACTACACCGATAGTTCTACTACCAACACTTTGGCCCACTCTCCATAGCCTGCGTCGTGTAGAAAATATCTACAAAATATATAACTTACTAAGTACTTAAGTAAATTAATTCCATTTACCAAACTTGAGTAACAAAATTATACCGTATCCGTCGTGAAAGTTAATGTAGTATCAATATCAACAGCGCCAACCGAGTCGGCATCAGATTCACAGTAGAGGCGGGTCAATATCTGCTTCAACAAAACAGATAGCAACTCATAAAAAGCGAAAAAAATAGCCCGATCGTATATACCTCCTCAACCATGTATATACGATGGGTATTTTTTTCACATCGTATATACATAGCCCGATGTATATACGATTAGATCTTCAAGCCCACTCGTATATAACCTATATACACGATGGGTAGTCAACGAAGCATTTAATAATGCAATCGTATATATGTCTTGAAGGACATATATACGATGAGTAGTCAACGAAGCGTTTAATAATGCAATCGTATATATGTCTTGAAGGACATATATACGATGAAGTAGTTTTTCGCGTCGTTAGTTTAATTAATGTAATCGTATATACCTTCCATCGAGGTATATACGATGCGTTATCTTGTGGGTCCCAGTCAGAGAGAATTAATGAAAGTCAAAAACTGATTTAATGCCAGGGGTAAAATGGGTATATCGCAAATGGGTGGGGGTGGGAGGGGATGGGGTGGGGGTATAAAAGAAAAAACCCAAATACTTTTTGGTATTTTTGGTGAAAACGATTGCACTTGTGCATTGCTGGTTGTCCAACTATATATAAATGTCGACACAACTGCTTATAAAAATATCAAAAATGATCTATAAATTTGAAAAATCAAAAAATGTGATAGGTAAGTGATGCAATAGAAAGAGACATAGATTGAAAGTAAGGTTGGATGAGTGTTGCTAATTTTGGGGTGACCAAAAATCAGTTGTAAAAATATGTACAAAATTACAGTGTAAATATCCTTAAAAATTTAAAAATACGTAGACATTTCTGTTTAAATGTTTTCCAATCTCATTTGTCAGAATCATTCACTGGCTTCAATTTATATGTCTTCCTATTAATAAATATTTAATTTGGTTCTTAAAACAATATCTACATATTAATATTCTAAAATGATGATAATATTAGTTAAGTTCTTGACTATGGCAAACTTTGAAATATTGATAATGTGTGGATGACTATTTACAAATACAAAGTTTCCAAATTCTCCTTTCCACTTAATACTCCAATACTTATTGAATTTTGTTGGGTATGATACCTAACATTATAAATAGTGAGGCAGAGTGCAAAACCTATAGTGATCCACCTTGATTTTTGTTGCTTGACTTCTACCATCCATTCATCAATGAGTTATTAGCCAATTTAATCTTTGACAATTACAATATATCAATTTAGTCCCGCTACTTTTACAAAAGTGTTTCAATTTAGTCATTTTTTATTTACAAAATAGAGAGACTAAATTGATACAACAGATAGACTAAATTGAAACACTTTTACAAAAGCCAGTGATTAAAGTGATATATTATAAATGTCAGAAACTCAAGTAAACTTTTGTGAAATTTGAGAGACCAAATTAACTAATAACTCACTGATCAAATTTCTAACGGCAAGAGTACGATCGGTGTAGGTTATTGTGTTTCCATACCCACTTGTGAGGATGGCTAGTCACAGTCCCAACTCCCAACAGAAACTTTAGTGTTGGAGACAAAGGTATATAGTATTGGTCATGTGATGTAGGCCCCTGCCAAGACACATGATCATTTCGGTATTAGCCAATTAAAATTATTAAAAATGAGAAAACCTGCCTTTGATCCCTTTGTGTGTGCAAGTGCAATGCAACCTAGTGTTTTGGCGAGTTCGAATATGATGTATATTAAGAATCATAGGATCATACATGCATAGATCGAATCCATAGGAGAGGTAGAGAGCATAGGAGTACTCATGAGGCAAAAGGAGTAAAAGCTCATCTATGTATGGTCAAAGTGAAAGCTACCTCTTCATAAATTACTCAAGTAATAACATTCTTTCAAAATTACCAGTACCGACTACTACTGATAAGTGATGAGTATAAGCTACAAAAGAACTCATAAGAGTTATATAAACAGACATCCAAATCCTTTAATTTCCAGAGAAAATATTTGTCTTCCTCATGCGAAGGGTGAAGGCTTTTGATCCAAGAGTCCTTAGTGTCTCAGCTTCAAATCTGTTTCCACAGGAAAAACCTTGCCTCGGTGGTTGAAGATCATGAAGTCTAGGTTGTCCGGTAAAGAAACAATCCTGCATTCAGTTGGAGACAAATTTTGGTTATAAGGATCCAAGTAACTCCATAACAAGTGATATCTTCTCCGCAGAATTATGAAGGTATATCATTCAATTACAAATATACAAAGTATTGCCTCCACTGTCATCTTCCTCAATTCGCTGAACCACACTCCGATAACCTTCCCCCACCACCTCCTCATCAATATTTGCGATGACCAGTGAGGCTTCACCGAATAGCTAACAAAATTCGCTGCATATGGTCAATGCGATGCAATATTTCATGTACAATATCCTCTGTACTATACAACCCCGCCTCCATTAGTGTTCACAGCTGTGCATCCTCTTCAGCTTGCACACTCTCGTACTCTTTTCACAAGAACCACCATTCTCCATTTTTCCACTAGTTCTGATACTATAGTAGATTCAAACTAGTATTTTATAAGATGATCATGCAGAGGAAGAGAACTCTCTGGATTACAGAACTAAAAGGGTTTGAACCCCCCTACGCCTAAATGCCGAGTTCTTTTTCAAATGACCGGATCACACTCCCTCACCCCCAAGATGCCTTTATTTGTCTAATTATCCCAACCCCCTAATAACTAACTGACTGCCTTGTTAACTAACCAAGGAGGTTTACCAATCATTCTATTTGAAAATTCTTAAAACGTAGTACGATATATTAATTTAACCATATTAACGATACTTGAGTAACAAATTTTGCACACGATTCTCCCTCTTTTTCTTGCACACTGCTCTTGAAGTATTGACCCAGATCCATATAATACTCTCTCAGTAAATCTCATTTAATTTTTTATACATCAAATCATCAGCAACAAAAGATCCAATAATAGCAAGTGAGGTGTAAAAATGGTTTCCAAAAAACAGTGAAAATAAGTGCAAGAATGTTATCTCTCATGATAAAATAAAGCAAATTAGAACACAAAAAGTGGGGTGACCAATGCTTGGTCCACCGAAGCGTAAGTGAAGTCTTGCTAAGGAACAGTATAGACTTTCCTCGGTCCTGTATCAAGGTAGACCAAGCTAAGACCATGATTCTTCAATAACTATATAAGCGACTTCAGACGGGTATAGTCAACTTTAGGAACTATCTCAAAGCTCACAAGTCACAACCCATTTGAAGAGAAACACATAGTGCTTCTGTCTAACATAAACATAAAACCTAATCTTTCAAAACTAATAAAGGCCCGTTTGAATTGACTTATATGAGTTTATCTACTAACATAAGCACTTGTGAGATTGTCTGAGTGCTTATGAAAACAGCATAATACATGTCTCTGAGTTGATAGCTTATATAAAAACAAATTGACTTTATTTTATCTTTTATTATAGACACAGTTTATACACTAGCACTTTTATGATAAGGATTTATGCTATAAGTGCTTAGTTAAGTTGTTTATGCTTAATTCTAAAATGAATTGTCCAAAAAGACCAAACCCAATAGCAAGCAATTATAGCAAAAAACCCTAATTGAAAGGGATGAAGAAGAAGAAGTAACCAAACCTGTTATCTTCAGAGTCTAGGTGTATGGACAAAAAATTCCCCGGCAAAGCTAGCACAGCCCAGAAAGAAAGCAGCAATCCAAGAAACAGCTCAATCACCACCTGCATCATTCCAAAAACCTAAGACACAGAAACTCCAAACAAAAAATGCAAAATCAAAAAATCAAATTGCGAGCATTACATTGAAAGGAGGCCCTGAAAACTCTTCTTCCGTAATCTTTAACAACCCTCTGTCTGCAATCAAATCATCAAATCATAATATATAAATTAATTAACGAGGTTTTGAGAGTTGAAACACGCATTAGCATTATAAGACATAATAATAAGAAGGATCTAATAAGTTTAGAAATGCATGCATTGGATGGTTGAATAAGCGGCGTGAAATAGAATGAGATGACCGAAAACTCCAACAATTAAAGCTACGCCCATTCCTACAGCGACCTCAACAAAGCTCACAGGGAGGATTTGAGGATTACTGAATTGCTGGAAACTTTCAACACAAGTGTTTTTTTGGTACAAAACTCAAGTGACTTAGGGATGTCAATGGAGCGGGGGCGGACACGGGTAGTAACGATCCGCTACCCGCCCTGTCTATTATAAATGGGACTCAGATCTGCAAAAATTGTCAAAACCGAACCAAACGAATAAAAAACCGCAAACCGAACCAAACCAAACCGAAAACGCAAAAAAACCGCTTTCTATCGGCTTTGTTCGGTTTTTTTTTATTAGTGAACCGCAGCGTTCGGTTTGACCATGGGTTTTGATTATAAAACCGAACCAAACCAAACCAAACCGCAAAATCCTATATATATAAAAATTAGACAAAACAATATATATAGAGAATAACGAAAGCGGATTATTTAAGGGGGCCGTTTGGATTAGCTTTTTTTTTGAGCTTATGAAAATCAACTTATGAAAATAAGTAAGTTTTTATGTTAATTCATAAGTTCTCACTAACAAAAATTGTATCTCCCTAAGTTATTTTTCCATAAACTACCTTTACATGCTTATGAATAATACGTAAAAATTAATTTATTTGCATAAATTGTTTTTCATAAGCTCAAAATAAGCTTTATCCAAACGGGTTTTAAATTGTGTTTTGTCTCGCAAAAAACCGAACAAACCGAACCAATCCAAACCGCATTGGTTTGGTTTGGTTTGGTTTGGTTTTTTTTCAAAAGCCAACCGAACCAAACCGCATCTATTTTTACCTTGCGGTTCGGTTCACTTTTTTGCTCAAAACCGAACCAAACCGCACCGCGAACACCCCTACTCGTACCTGCCTGTACCCGCACAAGTACCCATTTAACAGGTCTTAAATGAGTATTATTTCTTCACGGGTACCTACGGATACTTGTAAATTAATAAAATTAGATATTTTGATACTTTTGGACACTATTTTTTCAGTTCATTTATATAAAAAAATTAGGTATTTCAATATGCATTTATCTTGTCAACTATTTATAAACATATAATCGTTATTTGTCAAAAAAAACATATAATCGTTAATTAATGGAGATAGAGAACACTAAAATAACAATAATTCCCAACTTTGAAAATAACAAGTCACTAGACACTTATATATGAGGGGTATTTAAGTATATTTGTTACGAATACTGCGCAGACACGGTACCTCGCTACCTGCACTACCTTATTAATTGTGGGATAGTTTGACTATCTGTTTATTCAACCCGCGGGTACCTGTTTGACTACATGTCCCGTACCCATCACAGGTTTTACTCACGGGTACCCACAGGTCCGGGTATTTTTGTCATCCCTATCAAGTGTTGCTTCCAACTGAACAAAACTCACAAGAATATTATTAGAGAATTTTATATATAAAAAAACAAATTTAATTCACAGATAAAACTATCTGATCAGTGACTTATGATACTAAACAATAGTTTAGTAATGGTTACTAAATGAGCATAATAGTAATTTTCCCATCAAAGAAAAAATTTGGTGACCACACTAAAATTATATTGTGCAAACATGTACTAATTGTATAATGGACACCGAAATATTTAGTAATTATTAGTAAGGAATTCTTTAGTATTATAAGGTGTTGCATGATGAAACAATATTAGTGGCATATATCAAGGTTAAATTTTAGACAAAAATGCACTAGAGATCCTTTAAATTATTTAATTGTAACAGATTGGTTTTAAGTTAATTTTTACCACTTAGGTAGGGGTGAGAATAGGCTGGGCAGAGCTAGACTTTGCATGGTCTGGGTCTGGCCTACGTTGAAAATGCTAGGCTTGTGGTCTGTCATAGACCCATTTTTTAGGTCTGGTATGACCTTTCTGAAAGCCTGATAAAGCCTGAAAGCGTGTTTAAAAGTCTATTTCACTATATTTTTTTAAGAAGGCCTACCCATTTCAATGATGTAAGTCATTTAAATAGATTAACAATCTAATAGGTCAATGAGATTAAGTTCTAGTTAAGATCTAACAAAACCTTTTAGGGAAATATAATTATATGACATCCTATTTAAATTCTATTTTATAATAATAAATTCAACTATGTCAAAAATTGTTGTAGGTTAATACGTTTAAACTAAAAAAAATGTTGGCAAAGTTATGACTTAACACAAAGTACCAAATTCAATACAAAATAATATTAAATCAAAAATATTATTTATATTTATTTTAATAGATCGGCCTAAAAGGCTTTTCTGATGGCCTATGGTTTGGTCTATTTAGCTAAATAGGCTTTTAAAAAAGTCTTAGTCTTATCTGTTTAAAAAAATGTCTGACCTAACCTAGACTTGTCGTAGGCCTCTCTGTTAGGCGACCTGGCCTATTCCCACCCACACACGTAGGTTCTTTAACTCTTAAAATGTTTGCAACGTTATCCTTTTTCCCATTCTCTGTTACAAAAGAGCTGATGTGTCTGTTTGTGAGTGACGTGGTTGTAACTATGTCAGATACATGTGCCACGTGAGTGATGAGTCACTAATTTTAATTAAATTTTATTAAAAAGAATCAATTATTCTTCACCTTCTTTCTTCCTTCCTTCTTCATGAACCCTAACTCCAAATTCTTCAATGGTGGGCTATCAATATCACTGATTATCATTAACAAGTGGATCTTTCAAATCTTCCCTTCCTTCTTCTCTCTCTCTCTCAAATTCATCTTCCTCCTCATCAACACTAACTTCATCTTCCAACCCAAAAAGTTCTTCAAACCAGAAACCCCAAAACCCTGAAAAATATGTGAGTGCTATGTGGATGTTATTGTCCAGATTTGCATCAAAATGCTTGTTCTGTTTGGTGTTCAGTGGTGGGGAGATTTTTTTTTTCTAGTTCAAGGTTTGATTAGTACACTTGGATTTGGTAGATGTTATATAGTTGCAGGACCAAATTGATTAGTGGTACAAAACTTCCCACACCAAGATAACATCAACTAAGAAATTCTTATATTACAATTCAACTTCCAACAGTCCCTCTGTACATGTGGAATCACTTATCATCCGGTATAAGGACTTCAAGATAACACAACTAAGAAATGAGTCAGCACAAAATTTTAACTATTTCTGTAAGAGAACTCTTGGTCTAGTTAGCCTGGCAGAGGAGACAAAACTGAATGAACAATTCATTTTAAGCCACGAAGATGCAGATTAGTTGGTAGATCATCATCTAGAAAAATGACTGAAAATAGGGCGTACTGCAGCTTTGAAGTCGTCGTAAAATCTTTGCTCAGAAAACCGACATGCCCGTTTCCTCGCTGCAGCAGCCATCCTAAGTCTCTCTATTTCTGGCATCTCTATGACTCTAAAAATGGCGTCTGTGTATTCTTCAACAGTAGAGGCAAGAAATCCTGTTTGCTGCCCATCTTCTTCTAATACAATGTCCAGTTTTGGGCCAGCAGAATTATGAGCTGAAAAGAAAACAGTGCAAGAGGTAATCAATACATGTAAAAGCATTCAAGGATATGGAGGAAATAAAGCATGTAGACTAAGAGGTATAACTGTGCAACAAACCCACCAATTGGGATGGCACCAGCAGCCATATATTCTACAACACTAATGCCAAAATGCTCATCTGTCATGGAATGGATGCCGGCAACAGCGCCCCCTAATAGTCCAACCAAATCTCTGCAGGTCAAGCCAATGATCGAATTTAGCCGCAAGAAAACTTTCAAAACCAAGGTTTAAAATTAAAATCTATCTAATATAATTAAATTAATATTAAATTAAATAATCTACAATTTACTCTTATTTACTATCTAACCTAATATTTATTTATCTATTTATACAAACAAACAACATTTAAATTACTCAAATAAGCCTTTTGTCAAAAAAAAATTACTCAAACGAACCTCCCTATTCACTTGACAATTCATCTAACTAAGGAACACTGTAATTTACTATCATTTTTATCAAATTTATTCTCTCAATGCATTTTCTTCTCACTCCCACTTTTTTCCTACTTTCTCTTTCTTTTTTTTTCAAAATTCAAAATTCAAATCAAGCTCACCAACTTTCTTTCCCCACTATCTACTAATCTAATCTAATATCTATTTATACAAACAAACTATTCTTAAATTACTCAAACAAGTTTCCCTATTTATTTGACAACTCATCTAACTAAGGGCAACATTGTAATTTACTAACACATTTTTTTTCAAATTTCTTCTTCCAATGCACTTTCTTCTCACTCCCATTTTTTTTAAGTTTCCCCCCTTTTTTTTTCAAACACGGGATAACGGTACTGATATATAAAAAAACATGAGATAACTATACTGATATATAAAAAAAGACGGAATAACTGCACTGATATATTTGATAATTTTCTATCTATCTTTTACTATCTACTATATCTACTAATCAACTAAAATAATCTATTGAAACTATGAGATAACTGCACTGATATATAAAAAAACATGGGATACCTACTATACTAATCTAATCTAATATCTATTTATACAAACAAACAACTTACAAAATTACAATTTTAGACATCTTACTTTTTTTGACACATCACCACTTTTGTTTTATTTATCATTTTTTAATTCTACTTTTCCTTTCTCACGCAACACTCTCTTTCAATCTCACGTTTCCCAATATTTCTTACTTCTTACATGTTTATTATTAAGGGCCCCCACACCCTATATTTAAAAAAAAATTCCTAATTTTTCTAATCCACTATATAATATAATATAATAAAATTAATATTAAATAATCAACAATTTACTCTTATTTACTATCTAACCTAATATCTATTTATCTATTTATACAAACAACCACACTTAATCTATTTATACAAACAAACCACATTTAAATTACTCAAACAAGTCTCCCTATTTATTTGACAACTCATCTAACTAAGGGCAATATTGTATTTACTATCACATTGTTTTTCAAATTTCTTTTCCCAAAGCACTTTCTTCTCACTCCATTTTTTTTTAACTTTTCCCTTTTTTTTTTCAAATTTTGAAATTCAAATCAAATCAAATCTACTAATAAACTAAAACAATCAATCTAACTACGAGATAACTGCACTAATATATAAAAACACGGGATAACTTCACTGATATATAAAAAAAACACGATATTAATCTATCAAAAGAAAAAGGAAAACTTAATGACTATTTCAACTACTGATTAATATTTAAAACACGGGATAACTGTACTGATATATAAAAAACACGGGATAACTTTACTGATATATAAAAAAACAC
Source organism: Oxytropis ochrocephala (assembly GCA_020916435.1). Classification (NCBI taxonomy): domain Eukaryota; kingdom Viridiplantae; phylum Streptophyta; class Magnoliopsida; order Fabales; family Fabaceae; genus Oxytropis; species Oxytropis ochrocephala. Next base: position 108,285,206 of record CM037091.1, on the reverse strand, counting down.
GGGATAACTGCACTGATATATAAAAAACATTTCACTGAAATATTTGGTAATCTACCATCTATCGGTTACTGTCTACTATAATCTATTAATCAACTAAAATAATCAATTAAAACTATGAGATAACTTCACTGATATATTAAAAAACACGTGATAACTTTATTGAAATATAAAAAAATACTGGATAACAACACTGACATTAATATATAAAAGAACACGGGATAAATGCACAGATTGTTTTTAAATGATACTTTTACATTTTTAGATTTTAATATTTATCTAATTTTTTTATTTGAGACTCATTTTTCAACTACTTTAAATTTTTCTTTTTTTCACGAGGTGTTGTCCAGATTATTTAAATTATGTCTAAATTCGTTCATTAAAAGAATATGGCAGCACCCGTGCGTATGCACGGGTATCCTACTAGTTATAAATAAAATCCAGAACAAATGATTGACAACTTCATAAACTGAACTCGTATGATAAAAGTGATCAACTAAATTTAGTGAGACTTGTCATTCATTAATCCAGAGTTCTTAATTTATTCAAATCCCATTCAATGATCCTTTCTAGTGACCTTATTTTTCACTAAAAGATTTACAAAAAGAGTCCTTGCGGCCTATATAATTCGCCACTGATCGTTAGCATCTATGATTGATTGAGTGCACTTGAGCGGAGCCATACCCCACCATAAGAAGTACAAGAAAAGAAACATCAAATGAATGAGCCAAATACCAATTTTGACATTTCAGTTTACTTTTTAATTAACTTGACCTAGTCAGATGGCTCCCAAATGAAACTAATGTATGCTGTGTTTTACTTTCACAGAGGTTATAAGATTAATTGACAGGACTAAACCCATGATAAATTGATAATTCCATGTTTAAGTCTGGCACAATTTCTACAATCTAGAAACAAGAAAGATATTTATAGTAGTGTATATGTGAAAGCTCCATATATAATACAGCTTGAGAGTCATGGGTAAGAATAATTTAGATGGAGTTGAATAACTCAAATTGAGATGGAGTTGAATTCTATTTCATAAGAATAATCCAGTCTACAAGAAAGAATTAGTTCTCCCAAAATGTGAATTATACTTGAAATTATTGTGTAATTATTTTGAATTATTTATTTTGAACTCATGTCAGAATTTTAAGGATTCGAAAATTGGTACGATCTATCTTAAAAAGCCGAGATGCTTAATAAATGAAAAAGGTAATATTAGAAACATCCAATCAAAGTGAGGGGTGGCTTCAAATTGAAGTTAAAATAGTAAGCTCCTCCAGGTAAAGGATATACAATTGTTGTAGCAAGAAGGAAAGAGCAAAATCCATAGAATAGAATGAATAAAGGAGAATAAAATAGCATTAATGACTCAAATTTTGCTTTCGTGTTCGACCAACTAGGGTAAAAGGGAAAAGAGCATACTAATGTCATCAAACTCCCAGCATTACGGTGGATGGGAAGGGGGGGAATCCATCGTGAGTCTACTGTAGGCAGAGTGGCAGACTCTCCTTGTATTGGCAACAGAATAATACCGTAACTTAAATCCATGATCTCCTAATCACAATGAAGGGGGGAGGGGGGTAAATCTTTATGAACAAGCTGATATAAACTAGTTCAAAATTTTTGTGGCTTTTTCCCAACTATGGTATAAAGAATCCATAAAAAAAACTTGAAACTAGTTTATTACACACTCATTCGAACATTTAGACTCAGGAATCTAACTTTTTTAGGAAATAAAAAATAATAATCACATCCTACTTCTCCCCAAGATAACTAATGACAAAACTATGGTCCCGTAAAAACAATTCGATCATATATTTTAAAATACCAGAACAAAGCATAAGTTATGCTGTTTTCTAAACAGATACATGGAGTGATTAACATAGATGCCTAAACTAGTCATTAATTGTAGTTAGACCGGTATATAAGCTTGGGAGCAAAGCAAGTCATTTGAGAACAGACACTAGAAATACTTTAAAGTTCAGAGTTTTTTAATCAATCAGTACATAATCCAATTGACTACTGAGGTATAATAATCAACAAAAGCCACTGTACTAACCTGTATGTTACATTCTTGTGGAATTCCACTTGGTCGTTCACATTCAACTCAATTGCTTTCTTTTTTAACATTTCAAGTCTTTCCTCATCTGGTTTATTTCTACAGCTACCCACAAATTGGAGCTTAGGTTTTAGCAAGCCAGAATCTAATTTCTTAATGGCAGCTGAAAAGGCCTCTAGTTGGACACTGTGAGCCTACAATGAAAAGAACAATGCAAACTCAGCATAATCAACAAAGACCCAAAGCCACCAAAATGGCAGTAGCTCCCATTCACAAGGTTGATAGAAGCATGCCTACCTTCTCTGGTCGAAATTGTGCAACAGATATTATTATAGGAGTTTCAGCTGATCTTTTCAAAGGAAGCACCTGCACATATTGCTTACCTGTTAGAAACCATTGATGATTACCACACTAGGTAAAGCATGTGTGTATACTAATACACACACACAGAGATTGGTATCAACCTTTTGAGTTTAGAATTATGACTAAATTAGCTGTGTAACAATTCTCTGGGGATCTTAATAACAAAACAAGTGAGATAGGGAAAACACCAAGTGCTGAAAGTAAATTCACGTTTTAAATAAATGTGCAAGGATAGGCTATTAGGCTTTAAACATTTAGTAAATATATTACTCCCAATATGCCAATAACAATTTCAGGATAATAAAGAACAAATTTCAGACCTGAAGTCCCGAAGTATCACAAGGAGGATAAACTCGCTTAATCCGATCTTGAACTCTCCAAAGCTTTTCAATATGGGATTTGGTCCAAGATGAATTGACCATAGCTAGGTGTGCACAAGATCCAACAATTCCATACAAGCAGCTGAATACCGTGTAATAGACTATTTTGCCCCGAGAAAGCCAAACACTGCCAGAAAATAACTGTCAGATTCCTTAAAAGAGGGAAAGAGCCAAGAGGTCAGTGTTGCAACTTCATGATGTTTAAAAGTTAAAGATTCATAGTCACAGACAAAGTTTGTAAATATTGCTTTAAGCTCAGTACAGCTACAATAAAAGCACAGAGATAGACCATGGGATTTTAGAATTCGAGAATTTGTTAAAATTCTGGAATATAGTGCATTGATAGCACACCATAGAATGACAAAAGTGTGTGAATTGAAGGTTGAAAGGATGTATGTGAAAGGAACAAGTCAGTGTAAAAGGTGAACTTACACATTAAAACTACAACCTCACCAATCTATGTACCAAAAGATTATAGAACTGTTAAATACAGATCAGGGGCACAAGGGGTGACTTTCTTCTGAGAACCTCTATTCTCATGAACCCTCATCCTCAAAATAATTTGGCTAAGCTATAATATTAAAATTTATGAAATATTGTAAAAAAAAATACCATCTTTGAACAATTATAGAAAAGAGGGTGAGAGAAACTCATGAAGTATGACTTAAGTTAGACAAGGGGGCAAAATGAAAATAAGTGAAAAAAATCAAACCTTTTTGCCACCAAGGCGTCATTATTATACATCAAGCTGCGCTGACGAACACGGGATAGCATGTCTGTACTGATAGTAGGGTAATGTGTATAGCAAATAACCTTACAACCAAACAACCTGGCAAGTGGATATGTAAAAGCGTATCCACTTGTGTCAAAATAATATAAAGGTGTGAATTTGGACAAAGCTTCCCATGCAAGATACATAGAGCCCAGACTTTGACCAATCATAGTAAAGTGTGGATAAGTAGTTTCTTCAATCCACTTCCTCTTGTACAAGTGCACCACCTGAGAATTGTGGATAACAAAAAGATACGGTTTATTTAATTTTTTAACAAATCAAATGGATTCTAGCACAATAAGTTCCAAATAAATGCTATTTACCATTGCAACAATACTCAATTACTTCACACAAGCAAATAATCATCACACTCATCTTGTTCCTTGCGTAAATGTCATCCGAGTATTTGTCTGTACCAGACTATAGCATTAAACACCCTTCACTTTCTCTTAGAATTTGGGTTGGGCCTAACTTAACCCTACAAAACCGGTTTGTATGGTGAGGGATGCCTCCCACTTATATATTCATTTTCAGGCCAAATCACATCTGATATTGGACTCTTTAAGATCCGTTGGGCCACCTGCTATCGGGCCACTCGAGTCACACTCCACCTGAAAAATAATATATAAGTGGATGCATCTCTCACCTTACAAGCCAGTTTTGTAGAGTTGATTTAGGCCCAACCCAAAATTCTAAAACCTTTTAGTTTCTATCAAGACCCCCCTCTACTCCATCTACCCAGCAAGCAATGACATGTTTGACTGCATTTCGCCAGCTCACTTCCCTTAGAGTGGGGAATCAAGCTCAAGAGTCAAAGATCCAAGATCAGTCTATTGCTACTTATGGTGATAAAGAAAGAGTTGGTTTTCTTCCCTTTTGAACTTCTCTGTCCAACATCAGTATTCTGACAAGAAGCTATGCTCTATGTGATAGTGTATATCAAACTCTATGGGTTCTTAATATAGATAGATTTTTCATGGGTTCTAAGGTTCCTGAAGATTGTTAGTTAGTTGTTTAAGTGCGGAAGTTATAGCTCTACATAACTTCCCTATGGAAGCGTAAATTTATGTGAAACAGCATGATGCATTCCTAGTATTTGGCAAACTTTTGCTAATTGATCCGTTCCATATAATAAAATAGGATAAAATAGAATAACTCGTAAAAGGGCTAGGTCTGTAAGACCTTGAGCCGGTCAACTCAGCACTTCACCCAACTTAAGAATATAGAACCACAAAATCCTTCCTTAAATCCTAACTGACTTCTTCTTTAACCCAAAAGAAAATCCAAAGTAGGATAAATGTCACTATTATTTGAATATCCGATAGACCCCAGCTGAACAAAGATTCTATAAAAGCAGAAAGCATTCAGTCAAATTTCCTATTTAGCTCAACTCAACACAACCTATTTTATGAGTGCATTAAGTACAGAACCAAACCAAAGGTTAATTTAATAGTTACAGCAATAACCACACTGGACTAACATCCTAAGTTCCTAATACATGCTACATATGCCATGAAATTCAGGCAAGTATTGTGACAAATTACATTCCCCTTTACCCATACTCTGATCATTGCCACAATTTGGCAGTTACAGAACAACCAGCTTCCCATTCAGGTAAATGCCAATACAGCCATATTCAAAATGACAAGTACATAATATTATGAACAAAACCCCACATAAATAATCTAAAAAAAAAAAGTCAATTGCAAAAATTGAATAGATTAAAAGGGCTCCACCCTATTAAACATTAAAACGTGTCAATGTTCTGGAAAAAATCAAAAACGTAGGAAATTTTGCAACAAAAAAAAAACATTTCCACAAAGATAAGCGAAAGAAGAGAGAGAATGAAAACCTTAGGAGGGGAAATTAGAGTAACACCAAAGCGATCAATGGCTCGAGTCATCAAGGTTTGAGGGGTAGCATCGTGATCTCCAGTGTAGACAAGGCAGTGAAGGTTAGGGTTCTCGTCTTGGATGGCTCTAACGGCGCACCATAGTACCCTTTCTCCGCCGCCGCCATCGTTGGTGTATGGATGGAAGAATCCCACCGCATTCTTCCTGTTTCTTCTGCCTTTAATCGGGGAAAAACAGAGTTTCACGATCGCGGCAGTTATGAGTGTGAGGAGGGTGAAGGTGAGTATCATCGTCAATGTCCGAAGGTGCAGCAAGATATACAGAGCTGCTCCAATGAATCTAACTTTAGCATTTAGCACATACTATGAAGCATGTGTGTTCAGTTTGTACCCTGTTTTCATATTCATCCAACAATGATTTACAGGAATGGAGAATTTATGAATATGGAAATATTGATTCGTGAGATCTAGAAGAAGAGTACTGAAAGGAGAAGAAGCGTCAACATAGAACCGCGAAATATGGAAGAAAGAGAAACAAACCTGAAGGAGAAGAATCAACAAGATTGAAACGCGGTTTGAAAGAAGAGGATTCACAGTTTCGCGCAGCGATTTGAAACAGGAACTGCGATTTGGAGATTGGGGTTCATAAATCAACAAGAATGAAACGCGAATTGAAGAGGGTTCACCGTTTTTCACGGGTAAGGATTCTCTGACATAGTGGCGCCAACTGCACTATGCAGTACTCTATTCTCAGCCGTTGGATCAAATGGACAGCCTAAAACGTGCCACGTGTTCCTTTTATTTTGTTCCTTCTTTCTTCCTTTAAACGAACTGCATAGTGCAGTAGTTCCTTACTGCACAAATATGTAAGCAACGTCCGCAAATTTAGGCATAGTTCTTTGGGAGTTCACGAGTTCTAAAAGTGTTGTTAAATGACATGTTATTTTTTTTTAAGCTAATAAACATCAACAAGGCCATAGGTGGCGAAACTATACCTCAAAGTTTAACCACTTGGCGGAAATGAACAATGCTTAAGTACTCAATCACTCAAGATGTAAGCAAAATCTCAATGCTTAACCATTTATAGCGAAGCATCATGCTTAACCACCATTAATAGAAGCTAAAAATTAAGCCAATAAGACTAATGAAATTAACAATCACTATACCACATTACTCTTATCATCATCTTCACTCTCAGGAAACCTGAGAAACAACTCATCAACAAAGCATATAGCTCCACTATAAAATATATCAGAGAGGAACTTGAGTTCAACTTTTCCAACATTCATCTTGGCCCCTTTGCTTTCCAAAATGCTATTAATCCCCTTAAGGCCAACTTCAAATCCACACATACTAACAATATTTTTCCCAATCTCAAAGTGAGCATTTGAAGGGAATTATCACAAGTAGGATATGAACATAAACCCATCAAAGCAATAGAAACAGGAATCCCAGTAAGTTGAACAAAACACCAACATACAAAACTAATTTCTTAGATTCCAAAATCAACCTTAGTGTAATTATACTTCTTCTTCAGAGAACTTTGCTTTTTTTCCACATAAGCCATAATCCAACCACTATAAGTCTATACCACCAAAGATAACAACAATTGCAACCATGCAGATTACATATAATAAATCCTTTGTACCACCATTTATACACACATCAGATTGGTTATATAGTAAAAATTTAACAACGCAAGTAAGATCACAAAGCATAAGGTAGATGAAATAACATATAGTCGGACCAATAATTGTTTCCGTACAACCAAACCGGACATTCCATAATCACTAGGCGTGGGACAGAATGAAGATTTTATTTAATTGTATATGTATCCTCTTCCACAGATAGATAGTAATCATCAAATGCAAATTAAGTGAAAATTACCAGTGCCACATTGGCTAGTCATCAAGGATGCCGATGACAGTATTCCAGAACCCTGTATTTCTTTGAGGCAATCCATCAAACAGCTTGAATGCTATATAGTTTTGAAAGAGACGATGACGAAAACACGCCACTGCGCCGTATTGTCACACAGAACAACAACACCGTAACAAAAAACGCTTCACAGAAGCGCAATAACACAATTGCAGATGCAAGAACGAAGATCGTGAGAGGAATTTCGAATGCAAAATTAAATCACGAAACAGAATCGTGATTGGAAACCAGATCACAAAAGTCATAAAAGATCGCACAACAATGAGGAACGATCGGAGTGAGGAACGATCGGAGTGACGAACGAAACCAAAATGCAAATGGAGAATCAGAACAAACACAAATGAAGATAGGATGCGACTCAGAAGCAAGAACCGTAACCGATTCAAGATCATAATGGTTTCAAGATGAAGAGAAATGCAATTAAGAAGTGAATAAGAGAAAAAACCAAAATCGTCACTCATGATTGATCTTGATTAACTTCTAAATCAAGAATCAATCAACACCGAAATTTATGGAGGATACCATGTTTGCTCACGATACCATGTTGAAAAACATGGCATCCATGGAGGATTAGAGAGAAAAGTTTTAAAGGTCTATTATATTAAAAGTGCTAAAAAGTTACAAATGAGAAGAGATGATTACAAATGTCTAACATCTACCTTAAATACTAATAAACTAATGGACCTATGACCTAATAATCTAATGGGCCTTACTAACAAACTAATGGGCTTACTACCTATATTTTAATAAGTTGCCTTAGCTAAATTGAGTGAACAGTAATGTAAATGAAAATAAGTCTCATTGCAGAAAAAAAAATAATGGCTCCGAATTCGTTGGCTAATCGCACACCACCATTGATGGCGTCAACTGCGGATTTGCAGTCAAGCTCTAAGTCAACATCATGAATGTCCAACTGAATCAACCATCGAAGAAGAGCCTCTAATAAACCCACCGCTTCAATCTCTTGTGGCTTCAAGAAAAAATAAAACCAAATGGTCTTTGCGTTAAGATATCGACTGTAATGGTCCCGTAAACAAATTCCAATACTACAACAAGATTGCTCTGCGAACCAAGCCTCATCAATATTTCACTTCTTGTGGCGTGCAGGTGGTCTAGACCAACACTACTGCTGCTGTGCGCTTGCTGTTGGTGGCTGAAATGGGCACTGTACCCGATCAGACTTGCGGTGAAGCTGCCAAGCAGCTATCAGCGTTGTTGCTTCGTGGAGCATAGGCTCATCGGTCTGTCAAGAAAATTCCACACCATTTCATTACGTCGCCGCCAAATGCACCAAATACCAGCTGCAAAATCGGTACTGGCAACGTTTTTGAGCATATCCAACGGCGAAAAGAATAGTTCATGTGCTCCTTCAGCTCTATTAAATTCTGGTTCGATTCGTTCCATAAACCAGTTGCTTGCCAAACTTGCTGAGCCTTAGGACAACCGAAAAGTAAATGTCATTCGTTCTCTAGAGCACCATCACACATGGGGCAACTATCGGTGCATTGAACACCCTTACGATAGAAACGACACCGTGTAGGGAGGCAAGCACAGATAATACGCCATAGCAGAATTTTTAATTTTGCTGGAACATTCAAAGACCAAATAGCATTCCAATTACCGTCAACACGCAAATGGGAAGTGTCCACAATATGGTTCATAGTATAGTAATAAGCGGACTTAATCGAATAAGCACCATTCCGACTCAAGTCCCACATCAATTGGTCTTCCCCCAAAGCTGTACAACGAGAAATACGAAGGATAGCTTGTGCATCGGCTTCATTAAAGACCTCATTGATAAGCGAGGCCTTAAATTCTTATAATTATTTATAAATAATAGTCATGAAGGGGAAAAAGATGTTTTTAGGATATAAAACCTTAAATTCTGTGGTGATTTGTGTTAAAAGATTTTTTTTGTTGACAAACTTGTGTTAAAAGATTGTGAAGCTTCAGAAACACAATATTCACGGGATCAAAATTTCTCATATAAGTAATATGGAAATTCAAGTAGCCCATATTAACTCAATAGAAGCTAAATACCTCTTATGAAATCCTAGTTTAGCTTGGATTGAGGAAGTCTAAGGGCCCGTTTGTTACAACTTATTTTTAAAAAAATCATTTTTTTTTAAAATAATCACTTATGAGAACATGTTGTCAGTTTGTTACAGATTCTTAAAAAAATGAAAAACTGAAAATAATCTAAAACTGCTTCATATGAGAAGCTGTTTAGAGTAGCTTCTCATGAAAAGCAATTTTTTTAAGAATGAATTTTTTAAAATAAGTGATTTTCAGTATGTTACACAAACACAAAACAACTTCTCATTTTCTTAAAAATCTATAAAAACTAATCTCTAAATTATTTTACAATAAAATCATTTATTTTTTAATCCATAACAAACAGGCCCTAATCCTAGAAGCTTCTAGTAGCTCACATCTAACTAATTCTAATGAAAAAAACATTAAAAAAAAGGGCACACACATGTAAAACAACCTTATTAATAATTTTGATGTGATAAATCGAAAGAAGGAAGGAGATCAATTCCCAATATTTTCCTAAGATATGCCAATTTACAAGTTTGATTCTACAAGTTAATAGAAAGCAAACAAAAAACCAAAAAGAATTCCTATTTCTTTGCTAACAAGAAACGAAGCAAACTCACCTATAAATACAACCCCAAACTTCACTCAGATCTATACATCTTCTCTTCACATTCACCGAGCACAGAACCAACCAACCACTCTCTTCTTCTTCTTTCTATGGCTAACCAACCCGAATCCTCCGATCCGTACGTTTTCTCAATGAGATCTCCCTGTTTCCGCTATCTTTTCATTCTTCTATACTGCGATTCTTCTTCTTCTTCTTGTTTTTCGATTGCGATGAATCTGATTATTTGTTTCTGTTTTTGTCAGTAAGGGAACGAAGCGCGACTTCAGCACAGCGATTCTGGAGCGCAAGAAAGCGCCAAATCGGTTGGTTGTTGACGAGGCCGTTAACGATGACAACTCCGTTGTGGCTCTTCACCCGGAGACCATGGAGAAGCTCCAGCTCTTTCGCGGCGACACTATCTTGATCAAGGTAACGTTTCTTTCTTTTCGTTTAATATAGCTATTTATCTGGTAGGAAAAAAAAAGAGAATTTAGGTTTTCGTGTTGTGAACGATTGCTTATAAGGGTTTGCTTCTAAGGGTTTAAAGAGAATTTTGCTATCTTGTGTTAACGTTAGGGTTTCTTATTACTTCCGATGATGTTATTAGGGTTTGGGAGAAGGGGATAGAGTAGAAAGACCGACGCTTTTTTAGTTGATTTCTAGTTTGTTTGTATGGTATAGGCGGTGTATTTTCATCCAGAGAGTGGGACAGGGAGAGAACTATGCTGATTGTTTTGTGGCTTTAGAATTGGAAAGAGATAACATTCTGTGCTGAATTTCATCAGTTGTTGTTAGTTCTTGTGCGATTGACTCTGAATTTCTTTTTTACTAATGGGGCAGTTGACTTGTAAAAGGGGACCGTTATGTACTGAGAGTTATTGTGCTATTATGTTTGAGCAGGGTGGTCTGTTATGTTTATAATATAATCATTATTGTATTCTTTGCTGCTTTTTGTCTTTTAGGGAAAGAAAAGGAAGGATACAATCTGTATTGCACTTGCTGATGATACATGCGAGGAACCAAAAATAAGAATGAACAAGGTTGTCAGAAACAATCTTAGGGTTAGGCTTGGAGATGTTATATCAGTTCATCAATGTGCTGATGTCAAGTATGGAAAGCGGGTCCACATTCTTCCTGTGGATGATACTATTGAAGGAGTCACAGGGAATCTCTTTGATGCATACTTAAAACGTGAGTTATTGTTTCACTATGTTTTTGTGGACCTAATACGGGTTTCTTCATTTGCTTTATTATTGACATTATATCTGGTATACAAAGTGGTTCTCATGTATCATATGCAGCTTTTCTCTTTGTTTAGGGAAGGCTGGAAAGATGAAATGTAGTTTATTTTAAAATATGAATGTTCATTGATATTATTTTCTTCTTTTGGCGGTAATGTAAATGTGTGTTTTCTTGCAATGTTTGATTTGCATATCAAGAGAGCAGTTTTATTTTGGAGACAATTACTTTTTTTATCTCTCAAACACAACACTGCATCACGCCATCACCACTAAAAGGATAAAACTGTTAAATGCAAATTAAATGTTGGTTACCTAGGTGTTACCATGATCCTTTGAATACCATATCACCAACAATCAATGATCCTCAAATCGTGGCCTCCTTTTATGCTAGGGGTTTCAATAAAATGAGATATTGAGATAATGAATTAATTTTTATCCAGTGATAGGTGAAATGTAAACTGTGTTATTTCTATGTGTCTGTTTACTACATAGGTGACAAGATTATTCTCTTATCATTTGAGAACATAACTTGAATAAGTTCATATTGTCGTGCAAATCATAGTTTTCTCTGAGAATTTTCTCATTTGTCGGTGTTTGTACTCACTACATTCTCTATGCTGAATTTTTATTGTCACACTACTCAGTTTCTCTAAGAACTTTTACTAGCAAGTTAATTAAGTTGAAATGGTTAAAGGACACAATTGAACTTTTTATCTGTTATTTTGATTGGCATCAGCCCCTACTCACTGACATATAAACTTGTAATAGTATTAACTTGTTGCATTCTTATTTCCTTTGGATACTAACTGCAGATTTAATTTTGCAGCTTATTTCTTGGAGGCATATCGACCAGTGAGGAAGGGTGACTTCTTCCTTGTGAGAGGTGGGATGAGAAGTGTAGAATTCAAGGTTATTGAAACTGATCCTTCTGAGTACTGTGTTGTTGCCCCGGACACAGAGATCTTCTGTGAGGGAGAGCCCATTAAAAGGGAAGATGAGAATCGGTTGGATGAGGTTGGTTATGATGATGTTGGTGGTGTTAGAAAACAGATGGCACAGATTAGGGAACTGGTGGAACTGCCCCTGAGGCACCCACAATTGTTCAAGTCTATTGGTGTTAAGCCACCAAAAGGAATTCTGTTGTACGGACCCCCTGGATCCGGAAAGACTTTAATTGCTAGAGCAGTTGCTAATGAAACTGGGGCCTTCTTTTTCTGCATTAATGGCCCTGAGATAATGTCAAAACTTGCTGGTGAGAGTGAAAGCAATCTAAGGAAGGCATTTGAGGAAGCTGAAAAGAATGCACCATCCATCATCTTCATTGATGAGATAGATTCAATAGCTCCCAAGCGTGAGAAGACTCACGGTGAAGTTGAGAGGAGGATTGTTTCCCAGCTCTTGACCCTCATGGATGGTCTTAAATCACGTGCCCATGTAATTGTTATGGGAGCCACAAATCGACCCAATAGCATTGACCCTGCACTTAGGAGGTTTGGAAGGTTTGATAGGGAGATCGATATTGGTGTTCCTGATGAAGTTGGGCGTCTTGAGGTTCTTCGAATTCATACAAAGAATATGAAGCTTGCTGAAGATGTAAGTTCGGATTTCATTTCCTCCCAAACTTTAGTGTTCAATGTGAATTATGTGGTTTCTGAAAGAAATTTGTCTATTGTGTCATTTGCAGGTCGATTTAGAAAGGATTGCTAAGGACACACATGGCTATGTTGGTGCTGATCTAGCCGCTTTGTGTACTGAAGCAGCTCTTCAATGCATCAGAGAGAAAATGGATGTGATTGACTTGGAAGATGAGACAATTGATGCTGAAATATTGAACTCCATGGCTGTGACAAATGAGCATTTCCATACTGCTCTTGGATCAAGCAATCCTTCTGCTCTACGTGAAACAGTAAGTATTTATCCAAAAGTTTTTTTTAATCAATGTAATGCTTCCTGTTCTCTTGTCCTCCCTCTCATGGGTAACATTTTCTGTTTGCACCTTTCAATGTTATAATTCGAACTTCTATATTGAACCAGGTTGTTGAAGTGCCCAATGTCAGCTGGGAAGATATTGGTGGTCTTGAAAATGTTAAGAGGGAACTCCAAGAGGTGATTGAAGCTCTTACATAAAATCACATTGATACACTTGTTTCCTTTCATCTGTCTCTAAACTTCAATACTGTTCTCTTTTGCAGACCGTTCAATATCCAGTGGAACACCCTGAAAAATTTGAGAAGTTTGGAATGTCACCTTCAAAGGGAGTTCTTTTCTATGGTCCTCCTGGGTGTGGTAAAACACTTCTAGCAAAAGCTATTGCCAATGAATGCCAGGCAAACTTCATCAGTATCAAAGGTCCGGAGCTACTCACAATGTGGTTTGGAGAAAGTGAGGCTAACGTGAGGGAAATATTTGACAAGGCTCGTGGGTCTGCTCCATGTGTCCTATTCTTTGATGAACTTGATTCCATTGCAACTCAGGTTGGTACAGATCCAGGTTACTATGCTATGATTTGGGCTTTAGGAAAAACTTATTGGTGTTGACATTTATAAGATATGACATTTAATATTCTCGATTCCAATTCTTTGGAATGGAGAATATTAGTGTGCCCAGACAACCATCATCTTTTTGTTGCCTGTCTTTAAATGTTTGCTTTCTTCCTGCAGAGAGGTAGTAGTGTCGGAGATGCTGGGGGTGCTGCTGACAGGGTCTTGAATCAACTGCTTACAGAAATGGATGGGATGTCTGCAAAGAAAACTGTGTTCATCATTGGGGCCACTAATCGACCAGACATTATAGACCCAGCTCTTCTGCGTCCAGGCCGTCTAGACCAGTTGATTTATATCCCCCTCCCAGATGAGGATTCCCGTCATCAGATATTTAAAGCTTGCTTGAGAAAATCCCCCATCGCAAAAGATGTTGATATTAGAGCTCTTGCAAAGTACACTCAAGGCTTCAGTGGTGCTGATATCACTGAGATTTGCCAGCGTGCTTGCAAGTATGCTATAAGAGAGAACATTGAGAAGGTACAATTCTGGGCTCCTTTTTATCTCTGTATTCCATTTTCTAAGTCCCTTCAAAATTGAAAATTTGTAAAAAAAAACGGATCTTAAGAGATTTTAAATCCTAATTTATCTTGGCAGGACATTGAGAGGGAGAGAAGGAGAAGTGAGAACCCTGAGGCCATGGAAGAGGACATTGACGATGAGGTAGCAGAAATCAAGGCAGCTCATTTTGAGGAATCAATGAAGTATGCACGAAGGAGTGTAAGTGATGCTGACATTCGCAAGTACCAGGCATTTGCCCAAACATTGCAGCAGTCTAGAGGGTTTGGAAGTGAGTTTAGGTTTGCAGATTCCACCAGCACTGGTGGTGCTGCTGCGACTACTGCAGCTGACCCATTTGCATCTGCTGGTGCAGCTGATGATGACGATCTTTACAGTTAGGTCAACTTATATGTTCATCTAAGAAACCATTGCTCTCTTGTTTATGTACTTCTCATTTTGTGTATGAAGTCACTGCTTCGTAAAAGGCATTTGTTTATATGGCAAGCATTAGGGCGAGCCTCTTCTGAAGTTGAAAAGAATTATTTTTAAGTTTTATTGTATAACTCGTCGACTTTTGAAACTATGCTGCTCAGTTCTGCTGTGCCGACACTCCACATGAACAAAATTTTACAGATTTAAATGTGTCTTTAGATTTTTGTGGATGCTTAATTTTTTCTATAAAATTTGTTATGCTCGATAGATTTCTATGGGAATTGACGACCGTATGAGCGAATTTTGTTGTCTTTTTGTTTTCTATGGGTTGTCCTTTTTTGTTCGTTAGGCTCAAAAGTGTACACCTAGTCAAAGGTTAAAACCACACGACTAGCTGGATGCTTCTCGTCCTCTAGGTATGGATGTCGTGCCTGATGAAGTAACCATATCATTTGAACGGCTTCAGTGTTGGATGAACGCCTATAGTGTAATAACATTATTTTAGTCAACATTTTACCACTGATTAGGTTTGAGTATAAATGTTAATACAAACAACATTTCATCACTTATCAGGTTGATGTATAAAAGTTTAATGGGTTTTTTCTTTTGTACCCCCACCCCATCCCCATAAACCCCCACCCACACTGAAAACCCCAAAATGTCCTTTTGAAAACGTATTTTTTTTTACAAATTTTTGACCAATCGTATATACACCTGGGGGGTATATATACGACCTTATGCATTTAGGCATCGTATATACACCCCCAAGGCGTATATACCAATGTTATTAAACTCGAACCGGTAGTCGACTCGGTCACAACACTGGGTCACTGGGTCAAGGGTCGGATCGAAGGGTCAGTTATTGAACCGCATGGCCCGGTCTCTAATAAAAAATAATTAGTAATAAAAGTTAGACTTACTAAGTAAATTAAAAAAAATAAAAGTTACTATATATGTATTTTTTTTATATTGTTACATATACCTATACCTATATTTTTTACCAATATATTTAAAAGTTAAAAAAATAAACCAATTATTAATATATAAAATTAAATTGTATGTATTATAATAATAATAAAGCTTATGATTACATTGTATGCATTTTTTTGGTGAGAAATTACACTGTATGCATTACACGTTAATGCTTGCAATTATAATATACAGGAACGATAAATATATATATCATACTTGCTAGATTATATCACAAATCAGCGCTTGCCTCGATGGTTAGGCAATGGCGGCGCAAAGCCCACCGTCATGGGTTCAATCCCATGTATGTCACTTTTGCATAATTAATTAAAAAAATAAAAGAGTTGGTCTTTTCGGTTCGGTCTAATAGGCACGCGGTCGCCGTCAATCGAAAAAACACCGAAGTCAACTTTGGTTTTCAACGGCCAATTACATCTCCGATCCAACATGCGGCTCGACCCGTTCAATGGTTCGGTTCCCGGTCGGACCGGCCCGACCGGCCGGTCCGTCCGGGTTTAATAACACCGGTATATACGATTGAAAACCCCTCACCTTAATCGTATATACGCCTTTGGGAGGTGTATATACGATGCTTAAAAAATAGTCGTATATATACCCCCTCGTGTATATATACGACCCCATTGTATTTTTTAAATTTTTTTAAGTCAAATAAAAATTATATGAGTCCCGAAAATAGGTTTTGTGTGTAGTTCGTTAAAACGTGACGATGTTATACGTCGAACGAATAATTTAGGCTAAAAAATCGGTTTTCGGCAACATACTCCGATCGTAATGAAACCACAACCATTAGAAGCGAAAAAAATCAAGAATCAAGACTCCTTAGAAGGACTTCTTACGGGACTACTGCCAAAAAATCCCAAATTCCATCAAGCATTATTTTTTACGATTTTTTTAATTTTTCATAGTCTCCAAAAATCTAAAAAAATTTGTATAGCCTTATTTTGGTTTTGTTAGATTTTTAGTGGTGTTTTTATAATTTTTGGAGTAGTTTTGACTATTTAACGAATTTTTAGTAGCCTTTTAGTAATAAAAATTAAAACAAATTATTAAAAATTAAAAACCCATCGTATATACTTTTGAGTGCGTATATACGACCTATTTTTTTGCCCATCGTATATACACCCCCAAGGCGTATATACGATTATGGTGGGAGTTTGTCAATCGTATATACGCCTTGGGGGGTGTATATACGATGGGGCAAAAAATAGGGTCGTATATACGTACTCAAAGGGGTATATACGATAGGCTAAAAATTAAAAAAAAAAATATACGTTTTCAAAGGGCATTTTGGGGTTTTAAATTTGGGTGGGGGTTTTTGGGGATGGGGTGGGGGTCCAAAAGATAAATACATATAGGGCATTATAATTGTGAGGCAACTGCTTATTTCAGATATTTGCTACTAGATATGATCTATTGAAATGAGTTAAAGAACAAGTAAAAAATGTTCAGGTTTGTCATAGTCATTACGAGGTCAGACCATGGGACTCAAAGGCAGTAGATGACATAGTTGTTGGAATTTGAAATAGTAGGAAATAGAAAGAATACACGAGGCAGGGGCAACACAAGAATAGTGGAACCAAAAAATGTAAATACCATCGATGAAGGTTGACTCAGTTGGTAAGAAGTTGATTCATTTCTCACAAGGGCGTTCAACTCTCGCTGTCAGCGTGATGATCTCTTTGGTGGGTGATCTGTAAGTATTTCTCTTAGCATTTAAAGAGTACTAAGGTTTGTTCTGACCCTGATGAGCCCCCAGAGCCCAATTTACCTAATCTCAAAAAAAGTGTAAATATCCTTTCAGATTACGAGGTAGGCTTGTCATCTTTAGTGTCTAGAAGGTGAGCGTAGTAGAGTGACGAAAACACAACTATGCGGCAACAAAAGTATTAGTAGATCACCCATATGTAGGTTGGCTAAATGGGGAAGTGAAGGTTTGGTTAATGACATGACCAAAAAGATAGTCTAACCCTAAGAGTTGGGGTTAGTGAAGCTCTTACAATGAAGTTTTGTTGTGGTCAGTGTTTCATTAAGAAAACAATGGGGTGCTGTATGCAAAAAGAGGAGTGCTGGAAGCTACTCCTATTGAGAAAAGGGGAGCAAATCATGGGCTTGCCTTAAGTGCATAAACCCATACGGATAGAGTTGTTAGGAAGGAGAATGTTTTTTTTAGCCCCACGTTTTTGGCATCTATCTCCACAAGAGTTTTTTGGACAAAAATACCCCTAACAAAGTTGACCATTAATCGTATATATGTTTACGAATGGTATATACGATGGTATAATTAGCTTGCATCGTATATATGTTTATGAATGGTATTAACGATGGGATAATTAGCTTGCATCATATATATGTTTATGAATGGTATATACGATGATACGAAATGCTCACATATTTACGATGGTATTCATGGTATACACGATGGTATGTTTATCCATTCAAATGTATGTTATAGTATATATGTGACATTTGGTATATACGATGGCTAATTGATGAGAATCATATATACCCCTACATTTGGTATATACAACGACGTATATATGATTTTTGGGGGTATATACGATCCCCTTTTTTTTGGAGCTAAGGATATTTTTGAATTTTTAAATTTTGTTAAGGGTTTTGTGGTATTTTCACAGGGTATGTGGGGGTAGAAGGGAGAGTGGTGGGGGTACAAAAAAACCGAAGGAGAAAATGATCAAAGAGAGAGATAAACACAAATACCTTAAGGCACTCAATTCCTCAGCCCTCTCAAACTTCTCTATCTTCAAATTTTACACACTAGTACATGTCATGATGTACAAGAGAAGTATGTTGTTTTCTTCCACGTTTGGAATAAAACAACATACTTCCGTTGTACATCATGACATGTACTATAGACTAAAAAAAATACCACTAACAAGTGCTCTAAGAACATGTATCACGAAAGGAAAAAAATGAAAAATACTAACAGAAAAGATAAAAAAATATAATACTCGAATTATAAATAACAATAAATATTACATATTTTTAAAATATAAAATGCTTCTAATTTTTTGTTTTGTTTTCCTTTCTTCTTAGTGGCAGAGTCTTGTATATTGATTGATGTAGGTGTAATAGCTACCCCAATATTTATTTAACAACTTCAACTAAGTTTATTAGTCTAAGGAGATAAAAGAATAACAAGTCTATTAGTCTATTATTAGCCCTAATAAATATGGTGATTAATAATGTTGGTCCCTTTACATTTTTGACAACTTTTGGTCACCAATTTTATTAATATAGCAATTTTTTATCCTCATACCTTTTATTTACACCTTTATTTCCCCAAAATCATAGATTATTTACATTTTAAGTTTATTTTATTGAAATTTCTTTTACATATAAAATATTACTTTTGTAGTTCACCATTGCATAAAAGACGGGCTAGCTTGTCGTTGTTCCCTTTGGTTAATTATTTGGCTTTTTTTTTTCCACCCCCTCATTATCACTCCCACCCCCATAAATAGGAAAAATCCCAAAATGCCCCTGTCATTTTATAAAAAAATGGACCAGACCCACCACACTTATAGGATTTTCCGGATTTACCATAAAAAATGTATTTCCGGAAATTTGGAGGTGAATTTTCCGGATTTAGCGCAGAAAGTTGGTATTTCCGGTTCACGATTTTTGAACCGGAATTATCCCTAGAAAAGGTAATTCCGAAATTTTGTTTTTTTAAATATAATTTTTTCCGGAAATACCTTTTTCAGAGGTAAATTCGGTTCACAATATGTGAATCGGAAATACCCCTAAAAAGGTATTTCCGGATTTTTTTATATAACATTAGAGTAGATGTTGGGTGTTCTGCTAGTAGACACAAGACATCAAAAAGATGTGGTTGTAGGTTTCAATTGAAAGCTAAACCAATGTTACCTCCTAGTTCTGATTGGAAGGTGAGAGTGGTGTATGGGATTCACAATCATGAGCCTCATAAGACTTTGTTTGGAGCAACTATATTTGGAAAAATTAATCCATTCTAGGGTTTCATTTTTCCCTATAAATAGACCCTTCCATTTCACTTCTTTCACACACAACACTCTCATGGACACTCTAAATACACAATACTCTCGTGATTCTGCACTCACTGCCCTTCACCATCAAGGCACAATCACAAACAGAGAAAATTGTGTCCATTTCGAGAGGCCAAACCCCATTTTATGCAGGCTTAACGACGACATCACCTTTGAAGATCTGAAAGAAAAAATAACAACGAAGGTGCAGCTGGAGGGTGACGAGTGGGTGATAATAATCGTGTTCAGTGGTCCACTATGGATGTGAAGAACAATGATGACGTTCGAGTAATGATGGACCGTTTTGACATATTTCAGATGCGGAGTCCTATTCAAATTGTATGTCGAAACCGTAAGAATCATTCTTGAGGTCCTTCGACGCCTCCAACCACCATCTCACTAATTTCTACCGCTCTTTTCATTTTCTTTGTTCTTTGTGTTTTTTTTGTTTCCGCTCGTAACTTTCATGTATTATTTCGTTTCGTCATCAAAAACGCGTCTTTAATTAATTTTAATTTTTTTAATTAATTTTTTTTTTTAAATACCAGTAAAAACCACGTAAATCCATTAGGGGTTTTGTTTTTCCTAAATTTACCTCGCTTTTTGGTAATTCCGGAAAACCCCAAACCCCCTACCGGATTTACCTCTTCTCTAAGGTAATTCCGAAATTTTCACTATTGCTGGGGGCATTTTGTCCGAAACGGTATTTATGGGGGTGGGAGTGATAATGAGGGGGGTGTAAAAAAAAGCCTAATTATTTTGTTCCCGTTATGTGCAAACCTTTGTGGTCCTATGTTTTTTTTTAGGAAAATAAAGGAGTGGAAAACCTTTGTGTTGGTATCACATCGTAGTGTGTTAATTAATGATGGAAGTATTTGTTTGAGTCAAATTAAGCAGCTCAACGATGGGACTTTCACAACGACCCTAGTCAAGGTTTGCAGGAGAAAAAGGGTTCATGTTCCTCAATGGAAAGCATGAGCCACGAGTTCCTACGCTTAGGGTTGGTGTGTAATATGGATTAGGGTTCATCCATGCATGTCGACTATATGTTGAATTAAAGACATGATTTGAGGCAAAGATAGTTGGGGCTTATCACTCACTCACTTGATATTGATTAGACTAAATAACCTTTTGGGAGGCATTGTCACGTGGAATCTCAAGTGTAATGGGTCCTCAATCATTTTTTATTAGACGTATGATGAGAAGGTAATTTGGGGTTCTATGTTCTTTTTTATAAGCAATATTGTATTAAAGGGGGCACTAGGGGTGCACCCAACCCTTACAAGATATGGGAATGGGAGATGCCTCATTAAAACCTCTAGCTCCTTGGGCCAAAACCCATAGGGAAAAAGACCCAGGAAGGGAAAAAGAGTACCTCAAATAGAGAGGAATGGTTACAGAGATGATATACACCCCGAGGGGCAATCACCAATCCGAGTATGTTACCCCACTATTTCTCCCCTTCCTAGCAATAAACCAGCTCCAAGAGACATATTTAATGGAATGTGATGCGTATCCAAGTTCAGCCCCTTCTTCCCCTGCGTGAGGTTGCGTATCTGCTGGAATGTGATGACCACTTCACTACCCAATACTATATCCAAGTTCAGCCAAGTAAGCACTCCCCGCCACACCGAGCATACAAACGGGCACCTACAGAACACATGAACTGCACTTTCTGCTTCCCCACCACAAAATACATAAGACAATTCCAACTGAGATGACAAAACTCCTCTGAAGCACAAGTTTTCTCTAGTTGGCAGCTTGTTCATAAGTAATCTCCAAGAAAAAATTAACACCTTCGAGGGCAAATCACTCTTCCATAACGACTTGCAAGCCTCAATCATAAGGTCTTCATTAATTATGGTGTTACCCCGAAGATAATTACACACCCAAATATAGCACGACTTCACCGTAAATCTTCCAACTGTATCCGGCAACCAAGTCCACACATCAACTCCATCGCGATGCAAACAGACACCGATCGTAATTTCCTGCAATTCCTTTGCGGATCGGTTCTGAGAATCTGCTTCGCAAATTGCCTCGGTGCGATGTGCACAAGAATGCAGCGCAGAATTTTCTCGCGGTCCCCGAGACCACCCCGAGGCACCCCACGAGCCCATTTCAGCCACCATGGCATCCTTCATATTACTACACTCCATAACCGAGGCAAATAACACAGCGGGAGGTTCCGTATCAAGTCACCATTTAATTGGAACAATGTGTTGTGTGACAAAGCTTAGTGAAAAATGTACTTTTTAGGTTAATTATTGAATGACTGATATATCTAGTCTGGAAACTAGATACATCTGTTATTTAATGAAACTAAAAAGTGCATTTTTCACTTATATTGAGACTAGAAGTTATGAACTACCTATTCGTATAGAAGTCTAGAAGCCATGACATGGTGGCCCGCCGATGAGGATTAATAAGATATTTATATTATTTATATATGTGTCCCATATAGCCAGACAACCATAGATTCGACCTAGGTCATTGGGTACACGTGACAATATTGGGTGACTAGTTTTAAGGATTATGAAATGATTTGGTGATAGTGTGCCCTAATGACCGGGGAGGCAAAGATCCCCTCGAAAATAGCTTGATATGGACAACCAGAGTCTGCTGTTAATAGGGATATAGGGAAGGTTGGGTTAACAATGTAATCCTTTTTTCGATATACTAACATTGACCCATTTTTAGATCAAATGGTTGGTCCGAGCGGTAACTGAGTTCGGATCCTACCCCAAGGTCTCGAGTTTTGAATATAGGGTGTGGCAAAAACTATGTTGGGTGGGGAGAATCACACTGACCAGCAAAGATGACCAGGTAGATTTCCTGGAGTAGACTAGCTATTGTAGCGACTGAAAAATACGGGAAAGGATTCTTCGAAAGGTTCAAAGGAAGTCGCCACCAAATTTTAGTTTAAGGGCAAATTCGGAAAATCCCTTTAGGTTTAGGACAAGGCAAGTTTAGGGTTTGGGAGTCTTTATGCGTGGAGAAGGTATTAGCACCCCACGACATCCTTGGTCTAATTAATTACGCTTTATAATATTTACCCTTTTATTTATAGAGAAAAAGACTTAAATTATTTTTTTAATTTTTAGTGCTTGACAAGAGTGGACTCTTGCTCCTACGTACCTCCGGATGCAATGGAGGAATCAAAGCTACGTAGTTCTTCCTGAAAAAGGTTTGTTGGTTGGTGTTTTTTAGTGTAGGGGTCCTAGGATTCCTTGAACTGCATAACCTCATTGATTCTGGGACGCCGACTAACCCTGGTTGTGCAAAACCGACATAGTTCTCTACTTTTTGAAAATGATTTTTTGTGTTTTTGAGAGAGATTGGTTTGATGTGAGGTGGGTTGGTTTTAGAATAGGTATTCTAGGACTCTTGAACTGCATGTACCCACTCGTCTAGAACGCATTGACTAACCCTGGTTGTACAACCGACTTAGTCCCCTATTTTTAGGAAAAATAATTTATTCATATATTTATAAGTTTTTAGGATTACTTGGTCTGCATGTTTCATTGGTCCTAGGATGATGACTAACCCGGTTGTACAACCGACTTAGTCTTTTATTTGATTTTTGAAGAAATAAACTAATTTGTGTAAAAAAAAAGACAAAAACTGATTATTAATAAAGACTAGGCTAAAAAAATAAATAAACAAATAAATAACTATATACATAAATAAATATGAATATATATATATATATATATATATATATATATATATATATATATATACATAAACAAATAAATAAATAAATAAAAAGATTATATTTTAAATAAATGATAAATAAATATGTACATAAAAATAAACAAAATAAATACAAAACTAACCTGGACTCGACGAGTGTCGAACTGAACCGAGCAGTCTGACCAGGTCAATCGCGAACCGGACTCCTATCAGGTCCATTTTGACCCCAAGACCGCAAGAACCGCTTTGAGAATCGAAAAGCTGACTCAAAACGTCCAAATGATCAAAGACGAGCTTTTAGTGAAATGGGCCGCGAACGCTTTGACCCAAAAGCTCACTTAACCCGCCAATGATCTCCCCCTCTAATCTTCACCTCTCAACCCCTTTTATATCCAATTGCTAGGGAGCTCTTGTTTCTTGTGAGCAATGTGAGACTAAAACAAGGTAGAGAAATCAATTCCCCTTTAAAACACAATTCCCGTTTTTCTCAAACCTGTCATCGTAAAATTGTGATTCCGGATTCGTTAACCGTTGGATCGTCTTCCTTTTTTGACAGTAGGTTCGTGAGACATATATCTCCGTTTTCACCGTTCGGATCGTCAAAGCGAGGTCTGAGGAGAGAGAAATTGCCTTCGCAATAGCTGCAGTTTTTGGTCCGTTTTTCTCAAACCCCTCACCGTAAAAGTGTGATTCCGGATTCGTTAACCATTGGATCATCTTCATTTTTCGACAGTAGGTTCGTGAGACATATATTTTCACTTTCACCGTTCGGATCGTCGAAAAGAGGTCCTAGGAGAGAGTAATTGCCTTCGCAATAGAGCTGCAGATTTGGGTATTTCATCTTTTTGTTCTTATTTTGTAAGCTCTTGTGCTTTGCTTCACTTGCTTTTTCAATTACTCAAAGAGGGTCAAAAGGAAATAACATGTGGGATGATTGACCAAGAATCAAATCATGCATCTTTATTTCAACTTTATATTAATTGTGGTTGATATGCACAAGCTACTTATCTTTTATTTGAGTGCATAAACGTTTACACTACTTAATAAAATAAAAAATAAAATAAAAATATTACAATAATATAAGAACTCGGACAAAATTGGGGTATAACAGCTATCAACAAAACTAGTGGATACTGAATACCTATAATACGGTAACACACAAAAATTGACCTCCTTTTAGTTCACTTTGACACTAGAATGACAGTAGTAGTTTCTTGTATACATGAAAACAATATGTTTATAAAGTTTTCTTTTAGAATTTTGTATATAAACACGTATATAGGTAAAGTGTTGGCTTTCAAGATAAACTTTTGACTTAATTATAATTTTGGTTTGTGAGGCAAGCTTTTCAAATATTTCTAAAGCAGTACTTTCAATTAGACAAAGACAATATGAAACAAACACTTAAAAAACAATTTTTAATTTTTAGGGTAACTCATAATATTAAGCACAAGATAATCAAAACTATAATTATATTACATCACACTTACAAGAGTTTGATCCTCTAACGGCTCTGCTGCTTGTTTGCTGCACGGTGAAGCATATAGGTCCCACTTACAATTGTAAGTCTCACAAGAAGTGCCATTTGAACTATGATGTGAACCGAAGCCAGCTCCATTTCTGTGATTGAAAGGGATACATTATTAGTTGGCAATGATCTAATACATTAGTGGCACAATAATTGGTTAGAAGAACATCAAATCATATCATATAGACTACCGAAAAGTAATAATGGAGCAGAACAACATCATATGATACACGTAGATAACAATTATGCTGATGAGGAAAGAGGGGTATGCATGCCTTTTACCCTCCACACCAAGTCTGCACACAATAAATAACTCACACTTACATGGTGCCACTTTACATAACAAAAAAGAGATCGAAAATTATGGCAGTACTGACAAGCTGTTGCAGAAGATAACCTAAAAGTAAGTATAAATGAAAAGCACCCTTCCTTGGTAAAAAAAAAATGGCGAAACAAGGAACTCTCGGTATTCGCCACTCTTTCATCTAAATCATCTTCAGTTTAATGTAATTCTTGGCAAACAACATTTATAGTTACGACTTGGTACCGGTGGCAATGGCGAAACAAGAGTATCTTTGAGGAGGGATTGCAGAGGTCATTCAATGATGTGGCTTTGATCTGCAAGTATGTAGAAGACATTATCAACTTTACTCACGTTAATCTTGTTACTTATAGTAGCGACATGACGCTTGTTAGATGGCAAAACTCTGTTGAGGGTTGGTTCAAACTGAATTTTGATGGGGCTTACAAGAGTGGAGACTCAAGCAAGGTGTGGTGATATTTTTAGAGATGCCAACGAGAGGTGGATCAGAGGATATGTTAGAAGGTTTGACACTTGCTTTGCATTTCATGCTGAAATGCAATGCGGGGGATCGATGTGGATTGGAATCGAGATGGTACGACAGATTAGCATTGTAAAAGTTGACTATTAAGAGCGACATGCTACTCAGGGAAGATATATATGCAAATTAAAAGACAGTCCCACGATTGTTAAGCGTATTCGAAGACTCTTGGGTGGTGATTGGGAGGTGGACATAATACATACTTGGAAGGAGGGTAAAAGTTGCATGCATAGATTGGCTGACAAACTACAATTTTCAAGTGGACACCATGGACACAACTTTCCTAGAAGAAACCCCTAAGGGCCTCCGCCCTAAAATTTTTGATGACATGTTCAGGGCGTCGGTGTCTCAAGACATTAGGACTCGTTAATTTCATTTTATTATTTTCGAGCGTATGTCCTCTTTTATTATAAAAAAGAAGAGAATTTTTATTTTCTTGTAATTATACAGTAACAAAAGTTTAAATAAATAAAAATTTAGAGAGAATAGTTAATAGTTTGACTAAAAGAGTTTTTTTTTTTGACAAAACTGAAAGAGTATTTAATCATGGCTAATATATGCAGTAGTACATTTTTGAACACCCACACGTGCGTGTCGACGTGGGAAGTTGTGAGTGGATGGTACTGACAGTTGCTTTTGTGTGACATGCACACAGTAACACTACACATTTCAACCTTGTCAGGATGCACGTGTTTGCCCCCAGGACCCCCTACCCTTTATCAGTTTTGCCTAAGCAGCAGCATCGCCAAACAATGCCTAATAGCTCAAGTCATCGATGCAGTTGGATTCCTTGACTTGCCGGCCGCACGTTTGTGAAAGGGACAATTCTTTTCCCATCTTGCCAGCCGCACGTTTGTGAAAGGGACAATTCTTTTCCCGTCAAATTACCAATATTATGTCTGTCATTTATTAAATGTATACGCAAAAGTTACATTGAAATTTAATATTTGTATTTTATTTAAAGTCGATAAGAAATAAAGTTTCGTAAAACAATATCGAAAATTTAAGAAATGAAGTTTTGTAACTTACAAAATTTTCTTCAATTCACATATATTGTTGTTAGTTAATTACCAACCATGTAGTAATAATGTAGCTCCCATGGTGAATAAATATAAAAAATATATTTTATCAATAATATAATTATACGAACAATATGTAATTTTTTCCTATTGTAACTTAAAAGCTCAATATAAAATAAACATTCTGACAATGCGTAATAGTACTGAAATTATAGTAACAAATGTATAATGTTTACTCATTGAAACTAAAATGTAAAATATAAAAACTAACTTATTTGACAATATATAGTATTTTCTTATTGGGCTCCAGGGCAAAATAAAATACCAACATGTAATGTTTACCCGTTAAAACTCAAAAGAAAAATAAAACATTCATATATAATAAAAATGTTTTCCCGTCTAATATTTTATCAAGATTAAATAGAAGAAAGAAAAATAGAGTTTCTAGTAGTGGGTGTTTTGATTAAAAACATTATAAATAGTTTTAAAGCAAAATTACACCAGAGGACCTTTAAGTTATTTATTTGTAACAAGTTGGTCCTTTAAGTTTTTTTGTAACAAATAGGCCCTTTAAGTTACCTAATATTGACATTGTTGGCCCTTTTAGTAAAATGCAATATCGTTGATTACATCAAAATACACCAAAATATGATTGGTTGCATCAAAATACATAAGCTAGAGTAATCACAATATATCGAGTAGCATTACATTCTAGTACATAAGCTAGAGTAATCACTAAAAGGGCCTATTTGTTACAAAAAAAAACTTAAAGGGCTAACTTGTTATAAATAAGGCTAAATTACTGTTTTGGTCATTTATCTTTGGCCTTGATTTCATTTTGGTCCTTTATCTTTTTTTTTTCGTTTTGGTCCTTCATCTTCAATTTTTGTGTCATTTTGGTCCCTCTGTTAACTTTCTGTTAAAAAAAGGTTATGTGGCAAACGGAGGTGACGTGTCATCTCATGTCACCACTTCCACGTGGGACTGGCATGCCACGTCAGCAACCAATGGATGGTTGCCACGTGGCACACTTACATTGCATAATGGAGGGTAGTGTGTTACTAAAATTAATAGAAATTTTTGCCAAACTTGGGACTTGAACTCGTGACCCATACATTGAAAACACTCTCATTTACCACTGAGCCACACGCAGTTGTTGGTATGTTAAGCCAAAAAACAATATATATTACATATCTGCTTCCATAAACATCATTTCCAGATTCAAATGTTCAACTTCAGATTCAGATTTTTCAATTCATAAAAATCATTTCCAGATTCAAATGTTCAACTTCAGATTCAGATTTTTCAATTCATAAACATCATTTCCAGATTCGATTTTTCAACGAAATGTTCAACTTCAACTTCAGATCCAGATTCGATTTTTCAACTTCAAAATGAATATTAAAACGTGACCCGGTTTGAATTTACCCCAAATTTCGCCCAAAAGCTGTAATTAAGGGACCTGACTGACGATTCAACGTTAACATTTATTCAGATCCAGATTCGATTGTTCAACTTCAGATTCAGATTCGATTTTTGCAGTCCAGATTCGATTTTTCAATTCAGCAACGAGATTGGGGATTTTTGCAATTCATAAACATCATCAACGAAATCGATTTTTCAGATTCGATTTTGTTTTTTGGGTGGGTGGGAGGAAGATGAGAGTGATTCTGGGTTTTGTTTTTTGATTCATGGGAGGAAGATGGTGATGATGATGAGGGGGTGGGTGGGAGGAAGATGAGAGTGATTCTGGGTTTTGTTTTAGTGTTTTTTGTTTTTGTGTCAATTTGGTCCCTTATGTTTTATTTGAGTTTCAATTTGGTCCCTGTTTGCCATGTCATTAAATGAGTGACACCTCAGATTGGACAACTAAGACGCCACGTCAGCAATTAACTGCCAGCGTGGCGTCTGTTAAGGTGGTGGATGGAAAATTACAAAAAAGGACCAAATTGACACAAAAATGAAACATGAGGGACCAAAACGAGAAAAAAAGAAGATAAAAGACCAAAATGAAATTGAGGCCAAAGATAAAGGACCAAAACAGTAATTTAGCCTATAAATAAATAACTTAAAGGTCCTCTGGTGTAATTTTGCCTAGTTTTAAGAACATAGAAATGTGAAGAGAGGGAGAGAGAGAGAGAGAGAGAATAGAGGGGAGAGAGATAGAGAGAAAATTGAGAAATATAAGAATGAAATAGGTAAGAGAAAATTGAGTTTTGAATTTGAGACTAAAAAAGTTAAGAGATGGTGTGAGAAAGTGTGACCCACAAAAAGTAAAAAATGAGATAGAATAATTAGAAATGACATATTTGTTCTCAAAAAGTGATTTTTATAAAAGGATAAATTGGTAATTTTTGTAGGTGCTCTGATGATAGATATGTTGAAGTTGATTGATTGATTAAACTATCATTAGTTAGGGTATAAAAGGGTAAACATCGAGTCCCTGAGTTAGTCAGCCCTCTCTCTTTTCATCCCTCACTTCAAAGAAACCTTGATTTAGTCGTCCAAATTAGATATAACACCACAACAGTTTGGTTGGAGCGAGAGACAAAGGGAAGATAGATTGACAGAAAAGAGAATGATATTCTATTGTTTGGTTGAAAGGAGAGAGAAAGGGAAGAGAGAAAGAGAGAAGAGAGAATGATTTTTTATTACCCTAAAAGTGTGTTTATTTGAGGTAAAAGAGGGAAGAGAGAAAGAGAAAAGAGAGTATACCAAACAATAGAAAGAGAGAAGAAAGAAAATATTCCCTCCTCCCTCTGTCTCTTCCCTCTTTCTCTTCAACCAAACGGATAGTAAGAAAATATATAACATTAACAAGATTAACAAAAATGCAATTAGATAATAATAGGTTTAGATCTATGTTGGAGTTGATTGAAATTGACATCTTTAAAAAGTCTCACATTGTTTAGTTTTGTGAAGGAAGAGGGTGACCAAGACTATATAATAGGCCCAAGTTCTTCATTACAAAATGCACCAGTCGGAAATACCTTAAGTTGTATTTGACTTTGTTTTATCTCTTATGCTTTTGTCTTAAAGTGTTGCGAGATGTAGTTAAATATTTTCTTTGGAGGATGTGGGTGTACTGGGGTCATGGGGTGTTTGAGAGAGACCTATGTGTTGTAAAAAAT
Organism: Oxytropis ochrocephala; assembly: GCA_020916435.1. Classification (NCBI taxonomy): domain Eukaryota; kingdom Viridiplantae; phylum Streptophyta; class Magnoliopsida; order Fabales; family Fabaceae; genus Oxytropis; species Oxytropis ochrocephala. Next base: position 108,255,247 of record CM037091.1, on the reverse strand, counting down.
TTCACATAATGTTATTCTCTGGTTGTCATTAGACAGCGATTCGTAATTTTTCTCCGATTTTGGAGTTTTCCACATTAAATTCTTGTGTCTCAATTGTGCTCATTTTTTCCCCAATATTATTTGGTGCATGTCATAAGGTTAGTCGTGGTAAAATGTGAGGAAAAAGAGTTTGTTTGTAATGCAAATTTTGAGATGGGGGGTAATGGGGAGGGAAATTTGTCAATTGTAATCTATATTGGATGGGTTTAGGAGACTTGTTTAGGACCTCTCGTTATTCATGAATTATCTACTTTAATTTGGTTTGAAATTTGAAATTCTTGTTTCAAATCAGATATATAATACAGTATAACACAAACTAAAAGAAAGGGTTGAGAAAATTACCAAATTGACCTCTTAAAGTTTTGCTTTTTAAGGGTAAATTTGGTAATTCATATTTCAAAACCAATCTCCCTTCTCTCATTTCCTTTTGATCCGCGCCAAGAAAGTACTAGATATTGTCAACAAAAAAAATTATTTTTTTATTATTTAATTTTTTAGTTTCAACGGCTAAACATTATATGTTGTTGCTATAAATTCATCACTAATAAAAAAAAGGGTTAAAGGTATTTTTAGTCCCTGCAATTGTCACAATAATCCAGTTTAGTCCCTGCAATTCCAAAATTTTTAAAATAGTCCCTGCAATTACTAAACGTTACTACTTTTAGTCCCTGCTGTTAGTTAAGGGTTAAAACTGTTAAAAATTGATGATGTGGATGCCATGAAGAATGCCAACAAGGATGAAAAGGTCGAGTCATCTTCTCTTTTTTCTCATTTCCAGAAATTGTGTTCTTCCATTACTCTCTTCATCCATCTTAACTCTTCTTCTTCTCCTTCAATCTGCTCAATTCATCCATCTTCTCTCTTCTTCCATCTTCTCTCTTCTTTTTCAATCTTTCATTACACACTTTTATTTCACTTGACTTGAGCTTGATTCGCGTCTCTTTGAGTCCAAAAACCATTGCAATTTCGCAACCTTATTTTCAATTTCGTTTCTGATTTTGCATTTTTTCTTCGAATCTCTTGCTGCGTTTTTGTTCCTGCTATGATTACGAACCTATAGCAACTGATTTCGTGCTTTTTGGTTGAGTTTTGAGCATTTGCCCAATTTCAAAGCCCTAAAACGCGTTTTTCTGAAATTTCGCGTTTCGAGTAAGCTCTTCAACTTTTTTCTGCAAATTGATGATAACTTCGAGTTCCTTGTGAAATTTCGCACGAAATGGAGTACTCATTTGTTTAAGTTGGTGAAGAATTGCGAATTTTGTCATTTGAAGGTTGTCTTCAACCTTGTGTTTGTCTTTATTCTCGTTGTTGAAGATTTGGGGATAATGGGGATAGTGGGCTTGGGATTTGGGGATAATGAAAAATCAACAAGAAGAAAGAGTTGTTGAAGAAGATTGTGTTGTTGTTGTTGAAGAAGAAGAACGATTGTGGGTTTGTAAATGAAGCTGGGAAGAGATGATATGATGAAGATGTGTTGCTGTTGTTGTAGTTTTAGTTTTAGGTTGCTGATGAAGATGATGATGATGATGAAGATGATGATGAAGATGAGATGATGATGAAGATGAGATGAAGATGATGATGATGATGATGATGATGATGAAGATGAAATGACGTGGTCTGCTGACTGGATCATTAAATGACGTGGCACACACATGTGCAAGATGTGTCAGCTTCCACGTCATCAATTTTTAACAGTGTTAACCCTTAACAAACAACAAGGACTAAAAGTAGTAACGTTATTGCAGGGACTATTTTAAAATTTTTGGAATTGCAGGGACTAAACTAGATTATTGTGACAATTGCAGGGACTAAAAGTACCTTTAAGCCTAAAAAAAATTCTATGGTGGAACGTTACACATTATCATAATAATTATTTTTATTTTGCATTTAAGTGAATACTGATAAAATGTGTTTCATAATGATAGAAAATGTCAATTGAAAAAATAATCTAAAGTTACGAAACTCCATCTGTTATCAATTTGACAGATTTATTGTTATTGAATTCGGTCTATCTCTAATTATATAAAAGCCATATAAATATACTCTTTTATGTCATCCTACATTTTACGACTAGTTGTTTCAATCCATTACAATTCAATCGATTAATTACTAAAGCGTCAACGTTATAGACTCAGAGGTATGAGTATCTCGATGACTTTAAGTTTTTTATTTTATTTTATCAAATTTCGATGGCTTTAATTTTGTCACATTTGTAAGTAATTTGTCGTTTTATGCTGTTAACCTGAGTACTTTGAGTTTGTTCGCAAATTCACCTTTTACAATTTTAGCAAATTTGAATTTGTGTCGTTATCAATGTGTTCTATCAATTAGAATGAATATTTTTTTTAGTCAAAAATAACATTTAAGGATTAGTACAACAAATAACTTATCAACTTTTAGTTTTTTTTTTAATATTCAATAGACTTACATAATACTACCTCTGGTCCACTTTATAAAAGGAAGATCGCTTTTTAGGTTCATTCAATAAATGATGTATTTAGTTCATATTATAGTTCAGATACATCATTTATTGAATGAACTTAAAAAAAGATTTTTTTTTCTTATAAAGTGGACTTGAGGGAGTAATTTTTAACTTTAAAAATACTTTTGGTCAAAAAATAAATAAAACTTTCAAATACAAATTTTCGGTTAAAATTAGCTTTTATTGTATCAATTAATTAATTAATTGATGGTGTGAAAATATATGTTGCTCTGGATGGAGAGGTGGAAATATATTAGCCATTAGTTAGTGTTGTTGACTGTTTGAGTGTATGTATGTATGTATGAGATAAAGAAACGCGTGAAATGTTGAATGAGGAAAAGGAAGGAAGGAGTGGGGTGGGTGGGTGGTGGTGGGACCAAAAGGTTAAGAAAGGGTGCAGTGTGCAGTGCAGAAGAGAGAGGGGCGCACGAGCACGAGCACGAGCACGAGCACGAGAGGTCGGAGCAGCAGCACCCGATCGTACCCCACAATGCACCTTTTCTTCTCATTATTACGATTCCTGCTGTCTCCCTTATGGACCCACCCTCCCTCATCACCAACTAAACATCTTGCATCACCAATCCCTTCCCTGTTCACCCCCCTACGCCTTATGTCTTTTTATGTTTTTCTTTTCAAACCGGAAATCTATGTGTCCAATTGCAAAAATTAATCTCTCGAGCTGTGTAGAACAATAATAAGTAATAAAACTCTACCTTAAAAGTTTTAAGCCGGTTGCATTGGATCTGAACTTAGAACTTTGATTAAGCTAAAATATCTGAATCATCTCATCCAAACGCTTTTAATTGTTTACTTGCTTTTTTTAGTTAACAAGACATAATAACTATTTATTTATTTATTTATTTTCAATATAAAACAAACTATTTTATTTACTAATCCATTTCCCACACTTCATTTTCCATCTTGTCATCCATGTAGAGTTAATTATAAGGAAAAAAATTAAGTCTAGAAGATTTAAATATGATTTTTTAATATTTTTATTTCAAAAATATCTTTGAAATATGTAGAAAATGAACCAACGCGTTCACGTAGTTTAACTCTTGGACACCGAACGAAAGAATCAACATATTAAAGTGAATAAAAAGGTCGCATTGTCTTAGATATTCGAGCAAAACTAGTTTCATTTTTTTTATCATTGAATTTTTTTATTAATAGAACCTAGCACATGCAATAAGCAAGGCTAGGAGGAGGTGGTCAAAGCCAAGATACACCAACACAATCAGATAACACCCACAAAACTACAAAACACCTACGGGCCAAAGCCAAAGTACACCAGCACAAGCAAAACAAAACCCACTACAAAACACTCAAAAAAAAAAGCAAGAACAATAGATGCCCCGAGCTTTACACCAAGATGACCTAGTAACTAACAAAACACCAAAGCTAATAGCAAAGCCGCAAAAACACCAACGGATAGCCACTTCAACATCACAGTTAACTAAACACATACACCGGCTAACAAAAAAGGAAACACTCCAAGAGAAGAACCAAGAAGCGACCTAAAAACCCTGGCTTAACACTACGGGGATCACTCCCAACGCCAGAGAGCTACACCAAGGCTCGAATCAGACTTAACCCAAGATGAAACAATGCTAGCTCCTCCTTTTAAGATACAACACCAAAGAGCATGGATAGCATCTTTGAAAGTCTGGATATATAGTCTACACTCCTTTTAATAGATTCGATGAACAGTCCTCACACGGTATCTCTGAAGCCACACCTTTATCTCAACAGCTGCTCAACACCGCAAGTGAAAGCTCTACACCTCTATACCTAAACACCTTGAGACGGCTAAAAAAGCAAAAGGAACACTATAAAACCCAAAGATGAACTGCTATCGAAAATGACAGAGCCGAAACAAAGTAGAACGAACACCTCAAAACTCATCAACTCCTTTCCAACATCAAAAAGACCCCTAGAAAAGAGACTACGCCAGGAAAGCAGATCTAACAGAACAACATGAAGCTACGACACCTTGAACAAAACATCTAACAAGAATATACATAAGACACACTAATATCTAACAAAAACATACAACAAAACACCAAAGCTAAACGGAAGGAAATCAAACATTGTTGCATCAACCATTGATGAAATACCCCAAAACATAATAGGGAGACAAGGGGAAAAAAATAGAACTTGTATAGCATACTCCTTAAAAACTCCTCTCGGAAAGAAAATGCAACCAACCAAATCCAAGAAAGAACCAGTCCCTAATCTCGCTACCCTACGTACTGAACTCCAGTGCGACACCAACGAACCACCGCCGCAGATCCGTCTACCAATCGTGAGCAACAACGAGCCACTGTGAGCACCACCGCACTCACTACAACACCTGAAACTCACGTGAAGCTTAGAAAAAAGCCCCAAAGCTCGGCGTTCACGTTGAAAGGCCACTGAATCCATGATCTGAGAAAACGTGTCTTGGTAGAAGGAAGAATGGTGGTAAAGATTTTGGGAGGGGGAGGGGCATGGACGACGAGAAGAGAATGGGGAACAGGCGGGGGATGGTGGAGAATCAACGGAAAGAATGGGGGTCAAAAGTGAACCCCGGGGATTATTTGATGCTTATTTAGGCATAATCTACTACATCAGCCGTTAATGTGATCGTGACAAGATCTTTGCTATTAATGGTGTTGTTACTTCTTTGACGCAACTAGAGTTTAGTTACGACCTCAAATATGAATGTGAGTTCGGTTTCGAAGAGGGACTACTCAAGGTATCTATTGCAGTATATCTAATCATTCTTCTAGAGGCCGACATGCCTATGAGAGCTTGGCTCCTAATCTGCATGATGGTGGTTGGTTAAGTAGACACTACAGATTTCTAAAGGGAGCTCGGTGTCAGACTAGTCAGCGCTAGTTGTGAACATAACAGGATCACTAAAATAAATTTTTTGTTGCTTATAAGAAAAGAGGTAGTATTTGTTCTAAGAATGCTATTGTAAAACTTTAGTGAGTAAATTTGTACAATTGTCATTATGTCATGACTCATGTCTTAATGTTTTTTTTTTTTTTTTTAAATCAAGGTATCTACTATGCGCAACTAGAGACTAATTTCTCAAGATACTGAGATTTATTTAAGAGGTTTACCTCTCTCACTAATTATTTTTTCATATATATCGGTCGGGGATTGAACTTTTGACCAAATGATTAAAAAGTGCATATAAGGTTGTATGGAAATTTCTTAGAAGTTTAATTCACAATGGATATATAGGAGAGTGAAGAGACAGTTTCGCTTTCAATACGTGACAGTGAACAGAAGTTCTCTTGTTAATTAAAGAAAGTAAATCTAATGATTTGAGAAAGCAACCACACATCTAAAGTTTTATTCATGCTGGCTCATTCCTCTCTCTCTCTCTCTCTCTCTCTCAAATTGAGCCTTTATCTTGTTCTTGTTCTTGTCTGATGTTTCCTTAGCATGAGGACCATTGTCATGAAAATTGACTAATCTCATTGGATTTAGAAGGTGTGAGATGCATGATAATTTATCAATAAAAGAAGTGTTATATATCTTATGATATTGAGTTTTATTTGTTACTTAGATCCAAACATTTAACCAAGAGATGGTGTGGGATTTGAGGACACAAAATATAATATAGAAGTAGTGGAAAGTTTTATAAGAGAAAGGATGACAATGGACCCAATAAAAATAAATTCAAATTGAGGCTTTATCTTGTTCTTGTCTGATGTTTCCTTAGCATGAGGACCATTGTCATGAAAATTGACTAATCTTGTGAGATGCATGATAATTTATCGAAAAAATATTAAGTGTTATAGTAATTGTTAAATCCGAAACTCATGGATCATTTCAATCATCAGGGATACCTTTTTCTTTTGAAAGCTTTTTTTGCTTTTCATCTTAGCATGACTAATTACAATTAAAATAATAATAATAAAACAGAATAGAATGTTCTCAAGACTTGAAGCAAGTGAAGCAGAAAGATGCTAATAATGGATTAATCAACTAAACCTTAAAGGCTCTTAGCATATCTGAAAAAGAAGATCTACATCAAAACTTGTGAAAGTTGAAACAGATCTAATCTCTTTCACATTTTAACTGCATGTTAATATAAGAAATCAAAAGCAATAATTAATCTCTAATATGTCACAAATGATAGTACTAAGCTATCTCCTTGTTGCTGCTACCTTAGCTGATCAGCACCGATAAGCACGTTCATACGAACTGATCAGTGCTGATCAGCACGTTCATGGGAACACAAAAGCATGGCGATACAACGACGAAGAATGTAGAATTTAGCACGTTGTTTCTTAACAATGTGACTACACTTTTGACCAAAGGATTTGCAAGGATCACAACCCTCTTGATCTTGTTGCTGCTGTTGTTGTTGCTGCTGCTGATCACTATTTTGGCTTGTGTTGATTTCCTTCACTGCCATGAATTTAATGATTTTTCTGCTGGCAACTTTTGTACGGATTCTGATGTGCCACCATATAGAAAGTAAAGTGAATCTAGTGGTAGAAAGAAACATAGTAGTAGCTTTTGATTCCACTAGGTATTTATATAGGTGAATATAAAATGTAATAAATCTATGGGCAGGAATAGGAATAATGAAAGGTAGTAATTCTGGGTCTTCTAGATCAAGTATGGACTGTTACTATTCATATCCAACAGTTGTCAGATGTATATCAAAATAGAATGGGCCAAGGTTGCTATTTTTTTTACCCCTCCTAGGTCTACTATTTTATTTTATTCTATTGTCATGATATATTTTTTGGAGGGTAAATGGGTCAAGTTAAAAATTCAATGGTGAGAGTCTTTTTAGCTTAATTAATGGTATCGAGTTTGAACTCGAGCCAAGAGAATGCAAACAGGGTTAAAACTTTTGATAAAGATCAAGTTTTGTCATTCATGTGGTGTGACCCTATTCGAGTAATTAGTCTCGACAGTTACACGTGGAAATTTACAATTTGTAAGAAAAAAAGTTATGTTAAAAGGTTTCACTTAAAACACGTAACAAAAATTCACCTACCAATGCTCTGGTGGCTCATATTAGCCACCACTGCCCCACTTTATGGATTGGCTTCACGCAGTGGCTTCTATTCCACCCACCTCACTCAAGGCTGGTTCAAAATTCATTTATATAATGGGTGAGGCCTAAAACAAACTTTTAGTTGAAGTCTTTTTTATTAAGAGTGAATCTTTTATGAGGACTTTTTACTTTTTTTTTTATCAAAATAAAAGCAATAAAAAAAAACGCGAAACAGAAACAAACTAAAGTCTAACATGTTCTATCCCCATAGCATCTTTTATAAAAACTAATGATAACATATGAGGCTTAAAATGAGGGCTTTAATAGTCTTACCGATCGACCCCAACCTACGACCGCACCCCGAGATCCCTTTGTTGTGCTACCAACCTAACCTTCGTTTTTGGTTGGTTGTGCCACATTTGTGTACCGTAAAAGGCACCAAGTTAAAAGGACAAATTATCATTGTACCATTGAAGTGTGTTGAATTTTTTCTTCTAAATATTAATTGCAAGACAAGGACATAATGTTAATTTCGACCATAACATATCCTTTATTTCACGAGTGAGTAACAAATCTCGGATTAAAGGCTAATGTTTCATTCAGTTCTAACCCATTTGCCTACTTGCAAGGATACAAAACTGACCCAATCGAATGGGAACTACATATTCATGGTGCCTACTTTGGCCCCTAAGAATTGTTTCTTTATTCTTAAAATCTAGTAGATAAACCATAATGGAGTTTTACTTTTTTCTTCTTGTAACCATGTTGTTTGTGGAAACCATGACATGAAATTTCCTTCATCAAGTAAATACTACTCCTTACGTAACAGAATATAAACAAAAATGAGTCAACAAATGTTACAGAAGGAATAGTACATAATGTAATGTCTGGGTCATTAATTACGCTTGCAACATAATGTTTGTCGGTCTTACGCTTGCAACGAATGTTAGGCAACATCGGTTTCTCTAATATCCTCCATGCTGAGCTCCTAGCAATTCTTCATGGTCTTAAGATGACTTGGGATCTCGGATATAGGGACTTGATTTGCTATTCTGATTCGTTGTCTACAATAAAGCTGGTCTCTGAAGATGTTGACCAGTGGTATCACTATGCAGATCTTATCCTTAATATTAAGGAATTGTTATCTAGAGGATGGAGAGTCCATTTGACCCATACCTTGAGGGAAGGTAATGCGTGTGCTGATTTTCTTGCTAAATTGGGTGTCGGCTCTTCTGAAGGGTGGCTCTCCCTCTCTTCACCTCCTTCTCGGATCCTCAATCTTCTTCTTGTTGACGCCAGTGGAGTCTACTTTTCTCGATAGTCGTTAGTTTTTTTCCTTTTTCTTCTTTCGCATTTCTCTCATTTATCTTCTTGTACCCAAAAAAAACTGTTTGGTATTTTGTGTTTCCTTCTCTTTCCTTCTTCAACTAATTTAAGCATGTGAAGTACTAGTATAGAAGATAAGATTTGAGATTTGAGATGAACTCAATTATAGCTTCATTTGGGTCAGTATGGTCTTTTTGCACAAGTTGGGGTTCTGTTTTTGTTTGGTGACGTTGATATCTTAATTAAGATGTCCCCTTCACAGGACCTATTTTGTTTTAAGCCTGTCGTTGTTGGGTTTGAGGATACCTTCTCTAGGAGGGGTAGTCAGTCAACTAGCATTATCTAATATTGACCAAAAACAAACTAGCATTATCTAACTTAATTGAGCTTTATGATCACTTTTGTCTTTCAAAAGTTTTATAAACTTGCCTTTTAGATGTTAAGGTAAGTCCTAGATCTGGTTAAAGATACATGATATAAAAACCAAACATTGCTATTTGCAAAACCACTTGTAAATTTCCTTTAACATATAATTATGTATCCACAAGGGTCGGCACCAGTGGTAACCGGGCTCGGAGGTCTCGGGTTTGAATCTTGCGTGTAACAAAAATTCTATTGGTAGGAGAGAACCACAAGGACCGGTGAAGCTGGATATGCACGTGGCCAACCAAGTTCCTCAGTGTAGATTGGTCACCGGCAAAACCAGTCGATATCAAACCAATAACACGATAACCAAAAAAATTATGACGTGTGCCATTCACGTGCGTATCTTTTGTCTCTTATTTCTTGCTTATCGTGCGTGTTATCTTGCTTCGGCAGATGTTTTTTTCTAAGCAATGTTAGTGGGGGAGGGGAAGAATGTTAGTTTTTCGAGTTTGAACCTAAGACCTCCTATTTGCACTCCTTTAGTGCATTCTCTCGATATTCTTTAACTCTGAACTACCTACTTGGGATCTGCTGCTATGTGATATCCTTTTCCTACAAAAATATGTTTTTTTTTGCAAAAAATTGGTGCACACTAAGTGGGGTGCAAAATTTTGCAAGTGTAAAATGTTTAAAATCTGAGTTATTTCAAGTAAATTGTAAATTTGGTCTCTATACTGCGACCCGCTTTTCAATTTAGTGATTAAATAAACTATAGAAATACAATAAATAGTCCCTAAACTATTTAAGTGTATAAACAGACTTCCTATCTGCTAGGTGTATAAATAGACACATTGTTAGAATGAGTGACATTTAATGAGTTTTTATATGCATTTCTACACTTAAAAAGTATAGTAATGCATGATAATCAAATATATTATCACATGATTCCAGAATTGAATTGATTAATTCTATGCTATACAAAACATTTAATATATAAGTATGCTAAGATTTACATCGTGTGAAATGAATCCCTGACCAGATATATAAATACATTCCCACAGTTTTGCTTTTGGCTCTTGAATTTTTCCCCTTCAAAAGTTCAGTCACTGTTTTTCTAGTTAACCATAAAAAGAAAAGAATCTCAGGCAAGTGAGAGATAAAATTGCATACTCACTATATCTATACAATCAAGTCTACATATGCATCAAGTTGTGAAGTAACAAGGCTGTGCTTGAGCTTGTTCAATCCTTCGCTCTCTAACTGCCTGACCCTCTCCTTACACACACCCAATACTTTACCAATTTCTGACAAAGATTTCTTATAACCATCTTCAATACCAAATCTTAGCCTCAGCACCTTCCTTTCTCTTGGTAACAAGATATTTAGGAGGTGGCGTACGTGGTTTCTCATTAGTTGTTTCGCGACACACACATCCGGGATCTCAATTGCAGAGTCTGCAGTAATCTCCTGCAATTATAACGTGACATTGGTCAATATGGAAGCCTTCAAACCTTAAATCACAACTACTACTGGCATGTTTGTTCATGATCTAGTCTAGTTTGACCTGCGAATCAAACCTTAAATCAGATCAGTTTCACAGCCATAGTTTGTTGATGCTCTTATGTTTTATTTATCTTATTTCTTATCGTTTATGTAAATATACAGCCAAGTTGTATGAAGTAAACACTGAAGTTTTGTAAATTCAAATACAAACAAAAGAGCAATTATGTTGTTTCTCTCCTCATCTTAACTTTTACTTCCCATGCTTACCCCACACTGAATTGTTAGAATATGAAATAGCATCTCCTTCAAACGGTAAAAAAAAAACTTTTGCTGCAGATGATGATGATTCGTTTCCATCACACGCAACAGAATGTAATCAGCAATTAGAGTACATTTTTGTCGCAGTTAACTACATTTTTGATTTATATATTGCAATTAGATCTCTCCCAATTTGTTTTAGAAATTATCAGCAAAAGAAAAAGACTCGGTACAGTTGTACCGACATGCACCACCATTTACCAATTCAAAATGGGGAGCTGAATAGCCTTCAACTATTCTAAACAACCTATATATCAATTCAGACCTTTCCTTTTCACTGTTTTCAACTTATAGATCTAGTAAATGATATCATTGCAGGGTAGAAATCATATTTATGTGAAGGCTATACCTGGAAGGTTGTATCCTGGTCTGCCCACACAGTTTTTTGCATAGAAAGTGGAGTTCTTACAGTAAATAGCAACATTTCCAACTTGTCTACTGTAATTTCCATTCTTGTTGCTAATTCTTCTTTGGTGGGGCGAAGATTTCCTTCTTTAATGTACGATTTCTTTGCTTCCGTCACCTTGCCCAAAAGGGTGTAGAAAGTCTCCTGAAAATAATATCATGTTATGGAAATAGAATTAATGTTTGCTTTACAAATAATTAAAAAGAGATTATGCAATGGCAGTGTCATTGTATTCTTTGTCCATATACAACAATTTCATCAATGCTGGCAATCTAACACTTAAAAACTAGGAAGCTTAAACTTAGCCACCTAGATTATAAAGAAATAAACAAATTGTTTTTTACCGGCAAACGGATTGTTCTTGAATGCAGAAAAATAGCCTTCCTTATTGTTTGCCTTATCCACCAGTAAGCATATGAACTGAACCGGCAACCAGCTTGGGGTTTGAACTTTTCAACACTCCTCATAAGACCCATACTTCCCTCCTATAATATCACCAGAAAAGGGAATGTAAAAGATGTAGCTGCTAATCATGTCATTAAGATAATCACTGCAACAGTTCCCAAAATAAATAATAAAGATCCTTTAACCGAAGCTTTTTCGCCCAATTGCAGCTCTGACTATAGCCAAAACATTTATTTTGAGGTTTTTCTTCATTCAGAAATAATAAATGACACATACATGGCAAACTACGTATTAACTATAAATATGGAAGAGTTAGGAAATATAAATAGACTTTGGAAGTGAGGATTGGGGAATGGAGACTTATAATTTTCCAGAGGCTACCTGCAATAAGTCCTGAAGGCCGAGGCCGCGCCCTCGGTAATTTTTAGCAATGTAAACTACCAAGCGTAAATTGGCATTAACCAGCTTCTCTTTGCATCTGTTACCAGAATGAAGCTGTGTCTGCAGGGCATGGCAGCTAAGGCCCACACCAACTGCCCATTCAGCCAAAGTTGGTTCCCGCCCAAACTGAGACTGAAGCTTTATCTTCACTTCTTTCAATTTCATTAAATTCTGTAGCATGTTCCACATTATGGCAAAATAAGATCCTCAATTGAGTATACCACACATGATAATAAAATGTGGAATTTTGAGTGACACCTGTATCTGAGCCATCAATCGAGCCTCTTCTTCGACAGTCAAAAGTTGCTTTGCTTCAGGACCCGATAAGAACAAGCGCAAGGGATCACTTTGATCTAACCCTTCTTTTAACTTTTTTTCTACACGTAACCTTCCCTGTAAATTGGACTTTCTTGTGAAATACCTTTCTTCATCAAGAACTTTTGACTTTGATACTTTTCTCTGTTTAGATCGTCTTTCTTTAAGCCGTGTTGATCTCACAAATTTATTATTTTCAAGTGAAGAGTCCGCCAAACTTGTGGAGGCCAGACTGAATGGCATATTTTAGGCATTATTCACAAAACAAAGTATCCTATAAACAGAAAAACAGATCAAGGATGCCAAATTCAACCACAAAGCTATAAGTCTATAACTAACCCGAGAGGTAGTTGATCATTATCACCAGCTATAATCAATTTCAACTCCTCGGCCACTTCAGCTGCTTGTTTTGATGCTAACAAGGCTTGCTTAGCAAGAGAAAGTGCATTCCTTTGAAGACCATCTGCAGGCCTATCTGAAGCAACTGGTTGCATAGTTGAAGAAGCGGCAATTTCCCCTGTCGGCGAAGAAGCCAATCTGCAGTAGACAATACATACACCCTATTAAAGAGATAACTCTAGATGTGCAAAAGTTCAAATTAGCAATCACAACTGGTACAATTAACACAAGGGTGTAATTCAATTTATCTTACAGGTTCTGTAAATGACACCGGAGATGTAATTCCTGCATACTGTTATGCACCAACTTATTAACACTGCTGCTATTGTTTTTCTCCCAAACTGAGGCTGCGTTCGCATCCATCGGTCTTGTATGTAATGTTGCCTTCAGTAAAACAAAGGGAAGATAAATTGATAACATGTACAAACAATAGGAGCATAACATACTATCAAACTAAATATAGGTCTCAAAAAAAAAAAGAGATATGTTTATATGCATTTAAAGATGACTGAGTTTGACAAAGTTGGGAGCTTATTTGGGTTTATCTACCGAGACATGCACATATGAGATTGTTCGGGAGAACTTATGAAAACTGCTTGCGACATGTTTATATGTTGTTTTCAGGTTATTTCCATAAGCTCTTCGGGATAGCTTATAAAAAATAGTCTAACATTATTTCATCTTTTATCATGGAAATAACTTTTACATAAGCATTTACTGTATGATATTATAAGTGATTAATTAAGTAGTTTATTGAAACAGAGCCCAAATTTGAACCTGTGATATCTTGTCTTCCTTATACACGTGATGCAGAGGGCGATACTCATCACGCTGCTCTTGCAATAGAACTGAAGTAGGAAAATGCTGAGTTGCAAAACTAGTAGAAGACCAAGAAGCAACTGTAGGAGCAGATTGCTCATGAGGCATTATAACTGCACAAGATAACACATTTTCAACTCAAACAAACAACTGAATAGAAAATATTCATTGGAAAAATTATTGAAATTAAACAGATACAACAATAGCTTGACACATTATTGTTTTCCATCTCTAAAAATCCTTAATTTAAACTATCTAGTGCTAGCAAGAAGAAACTATTATGTTTTTTATCCAAATATCAAAGTCACTTGTCAATTAAATTTCTGTGATTAGATACATAAAGGAATACAAAATTACTTAACAATTTAATTCTACTAAAATGAAATTGAGAAGTAAAATTAAATAAAATATAGAAAATTGCAAAAAGCTTACCTGAATGGGAAGGAAGAGTTCTAGAAGGAAACGGTGGAGACGAAGAAAACATAGTGACAGTTTCCCTCAATTACTATATTTTCTCTTTTTCTACACTTTCCAACGAACAAGGAGGAATTGCAGTTTGTATATGGATAAAAAATCATATACAGATTTTAATTAATGAATAGATATTAATTAATATTAGAGACTAAAAAAAGCGAAAGGCTTTATTTTTTTCCACACCTCGAAGCTCAACCTCAAATTCCATCCAATCCAACTTCAACTTCTAAAGAAAAGGATATTGCTTTTCCCACACCCCCCTCTTACTCAAACACACCCCCTAACTTCATAAATCCCCTCATTCCCCTCCACACCCCTTCACTCCCCTTCACTCCCCTCATTCCCCACACTCTCATTCTCCACACTTCTCCCCCTTCATCTTAACCCAAAATCCCTTTCACTAAACTCATTCTTCTCTCTCAATCTCTCACTCCAATCTCTCATTCATCCATCAACACCCTCCAATTGTTCGTTCCATCAACAACCATCCAATCGTTTCTCCAATCGTTCCATTTAATTGAAGGTAAGCCCTCCGATCGCGCTTCGCGTTACGGTTTTTTTTTTGCAAAAAATGCTGTTTCAACACACGCCGCCGAACAGTGAGGAAGAAGCGCGTTGAACGAGATCATGCGTCTTCTGCTCGCATGAAATTTGTTCGAACACTGGTTCGCGTGGTCTTTATTCGAACCGTTGTTTGACAAAGACTGATTTTTGTGTTTTGTTGGGAGTTTAATTGGTTGGTTGATTTTATTAAATTGGTTTAGTCTAATTGGGTATATACTTGTACTTGTTGTTTCAGATATGCCTCGGACTCGTGGTAGGGGTATGGAGGTTGCTCCTCAGGAGGAGGATGATGCTCCTCAAGAGGATGAGGCTGCTCTTCAGGAGGAGGATGATGCTCCTCAGGAGGAGGATGAGGCTGCTCCTGAAGACGAAGCTAGTTCTAGTCAGTATTCTACTGATTCTGATTAATCGGGCATATCTTGACGCTCATCCCGGTCCGATTATGATGGGACCGAGCATCGGTGGGAGTGATCTTTGAATAATGGATACCCATCATCTCTACAATTGTACTTTACAAAGCGTATACGCTCCACGTCTTTACGCCACCCTCCTCCGGGCGAATCTTCCTCTCACCTTTTCCTTCATTGGGCGAAGGTGATGTCCTTACTCATCCTGCGAGAAGACATGGTTAGGACATGAAACACACAACACCATGTTCGTCGGTGGTGACAGTCCCATGGTGATGAAGGGTCGTTAGGAATTTGTCGTTTGAGTACTAGGTTGGGCACAATTGCAATTCCATTTCAGGTTGGTTGTATCTGGTGAAGAAGGTGTGAGGATGTGGTGAAGAAACTGAAACCCCTTTTATAATAGGCGTGGTAAAATGTCAGCCATTGATTCCATTTTTAGATCACAAATCAGTCGCTTAAATTCTATCCGCTCGCACACATTTTCCCAAGCAACTCTTCAAAGAAAAAAGATCGCTGATTAAAACCGCTTGGGAATCTCGAGCGCCCAATATCTCGTCATTCTACAACGCTTGTTCGAACACCATCCCGCATCGCATGACCCCCATCGAACAGTGAAAAACGCCCAAGAGGGTGTGTGTCCATATTTAACACACGCGAACGGCCTCGTTCGAACTCGAATTTCGTGAAAAAAAAGAGGTTTTGGCTGGCCTTTTGGTCTTTTCACACCTTTATGGGGTGTGTTTTGAGTAGGAGGGGGTGTGGGAAAAGCAAACTCCAAAGAAAAAGATCTTCTTTGCGTTGCAATTAGAATGCAAGTGTCACTCACTAACCTTGTCGGTTTTCTTTAAGGCTTTTTACTTTCTCCACTCCCCCTCCTACTCAAACACACCCCTTGTGGAGGACGTGTTTAATGACAGTTCGAATGCCCTTATTCGAACACGTTCGAACACCTGCATACGAACGCCGCAATAAAATTGGTGAATGTGGTGTGAGGGTCTATTATTGTTCCCTCGGTTAACATCATACCAACAGAATAAAATAGGGTGTTCGAATACGTCTATGCGAACCTATTCGATTAGTGTCATTCAAACCGGTTAAATTACACACAAGAGCGTGTGTGTGCCAATATTTAACACACTCGAATGGGACTGTTCGAACAGGTGAAATTTTTTGAAAAAAAAAATGCTTTGACCATTTCATTAATGGTATTTTAGTTTTTCACACCCTTATGTGGTGTGTTTTGAGTAGGAGGGGGAGTGGAAAAAGCAAAACCCTTATTTAATTTTATGGGCCCAATTACCATTTTTTGGTCGATGGCCCAATTTCACCTTTCCATAACACGGCCTAGGAAAGGAATAAAAAACTTATTATTGACGCCTTCATTTTTTTATAACACACCCCTCCGTTTCAAAAGTTTGTTTTCAGAATTTAATTTTTTAACTCAAGCTTGTCAGAGATAATTTTTTTTGTCTACAACTACAAGTATTCTTCCAAACACAAATTATTTTACACTTATATTAATGAAGAGAGAGTGTAAATATGTAAGTGATCCAACAAAAGGTAAAGATGTATTTTAAATTTATTTTGTAATCAAAGCTATTTCTTAGTTTATACAAATCAACCTTAAAAGACCATCATTTTGAAATAGATGGAGTACTAAACACCAAGAGAGTAAAGGGAGGGTTTGCCTATTAAGCCCTCATTAATGCCCAAAAAGAGAGAGTTTGTTTGGATTTTCAAAAAGGAATTGGAATCAATAAATAATGATTAGTTTCATTTAGTTCGATTATGGATTTTTTTTTTTTTTAAATTTCAACTACTCCGTCTGTTTTTTTATATGAGCAAAAGACGACCAAGAAGAGTTAGAAAAAGAAGTGTGATTCCTATATTACCTCTATTTACTTTTCATGAACACTGGAAAATAAATAAAAAATTGGAAAACCAAGAATTCCTTGCATTGGAAAAATA
The DNA here is from genome assembly GCA_020916435.1 of Oxytropis ochrocephala. Lineage (NCBI taxonomy): Eukaryota > Viridiplantae > Streptophyta > Magnoliopsida > Fabales > Fabaceae > Oxytropis > Oxytropis ochrocephala. The sequence goes on along the minus strand of CM037091.1, from coordinate 108,238,001 downwards.
AAAAGTAAAGCAATTAATAAAGATAAATTTGGTACATTAACTAAAAAAACTTTGACTTACTTACATTTGATAACATGACTTTGTTGATTTTTTTTATATTAAAGAAAGTCTAGGTAAATTTGCCTTGGGTCAAGACATAACTCTGCGAGTACTTACATAGGTATTTACAGATCACCCACCAAAGAGGTTCTTAGGCCGACAGTGGGAGTTGAACTCACGCCTTTGCAGAGAATGAGTCAACTCCTTACCAACTGAGTCAACATTCATTTTTTTTTGCTTATATACAAAAATGGAGGGAGTAAACAATCTAATAAAATATGGGGAGTTAATAACCAATGGCCCGTTATGATTCACATTTTACCCTACCTATATAATTGCGTGTAATTGCATCATTAGACTAATCATGCGCACTTGCTTTAAAAAAATTCAATGATTTATTCAACACATTATTATGTTCAAAACATTGTTACAAGTTCCAAAACCTAACGTATCCAAACTAATCAAAATGGAAAGTTAGTGAAAATCAACCATTCCATTCATCTTATCTACTTTAACGTTTTACTAGTAATCCTTTATGTATAATAACCTTTGGCTTTCACTTAGCATCCAAAATGGCATTGGGATGCACCTGTTTCTGCATACCCATATTTATCATTAAATACTACCTCTAGTCTCATATATATATATATATATATATATATATATATATATATATATATATATATAATGTATATATATATTTATATATATATATATATATTCAAAGATAAAACATTTTTCTCCGGTTATAGATTCCCTGAATAACTAATGTATAAAATAAGGATATCAAATTAATTATAAAATTGAGCAGACAAGATATATGGGGATATGATAAATTAAATCCTGAACGAAGAAAGTGTAGAGGTTAAAAATGGCTGTGCTCTCTCTCTAGTCCAGCTAAGTCAGTCCCTAATGCCTGCTACTCCCAAAGCTCCACCATCTTTTCTTCTTTCTCGATTCACTTGAAGGTATATCTGAATGAGTAGGGGTAAATATATACATGATAAGGCCACCAATACCAATATTTGGAATTAATAAAATAAAGCCTCAAATTATCAAGTTATAAACAAGAGGGGGAGGAGAATCAAATTTGTAAAAGTACCTCCTTGAGGGTAGATGGAGTTGTAATGCACCTCTGCCCAAAAACTGAGAAAAATCACTGCAATAAACACAAATATCCTAAAACAATTAATAATACTCAAAAAAAGGCAAACAATTTCTGCAGTTATATACAATAGAAACCCCAACTGTAGGCTGCATCAGCAACTTCAGCAATATAGGGATGCTGGCTCTCGGGTTCCAACCCAGTTTGATAGTGTGCGTGGTGTTTATTTGACATTTTGTCTAATAAACTTATACAAAGGCAACAACATAATCATTCTGAACGAACTATTGCATCTTGGAAAGCAAGGCACCACTATTACTTTGAAGGGGGAATAAAGGTCAAATTATGATGAAGGTTCAAAATGATTTCAAAGAGATGAATGGAGTTCAGAAAGCAAAAGGAAAACCAACCTCCTTTAGGCTTCTCAAAATGAGGAAGTATCTCTATGCAACAGGTGTCCTTGAAAGAAGTCATCACAAATATTCTGACACCATACTGGAGGAAAAAGAAGAAGAAAAATCAAAGGTATTAGCTAAATTCCAAATTCGGTCATGCATTCGTTGGAAAAAAATTAAAGATGATGAATGTAACAACATATTGGTTAAGCAAAAAGCTAACAACAAGACTTGAACCTTTCAAGCAACAGTTTGGAAACTTAAATGGTCACACTATCAATTAATTATTTCTCTTTGGCAAAGTATTGTCTTGGATTAAATTAAATTAAAGAATTGTAGGCAAAGTCCATACAGAAAAAATTTAATGGAAGAGTAACTAAATTGTAAAAGTCATACCGAATCCGCAGCTGCTTGAAGAGTGACATGATCACCCCATTCTCCACTCCTATTTGCATTTACAATAAAATTAAAGGGATTTTGATTAGAAACAAATAAGAAATTAAAAATAAACATACAGAGAGAAAAAGAGTGGTTTTTACTTAGACATCTGATCCAAATAGTCACCATATTCCATGGGAACATATCCATCATAAGTCTCCGGATTAGATTTGAGCTGAAAAAAAAAACACGAAATCAGACAGGGCACGAAACTGCAAGGAATGAAAAAGATAATAAACTAAACAACCAACCTGATTGACAATTTGTCTCCTCACAAATTTGTGGTGTTCAGGTGCGTGATACAATTGATCAGAGAGTGCACGAAACTGCGAGGAATGAAAATAAATAAACAATAGAGCGAAACTGACATTAAGGAATTAAGCTGGGAGGAAAACTAGGAAACAATGGAAGACTCCTAAGGCTCATAAACCATCAAGAAATTAACTCAATACGGAAAACTAACTCCAACTCCAAGTTTATAACTAGAACACTTTCCTAATCACGTAAAAATAATTCACATTTCTCAATCTTGATCTAAAACTTACGAAATCTACTTTGCCAGAAAATTGAAAATGAGTGAACATCAGAAGCAACAAACCTGGCAATTCCCATCACCATGCACCTTGTGCTCCACAAAGTCATATAATTGCAATCTGTTTAAAAAATTTGCACAATTTAGTTTGACATGTTGATTATGTATCTGATAAAAGAAACTGTTACATGATAGCAGCAATTATATTAAGTTTCTTGAGGAAAAAGAAATGATTATGCCTAATACCTATCCAAAAGCCTTTGATGATCTGAAGTTGCTTCATCAATTGAAGGAATTTCTCCGTTAATTTTTGGAACATGCTACATAATAATTGGAAGGCAAGTTAAGCACCACAGTCCAATACATTCGTCACACAACTGGTCAAAATCAATAATGAACTTGCCAAAAACCGACACGTGAAAGGCTGTAGATTGAAAATATGAGGATAAAGTTCATCATAAAAAGGAAAGATAACAACAGAACTTGTAAAACAGTGTGGTTGAGAAATCATAGTGCAAAAAGTTACAGAATTTCAGTATCTACTTTGCCCAAAACTAAGAGCACTGCATATCACAGTAAGGTTGCTTCAATCATCACAGTGCATGAACCCTAATGAACTGGGATTTAATGTTTCAGCAATCCAGATTTTAAATTAGTAAACAAGCTATGATTTAATATAAATGCCAATTCATTTAATAAGATGAAAATGTAGTCCAGAAAGAAAATTATGACAAGAAGTTGACAGATACTCCATCAGTAACAGAATATAAGCAAAAATGTGTCAACAAAATACATCAACTTTTATTGACCCATTTTTGCTTACATTAAGTTACGGAGGGAGTATACAACAAAGTGAGTTAGCTGCTCAGTATTTAAATAGTATTAATAAAAGGTCAGCTAGGTATATCTATTTATTGCTTCAATAGTCGATCCAGAAAGGAATCTACGTAAGCAGATGGGAACATACGGGAATACGTATCATTTGACTCAATCTCTTCCCTACTTCATCGTCAAGTGGATAATTGTCCGTTATTTCCAATGAATATTCCTCTGTTTCAGGAGGACTAGAACATGAACTTTCTACATCACCAACTCCTTCTTGGGCATAATCATGACCTGCATGTGTAAAATATTTCATTCAACTAACCAACACCCATTTAAAAGATAAATCCCAAATATAACAACGAAAAAGCTGTTTATGCCGTGATGATACCTCCCGAACAATAATTGACCATTGAAGAATCATGCCAACCATATGCCGGCTCAGTGTCAGCAACATTATATTGATCTTCACCTGTCTGTAAATACCTTGAAGATTCATCAATCTCTAGCCGTGAAAATTCTTCTTGAAGAGCGCGGGCAATGATCTCATCATTTTCTACATGGTTGCTTTCGTTATCGTAATGGCTATCATAGTAGTGTCCATTATAGATGTTGCCGGTATCATCATCTTGAATTATGTTTCCATGATAGTACCCTGGATAAGCAGGGTTGCCATCAAGAAGATTAAGACCCCATTGGTAAACATCCGGATGCTCATACAAAACCATCTTAATAACTTATAAGTTAATCTTGACTAGAAATCCGAAACCTTTTCCACAATGTTGAAATGAAGCCAAACTAGAAATAATACACCTGTATAAATAAGTAAGCTGTCAATTAAGAGGTTAATTAAAGCATAAGATGAAACTAAGACAATGGGACACAACTTGTCAGGATATATAATTCATAACATGGAATGCAGTTATCAGACTAGGTACTGTTTTTCAAAGTGCATCATTAAGGACCTAAACTGGAGGTGTAATCATGCTCTTATCATGCTTGTGAAATTCAAAAACAAAGTATAATCCAAGTTAAATTAATCCTCTTGAGAATCTTTGGTCAAATCTCAAGTCAGAATCACAAACTCTAGCATGACTGGCAAAGAAGTCTGTTACCATTCACATACATGGTGAAGGGGAATTTAATTCAGGTAACCAAAGTGATAACCAAGAGGGTATAGTAATTTATACTCCACAGCCACCAACCTCACCTATTTTTCCTTATAAAAACCGAAGCAAAAGCAAGTATTCTAATTCTAATATTTATACCATAAAATAAATAAATAAACAAGTATTCTAATCTCCACGTTCAATTCCATTAGTAATATATAATCACCTACCCAGATATTGGTCAAAACAAGGAGTTAGAAATTACTAAATTGAATTCATAAAAGTATATGTTAATTGCTTTCAACTTTAAGCATATCCCAATTTTGTTATTTCATCCTCATCAAAGAAAAGTCTGCTTTGCATAAACAAATAACAACACAAAAGTATTAGAATCCATCTAATTCATTCATTATTTTTAAAAGATCAAACAATCCAAAACATAACAAACCCTTCACAAACATGATCGAAGTGAAAAGTTTGGAACTTTGAATAAAGCATGAAGTAATCCAATTACATGCAGAGGCAAAAAAAAAAATGAGAAAAGAAATTAAAAAAAGAGTGAAGAAGTTATTAGTTTGGTACCTTTGATTCAGCAGGAAGTGAATTGAGAAAGCGAAAGTTGAGTGAGAGAGAGAGAGAGAGAGAAAAGAAAGGAGCGTGAAGATGAATAGAAGAAGAGAAAGAGGGGTTGTTGTGGAGAAATGATTTATGGAACAGAGAAGGTACAATTGCAATAGATGATGAATTGAAGATCGATGCATTCAATTCAATGACTGAATGAATGAATATTTATGGTTTATGATTTGAACAAATTAAAATATCGAAATTAACAAATAATAATAATAATAATAATAATAATAATAATGAAAAAGAATAAATAAATAAATAACGCACTTAAAGGTCGATTCGCCACACCGTTAAATGTGGGGGCGATTGTAGTCATTTTGATTCTGAAGCGCTGCCTTTTGTTTTAAGCGCCTTTGGCTCTAATAATAATCCTAGAAATTTCCGAAAGACGTTACTCTTCAAAAAATATGGATTTAATGGGTGATTCTGGGGTATAAGAGCAAATTAAATCTTTTCACAAAAATGACCACTAAAAAGTGGCCAGATTGGATATTGTTTAAAATGCTATGAATGGTTAAGATTGAATCAACCAATATTAAATCTCAACCATTGATGAATTTTTAAACTACATCCAACGGTCAATTTTAGTGGTTCACTGGTGAAAGATTTAATTTACTCTTTCACCCGAGAATCACCCGGATTTAATTGCTACTAAAATTATCCGTATTTTTTTTGTTACATTGTTTTTGTACGCAACTTATCTACACCGATAAACTTGGTTGGTCACGAGTACCCGGTTTTGTCAGTCCGTATTATATCATATAAAAATCATCAATAATTGAAATTTGATATTGATTAATTCAATCTTAACTACTCATAACATTTTATACAGTATCTTACGGTGAAGATCTATTGCTCAATAAGGCACATTAGATCTTCTCCTTTCATCTATCTCTCTTATTTTCACTCTCATTATTTATTTATAATATTTGAATGGTCGTGAAGAATCAACGTCTATGATTGGTGCAGGAATCAAGATTCTCACAAGTTTGCCTTTTAAAAATAAATAAATTTAAAAATAAATAAATAAATAAAGGTAAGAATAACTGCTTATTTTTTAATGTAACTAAGAATAACTGCTAGTAGTATGTTTTTTCATTTTGGAAAATTTTCACTTTTTGGTGAAAGGTGAGCTTTCCATTAAAGGAGTGCAAAAATCCAGCACATCGGTTTCGCTCTTTTGTATCATCATGACTTAGTACGTAAGTCATTTCTACATTGTTCATCTTTTGTTTTTTTATTGACAAGTGCTTGTTTTGTTTTGCGCCTAATGAGTCTACCTACATTTATCTTTAGAAATTTTTTAGGCGAGAACAGTTAATTTCAGTAACACGAGAGAGAATATTCATTTGGTGACAAGGGTAAAAATAAAAGAAAAAATAAAATAATATACGTTATAAATTCAAAAAACATCATCAAGAAATGGTGTTTATAAAAACACTATGTTTCATCTTGAAAAAATCTTATATCTAATCTTACCAAAAACTTACAATAAATTTATCAACTATAATTAGCAAGCGGATTTAGTTTCCCTTATTAATATTTTCAAACCACAATTTCAACCAGCTGGCTGTGTAGAATACAATATTTTTATAAATAAAATACAATTTATTTTATTCCTATCACGTTTTTTGTGGATTTCATTCTAGTAAGTAGCGAAAAAGATTCTTCTTGGTATTTTATTGTGAGGCATTGATTAAGGAATACCAAATTTGGTGTCATTCTCAGGAGGACTTAATTTTTTCGGTCCTTGGTCATCAACCCTAATTTAATACTCCCTCAGTACTTTCCTATAAAGAACGATTAGTCTTGTCGTTATTAGGGGTGTGTAGAGTATATTGGTTCGGACAAATTCAAATCAATTCACAATCCAATCCAAATTAATTTGTTTGGTTCGAATATTTTTCGTGTTCGGATCAAAATAGAACAAATCCAAACCAATCTGTAGTTGTTTGGTTCGGAAAATAGATTTTAAAAAACAAATCTGCGAGTCTAAACCAACACATATTAGGTTCTACTACAAGACATTATTTATTTATTCTTTTTATCTTAATAATTTATGATTACTTTGTAAAACTTTAATACTATGAATGTGAAGACTATTAGTGGATTTGAGTTTGATTTGGTGTGTTTTTTTATTCTAGATTTTTTAAAACAATTTAGAAGTGTTGAAATATTAAAAAAAGTAATTTTTAATATATTAGAAAATTAAAATTTTAGTGAATGCCCTGTGAGCTCAATCCGAACCAACCCGTTTAAGTATCGATTTCGTTTGGTTTGGATTTTGGAGAAAAAATGCAAAATCCGAACCAACCCAAACCGAATAACTATAATTGGTTCGGATTTTTAGAAATTTTTAGTTAATTCACAAATTTTTTACGATGTGAAATAGTTCATTTATTGTACAAAAAATTAAAAGTAATAAAAATGTTTTAATTGGTACTCTATATATCGTCTCTTAAACTTTTTACATCGTCAACCAATAAAAAATCATGATATGTGTGGCTTTTAAAATAGTTGAAATAAAATCAAATATTTTTTGTTACGTGTCGTTTTGCAATTGACTAATGTTGTAAAAAATCTTCTACTCATCTTTTGGATGTAGTGTGTGTGTGTGTGCGCTTTTTGTAAGTATGTGAATAGGTTAAGTGACATTAATTTGAATTCTTTTAGGTGTGTATGTATTCTTTCACATGACATAAATTTTAAGATATTACTTTCTCTGTCCCAAATTGTTTGTCGTTTTAGCAAAACCAATTTGTCTCAAATTGATTGTTGTTTTAGATTTCCAACTAGTATTGTACCCGTGCATACGCACGGGTGATACTGCATTTGTTATCAAATTATAAATACGTTGAAAATTGGAAAATCTAATTAAAAAACAGAAAAATTTGATAATTTGCTATATTTTAAAATTTATTAAAATAGTTGTGTTGGAAAATTTCAAAAAAAATCCGTATCTTCGTATAATATTAATAATTGAGTAAAAATGAAGAAAAAGGCAAAATGAAATTTAAGGTAAAATATGCACACCCCGTTGGTGCTTCTGTTGACACTCCCATTGGCACTCCCGTTGGTACTCTCGTTGGCGCTTTCGTTGCCTCTCTTGTTGCCACTCCCAATGGCACTCCCATTGCTGCTCGTTGTCGATTCCATTAACAGTCAATCATTGTCGATCTCTTTGCCAAGTGTTTAATAGTTTTAGTATATGAAATAGTAATTTTAGGTAATTTAATTACTTAGTAGAATATTAATTTAACTTTTTGAGAAAAATAAATTTGAAACTTTTGTTAGGGGTAAGTTTTTTTTGACAAATGGTAGTGGTTAAATTGATTAACTTTAGTAGTTTGAGTAGATTATAAAAATATTTTTTTAAAAAAAATTGTTAGTAATAAAAAAATGTCAAAAAAGTAATTATTTTTGGGAAAAAATGAAAAAAAATTAAGAAAAAAAAATTGATGAAAATATTCAGTTTTTTTAAAAAAGAAAAACTGGAAAAAAAATTGGAAAAAAAACCTGGCACGACTCACGAGTCATCGTGTCAATCACGTGTAAGCACTATGTTGGCACTTTCGCTCTCGTTGCCTCTCTTGTGATCACTCCCGTTGCCACTCCTGTTGTCGGTTTCGTTGTCGATCACATTGTCAGTCTCTCGTCATTTCCGTTGCCACATGTTTACTCCTTATTTTTCTATAAGATTTAATGTTAATTAAATCATATTCATGTAATTATAAAATAGTTATTCTGTAATTTTAATAGTTATTCTGTAATTTTTGGTAGTAGTTAAAGTTTTGTTTACAATTCTTAGTGGTTAAATTGATTGATTGATTTTAATAGTTTTGGAATATAGTAAATAATAAATTTGATTTTATTTAATTATTGATTATAATATGAAATTACTAATTTAATTTTTTGGAAAAAATAAATTTAAATTTTTTGTTAGAGATAAGTATTTTTTTGACTGAAGGTAAGTATTTTTTTTGACAATTGGTAGTGGTTAAATTGATTAATTTTATTAGTTTGAGTAGATTATAAAAATATTTGGAAAAAAATTCATGAAAAAATTGCACTATAAAAAAAAGCTGAGACGCCGATACGTGTCAGTTACGCGTCAGCTGACGTGGAGACAACGGTTTGCTTGCTGGTGCAGCTCATACTTCTTTTTTTCCTGAATTCTTTTTTTTGAGGAGAGTTTCACTTTTGTCATTGGGTGGAGAAATGACATTAGTATTCTAGTGATGTAACTATTAAAAGAGGGCATAAAAGTAAATTAGGTGGTGGGTTCATTGCTTCTTTTTATTATAGTAGATTGATTAATTTTATTAGTTTGAGTAGATTATAAAAATATTCGGAAAAAAAATTATGAAAAAATTGCACTTTTCAAAAAAACTGAGACGCCGTGTCAGTTACGCGTCAGCTGACGCAGAGACAACGGTTGTTGGTGCAGCTGATACTTCTTTTTTTTCCTGAATTCTTTTTTTTTTTGAGGTGAGTGCCACTTTTGTCATTGAGTGGAGAAATGACATTAATATCCTAGTGATGTAACTATTAAAAGAGGGCATAAAAGTAAATTTGGTGGTGGGTTCATTGCTTCTTTTTATTATTATAGTAGATTGATTAATTTTATTAGTTTGTGTAGATTATAAAAATATTCGGAAAAAAAATTCATTAAAAAATTGCACTTTTAAAAAAAAAGCGAGACGCAGATTCATTCATACTGCGTCACCACACGGAGAGACAATCATGTTGCTTTGGTGCGGCTGATACTTCTTTTTTTCCTGAATTCTTTTTTTTTTTTGAGGTGAGTACCACTTTTGTCATTGAGTGGAGAAATGACATTAGTATCATAGTGATGTAACTATTAAAAGAGGGCATAAAAGTAAATTTGTTGGTGGGTTCATTGCTTCTTTTTTATAGTAGATTGTTTAATTTTATTAGTTTGAGTAAATTATAAAATTATTCGGGAAAAAAAATTCATGAAAAAATTACACTTTAAAAAAAAAAAGACCGATCATATATAGTTATGATTCTGCCACAATGACGCGAGACAATTGTTGCTGGTGCAGCTGATACTTCTTTTTTTCCTGAATTCTTTTTTTTGAGGTGAGTGCCACTTTTGTCATTGAGTGAAAAAATGACATTAGTATTCTAGTGATGTAACTATTAAAAGAGGGCATAAAAGTAAATTTGGTGGTGGGTTCATTGCTTCTTTTTATTATAGTAGATGAAACTTTTAATGTTCTTTTACACTTATACCCTTATTAATTATGACAACATTTTACCTCCAATAAAAGATTCACATTTATCTAAGTAGAGAGATAAATGGTTAAATGGTAAATTAGACAACATTTTTTAAAGAATCTAAACTCCTAATCATTTTTCTTAAAGAGTGTACAAAAACCTTAAACTGCAAACAAAGTGGACGGAGGGAGTAATTTGAATTTGCTTCCTTTTAAAAAAAAAAAAATACATACATGATTATTGCATAATAATACAAATACAAAAAATTTACAGACACATGTCAATGGATCAAATTAAAAGTCACAAGAAGTGCTTCCTAAGATCTGAACTTGAATTTCCATGCAAGAAACAGCCATGCATTTTGTGCATTTGATGTGACACTATGCAAAACTTAGGGAATTCTAACCCTATGTTTGGATGGAGTATTTTTAGGATAATGTAATTTTTTGGGGGAATTCAAATATTTTAGTTCAAAAATCCCCTGAAAATTACATTAGCTCCTAGGAATGCTCTATCCAAACAGAAACTAAATGAAATTGGAAAATTTCTAAGATGCAGGTACATTTATCAATTTAAAACTATAGCTGAACTAATAACAGTTTCACTTCAGTAATTTAATTTCCAGCATTATGAATCCTTTGAGAACCAGAGGACCAGAGCAAACAGAAGCATCAAAAATCATCTCCCACATGAAATTCAAAAATCATTCCTCAACTTGAACAGCATCCCTGAAAATTTTCACAAATAGCTTGATAAAACATAAGAACCAATGGCGGTTATTAGCATATGACTTATAGATTTATACACACTAGCTTTCAGTTTCACATGTATTGGAACATCATAAGCATGCATGAACTCTTTGTTTATATTGAAGAAACTTTTCTTTACAATAATCAACATGTCCTTACAAGCTTTGGTCTCCACGCCCGAACAAACCAATTACTTTCTCTAGGTTTCTGATCCATGGACCGTTTCTTTCTTTTTTCAGTGTCACGAGAAGCTTCGACTGTTGTCACACTCTTCAAGGGTAACTGTGGACTAGCACTAGATGATGATTCTACTATTCCATTCATCATTTCCAAAACCTCACTCATCTTTGGTCGATTCTTCGGGTTTTTGACCAAGCATCGGTTAGCTAACATAGCAAGTTTCTGCGCTGATTTGATGACTTGTTTCTTGTCAAGTCTTGGATCCAATATCAGTTGAAATTTCTTTGCATCTGATAGGTATGGCTTTATCCATTCCAACAGCTTTTGTTCACCCTTGGGGCGATTTCGATCTAAAGGGCGCCTGCTAGTAATGAGTTCGTAAAGGAAGACGCCGTAGCTCCATACGTCATTCTTTGATGTGAGACGTCCAGTTTGAACATACTCTGGTGCTGCATATCCCATTGTTCCTATAACCTGACCAACATAAACAGCCATTTTAACATAAGTGGTATATAAACAGCCATTTTAATCTATCGACAACATTATAGATTAATAAAAATAGCTATACCGCTGTTGAGACATGAGTTAGTCCATCTGATGGCCCCAATCTTGCTAACCCAAAGTCTGATAGCTTTGCATTCCATTGACCATCCAAAAGGATATTTGAAGATTTGAAATCTCTGAAGATTATCTAAGCAATGTGCACACAAAAAGCATGACATTAATCAACTGTACCACAGTCCACAGATCTGAACAATTGATAAAATATGCTCAAAGTATTCGAATTTAGCTCCTTGAGCTACCTATTTTATAGGACATGGGATATCTAAATGCACAGGAACAAATTTATAGACAACGCTTATAATTAAACGGAATAGGAATTCGGGAAAAGTTATGCTATACACTTGTACCTGAAAATCCATTTCCTCGTGCAGGTATGTTAATCCACGAGCTGCATCTTGTGCAATTTTTAATCTCCTATTCCATGGGAGAGGAGTCTCTGCTCGGTGAGATAAATGGTGTTCCACACTTCTATTTGGCATGTATTCATAAATCAGAAGCCGCTGTATTCCTCTTTCGTCATCATCAGCACAGTAGCCAACTAGTTTCACAAGATTAGGATGCTCAACAATGCCCAGAACATTCACTTCTGTCACCCATTCCCTATGCCCCTTCAAGCCAAAAAAAGAGTAATAAAATTAATGTAGAGGAAAAATACAATAAAAAGATTAACACAAAATCCCTATCTTGTGTAGGAATCAAAGCATCTCACTTAACAACAAAATCTTCAAGCTCCAGGAAGGTTAACAGGATGCAACAATATGAAATTTTTAAACCCACAGAAGCTTAAAGAATTGAAAAGATTATTGTAACATTTGACCATGGCAACATGAAGCAACTTATGTTACAATTTGAAGTTTTTTTTAATGATGTATTCAGTGTATCTTTTATGTTAATTATACGGGTAAACAGTCATTTTAGTCCCTGAATGTGTGAGACGCTGTCATTACTCATTATAGTCCCGAATATATCGAAATTGCAATTACATTCCCTACTGTCTTTAGTAAGTCATTTTAGTCCTCAAATGTTTTTTTTGCTAGTCATTTTGGTCCTCAAATGTGTTTTTTACTGGTTAATTTAGTCCTTACATTACAAAAAAGAGACACTCAGGGACGTATTTGTAACTTTGATACATCCAGCCTCCAGGTACTATAATGATAGCACCTCACACATTCATGGACTAAAATGGCTGTTTACCCTAATTATACAGTAGTCGATAGGAGCACCTATACTAAGACAGACACCTCCTAATACCAAGAAAGAACCGATTTATGTAACTTTCAGAAGTAAAATAACCCTTACCTGCACACCTCTTTTACTAAGTTGTTTAACTGCAACTTCAATTCTTCTGGATGGGTCTTCTACACTTCTAATCACTCCCTGGTAGACGCATCCGAACCCGCCCTCACCAATCATAACAGAGCGACTGAAATTCTTAGTGACTGATTTCAATTCAGATACAGTAAACACTCTTAGGTTGCTAGGTCTTTGGGACACACTGGGAAGTGCACTCCTCCTAAGGGACTCCGTGCTACCATTGTCTGAAACATCCAGAGAATTCCCTTCAGAACCACTTCTTCTAACCTCCTCATCCTCAACATAGGTAGAACTGTCTAACCGGCTCGACACCGATTGCAGGCCTTTTGGTTCATCTTTCTTCTCTCCATAGTAGAATGAAAAGCACTTCATTATACCAAACTGGACTGCATAAATCATAATCATAATTCATAAGCAGAAAGGAAATTTGAGAAGCATAACAATGCATCTAAAGTCAAAGTTATATGATAGTAATGAAAATTGAAAACTAATGAAATTAAATTTTAACACACCATCTTGCAACAAATAACTGTATCATTAAACAAGCTCAGAATCAGAAGCCTAATTCCCCCTTTGGACAATTCCAATTTCATAAACCCTAATAAAATGTTTTCAACAAATCAACAAAAGCTAAAGAAGTAAACCGCATTCAGATTTCAAATAATCAATTCTGATCTAGGAATTCAATAGTAAACAACAAAAAAATAACAAAAATTGCTAACAGACACCGAATTTTGTGAATTATCTAACTTTGCACCTCTTGATATGTTTAAAAAGATATACAAGAAATAAAGGGAGTTGTTTATGGTGTTGAAATTTACCTGTCCACTATGGTGTAAAGAGAAAGATTTGAGATTCAAAATTGAAGAATTCCCTTTAAGGAAAAGATTCTGAAAGAGGATCCTCTTACTTCGTTTTTGAGAATGAAGGGAGTGAGTTGAGGGTTCCGGGCAGTGCACGGAAGCTGAACAAAACTACAGTAAAAGTCCAACAATAAATTGAAGAAGAAAGAAAATTCCGTTCCTTTTTTTTTTTGCTAGAAAACAGAAAAGAAACTTCCTTTCTTTCATTGAAACAAAAGAAGAAAATGACATGCAAATGCAATGTGAAAAGAAGAGAAAAAGGTGTTTTGGATTACACTTACACCCCGTGAAAGACGGATGACACGACACAACTTTTATGTAATTATTATTAAGGTTGGCTGGTTGGACAACAAATTTGTAATTAAGGTTACTTGTGTTCATTTTGGTATAATTAAGTTCGTAGTAAGTCAGTACATAGAAGTTTACTAATTGTAATTAACTCTCTCCATAACACAGTTCAAGGGGTGTTTTTTTTTTCTTCTTAGGGTATCTTTGGATGGAAGGTTTAGGAGGGGAGGGGAGGGGAGAGGAGAGGAGCGCTTGATTTTCAATTCCAATTTGAGGAAGCTATAAAATGTTTCTAAGCAAAAATAAAATGTCATTAACAATGTTTTATCATTATCTATCATGTTATTCTTTCAAGTTTCTAAAATGTTAAATAAGTAGATATTAAAATATAGACCAAACTCTCCCAAACATACCCTTAAGTAAATTGTGACAAGGACAAATTAAATTTATTTATGTTTTGGGTTTCAAAGGAAGAATATTTGAAAGCGTCAAAGAATGGACATGGGTCAAAGGGTATCTAATTATTATCTTCTATTCCAAATAACTGAGGAAATAAAGGTTATTAGCAAAAGTTCTTTCCTCAGTTATTTGAAATAGAAGATAAGAATTAGATGTCCTTTGACCTTTGTCTATCCTTTGATGCTTTCAAATATTCTTCCTTTGAAACCCAAAACATAAACAAATTTAATTTGTCATTGTCTTCTTTGATCACAATGGATGAAGATTTGCATCCCTATCATCAACATCATCATAAAGGTCGCACTACTACAAGTGTTCATGAGCTTCTTGAATGTCGTGTTTGTACCAATTCAATGTACCGGTTCAAGCCAATGGGTGTTTGTTTCAACTTAAGTAGAATTTCTCTTAGAAATAACATTCCTAAGAATATAACGATTGGAATAATAATCCAATGTATCCTCTAAAAAAAGTGTTTGGTAAAATTTTAAGTCTTCCTTGGAATAAGGTGGTTATAGTAATTAAAACAACTTTTATATTTAAATATTCATTTAATTATTATGGGAAACCTTATTTCCATCATTTTCATGAGAATCATTTCATGGGTATGATTGAGGTTATTGGAAGTTATCCCACACCTAGGAATCTTCATACTCATGAATGATTATTTTCAAACTTGTAACAAACATGGAAATACTCATTCCTAACTCATAAATTCCTAGGAGTCTTAATCCTAGACTTGAAACAAACGTTTTGCAATGCTACATTTGGCAAAAAGTAGCAGTAAGCAATAAGCTAACGAATGAGCTGATAACGGATAGCAGATTGAATTTAAAGTGTTTGGTAAAATTAACGGTTAAATCTATATCTATATCTATATCTATATATATTACATTCACGAATATACTTTGTTGATGTTGTGGCAACTCATTGGTGTGACTAAGCTCCTCTTTATCCTACGTGGCAAGCCATCTCTCAAGTGAAAGATTTGAAAGCTAGCTTTGGCGGGAAAAGCAGTTAATTCGGTTACTATGTGAAACTATCTTGTAATTGATTGTAACAGCATATAAATAGTTCCTTTAGCTAGGATTATACACAATGATCATTTCTGGGCTTGAGATTGAGTGAAAACACAGGGATCTTCGGGTTAAGGGAAGTGAGGGGGAAACACTTTAGGTCACCATTGTTGTAATCTTCATAACTCTTGAAAGAATCAATGAAAATGGATCAATACGGTTTGTATGATCCCGCAGATGTAAGTATCCATCCTGGATGCTGAACTGCGTCAACAATTTCGTGTGTTTGTGTTTCAATTTGAGCAATTTCGTTATTCCAAATTTCTAGGGTTAATTTGGGCGTTTTCTTAATCGGATTCAATTCAGCAAATTCACATTCAATTGATAATCGAATTAGGTGCAGAATCTTGTTGCGCATCTTGTTCTTCAAGATCAAATCGATTTCATGTATTAAAAGGATCGAAATTGGCATCTGCAATTTTTCTGGTTTTGCTGGTCTATCAGTTCTGTTACTGATAGTGTTACTGTTCCATTGCTTCTGCAATTACAGTAACGGTTATAATCTCAACATACTTCATTATGACTAGACTTAAAAATGAAATCTGATTAGTCCATATGTGCCAAAAAAATCCTACATGCCTTGCCCACCTAGCCAGCACAACAATAAATTATTTTACTATCCCTCAATACCACTAAACTAGTGTAATTTACCCGTGTCAGACGAGGTCGAAATTCATTTGTTATTAGACGTAAGATAACTAATCTAAATATTGGATTTAGTCAAATACATGTAATTCACTGTGTTTCAATAAACAAAATTTAATAAGGTTAAATACGTATATACAACTATGATATTTAATTTTGTAATCTTTATTATATACAATTGAGAGTTTACACCTCAATTGTCAATAAAGCCATATCACCAACCGAAAAAGCCACGCAGGCATCTATAAAAGCCACGCAAGCATCTAAAAAAGCCACGCAGACATTTTTAATTACATGTCACCTTCGCCTCAAATCGTAGCCGTTGGATCGTCTAATTTGACAATGCAATCGACGGTCTACTCTCGAACTTATAATCTACGGTCAGCAATGAATTAGATTGTGACTGTTGTATTTCATCTCACTGAAACAACAAAACACACACTATTAATACAATTCAGTATCTGCTTTAAATACAATTAATGACTATGTTTTTTGATAACGGTTACATAATATGGACGGAGATGTGTTGTCTCCATCCCGTTCCTCTTCTTCTCTTTAAACTACATTTAATTGACTTCAATTGTAATTAAGTTGTAATTTAAAAAAATGTGTTGTCTCCATCTCATTCCTTTTATTCTCTTTCCTTTGTCTCTTCTTCCTCTTTTTTCAATTAGGGATATCATATCATCACTTCCATGTCGTAGATCTGATCTCCTTTTTTCTCTTCACTGTATCGGTGGGTTTCTTTCTCTCTCTTCTCCATTACTGTCTGCTTCTTTCTCTTCATGATGACGTGTTAAATGCTATCTTTTTTTTTTTTTCTTTATAATTAACGCTTGGAAAATTATACACAGTTGATTTTTCCTTGAGATCACACTGTTACTCTACTTTGATACCAGTTAGGTTAAAGTTAAAGATTTAAAGCAAAAGTTTTCAATTTTTATTTTGGGTTTTTATTATCAAATTTCATGCTAGGTGCTTAGATTTTAAATATGAAGAAAAACTTAGTTTTTAACCTATTTTTTGTTTTGATTTCTCTTACTAGGGTTTTCACTTGGCTTGCTGTCATTTGATGCAGTTTTTGACTTTTTTTTTTTGCAGTTCGCAATTTTGTTATTGGTTGTTCTCTTTGAAGATCTATATGAGTGGAAAGAAAATTAAAAAAGTGAACTTTGATCTTCTTTTTGGCTGAGTTGATGGCATTAGGGGGTGATGTACCTTCTTCTGGATTGACATATAAGAATGCAAGTTCAGTTAATTTTGAACGGTTACCTGAGGAGTTTAATGACATGAAAACTAGTGATGACAAGGTTAACATAAGTTTTTTACTTTGTTTTCACTTTTTATCTTTGAATAAACATTTGGTTGAATATGCAATGCAGTTTATTTATGTTAAAACTTGCTGATTAAATTGCACGAAATGGAAGCCACCATGGTAGATGGGACTGAGACCGAAACCAGACACATAATTGTCAGTACCATTGGTGGTAAAAATGGCCAGACAATGCAGATCCATGTCTAATTTATTGTAACTGATACATACTGAACAACTATAGAGCTTAAGCACGAACACCCACAACACAACACAGACACAGACACATAGACACTGATTTTAATTTAAGTTACTAATTAAATTTTATTTCATTTTTTGTATGGGTTTGTTGTGTTGTGCAGCTAATAAAGGTTACAACAGAGACTTTCTTCCTTTCTCCTTCCAAATGTTCCAAATCAAATGTTTATTGTTATTTATTTTCCCAATATGACCTCTTTCCATTTTAAGCAGCATTTGGTAAAATGTGGTCACCATGTGGAATTAGCTGGTTTATTCATTGTGATAGCTCTTGCTGGAGTTTTCTATGCTTTAATTTTTTTCCCACTACACAGACATACAAAGGTATATGTTACCATACTTTCTAGAGATCTTATTTCTTCCAAACTCTTAACTATACCTTGATACAAGTTTAGGTGCAGGGTGAACAACATAAGTTGTGTATTCGATATACTTTTCATGCTTTTTTGCATATACTAATTTCTTTCAGGTGTTATTGAGGTTCTTCTTTCTTGCTTTCTTTCAAGTTTTTAATTGAAAGTTTGATTCCAAATTGCTTCCCATTTAAGTATGATTCTCATTTTGAGAAGGAAATCTAGATTATAAAAATTCAAAACGTATAGCATTTAGTTATCAGGATTACAGAACCGTGCTTGCTTACAACTCATCTTACTTGCTATTTTTGTCTCCCATATTGTAGATTTTGAGTTGATATTTGTTGTCTTTCCTTTTTAATATATGGATACATGGACTGATAAAGGAATTTCTACATGCTTAGAATTTAGAAATATTAGTTGTCAGTGTAAGACATAATACTCAGTTAAGGCAGTATAATCAATCCAATATTTTGGTTTTGTTATTTAACCATGTTAGCTTCAACAATTAGCTCCATATTTTAGCTGACCTTGCAACTCCACGAATTAGCTGCATAATTTCTTTGACTCGTGGAAATATATGAACAACTACTTTCAATCTTTCATAATATTTGGGGACTGGGGTTAGTAGATGGTACAGTTAATGTGATTTAATTCCATTGTTACCAAATATATGATCATTTCATGGGTGATGGGTCTTTGAGTCAGATATTGACATGGTGGGCAAGAACATGCAGATTGAAAGTTTCATGGGTTTAACTAATGCGAATCATTGCGGCAAAATGTGAGCACTTGAAAATCATTATTTTCATAGATTTCACATGGTGACAACGTTGTTTTGTTTAGCTATTCTGTAGGGTGAATAAGTGGTATACATTCAGACCATGTTTGGAGATAGGATATATTTGGCAGAAATCTGATATCAATTTATTAGTCTGCCTGTGCCTCTATTTTCCTTTTCATTTGAAGAGCATTTGTTGTCACAACATTCATTATTAATTTTCAGGACAAAATTTCATTGTGCTTACTAGCTGAAAGTGTGAGAATGTGCAGGTTTTTTTGACCTTATTTATTACTCACCACCAACAGAATCCCAGTACAAACTATATAATAGTGTCAACATTGAAGAGTACTCAACTAATTAAGCTGAATTGAAGAAAACTAAATTCCAGATAGCTCGGGATTTGTACTGTTTACAATTAACACATGGACAAAGAAAGTCTTTGAGAATGTTTGCTCGCTCATTAGAAGAACATCACTATACCGTATTTTTTGGCAAACTTGACTTACCTTAAAATGGAATTACCATGAACAGATTAAACACATTGATACAGTTAGAGCTTAGACCTTTGGTGTATATTAGTTTGCTCATTATTTCTTAAGAAGACATGCTTCTAAACTATGCACCCGAGAATCGTTGAGACACTCCAAGAGGAGCTGACTCAATTTCCAGAAGATCAAAGGGTTTTTGTGCATATAGATTTTGAGTGTGCACACATAACTGGACATTAAACCATTGTTTGATGGTGCATATTTGGTGAAAGAGAATAAGGCTTACCTATGTTATTCTCTTGATTATTTTATTTAAGACTAACAGTAAAATATTGTATTATGATAATTGATATGTTTATAGTAGTTTATAAAGAAATTAGCAGGTGTTGATACTATTTGTTTTTCCTAAAGTCATTTATTGGGTATAGGTATCATGAATCATTTTTTAACATAGGTTTTTTCCCGGTAAACAATTATATTTATGTTTATACTACATATTGCCATCCAAAATTAGAGTTTTTAGTATTTTAAATTCTAATCCTCTATTATTTTCTTTTTAGTAAACAACCACATGAGTTTTTTAACATTGTGTAAAATACTTATTTTAACCAAATATCAATGTCTATAATAGGCTAAAATAATTGAATTTACATATATCCAAAATATATATAGACATTTTATATAACATAATGATTTTATAAATGACGTTGTACAATGAAGCGCATATGCATCACACGAAATGAATGAAAGCGACAACTGAATATTTTATAAAGATCCGATCAACGAATCAAAATGTTATGTTCAACTGAAATGTATACTCGTGCTGGCACGGGTGATCATACTAGTATATATATATATATATATATATATTTGTTTGATCTAAATCAGTTTAAATAGTGACCCGTGCGATGCACGGGTATACATTATCTTTATTTAAAAGAATATTTAAAAAAAATATTTTAAAATTTATGTAAAATGGACTAATATATGAGAAGAGAAATATATGTAAGAATCAGGGATTATAAAATAATCAACAGCTGAGAGAATTAGGGATCCAATTAGGTAGTACTGGTACATTGATGCAATTCACACTATAGCAAATTAGTTATTAGTACGATTAGTACATCATAAACACAGTTTACAGATTAGTAACAAAACATAACCTTAGTTTACAGATTAGTAACCAAACAAAACCTCAGTCAAAACTCTAACCCTCTACTAATTTGTGTTTGGTGTTTAAACCAAAAGGTTTGAACTTCCTATTCAAATGAATTACAATAACTGGTTTAAAATCCAATCAAATTAGGGTGAAGGGTGGAAGAACTAATTAATAAAATTCTACCTAAGTACATGGATTTCAATATCATAGGCATAGCACCACGAATCCCTGTCCAAAACCATGTCACGTGATAAAAAAATAAACAACGAAGAAAGAGCTCAACAATGGAAACATAAATTTCCTACGTCATATTTTTTTCAAGCAGATAAAAATTAGAAATCATTAACGAAAATGTTGCCAAACCAATTCAAAATTTACCAATAAGTTAATAGCCCTTCTTATTTTAAATTTTAAAATATCATTGATCATAAGTTTCTAAGCTGGGTGATAAAAGTAGCCATCGAGCACCATAATTTTGCATACATCCTGAAGATAAAACCAAAGAATCAAAATCATTAACCTATAAGAAAGTCACAATAAAAATACAATACAAAACTATTGAGTACAAATTACATCTCAAGTAAATTCATGCACATGATATCTCAATAGATAGTTTCACCTTTATCTGCACATGAGATGTAAAACCTGTCAAAAGAAAATCAAATCAAATAAAATTAAATAACGGAAGAACCATGACAATAGATAGTTCCTCTTGTCATTTTCCAGTTGTTATTTTGGACACAAAAGGTGTGAAAGTAACATTGTTGTCCATCCGTTGATTTTCACTTCACACCAAGCAACATAAATGTTAAAGAGTTATTGGCAATGTAAATAAAATGGAAATACGAAGATGATGATACTGGAGTGGGGGAACTCATCAAATGGGTCTGATACCCTAAGACAAATATTTTGTTTTTTTAATTTTGCATTTTGTTAATTTGTTTAAAAACATTTGTTAAAATAAAAATAAGAAGTTTTAATTTATTGTCCAACTTGGCATGCCAGCTGGCCTTCCATGTAGGTTAAAGGATCGATAAACACAACAATAATTTTGACCAAATTAGTGGGGGACTTTGATTTTACAAATTGGGAAAATAGGGGGACTAAATTCGTCAAATTAAAAATTGGGGGACTAAAATCGTGAGTTGATGATAATAGGGGGACCAAAACTGTAATTAAGCCTAAATAAAATAAAATTTATTTAATTTCTCAACTTATTGACAACTTCAAAGTTTCATTCTGAATAAACATATACAGTAAAAAACAATCATATATCCAACAATTGAAATTGAAGATTTTATTTAAAAAAAATCAACATTATTAAACCTATAAAGACAATGCAATTGTTGGATGCAAGAAAATATGCTGAAATATTGTGGCACAAAGACAGGGCTGCAGACAGATGTGTAGTCGGAAGAGGTGAAGTGTGACTTCTTCAAAAACCATTTTTTGTTTTATTTTAAAGAATTAAATCGATTTAAAAGTAGACTAAAACTCAATTATAAATCTTTTTGAATGTACATATCTTCTCTCAATTGACACAACACTAATATTGCACCCATATTTGTAGTAACACCATTTATATATATATATATATATATATATATATATATATATATATATATATATATATATATATATATATATATATATATATATATATATATATATATATATATATATATATATATTTTTTGAACCAAAAATTCAAACCGAAAGAAGTTATGACAATTGATTGTGGTTAATTGTGATTTTGAATGATAATTAACATGTTTGTTTTCTTGTCCCCTATGTGTTAATTTACTCCAAATTAAAATCCATTTTAATCGTGGTCGTTGATTTTTCATGATATTAAGGCCCTTGATTTTATTGTCATGTGACTTGATCTAACGACTCTAAATGTATGCGGTGTTAATGAGGTGATGTGGCGCACGCATGGAATGGTTGTGCTTAGGTGGATTTAATTGGTGCTGACATATTTATTGACGTGGCTGATTAGGTGGATGCCTAGGTGTCAGATTCATGGTTATATATAATATAGATAGATTTTAAAAAACTTGAAATTAAAATTTAATAATCACATTTATATGAAATTAAAATTTAATTACCAAACATGATTGCCATTAATTGTCCACAAAATAAAACCCCCCATAATTATAACAAATTTGAGACACAACATTAACTCACCCAAAAAATTTGCATGATATAAGCAAAACGCATCACATACTACTTATTGGTCCTTTGAATTTTGAATTACTAATACTAATATGAAGAAATAAAAATTCATATCAAATACTAATTGTTTTTTTTTGAGATTAATACTAATTGTTTTAACTGTTTTAATCTGATATTAGTTGGGCAACTGTTGTAATTTAGTATTAATATTTTATATGATTTTTTATTTAAACTGCAGTATTAAAAGAAAATAATCATTCTAAACCTTTGAATTTATGCCAGAAGAAAATATTAAAACTGTAATATCAAATACTTTGAATTTTTATTTAATCTGATATTAGCTGGATAATTGTTGTAATGTAGTATTTTATAAATGTTCTCTCACCTCAAGTTAATGTCATCAAAATTATACCTTTAATTGTTTTTAATGTTAGGGTTTTATTTTTCTCACCCCCTCCTTCCCTATCTCACCCCCATATTTCAAAAAATGCCAAGAATACCCTTGCGTTTTAAAAAAAAATGAAATTTTTCGGAATTACCTCAAAATAAGGTAATTCCGGTTCAAAAAAAAATGAAACTTTCGGAATTACCTATAAAAAAGGTAATTCCGGTTCATAAAAAATAAAAAATTTCGGAATTACCTCTAAAAAAGGTAATTCCGAAATTTGTATTTTTTTAAAGTTTATATATTAAATTAATATTTAAACGCGTTTTATTTTGGAAATATGATACGAACGGATTACGATTTAAATAAGAAGACGTCAAAATATATAAAATGACCAACATAAAAGCAGATATCAACTCATGGTTGATTGCCCCCAGAGGTGTGATGTCCAACTCGAGAAGCTTAGCGGGACGCAACGCAAAGGCTCTCTACCCGTGGGTGGTGCTCTGTAGGTCTAATTCTAGGAATCTTCTGGCCGTGAGATACAACCTTTAGTTTCCGAGGCTGAAAATTAAAATTAAAATTAAAATTAAAATTAAAATTAAACCATACGCTATTAAAAATAAGTAATTAATTGTTGTTAAGTAAAATTAAAATAAAAAATTAATTACCTCGCCTCTATCTATCCAGGACGCGCAATGCGTATCCCAGTGTAAATATAAGGGTGTGTGCTCCACAGCTAGGGCAGGCTGAACCTCCTCCTCCTCAACCTCCTCCTGAACCTCCTCCTCCTCCTCCTCCTGATGCTGACCCTCATCCTCCTGCTCCTCGAAAGCCTCCCAACCGTCATGATACATCTCTGGGTGCTCCTGTTGGTGCCGCATATGGTACTCATAATCAGGGTGGTCTTGTATCCGCCGCTCATACCGGGCCGGCCGAGGCTCGAGCTCAACCATCTCTACCACTCGCGCGGGCTCTCTCGCGCTCGACGCTCGTAAGCATGCCCAGCAGCTTCGAGCCTCTGTAAAGTGTCCGGAGAAGAGTATCGCTACTACTCGCCTCCCGAGAATCATCGTGCTCGCCGTCGCTACCGCGGGTCTTTGCTCCCAAGACTCGCTGCTTTCGCTCTCACGTTGTCCGATCGCTACTCGCCACTGCTCAAAAAATAAATGTAATTAGAAAATATTAAAAATTGAAAAAAATTAGATTTTCTAATTACCTAGTAATTAGAAAAGAATTTTCGAATACCTCGAAGTGAGGTAATTCCTGCTCATATTCGACCTAATTACCTCCTTCGAGGTATGGTAATTCCGAAAAACCCATTCGAATTTACTTACTTTTCCGAAATTATGAAATGTGAAATGTGAAATGTGATTTTTGTAAATTTTCAGGGGTATTTTTGTCCATTTTGGATATTATGGGGGTGAGATAGGGAAGGAGGGGGTGTGAAAAATAAAACCCTTAATGTTATTAAGACAAATGTTTGACCAAATAATATTTTTGTCAAAAACATCAACTACTTAAATAATTTTTTCGCCAATAACTTATTAAAATTCAAATTTTACATTTCAACATTTAAATTTTAATTTTTGAAACCAAAAGTGAAATTCAAGTTTTAACTTTGGCCTACAACATGACATTGACTGGGAAATAAAAAATCAAAAAGAAAATCATTTTATTTGCATTAAAGTCTATTTACTTGTCAGTTTTTTTCACATGAAAACGTTCAATTTTAATGAGAGAGAATAAAGAAATGAAGATTCAAATACTTAAATTGTCATTAATACAAAATTATGAAAATAGAAATCAAATAGTAAAATTAAAAAAAATAAAGTATACCAATAAATGTGATGAAACAAACACTTCACTATTTAGGAAATGATGAGCTTCATATGCTCAATTTACTGTCTCTCACTCTCTCCCGGTAGAAATTCTTCCCTATCTATTTATAGAATAACATCTATACCTACCTATGAAAGAAACCAACATTGCTATCAGTTGTCACAAATAGATCAAACTTCTGAATCCCTTCACTTAATCTATCTTCTTCTTCTCCTCCTCCTCCTTCTACTTCTTCTCCTCTTCTTCTTTTAGCCTATATTTTGATCTTTGTTTGCAACCATGAGAGAGTGCATTTCAACTCATATTGGTCAAGCCGACATTCAAGTCGGAAATTCTCGCCGGAAAAGTGATTGGTGAACCCCTTGAATGAGTTAGAGAATAATGAATAAGGATGTTCCTCATGTTACATGGAACAAAAGCAAGTATTTTTTTATTCTTTACTGCCTTTTTTAAGGTTAGGAAATAAAGTTTTTTTTTTGACGCAGGAAATAAAGTTTGATATATTTAAATCACAATTTGTAGTTTAATGGTGATGTAATTTCTTTTAGTTGTTAGTGATAAGGAACTCAACTTGAGGTGAGATATTTCTTTTCATTTTGATTTTACTCTCTAACTGTTCCTTCAATGAAAGTTTATTCTTTTAATTTTCATTTTATTGCGTATTTGATTTTTTGGGATTTTCTTTCTAATTGTGTTTGATTATTTGATCCAATAGTTGGAGGAAGAGAATCAGTGGTTATTATATGAATCGGTGGTATTGTAATGTTTCCTTTCATTTTGTTTGCAATCACTTACCTATATATCTTTTGTGCAGTGAATTTGTGGAGACAATGAAGAGTACATAACAGAGAGTTGTTAATGGAATAAGAAAATAAGATGATCACACTTTAGACGGTGAAAACATGTAGCTCTTGAGGTATACAAGTTTAAGATTTGGCAATAAAAGTAACTACATAGTGAAAAATAATAAATTAAATACAAAATTTTACTTTTACTATTTAAATAACTATGTTAACATATATATATATATATATATATATATATATATATATATATAGATATTAACGTTTCTTAATGTGGTTTGGGCCTAACTCAACCCACAAAATCGAACTTGTGTAAGGTGAGGGTTGCCTCTTAATTATAAACCCTCTAGAGACCTTATCACTAGTCAATGTGAGACTTGGGATTTTCCCTAATAATGTTCGACAACTAATAATATGTATTCAATATATATATATATATATATATATATATATAAATTCTAAATTTGTTGTATATAATCAAAACATTAACCAAAGGCTCATCCGCTATAAGCTATCTCCTATAAACTAGTGGATTGATATTGCCAAACAGAGCTTAAGTAAATTTGGGGGGTTTTTGACCTGTAACACATCTATTATATATACAAACTAAAATGAATCAAAGGGCCTTTTTGCTTAGTGGATTGATATTGCCAAACAGAGCTTATTTGTATCTATGTATATGTCGTAATTTAGTAATGTTATAGAATATGTATTGTTAGATAAATTGCATCATGCCCAACTTGGTTGCACATCTGTAACATAACAGATCCGTTAAATTATATGTGAAAAATAAATAATAGAAATCATATTAATGTTATTCTTGTGCGATAGACCAATAATTAGAGGGAAAAGTTTTTGTTATGATAGCATGAATGCCGACAAAAGTGATTTCTAGCATTCTTATAATTTTAATTTAACAAAAATAAAATGTGTATGAATATTGTATTGACCAATAATTGGATTTTTTCTTTTATGTTGTGGGTCAAACTAATATTTTTTTACAAGATACTTTTTTGGGGCATTTTAAAACTTATTAGATATTAATTTAACCCAAATTGAGGTTGTTAAGAACCGAATTGATACACATCCTAGATCAATAATCAAATTTTTCCATTTGCAAAAACAAGTCGAGTTTTTACCATTTGCAAACTTTCAAACCAAATTTAGACACGTAGCCACATGAAATAGCTTATTTTCTTGAGCTTCCACTTTTTGGCCACAGTTTTTTGGCTAAAAACTGATGCAAAGTGAGTCATAATTTGAGTGGCTACTCAGAAAGACGTCACTTAGGTGTTGTATTTCAATTCATCCACCTAAAAATGCTCTGTTGCTGGCTATTTACCTAAACAAAATATATTCAAAGAAAAAAAATCAATTTCTCTGCATTAAAATCTAATTATATGCAAAACGTTTTTACAAATGGAAACACATTAAATTCTTATTTTTCGCATTGATGGACATGACTCGGAAAACATTTCAGCAAAAAACTCTTGCCTTTTTCGGCTTTGCCAAATTGGTTTTCAAATTCTTTCCAGAACAAAACCATTACATTTGTTCCCTTTTTAGATTTGCAGTCTCACGATTTTAGTTGATATACCCTCCAATAAATTATTAAATTCAGAATTAAAAAATTATAGGAATGATAAATCAAATACTCAAATCACTCAATACAAATTTAATTTTATGTTCAAACTCGATTCCCACCCCAATTCATATCACTAAAAATGTAGGCCAATTGGACCACCCAACTTTTTATGACATTAAAAACCCAAAGTACAGTTCAACAAATTTTCCAAATATACCCTTGATGTCTATTAACTATAGCACAAATTAATGGTACATTAACTACACAAATTATAATTCATCTTGATTCTTGAACGAATCCATCTAGCAGTGACGACTCAGTGGCTCAAAATGCTTACTAAGCAAGCCACGGGAAGATAGCAATAATTCAGCAAACATCAATGGGAAATAGTATTAAAAAATCTGAGGGAACCATGGTAACCCTCTTCTCCTATTAACCTCCGCCACTACTACTGAACAGATTACATATATAAATATAAATATTTATTATAATATTAGCAGTCTACTAATGACATGCAGATTATTAGTTTACTCAACATTGTATTAAATATATGCATCATTGTATTAAATATATTTACGTGATTAATATAAAATTGTTTGAGAAAAATATACCAATATAATACATCTAAATTTCCAAGTTTTTTTTTCCAACAAGTTGATGTATACCCGTGCATCGCACGGGTCATACGCACTAGTTACAAACAAAGGACTTCTTAAATCCTATTTAATGATATATGATTTAATGTTGAATATTTAATGTTAAACATGAAAAGTTTGAGATTTTTCTTGAACAGCTAAATGAGATGAGGAGTAATTTAGGTAATGAACTTAAAAGTTTCTACTATTCGTTAAACTTCACACCACAAATTATGCTTGTTTATCTTCGTTTAATAAACGCCACTTTCTGCGCCCCATTATTTTTCCTAGCGTCCTGTTATATTCCTGCTAAGTCATGTCGACACTATTATGTGATGCAAAGTGAAAAAGATGATACTTTAATCCCTTCCAAAAATTAGAGAAATCATAATAACTTCACTCCCTCAAAAATCAAACACACACAATGCCCTAAGTTTCTTCATTTTTTCAAAAAGACTGCTCCTACTACTTTTGAAAAATCAAAGACACACTTATGGAAAATAAATAAAAAACAAAAGCATTGTTTTTAGTAGCTTGTACATTAGGAAGGTATTGAGAAGTTGTAGAAATGAAACCCACATAAGTAGGTGAATAGAACCCAATGTTGTTCATCGTGAAATTTCCGCAAAAACACAATAAATTGAGGGGTTTTATTTTTGGTACCCCCCTCATCATCTACCACACCCCCATAATATCCCAAATGGACAAAAATACCCCTACTTTTTCCCAAAAATTACATGGTTTGTTAAAAAAAAAAAATTTGGAATTTCGGAATTACCTCTAATTCGAAAGATTTTCAGAATTACTCGAAATGAGGTAATTCCTGTTCACATTCGTGAACCTAATTACCTATTTCGAGGTAATTCAAAATTACAATTTTTTATTTCGAACGAATAATTTAGGCTAAAAAATCGGTTTTGGACAACATACTGATCGTAATGAAACCACAACCATTAGAAGCGAAAAATCAAGAATCAAGACTCCGTAGAAGGGACTTCTTACGGGACTACTACCTCAAAATCCCAAATTCCATCGTTTTATTTTTTACGATTTTTTAAATTTTTCATAGTCTCCAAAAATCTAAAAAAATTTGTATAGCCTTATTTTGGTTTTGTTAGATTTTTAGCCTTACGGGACTACTGGCCTCAAAATCCTAGATGTCGCCTGCTCACCTACTTCACGTGCTTATTTTCACTCATTTTAGACATTTTGGACCCATAATTGTATTTGTACTCCTATTTTATGTTGGTCATTTTATATATTTTGACGTATTGTTATTAAATCGTAAATCGTTCGTATCATATTTCCAATAAAACGCGTTTAAATCTTAATATAAACTTTAAAAAAAAAATATTAAAAATTTCGGAATTACCTTTTTTAGAGGTAATTCCGAAATTTTAATTTTTTTTTGAACCGGAATTACCTTATTTTGAGGTAATTCCGAAAATTTTAATTTTTTTTTTTAAAACGCAGGGGTATTATTGGCATTTTTTGAAATATGGGGGTGTGGTAGATGATGAGGGGGGTACGAAAAATAAAACCCTAAATTGAGGGTGGTAGGAGTATTTTGCTCTCTTGTAAACAGTTGGAGGTGAACCGGGGGGTAGGGTTCAAATGGAGAAGAAGATGAGGTAATATAAGTCATATGCGAGGGACCAATTTGCCCAAAAATTAGAAATGCTAGGGACTTCAACGGAAAAAAAAGATTGAGTAAATATAAATTAGACACGAAGGATTTATTTGGCCCAAAATTGAAAATGTTAGGGACATAAGTGAGTATTTAAAATTTGAATTGCTAAAATTGTTACATCAAATGATTTATAATAAACCACATCATCAATTTAACGTGACATATCATCACACAAATGGCTCAATCTCAACAAAAATTGGTAGCGGGACTATCGTGTCATCTATTTGCAATTATAATTATCGAAACTAAAATTGATACTCCATTTGTTCCTAATATTTTGATGTTTTAGCCTTCACTTTTTTTCTCCAAAACTTTTGATATTTTACAAATCCAATGCTCTTTTAAGTACTTTCTTCAAACTTTGTCCTTAATATAATTGTATTAATTTAGAGAATACATTTTAACAAAATAATGTTGTGGAGAACAAAATATTTAGGCTCTGTTTAACGCGTCCCATCCGCCGCCGGATAGCGGATGAAAGTAAGTGAAGTGAAGAGTACACGCTTTTAGTAGTAGCACCAAATGTTTAGCGCGTTTTCGGATAAGCATAGCGTTTTTCAAACGCTAGCGGATAGCGTCACACTTTTTTTTGGCATTTTTACCCTTGTTATTTTTCTTTAATTTCTTCTATCCTTATTAAATAAATGTAATCATGAATTAAATAAGTATATCTTTTTATGTCATTTTACATTTATCAGCTAGTTCAACCGCTCATTTTACCAAACATATAAATTGCTGTGAGCTAACTCATCCGCTATCCGCTATCCTGTCCGCTGCGTTTTGCCATAGCCTAAATGAGTTTTGTCTAAAAATAATAATATTAAATGAGAGTATTTTAGATTATATTTTATCTAATTAATATTTTCTTCCATTTTTGAGCTTTCCATTTCCATTTCCACCTCGCAATTATTCAATCTCACCATGACAACCATTAATGGCACATCATGAATTGCTTCATGATCACGCAATTATCTCTATTCTGTTACGGAAATGAATGGAATGGGGATCAAGGTTTCCTTGGTCTCTCGCAAATTAATATTCTTATTCACTTTCATTTTCACAAGTCTGCAATCACCGCGGATTCAATGTGCAGATAGTGGTAATTCTTTTGTGTCCTCACCTTACTCCGATGAAATCTACAGGGATCTTGAAGGTCTTACTATCGCTTTAACCAGAGACATTAAGAAAGATTTAAATTTCTGCATTAAAGATGAGTACGTCATAATATATAAATTTATATTTCCTTACCTTCTCTTATATAATTATTAATTGTCACATTTGTCTTAGTTAGTTATTAATCTTGATAAAGACCGATACTTTAGATTGAAGATATGTATGGTATTCGACGACACCGACACATGTGTTTATATTCAATCGCTTTCATTTTCTCAAATTATTAGCAATGTATCGATTATGCTGTGTCGTGTTCGATGTTATGTCTGTGTGTGTGGGTGCTTCATAGTTATTTATTGACCATCTTTTAGGAAAAGAGACTGGGAGGAAACCTTTGATTTTAAGGCAAATTTGGATTTTGTGGATGCTTGCATAAAGCAAAAAGGTATATTTTATATAATGTATAGGCTCTCATATGTTCAAATTTTAGTTTCATTTATATAGATAGAGAATAAGGTACTACTTGATTTAGATACAATTTGATTTAATTGACAGGTGATTTTAGAGATCGATTGTGTACCACTGCTGAAATAAGGTACTACTTTCGTAGTTTCTATGAGCAAGGGGGCTCATCTGGTAGTTTCATAAAACCTAACAAAAATTGCAACTTGACTTCATGGGTTTCTGGTTGTGAACCTGGTTGGAGTTGTAGTGTAGGCCGGAAAATTGACCTCAAAAATGATATAGACGATATTCCTTATAGGATTCGGGAATGTCAACCTTGTTGTGCGGGGTTTTTCTGCCCTCGGGGATTGACTTGCATGATAAGTAAGTGTGTGAACATTATGTTGATTATAGAGATTTATACTTTCAATTGTTGTTGATGCCTTTATGCCTTTATCAGCTACTTCTTCCAAATGTGGATATCTTGTTTTTTATGAATCTTCTATTGAAATTGATCATTTCTTTCTTCACTATTTGTAACAGTACCACATATCTATAAGATAAGAGTATATTGAAAATGGCATACTAAAATCTTTAGAACTACTTTTGTCATTAAAAGTATACTAAAATCATGTGGTATAGTATCATGTTTTATCACAAGTTTCATGTTTTCTATGGAATAAACTTTAATTGAGCATAACATACTGAAATGTATCATCAAGCATGTGATACGGCTAATATTTTCTCTTCATGAATAGTATTAAACTCTAAAGTATTTTTAGCATGCATGTTAAGTACTTTATAGTGAACTTTTTAATTTTTAATAGAAACAATATGCCTAGCTTAATTGTGGTTTAATGAAAGCACATTTTTCCTCAGGACAACTAGTCGCCAAGCTTTAGTCTATATAATAAATGTAGACACAAGTTAGATGGTTATCATGCTAACAATTATGTTGTGTCAAAGACTACTTTTCTTTCAGTTACAATCTCTTGAATTCTTCTTATGCCTGATAAGTAGATAGTATCATGTCTTTAACTTCTTTATCTTTCTTATCTAGCATCATGTCTTTAACTTTTCTGATTTTCTTCTCAATGAAGCATGCCCACTTGGTTCTTATTGTCCACTTGCAAAATTAAATCCAACAACTGGAGTATGTGATCCGTAAGTTCTAATGTTTGCATTGAATTAACTCACTTTTTATGCTTGCAATAAAAACTGAGTCCTGAATAGCTCAGTGGTCTTAGGACACAAGTCGTAGAGATAAGTCTTTGATGTATCAAAAAAACAAATTTGCAGATATAGTTACCAAACTCCTGTTGGAGAAACGGATCATACTTGTGGTAGTGCTGATATTTGGTCTGGTGTTGTGAACAATAGTGATATCTTCTGTTCTCGAGGATCATACTGCCCAACTCCGACACGCAAAGTTTCTTGCGATAGTGGGTATTGACTTGTTCCAGGCCTCCTCTTGCTCTTACCTTAAGTGTATTACTTGATTTTGTTGCAAAAGATAATGTCCCTAAAACTTCATTATAACCTTGCAACATGCATCTGGTTCTAACTGCTGGAATCCATATTAACTGATATCGTGTTCCATTTTAGATATTACTGCAGAATGGGTTCACCTCATCAAAATCGTAAGTTTATTGTTTTTATTAAATAAATTTATGCCATCATGTGTGTCTTTTGATTATGTTTTATGAATTCATCACATTGTTTATTTGTGTAAATGTTGTAAAATTGAATATATCCTGAATAATGAGGACCTGATATTTTAATTTTGTTAATATGGGATGGGCATATACAGGAGAGTAAAGCTGATATAACTTGCAGGTTAAGTTTAGTAAGATTCATCAAATCATCTATTATTACAGCTTTGATTCCATTTACATTACATGGTCTACATTGTTTCATGAAAATAACATTAAATCAGAACCTAACTTTTTATTGTTCATTTGTGAAGGATGTTCCAAGTTGAGTACTTGTAATTCAAAGACAGCAACCCAAAATATGCATGCCTACGGCGCTTTGATTATTGTAAGTAGATCCGAATCTAGTGTTGGATGAAAGCCATTTTCGAGTCCCTCTTTATTCATTTTGCTTCATCGGTTGAGCAGAAGTAAAAAAAAAATATTCAACATCAGTTCACTTTTTATGCTCTATCAAAAGCATTCTTTCTCTCAAGGTCCTTCTTCATCATGCCTGGTATTATTTCCTGCTTGTAGGCTACTCTGAGTGCGCTTCTGATCTTCATTTATAACTGTTCTGATCATGTTCTGGCCACTAGAGAAAAAAGGCTGGCTAAATCCAGAGAAGCTGCAGCAAGTCAGGTAAGAGAAACAATACAAACTCGTGAAAAATGGAAAATAGCAAAAGACACGGCTATTGGACTGCAAAAGCAGTTGTCTCGTACCTTTTCTCGTAAAAAATCTGGGAAGCAAGCAGAACAAAAGCCATCAATGTTTCCAGATTCATCAAGCAAACCTGAGCAGTCATCAAAAGCAAAAAATGAGGGGCCTATAAACCTTAATAAAATGATACAGTCCCTTGAGAATGACCCAAACAGCCGTGATGGATTTGATCTTCAGATTGGCGATAAGAACATTAAAAAGCAGATGCGAAAGGGAAAACAGTTACACACTCAGAGCCAAATTTTAAGGTATGCTTATGGTCAGATTGAGAAGGAGAAAGCTCAGGAAGAGCAAAACAAGAACTTGACTTTCTCAGGAATAATCTCAATGGCTTCTGAAGATAAGGTGAGGATAAGGCCTATGATTGAAATAGCTTTCAAAGATCTAACTCTCACTTTGAATGGGAAAAACAAACACATACTGAGGTGTGTGAGTGGTAAAATCAGGCCTGGTCGAGTGTCAGCTGTCATGGGCCCCTCAGGAGCTGGGAAAACTACATTTCTTTCAGCTTTGGCTGGAAAAGCGAGAGGATGCACTATGTCAGGCTCAATTCTAATTAATGGAAAACCTGAATCCATTCACTCTTACAAGAAAATTACTGGTTTTGTGCCACAAGATGATATTGTGCATGGGAACCTGACAGTGGAGGAAAATCTTCGATTCAGTGCAAGATGCAGGTATCTGATTTGCCTTGCAGAAGCTACTTTTTGCATCTGACTTATGTTGGTCCTTTGAGTGCCTGAATGTACGTCCTGCTCCTGCATACCTTGTTACATCCAAATCATTTGAAATGTTAATTTGCAGCCTAATATTGACTTGTGTATGACATGTTTCTATTTTTATAATTCAGTTTTTGATAGAGCTAGCTCAATGGCATTTGATTTGGCACCTCTTGGTGAGATATACGACTTGGTGATTGTTGTTCTTGCTGTTTCTACTTCCAGACTTCCATATTTATTTTTTCTCTTTTACAAATTGTGGTTTTTGTTTATGATCTTGTTTCAGAACTTAAAATTGTCTTAGTAATCATTATGCATCCCAACTTTATATGTATCAGTGAAGTATATGTGAAGAGAAAAAAATACATAGTCATGTATTTGGTTGTTTTTCCTTCATACCTTGTTATTTGATACTTGCTAGTTTCTAATGCTTTGATGCATGTCCTGAATTCTATGACCAACTTTGAAAGATTTAGCTGAGCAAATATATATATATATATATAAAAACAAAAAAGAAGTGCTTGCAACTGCACATGTTAAAAGTACTTTTCCAGATTCTTACAGTGAACCTTTGCACTGTACTAACTACTAAGTACCTGACATGGGAATTTGTCTATAATTTTTCTTTGATAGGAAAAATATACTTATCCTTATGATAGGTATAATGACAATTACTAATTGTTTGAGTTGCTAGTTAATGAAGTGCTTTGTTTTTCTTTTGGATTTTTGTATGTCTATTTTATAAACACATCTAACTGTTTACCTCACTTTAATGAATATTTCTTTATACTGGAGTGGAGACTCCCTGCAGAAATGCCAATACAAGATAAGGTTCTAATTGTTGAAAGAGTAATCGAATCCTTGGGACTCCAGCCAGTGAGGGATTCTCTAGTTGGCACAGTAGAGATGAGAGGCATATCTGGAGGGCAAAGAAAACGTAAATGTAGGGGTGGAGATGGTGATGGAGCCTTCCTTATTAATCTTAGATGAGCCTACAACTGGTTTGGACAGTGCATCTTCCAGTTTACTACTTAAAGCGCTTAGACGTGAAGCTCTTGAAGGTGTAAACATCTGCATGGTACTTCACCAACCAAGGTAATACACTTTTTTCTCTATCACTCCACCAACTTATCTTTGGTCAGGTACACCTGTAATCAACAACCTACAAAAGTTAGCATATTCCAGAGTTTATCAAATGTTGTGCTCTTTAGCTTCATTACATTCTCAATCTTTCAATTTAGTTTTTCATCCATTGGCGAGAAATCTAACCCCCCTCCATTGCACTTAGCTTTAACAAAACAAAAAAATGCTCTCAAAATATTCCAAGATGTATATCTTCATGTATTATATTTTGATGTTGTTGTGTTGCAGCTATACTTTGTTCAGAATGTTTGATGACATAATATTTCTAGCCAAAGGTGGACTTACTGCATATCATGGTCCTGTTAAAAAAGTAGAAGAATACTTTGCTGGTATTGGAATCCATGTACCAGATCGTATAAATCCTCCAGACCATTTCATCGACATTCTAGAAGGTTTAGAGAAACCAAGTTCAGATGTAACTCTTGAAACACTCCCTCTCAGATGGATGCTTCATAATGGATATTCAGTACCAACAGATATGCTTCATTTGGCTGATCAAATTACTGCTCCTTCACCTGTCACAGAAGGAACTGATGCAACAAAGGCTGCTGAGGAAGCTTCTGATAAATTCTTTGTTGTAGAGTTTTGGGAGGATATGAAGAGCAATGTTCGGATACAACGAGATCGCATAGAGGCAATCTTCTCAAAAACAAAGGACTTATCTGAACGAGTAACCCCTGGTGTATCAAGGCAATATATATATTTTCTTGGACGGTAGGAAATCCAATGGTTTTGTACATTCTTTGTCCATACAGATAAATTTGCTCATGATTTCATTTTAGGAATACTGCTGAGTCCCTAGATTCTTCTTATCAAGTTTGGCATCTTTGTCTTCCCGTAAGAAATGAATAGAAAATTAGACTGAAGTCTTAAATAGCTTACAGTTACGCATGTTTTTTTTTGTTTTTTTTTTATGCATTTGTGTTTTTAATTATACAGGTGTATATAGATATAGCTGTCCAATGTATAACTTTGTTGTAAACTATTATATAGCTTATTTTGAAGGATTTATTCTTCCTCGTTGGATTGTAATGAGTAATAATTTATTGTGCCTATTAGATTGATTAATTATTAAGCTTAATTTATTCCTTTCAGAGTTGGCAAGCAGCAGTTGCGAGAAGCAAAATTCCTAGCAGTTGACTATCTCCTTCTATTGGTTGCTGGTGCTCTATTAGGAACTCTTACCAAAGTGAATGATGAAACATTCGGGTCCAATGGCTATACATATACTGTCATTTCTGTCTGTAAGTCTGAAACCTTGCTTTTGAATTTGATTATCTCTGCGATGATTTTAGAAATGAAAAGTACCATTTTTATTTTGGGTTATAAAAGTTTGGATGGGTTATCGTTAAATGAAACTTTTGTTCTAACAACCTAACTACCCACCAAGAAGGAGAGTTTGAAACTTGCTTTATATATGTATCATTGTCATTGGATGGATAGTTAAACCTTTTTATTTGTCTATATTAAGGTGCATAACCAAATTGGGAAACAATAATTGCTTCATTTCATTGCGAATTAGAAAAACTAAAGAGTACACAGTGAGTTCCTAGCTATATATACAAGCTCTGTACAGATCTAACTAAATTGGTTAGCTAACAATAATCTAAGAATAGATCTAACTAACTTACAACAGTGTAGCTAACTCCTAATTAACTTAACAGAAAAATGTCAAGTGGCTTAAAGTAAGTTAGTGTAGTCGTAATATTGCCTGAAATACATTGCATATTTGCAGCTCTTCTTTCAAAGATTGCAGCTCTCAGATCATTTTCTATGGATAAATTACAATACTGGAGGGAAAGTGCAGCTGGGATAAGCAGTCTAGCCCATTTTCTATCCAAAGATACAATTGATCATTTCAATACAATCATCAAACCTGTAGTTTACCTCTCCATGTTCTATTTTTTAAGTAACCCGAGGTCAAGCTTTTTAAGTAATTATATAGTTTTGGTTTGTCTGGTATATTGTGTGACTGGCATGGCGTATGCATTAGCCATCTTCTTTGATCCTGCTCCTGCACAACTGGTATGGATCATATCAATGATTTCAACGTATCTCACGATTTTTTTTACAAGTTGCTGCTGGTAATAACTTCACTTGTTTTTTCTTTTGGTTCTTTTATGTCACTTGTAGTGGTCAGTGCTTCTTCCTGTCGTTATGACTCTCATTGCCAACAAGAAGAGAAAACATGCACTTATGAAGATCCTAGTAGAATTTTGCTACCCAAAATGGGCTTTGCAAGCTTTTATCATTGCAAATGCTGAAAGGTCTGTTTTAACCGGTGACCTCTCTTCCCTCCTTCCTTTTACTGAGTGAATGCATTCATGCCTGAAATCATATGCATGGACACATACTGATTTCTCTATTTGTTATCTTTTACACTTTTTTTGATCTACTATTTTTCTTGTGTTATGATTAAAAATGAGTACAAAATTATCAAATTAAATTAAACACAAACTTGTTACTCACATTGAATTCTTATAAAGTTACCATTTTTAATTGTTACTTGTATGATAAATTTGAGATTATGTAGAAAAATTGTTTGGCTATATTTTCTCTTCAAAGTTTTCAACCGCATCACTAGTGCCACTTCTATTATGTATGAAGTTCTTGTTGGGCTAGCAAGATTTGGAACAAGCCTGGCTCAGAAATGAAAAACTAATTTAATCTAATAATTTATGTTGAAATGTCCAATGCAGTTTAATTGACATGAGTAGAACTAGGCAATTCAGAACTCTTATTGTGATGGTTTCATATAAAATGGAACGTACATATTCTAGATTTTTTTTCTTCAAGTTTCCCATTCCCACCTGTTCCCTCCATCTTCATCGGAGGTAATTCTATTCGAGGCATTGTCAGACACTAAATGTGGCACTTATCCCGATTGGGATTCAAACCTTAATTTGTCATGTCTCACCGAAAAAAAAAAAAACCTTAATTTGTTATGTTTCCACTAAACCCAATTCTCATGGATGCTCCTAGTAGAAGTTTATTAACTGCTATTTACTATGCATAGGTACACTGGAGTATGGCTAATAACTCGCTGTGGTTCACTAATGAGCAAGGGTTATGATGTCAATGAATGGCCTATTTGTCTGATTGTACTCATTTTGAATGGAGTAGTTGCCCGAGTTGTTGCCTTTTTTGGTCTTCTGATTACCCAAAAGAGGTGATTAAGCACATATAATAGGTGTCATTGCCATTTTAGGTCCATTTCGCATTCAGTGAAATGAGGTTATGTAGTAAACTTTGATACTATGGTATCAAACTAAACAGGAGCAACCTGCTGCGAATCTTCCCAATGTCGATCCTTCTCAAATTCCTACAAGCCCTACTCCTCCACCTGGGTAAAAACGCCCCTCAGTGGTACCAATTATCGAATGTATCTTCTATTTGTAACTTTTGTGATTATACTTATTAATGGAAGATACATTTGAGGACTAAACTGACTAACAAAAGATACATTCATGGATCGGGCTTAATTAAATTAATTAAAGGAAAATACATTCAGAGATATTTTTGTAATTCTGATACATCACTATAATGACAACAATTGATTGTTTACCCGATAAAAAAGAGAAGTACAGAGAAATAAAATCAGTGGGTTCGTGCGTGGATCCATCACTACACCCGCTACCATGAATTCTTTAGTTGACACATGAAAAAGATGTAACAACATTGTCATCTTTTGGAGTAATCGTAGTGTCACATATCATGCAGTACAATCTATATCAATAATGTTAGAGCAATCTAGTCAGATTCTCAACATCGCTTTTTGAAAAGGTAATTATAGAGTTCTTACTCGTTTACAAGAAATCCACCCCCTAAAATAAGATGATCAAAAGTTTATACCTTCTTCATTAATTTAAAAACTCTTTGGGAGGAATTAGAATCCTTGCATCCCACCCTTACTTGTGCTTGCAACACACCCTTCCCTGATAATCTCAGTCAATATATGCATATTCATAAAGTAACAGTTAAAATAACAAATATTCAACAAAGAATACGTCTAGATTAAAAAATAGAGTGATGATAAATAGTATGACGAAATGTACGAAACAATGTACCAACAATAACAAAACACGGAGGTCAGTGAGATAGTGACTAGGAATAAGTTTCTCCGCCTTTTCGTTTAGTACTAAATAAATACAATTATCCTAGAAAATAAAATAAAAATGCATTTGAACTAAAAAAAAGAAAGTAACAACATAATCAAAAGATCTCCTAAAAAAATTCAAGAAATCAAAGGCATAAATATTCCAAAAAGCATGATGCATGCGCGATGCATGAAATGTTAATCTAGGGATCAAATGGTCCGTTTGGGTCTAGTTGTTTGCATAAACTCAAATAAGTGTAATAGATTAATCGATTCTTGGCACCGCTCGAGTGAATATTCATGTGTTTGCAGAAGTACTTTAGATGCTTAAGATTGCAGCACCCTATCATCTCACCCAGCAACAAGAACAACCAATTGATTCCTTCATTATTGTTGCTAATAACAGGATTCATGCAATTCTCTTTCCCACAACTCTCACAGTTTGGGAGCACAGGGTTCTCCCAATTACTCGGTGCCCGATGATTCATATTACTTTTATTCTCCACAATGAAATTGGCCACGCTCACGAACTTCTCCACCAAGTTATATCTAATATCTCGCTCTATACTGCACTTTATGCATTTGACTTTTCCGATGATCGTCGTCAAGTCGTGAGATGTTAAGTATTGCATGGTATGAATGGTGGCATGTTTACTAGTCCATGGGAACGGTGGCTCTATGTCGTCGTTGTTTAGGGCAAGGGTAGGAGAAGATTGCGAACCTTCTTGTTCTTCATCTTGGTTGGGGTGTCGAATTGTTTCGTCGGGCTGAAGGGGCGTAGAAGGCGGATGGTGTAGGAATGACGTCGAGGAAAGGGTGCTTGTTGAGGCATGCCCATGGGGAAAGGTAGTGGCATGAATGAATTCAATAGGTAGCGGTGGGTGTGGATGTGGGCACGGCGGTGACGGTGGATGTTGGTCGGGTAGTGAGAGTGAAAGAGAAAGCCCCCATAATCGGTGATCATCCTCCATGACTTGTTTGGTTGAGATGAGTAACTAGCTAGGTTTAGGTTGAGAGTGAATGTGATATAAAGCCAATGTAGAAGTTTATCGCGTGACAAAG
The DNA here is from genome assembly GCA_020916435.1 of Oxytropis ochrocephala. NCBI lineage: Eukaryota > Viridiplantae > Streptophyta > Magnoliopsida > Fabales > Fabaceae > Oxytropis > Oxytropis ochrocephala. Next base: position 108,197,098 of record CM037091.1, on the reverse strand, counting down.
CTAAGAGATATTTTGAATGTTATATAGTGCGTGGGAAAAAGAGCTCTGAGGGCAGCTAACGGGAAAAAATAGGTTGAAATTGCGGGAGCTTCGGATGTTTGTTTTGATTTTAAAACGGCAGATAAGCATGCACAGCGAAACTTGCTCAACGTTTTTCTTTGAAGACTCATGGATTTATCCTAATTAGACGTGCTGTGCGCCACATACACGTAACACAATAAGGTGCATTGCTAGCCATTCATTTTTTATAGTGCTGTGTTTCAATGTATTATAACTTTTACAAGTATTTTAAAAATATAAAAGTTATACATAATAAAAAAGTATATATATATATATATATATATATATATATATATATATATATAAAAATATAATATAATGAAAAAAATGTTATTTTATTGTCTATATATATATTACTATGATATAATTACAGAAATATATTGGTTTCATTTATTCTCTCAAAAAAACAAAATAAATTCAGACATATTAATTAAATAAAATGGACTGAACTACTATTAGTTTTACTTTTATTTTGATCACTTTAGAAAATAAAATTTAATGTATTTATTAAAATATATTTTATATTCCATTATGAGTCTTTTGGTCCTTCCAATTTAACAACGAATCTTGAAGTTTTTCCAACAACATACAAATTTGAAAGGGCTATAACCTTGATCGGTGTTCACCATGGCGGAGATCCACCATTGCGACCCCAGAGTAGCCAGCCTCCTGGAGGTGCTCCGGGCTCTACAATCACACAGTACAGAGCACAGGAACAAAAACAAGAGACTAGAGGAGCTAATCCAAATCCAAGAGATCAAAGAAAGAACGTTACAAGAGCATCTAAACGATGTGCGAAGATTGGCCCAAGCCCTTGAAACCACGTCGCAACCACAACGCGGAGAAGAGTCGGTTGAAGACCATGTAGCCACCAGCCATCACCACCAGAGAAGAACCTTTAAAATCGCACCGCATCAAAGGGGGAAATCGAAAATCGTCACGTCGAGAAAATCGCCGGAGGATTCTTGAGCGGAGGAGCCTCATCGTCCTCTAGAAAAAGGTATGCCTGCTTCGTTATGAGTTTAAAAAACACTGACGATACTTTCATTCTGCCAAAATACTCCACTTCATCCACTTTACGCTTCCACGACTTGAAGGGTCCAGATTCACGAAGGTGACCCTCGGGTCATATTTGCTACAATCAAAGGCTCCAGCATCCTGCAGATACTGGTTAACAGAGGAAGCTCTGTCAATGTGTTTCCAGGCATTTTAACAGGTTTTTCCAGACAAACAGCGGAAGTGTGTGGCTTCCTCAACCTACAAACGACGCTCGATGACCAGGGCCACGAAAAAACAGTGGCGCTACAATATTTGGTGATCAAAGCATCGTCAACGTACAATATCATTTTGGGACGACCAACTCTAAACGCCTTAGAAGCAGCATTATCCTACCCACAACTTTGCATGAAATATCCGCTATTGAACGGTAAAATTGGGACAATCAAGGGAGACCAGATAAACGCTCAGAAATGCTACGCCGAGAGCACAAAGGTAAGAACGACGCAGAGCAAGCCACTCAAAGCACAAGACTGCGGCTTCCTAGACCTGGATCCCAGTTTGTACGACTCGGCAAAAGAAGAAAAGCACACAAGGCCGACTGATGACCTAAAAGAGGCTGACCATGAAAAAGTGAGAAAGTGAAATTACCTTAATATCCTCCAATTATTTAGTTGGAAAAATGATAAAATTAATATTTAGGTATTATGTAAATGATATAGATAGATAGTAGATTTAAATGAGCTGTACATCTCTGGATTTGTACCGTTAGAATGCATATAACAAACTCCTAATACCTCTCTAGCCAATATTGTCGTTGGTGAGCTAAACTTTAGCATTTAGTTATTTACCCGGACACAAGGCCAAAAAGCCAACTCTGCATAACGGATTTGAAATTAATTTGAATAGGAGTTTAAAAACTCATCAAACATGTACACTACAAGGGAAGGCAGGAAAATTCCCATTTAACATATGGGATGTCTACAATTTTAGGGGGGCTGGTATGAAGGCCTTGTATACCATAATTAACTTTTTTGGGGAAGGGGAATTATGAATCGTAACACTTTGCATGGCCTATATTAAGAAATACACACAACCGGAAGTTTCACGGTTTAAACTTGTTCCCATTCTCTGCTGTTATAGGCTTATGATTCCGGTTTGGTTGAGATAGATTCTCTTTTGGGGCGATGTTTCTTCCATTTCTTCTTATGCAATTCCATCAGCCAGGATGGAACTTCACAGCCTGATGATGCCATAAGGTTAGCTACATTACGCAGGAATGGAATGTCCTCCTCTGTGTAAAATGTAATCGCTTGGCCACTTCTCCCTGCTCTGCCAGAACGACCTATTGAAAAATCAACACTTTGTAATTAGCAAAAAATGGGATAAGATAATGACTAACTTAAAAAAATTAAAGGATTCGAGGATATAGCAGAGGATCCATGAGAGAATAATACAAATTATAATCCCTCAAAGTATTTTGTCTCAAATATCAAAAACAAAACTAATAACTCTGCACGAACCAATTCTGTGGACATATGCAGCAGCAGAATCTGGAAAGTCATAATTGATCACACAGTTAATGCCTTTGAAATCCATGCCCCGGGCAACTACATCAGTAGCAATCAAAACCCATGTTTTACCAGCTCTGAAGTTATCAACAGCATTTTCTCGCTGAATACAACACAATTCAAGAGATTAGAAAGATGATATTTGTAATTTTTGCTGTATTAACAAATACAGCTTCAGTATTGGAGTACCTATTTTGGATAATCAGAGATTAAAACAAAATTGAACATTAAAACAGGTTTATTACGTATGATGAGCAAACTAGCCAAGTACAAAAACAATTGCAATAATTCATTAACAAGGAATATCATAATTTGACGTCTTCACCATACAAACATTCAGGACCAGATCTTGATCACATACTCCATTAAGTTTATTTTTTGTTTTGGTCTTTTTTGTATGAAAGGAAAATGTTTCAGATTTTCCTCATAATTCCCAACAAGGAACTTATTTTGTTAAAAGGATTTGAGAACTACCTCTTCTTGAGATAAATCAGAATGGATGACATCAACTCTAATATTGTCAAATGCAAGTTCACCATACAGCTCTTTGGCTCGCTCCTTGCTTTGGACAAAGACCAATACGGGAGGATTTAGACTCTACAAGATATCAAAGGCAAAAAAAAGGTCAACAAATGCAAGCAACTATACAATTAGAAATGAGCTAATAAGAGGGGTACAATATTATATGCCTTCCACATGTTATGTTCAAGTTCATAATACATTTAATTATATGTATGCAGCTCACAATCGGGAACAATCAATATCAATTAATTATAAGAAGTACGTATTATGACAAAATGCAGTGATGTTTCTAATATCTTTTGAAAGAGACCCACATGCACTAATGCCAAGACAAACAACCTAATTGATGCAGAAGAAAACCAAAATAACTAATAATTCCTTGTATCTAAAGCATCCATCTTAGCAACCTACCTCTGCAAAACTTTGCCGAATTGCTAGAAGTTTTCCTTCTTCACTTCCGGTATATACCAGTTTTTGCTCAATTGTTTCAGAAGCCATATTCCTGATTCACAAAAAAGCATTAGATGTCAACTGCTACAATAATGTGAAGAAGAACCTTCTTAAGGTATTGAACTTACTTCCTGCCAACAATTACCCGAACGGCATCATGCATGAGTTCCCGAGCTCGATCTTCAACAAAATCAGGTAAAGTAGCACTGAACAAAGAGCGTATTATCGAAGGATTTGAGCATGCTTTGAGGACAAAATCAATCTGCTTGAACAATTCAGGCTCAAACAGCTTGTCGGACTCATCGAGGACAAGATACTCAACTCTGCAGCAGCCAAAATAATTGAAAGAAAAAAATATCAAAACATTTAACTACTTAGTAAACCACGCCGCATATCTACTATTAGTACCGACTTTGCAGCCGCAATGTAAGATACAGCCAAGGGCATCATGCGAAATTTCTTACATGTTTCAATCTAAAAAAAAGATGTCTAGGTCTATAGTTCGAGTTAACTGAATGGTTAAGTGGATATTTGTGTGTATTTCATTTACTCTGTTGGTACTTAGTACTTCAATAACAGAAAGGTAAATGGTGTTAACTAGTTACCAGTTGTGCCTACTAGTCTTGGTGGATTTAGCTTTAAATCGGAAACAGATACTATGAATTCGTGGTTTGCATCTAAAATCAAAATACAAAAACCAGGTCTACAACTTGTTGATGTTCAGACTTCAGATACAACATTCGTTATAACCTATAACCACATCTGGTTCCAAGTTCAACTTGAATTTCATCACCAAATTAATGAAATTTATTTTCACACAACCACGTGTAGCACAGAATACCACTCAGTAAAGTGTAAACTTGCATAAAGAAGCAGCAAAAGGAATTAGAAGTAACATGAAAAATCTCCTCAATGTTATCATATACACCATCCCAGGAGATGATTTCACATTCAGTATGCAATTGATTGATAATGAACAAAGCAAACTATAGCTAAGCTCAATATTATGATCAGAAAACTACTGTATGTGACAGAAAGAGCGCCTATAAATCATCTCCATAGGCATTGAAGGTAATCCTTAGAGACCAAAAATGCATGTGATGTAATGATTGCTTGATTAGTATATCAAGAATTTTATGTTTAAACCAATATATAAGACTAAAATTTTCATTATCACACACCTGCTGAGATCAACCTTTTTCCTCTTGATAGCCAAGCGTAATCGAAGTGGTGTGGATATAAGTACGTCACATGGAAATGCTGAAAAATCAGCATTTCTTGAAAGATGTTTAGTCATTAACTTGATACGAAACTTTTTCCCTTTGACAAGCTTTTTGCACTCTCGGTATATTTGAGCAGACAATTCACGGGTATGACAAAGGATTACAGCTCGAATGCCACCTTTTGAAGGAGCCTGTAAACACGGTTGATTATAAGATCCATGACATGAATTGAGAGCAACATACACAGCCAGCAAAATACAAGCAATACCTTAAGCTTCATGAGCATGGGACACACAAATGCAATGGTTTTTCCAGAGCCAGTTGGGGCACAAGCAAAACATTCACGATCCTATCCCAAACCAGTGAAGGAAAATATCATCAGTAAACTAAAAACAACATTGCGATAATAATAATAATAATAATAATAATAATAATATCTATCTCGGACTCTCGGGGAGAGTATCAACATCGAAATTCAGAAGCAAATTTCTAAAAACCAAAATATCAAATGCAATCCATACTTGTAAGAGTATTGGAATAGCCTGTCGTTGGATTGGTGTTGGTTCTTTAAATCCAAGTTCCGCCAGATTTCGCAATAAATTTCTAGAACATTTATATCTGTAATAAACAATTCATTAAGAATCTAAACCTTCATGATCTTCTAAACATGTAATGAGCAGAATAAATAACAAACAGAACCCAATGTGGTTCCCAGAATAACATTCATATAAAAACTAACCTTGTTCTCAACTCTTCAAAGCTTTGAAGTGGGGACGGCACATTGAAGCCAGAGACATGAATGTTATGCTTCTTCCTGAAGATAGCATCACGCTATAAACAAACAAAAATTGAAGTGAATAATTGCACAAATTTAAGAACACAGTTCTGTTTCTCTATATTGCACAAAAAAATTGAAAATGACTAAACCTCGAGTTGCTTATTTTGTTGTTTCTTGAGACGAATGGACTCATCATCATCATCAACTTCCTGGACTTCATCGTTTGACTTGGATGCGGAACTTCTAAACACATTGAATCCCTCAACCGGTTCTTTTTATTGATTCACAATAACAAATTAACAACAAAACAAGTGTTAGAGATTAATAATGTTGATTTCTAGGGATTGTAAAGCACGAATACTAAGAATGAGAATACCAGAAGCAGTTCTCTTCCGCTTTCTCTTCTTCACAGACACAGGTTCTTCTGTTATTTTTTCGTTTTCTTCAACTTCAGCCGCGTTTTGAATCTTCGCCGTATTATTATCGTTATCTTTTTTCTTTAAGAAAAATAATAATTATTAGTGTTTTGAATCGAATCAACTGTGAAATGGAAATAGGTAAATGAGAAGCGTTGATATGATACCTGGAACCTCGCAATGTCGGCGCCGAATTTCTTTCTATCGAAGTGAATACCGGCGAACAAAAACGACGAGTCGTTGGCCATGGTGATTGTAAGTGTGAGTTTACAGTTGCACACTTGCACCCTACTTTCCTCTGCTGCCTGCGGCCGACTGCTAGTTCTTGCACTTCTCGTTTTTCACAAGTTCTCCTTTCGCTTGGCAAATTTTTTTTTTTGAAAGAAGAAAGATATGTTGGACCCATAGTTAACCTTATTTTGTTGGGCCCATACTCCGTACAACCCCGCTTCTCACTAACCCTCCTTTTTGGTGTGAAAAGACCAAAAAGTCATTCTTGAAATTTGGTTTTTTTATTTACTCACACACCCCAAATTATGTTTTGACTAGGTTCGACTGGCGTGTCTTGCGTCCCAAATCGATCGATCGTCTTGCCGAACCTCTCCACCGTCCGAATAACGACTAAATTTTTGAATTCTCCCAACGGTTATAAGTTTAACGGTTTGATTGTTTTAAATCAACGACTCACGTTCGATCACACCTATTATAGATAAGTGCAACAAGTCATACAAAACGAAAAAGTCTAAAAAAATAAATCGTGCAATGAATAAATCGAATCGTTAAAAATCGCTTAAAATTAAACAACTAGTGTTAGCCATACTAGTGTTAGTAAAGAATAAATCGAATCGTTAAAAATCAGTTAAAATTAAACAACTAGTGTTAACCTTACTAGTGTTAGTAAAGAATAAATTGAATCGTTAAAAATCAGTTAAAATTAAACAACTAGTGTTAGCCTTACTAGTGTTAGTAAAGAATAAATCGAATCGTTAAAAATCAGTTAAAATTAAACAACTAGTGTTAGCCATACTAGTGTTAGCAAAGAATAAATCGAATCGTTAAAAATCGCTTAAAATTAAACAACTCAAATCCAAAGAACAATCGGGAGGTTCGACCCTGCCAAGTGCGAACTGGTTCGATGCACGCATGGTCGAACCACACTTAACAGGTTCGGCGCACGCATGGTCGAACCGTAGTTAATGTTTAAACAAAATGTTTTAAATTTAGGGGTATTTTGGGAATAAAGGGTGGTATGAGGGTTCTAGTGAGTAGCTAGGGGGTTCTAAGAAGCATGGGCATTTTTATGAGGTGAGGCCCAATAAACAAGGCCCATGCTTCTTAGAACCCCTAGCTACTCACCAGACACCCCCTTTGCCCTTTGAAAAGTCCAAAATACCCTCACTAAAAATAGAAAATTTTAAACTCAACTCTCACTCTCATCCCATACACCCCCTAAACTTTTAAACACTTATTACTCTCACTCTCATCCCTCACTCACACTCAACACCCTTACCTCAATCTAATCTAATATCTCAAGCTGAAATCTACCTCCATTTAGTATCAACATTAAGGTATGTTGCTCAATCTATCTATTTGTAGCTTTATTTCGCGCTTTCTTGTTCAATTGTTTTTTTTTTTTGAAATCGCGCACGGTTCGGACTTGTAGAGGTCGAACACGTGCGACCAAGCGTGCGCCGAGCATACTAAAATTAGGGTCTCTCAGATTGAGTTGGTTCGCCAAGCGTCGCGCCCGACGAGTTTGGATTTCATTATCCAAACCTACTTGATACACGAAATCTGTTATCCTAACCCCTCCCATCATTCGGTCAGAAGCATACAATCAATTCATAGCTTATATGCCGAACGAGATGCATCGCTTTGTTGATGATATAGTGAATGTGCAAGGTGACGGTAACTGCGGGTTTCAGTGCTTTGTTAGACTACTTGGAAGGGCTGAAGACGATTTCTGGAGCGTGAGGAATGAATTATTTGAAATGTTACAGAAAAACATCGACTTGTACACCACCTTGTTTGAAGGAGGGATTTCCAGAGTCCACCACAACATAGGAAGTTACGGAAGCAGAGAATTGGATGACGGTTCCAGAATGTGCTTATTTGGCTGCAAATAAATACAAGGCCACGATTGTTTGCTAGTATCGTGCTCTTCCATTTTCTGTTTATCCATTTCTGATTGCGCCAATCAAGACTGCACCGGTCTTCCACATATTCTTCACGGGTAACCACTTTGTTACGCCTATGTTATGAAGAGAACTCATGATCGTGGCGATTCGTGTGTTCCCCGTGTTCTCGAACACCCAAAAATTTATCTAAAATTACTAAAGTATCTGTATTACAATATCGGATACTAAATAAGTAAATATAGAACTACTTTGCGCAATAATGAATGCAATTGTCATGCGCGCAATGGATGTGTGCTCCTTTGTTGATGTATTCTCTCTCGTGTTCGATTCTCACATCAACCAGCTTTAGAAATATCATGTTGATTTGAGCAAAGATTGATTTTGATGTATTTTTTGTATTTCTTTGTCAATTTCATGATTTCATTATGCATAATACAATTGTATTAAGACAATATCATGTTTTGTTTATCTAATTGAGGGATTTAGTTTGATTCAAGTAGTTATTTTAGACGTCAAATTACACGATTTTTGGGAAAAAAAGCATTGCACAAAGTTCTTTGTCCGTAAACCGACTATTTCGCCAAGTATCGTGACGGTTCGCACTCACAGAGTCGAACAGGTTCGCATTCATACAACCGAACAGTACAAAACATAGAATTCGATGGAGGTCCAATCGAACCGTCTATTTTTCAATGTTCGATGGAGGTCCAGTCGAACATGATCGGTTAGTCGTGCGCCGAACAGTCCATTTTTGTCAGTCACATGCTTTTCACGTGAGGGCACTTTGAGATTAAACCAAATTTGGGGGTGTCTGGTGAGTAGGGGGTTGTACGAAGCATGTGAATTTAGAGGTACATTGTAAGGAATTTTTTATTACTAAATAAATAGAGTTTGCTCATAGCATACTGCCATACTTATATTATGGGTTGTTTTTTCTGTACCCCCACTCAATCCCCATATACCCCCACCAAAATTGAAAACCCCAAAATGTCATTTGCAATCTATTTTTTTTTTTAAAAGGCTCATCGTATATATGTCATTTTGGACATATATACGATGCTCAATTTTAACACATCGTATATATGTCCTTATGAAGTATATACAATTTGCCGTGTAAGATTCAATCGAATATATCTCTTAAGGACATATATATGATGTGTTAAAATTGAGCATCGTATATATGTCCAAAATGACATATATACGATGGGTTTGAAAAAAAATTTGTTGTAAATTTTTTTTCAACGGTCATGATTTCACTTTCAAAGTTGATCAACGGTGTGGATTGCACGACAAAATCAACGGTTGATAATCTTTTACCTCAACTATAAATACCCACTCCCACTATTTTCACACCAAAAATTCAACTTTCTCCTTCTCTCACACAACACAAGTGAAGATGATGCAGTCTTCGCTAATGTCATACTACGAGCCTTCTTCCCTCACTCTCATTCAATCTAATATGGGGTTTCTTGATCATCGTGGCATCATCTTGCAAGATGATGGTATAGGTTTCGATGGGAGAGATGTTTTATCGTGTAGGTTAAAACATCGCATATCATTTCTTCGCTCTTAAGCAAAAACTATCATGCGGATGGTTCAACCAGAGAACGCGATGAGCATGAGATAATTCGTATCATTTATCGGAAACCGGAATGGACTGATGGATGTCAACACCGAGGATGACCTCCGACAGATGATGTCCAATCATATTATGTTTAAATGGAAGAGTTACATTCATCTGTACGTCGAAACCAGAAGGATCGTCGCTGAGATCCTTCGTCGATTAACTCCACCAACTCAGTAGTTTCTATTGTATTTTTTTTATCTGTCTATGCTTATGTTTTATCGCTTGTGTAACTTTGTTTTATCGAATCAATGAAATCGAAAATTTATGGAAACTCGTAAAATATAACAACAATAAAAACTAATAATAAAGTGTCAACATCAAAGTAATATGAGTACAAATACATAAAAGCACAAATACAAAATCCCTAACGCCAGGGCCCTCGTCCCCGCCCCCGCTGCCTAAGTTATGTCGTGTCATGTCATCCGGATGTGCCATCCCCACCACCCTATGGAGTGTCCGATACGCCCGATCGCCACGCGTGATCTCGCCATCACGAATCCTCCCTACTGCGCGGTCACAACCTCCTCATCCACTCAGATCGCCGTATCGTAGCTCGGGAGGGTGTCCATCTGTCTTCGTACTCGTGATGGTGGAGCCGGTAATAGTCCGGGACAAATGCACGAACGCACCACACTCTAAGTACCTAGGTATGCGCCTCTCATCCGCTCACGAGCAAACCGAGTAGTCGCAGGATGTCATCCACGCATGTCATGAAGTGGGTGATCCGAAAGACGCAGATTAGTATGACTTCGGACGACCTCGAGGAGAGGTCACGCGGGATGTACCGACGGTACCCAAACCGTCACAGCACCTATCGGACATGTCACCACCCTCCTCCAAATTACACTCATAAATCCGGGCAAATGCGAAGTTGTAATACGCGTCCCTTTGTGTTGTTAGCGACTCGGTCCGTGAAACACCAAGATAGGTCTCTCGCAAGGTATGTGGCATGCTCGGCCGATAGTGATGGTGGGAGGTGTGGCATAGTTCTCCGGATGGGAAGATGCAAAGGCGGGAGACATCATCTGAGTGATCGCCATTTCACCAAATGGTAAGTGAAATGACGGCAGTATCTGCGCGTGCCATCTCTCGATAAAAGCCGACAACAACTCATGGTCTCATCGTGGCGTGGCGGTGAAGAGAAGTGGCTCTAGTCTGAGTCCCGACCAATGTGGAACGCAGACGTAGGGGTCTGCATCAGTAGCTGCATGCGGTATGGACTTTGTTGCCATGAGCCCATACTTTGACAACACGATAATCCTGAATTAAAAATAAATAAATGATGTAAGCAAAAAGTGTAGAAGCGGATTATGTGTGTAAATAAATTATTTAAGCAAAAAAGCAAAACTTACCGGTCGTGAGTATAGAACTGCAGACATGATCTGCCATGTCTGTGAAGAGAGAGGCCTGAGGCTGAGGCTGAGGCTCCTCCTGATGCCCCTGATCCTGCTGAGGCTCCTCCTCCTGATGCTCAGACATAGATTGATTTGAGAACGACGAATCAGTCTGATACCCCTCATGCCCCTGAGGCTGCTCCTGCTGATACTCGGCAGACGGGGGATGGTAATGAAGAGGCCGTGGTCGAGCATCGAGGAGCTCGGTGATGGTACTCAGGAGGCGGCCTCCCCCGATACCAATCCTCATGCTGACTCTGCTGCAAGAAATCCCCGTGATAGAAATCTCCAGCATCTTGATACTGAGCTTGGTGATGATGGTGCTCAGCTGGCTGCACATCATACCGGGGTGGCTGGGGCTGCTAATACTCAGCTGGGTCAGCCTGTCTCCTATCCCGTCTTCTCGCTGAAGCATGGAGCTGATTATGCCTCCGTCCTCGTACTCGGAGCAGTAGATGACTCCCCTCTCTCTCCGAAAGGAGATACCTCCCATCTCCCTCTGCCTACCGAACACTGCAATCAAATAAAAAAAACAATTAGAAAAAAATAATAATAAAAATGCGCATCGTATATACATGAGAAGTGGGGTATATACGATGCTTACTTGTCAAAGCGTCGTATATATGTTCTGCTGGACGTAAATGCGAGTGGCTGATATGAGGTGTAATCGTATATACACCTTAATAAGGTATATACGATGGGTAAAATAATGTGGATCGTATATAAGTTGATGAAGATGTATATGCGAGTGGTGTGAAATTGACTCACTCGTATATACGTTTCAAATATGTATATGTGAGTGAAGGTGGTCAATGTCAATCTTTGGTAAAAAATAAAACCTTATACTATTTATATTGTTTACTAGCTCCCCACACAAATCAAGTTTCCATTAAATACATTTAGTTATCATCTGCAACGTTTGAAACGGACAGAAGCGGGAAGCAGGGAAGACCGAAAACATGGAATCATCAATGTAATGTAAGCCTCCTCTCACAGCTCATAGCCGTGCCGCCTGATATTTAGTTACAACAGCTTCCTATTTGAAAATTGTGACTCTTCTGTGCGGCTCTCACTTGAATTTGGCATTGCCACTACTCAGGCTTTCACTTCTACTTCTAATCACTCTCCTCATTATTTCATTTCAATGTGGCATCTTCTCATAGCCGCCGCCGTAGCCGGATCCACCGGTTTCGCCGCAAAACACTTCCTCAAACACAAACCCACCCCTTCCAATACTCAACCTTCCATCTCACCCCTTCCCATTACACAACAAACCCCTCCATGCAACGCACTTACACCGATTCCTGTTGAGAATCCCGATCTCGCGATCCCTCAAAATTTCCACCAAATTGCGGTTGAAAACAACACTGATGCACAGAACGAGAACCAAGTCTTCACCTTTTCTAGTTCAAAATCAATGACGCAGGATGGATCACCATCACGGCCTAAAAGATACCTCAATAAACCTGTGAGGGTTCGCCAATTGTCTAAGCCTGGAATCAGAGTTGCAAAGGTTGAGTTTAGATCTGTTGCATTAGAGAACAGGAGCAGTGGAAATAAATTTCTGAAGAAAAGGAAAACCAGTAATCATATAGCTGGATACACTGCATTTTGTTCTCCCAAAGGTTACATTAGTTCTCTTCTGTTTTGTTTTATAGACTTTTTTTTTAGTCTTCCAATGTTAGAATTTTCCCCTTTCCCTTAACTTCAGATTTTAATGATGATTGATTTAGAATTATTGGATGCTTATTGAGCTTGATAGCAAATGTGTCATATATGTCAGTGTCATAATTGAATTGAATTGATGCTATAGAAATTGAGGTAGGAGACCATATTGTTTTGGCTTATGCGTCTTTTATGTCACTAGTTAGTTGAATGCACCAACACAGATATCGGACACAACCACGCAAACACCGGTTTTAATCTGAAAAATAAGTAATTGAAGTTATCTCAGTCGATGTCAAACACGATACGTGTCGGACACCGCATAACGCGTCTTCGCCCGAAAAGTGTCAATGCTACATAGAACATAACCATAAATAGTTTAATCAGAATTGAAACATGTCACTTTTTTTGCCAATTTCCACCACATTTTCATAACAATAACTAAATTAGCAGTTTGTTTCAGCTTTCAAACATAGTTTGCTTTCTTGTCTCTAAGACTATTGAACATTGGATAAAGCCTTTGCTAAAAATGAATTTAACATGATGTTATATTATTTTATTTTAGATAGCTCTTTATTTGGTTGGGGAGTTAGCTTAGGCATCATGTGTATGATGGCTGGAAAAGCTGAGATCAGTGAACTGAACAAGACCATGAGTGAGACAACTAAAGCTGTTCAAGAACTAAAATCTGAGCTCAAAAGAAAATCAATGAGTGCTCACAGAATGAGGGATTCTATTGACAATACCGGTGACGAATTTAGCAAAATGAATGGCAGGAATAATGAAATAATGATGAAGAAGATTAGCAGTGGACTCAGTAACAGTGATGTCATAATTTGGAGTCAATCCGTAAATGATGAAGGTGAATGTGGTAGCAGTGCCCTTACAGAAGAACCAGATCAGCAGATTCTGGAAATGGATCAACTAGAAGAAGAACTTGAGCTTGAAATCCAAAAGCTACCTGGTTATACCATTGACACTAATTGTCAAGAAGAAATAAGACCAAAATTAGATGAGGTGAACTTTTATCCACCCTTCATTTGTTCATGCTTTTAATGATATACTCCCTCGCGTCTCATATATAAGAGAAAAATCAGTTTTAAGTTAATTGAATAACTGGGGTATTTGGTCTAAATAAACTTCAAACTGCATTTTTCTCTTATATATGAAACCTGACGGAGTAGTTGTAACTTGTAAGCTTTATCAACCCAACAAAACATTGAAATTTTCAACTTGAGGAGGAGACTAGTATCCCTTGAACAACTATCCATTTTCATTATTATTGGAGTTTTGGATTTGACCAAAAATTCCTTTGCAGATTAAAGTTCCAAATGAAGGTTGCCTTGAAACAGATGGATTGAATTTCAACTCATCTCAATATCAGGGAATATTAGCATCTGAACTGAATCAGAAGCTAAGTCAGTTGTTGATAGAACAACAAGAAAACCATATTGCAGATGTGGAATCTGAACTGAACTTAGCTCAATCTAGACTTAAAGAGAAGGAAGCTGAACTCAAGGCACTAAAAGACTGTGTCAGACGCCTTACTCAACTCCCTCTATCCACCTCAGTTTCAGGTATAGATTACGTTTTATTTTATTCTTAACATTCTTAACCAATGCCCCAGTCTGCTTTGTTTTCCTAAAACCGCTATCTTTATTTTGCATTACCATACTTTATTAGCTGAACACTTTTTGTTTCTCAGATGATGAAACTGAGGCTCACAAGGCAACCGAAGATTGGGAGTTCAATAATGTGGAGTCAGAGTTAAAACAACCAGTAATTGGTGTGAAAAGACCCATTGGTTTTTAATCATGTGCACTGCATACTTGCCATGAAGTTACTCTCATTCCACAAAACAAATGTAAACAACTTTATTTTAAACAATAATTTTGTAAGGGAATAGTCTAGATGCCATCTAATTGTAATGGGTCCTAATGTGTTGCAAATCAGTATATGCATATATTCTTTTGGTCAATATTATATGTAATTATAAATTTAGCACCTCGTACTTGGATATATTATTGATATTTTATGACTCTACAAACAAGTATCAGTTCTCAAAATTGGCTCATATTCATGTTGTTGATACATGTAAATGGAGGGGTCCTCAAACTGAAAAGCTTCTGACTTTTGTGTTCTCTTGTTGGGGGATTACTCCTCCTACAAGGCAAGGATTGTGGTGGAGCCTTAACGTCTTAAGAGTTTTGGTATTCAGTGTCTTAAATCAGATGCACTTTTTTCTCCTCCTATGAAAAAATAATTCATAGCAACCCATAATCTATGAAAGCTTTTTGCTCAATTTTTCACAAGTAATAATGCCATAAAGATTATATATTTTTTTTATATCAATATGCCCAAAAGATTCAATAAGAGCGTTCATCATGAACCAACTCATGCAAATTGCACTATTGGATCGGATTGCAGAGAAGTCCAAAATCGAAAACCAATTCAATCACAACCAAAAATATTTGATCGGGTTTTAATTTTGAAAAAATCTAATCAATTAATTGAATAATTACATACAACAAAATCAGAGGTAAAATGTCTCTACAATGGCCAATAATTTTTATTGAATGAAACAAGGTCAATCTTAAAATTTGGATTAGGCCTAACTCAATCTTACAAAACCGTATTGTAAAGTCAGAAATGTCTTTCACTTATATATTTTTTTTCAGGTCATATCATATCGAATATGAGACTCTTAATAGTAAGATTCTACTTTATTTACTCTTTCTCTCCCTTTCATTTCCATGTTCACAATTTGCGTATACCAAATACGTGTAAGTTTTAAATTTAAATTTTATATATAGGAGTTACTTTTTTTGATCAAATATACAGGAGTTACTAAATCTATTTATGGAAAAATATAAAGAATAATTGAAATTTTCATTATGTATGTAGCTGAGTGCTTTAAAATGCACAAAGCACAATCCGCAGAAAAACAAACACAATATCACTCATCTTTTTGCTAGTGTTTACTAAATTTGACTCTAAATTTAGAACCATAAGCAATTTTGCATCCAATGAAGTGAGGATATTCAAAATAATAGTCAAAATAACAAATATTCAACAAAGAACACGTCTTTTGTCCAAATAAATAAATAACAAAATTAATAAAACAAAATAAAAAATCCATCGGAACTAAAAAAAGAAAGTGAAAACATATTCAAAAGATTTCCTGAAAAACACATTCAAGAGGCATAAATATACCAAAAATCATGATGCACGCACAACGCATGAAATGTTAACCTAGGGATCAAAGGGTCCGTTTGGGTCTAGCTGTTTGCATAAAGCCAAATAAGTGTAATAGATTAAACGATTTTTGGCACCGCTCGTGTGAGCATTCACGTGTTTGCAGAAGTACTTTAGTTGCTTAAGATTGCAACACCCTATCATCTCACCCAGCAACAAGAATAGCCAATTGATTCCTTCATTATTATCGCTAATAACAGGCTTCATGCAATTCTTGTTCTTGCAACTCTCGCAGTTTGGGAGCAATGGGTCCTCCCAATTACCCGGTGCTCGATGATTCAAATTGCTTTTATTCTCCACAATGAAATTGGACACGCCCTCAAACTTCTCCTCTAAGTTATATCCAATATCTCGCTCTACACTGCACTTTTTACATTTGACTTTTCCGATGATCGTCGTCAAGCCGTGTGATGATAAGTGTCGTAGGGTATGAACGGTGGCGTGTTTACACGTTGCCCATGGAAACGGTGGTTCGATGTCGTTGTTGTTTAGGCGGGCACCCGCCAGAGAAGATTGCAAACCCTCATGTTCTTGACCTCGGTCTTCTTCTTCATGATGTTTGGGGTGCTGAATTGTTTGGTAGGATTGAAAAGGTATAAAAGGCATAGGGTGTGGGTATGTCGTCAAGGAAAGGAGTGTTTGTTGAGGCATGTGCATGGGGAAAGGTAGTGGCATGTATTCAATGGGTAGCGGTGGGTGTGGATGTGGGTAAGGCGGCGACGGTGGATGTTGGTGGGGCTGTGAGAGTGAAAGATCAAACCCCCATAATCGATGATCATCCACCATAGCTCGCTTGGCTGAGATGAGTAACTAGCTAGGATGAATGTGATGTAAAGCCACTATTCCTCTTTGAGAAGATAGAAGTTTATCATCGTCCATCATATATATATATATAAGAGTTCAGGATTTTTGAATTTAAAATCTTCTCCAAACGGTCTTATTATCTCATCAGTTGTTAAATTCTTCTCCTACTTAGTAGCAACTTTTATGCAATACAAGTACTAACAACCCTATTTTTGTGCACTGCAACAATGTAAACAACTTTATTCTAAACAATTTTGTTAAAAAAACTATAAATAAACAAAAACAATAATTTTGTAGTCGGGTCTAAACTCTAATGTTCTCGGGAACGTGAGGAACACCCTCTAAATCTGCCTCTAAGATATACGTGTTGCAAATTAAAAACAACTTTTAAATTATGGCCTTGTTCATATTCATTTGATGGAGATAATTAAGAGATGAACAAATTAAGTTAGGGGCATGAAAGATACTTCAAATAATTCTATGATAAAGCTGAACATGATTTGATTTATAGGACTTTCTAGTCGGTCAATAATGCCTCATCAAAGAAAAAGAAAGCAATCCAATCATATATTTTCCTTTCAAGATTGAGCCTGAGTGGACTGGATTGTCTGAATCACTTGTTTGGCTTTTTATTTCTTCTACCTTTCTTCCAAAGGATCCGAGTGTTCCCATGTAGCTGCCCCTTCATTTCAAGATAACCCATCATCCATCATCAATTCAATTCACATTTATAAAAGCAAATGGTGTCAACTCAAGAATTAAGACATGACAATCCTCCATATAGTTGTTCTTATAGAGAATCTAAGTTGTCAAAAACTTCATCTCATATGCAAAAAAAATTAAAGTAAAATTAACATTGAAAATGTAAGAAGTATTTAATTGTTGTTTATCAATTGTTACAAGGAGGTATACAGGGGACGCTGACTCTCATGTTCGAACACATATATGGCCGTGTGCTAATTGTATATAGTGTTTATTTGTCATTTCGTTTAAAGTGACAAAAAAGAGTTACACTTTATCGATCTCCTTGGTAAAAGTATTTAATGTTTGATTTTACCAAACACATTACTACTACTACTACTACTTGTTGTAAATATATATAATTTCACAATCGGATTTAGGACTTGTTTTTAATACTACCTCGGTTGTGAGGTTAGTTTAGTCATTTGCTTTTATCAAGGGATATAAAAGCCCTTTCGGTGTAACCGTTTTAACCAACTTTCAATAATATTTTGTGTTACGTTTTAGCGCGTTTCGTCCTTCTTGCGTCTTCGACTAGTGTATTTCGACTAAGCCATCGTCGTCTTCTCATCTCAGTTTAGCATCAATGATAGTGATGATGCATTAACATGGTATCAGAGCTGCGTTTAGAGGGATCTTGGGGAAACACGAGTGAAGTGATTCTTCGGTGAGGTGTGTGCATTCGATCTTGTTCTTGTAATTCACATCGGATTGCAAATCAAGATCAAACGAAATCTCTTTCTTGATTTCGTGGGGTAAGGAAACACGAGAGAGTGAGTGATCGTGAGTGAGAGAGATGAACGGGCAGAACGGTGGCTTGAACACGAAGCTTCCCGTGTTCGACGGAAAAATTGGAATCGGTGGTCAATTCAAATGAAAGTTCTTTTTGGCGCGCAAGATGTGTGTGAACCGGTGGAAGAGGCTACACACCAAGAGGTGAAGGTGCAACAGAGGCACAAAGAAATGCGCAAAGGGAGACGAGGAAGAAAGATCGAAGGCCTTGTTCTACATTCATCGGTCGTAGATCACAAGGTGTTTGAAAAAATCTCGAGGCAACCACGGCGCGAAGGCCGCATGGGATATTCTTGTTCGGGTTATGGTGGAGATGCTATTTGTGAAAGAAGTGAAACCGCAATCACTACTGAAACAATACGAAAATCCGAACATGAAGAGTGATGAAAGAATTGCAGACTATATCACGCGCGTGTGGTTACGATTACCAACGAAATGAAGCGAGCGGTGAAACAATGAATCAAGAAATGATCGTGAAAAAGGTACTTCGCTCCTTAACTCCAAAATTTGATATTATCATGGTAGCAATCCAAAGAATCCAAGAACACTAGTGTAATGAAATTAGATGAATTGCAAAGTAGTTTAGAAGCACATGAAACACTTGTAATTGATAGGGATGTTCAAGTAGAAACCGAATGTAAGGCAATCGCAAGCACAAGTCTTTAATAAAGGTGGTGGAACAAATCGAATTGGAAGGAGAATAAGTGGAAACAAAAGAAACAAGAGTGGCTTGCTAAGAACAATAAGAAAGAAACCGGTAGTAGCGGTAATAATAGTGATAAGGAGGACCACCGGAAAGAACTCTAAGAATCCAAACAAGAAAGGAAATTTTGATAAAAGAAAGGTTCGATGTTTCAATTGTGATAAATTCGGCCACTTTGCCGATGAGTCTTTGGTCGAATAAAGAGAAAAAAGAAGGAAGAAGCTAACATAGCGCAAGTGGGATTACGATGAGGAACCCGTGATCTTGATGGTGACAACAAATGAAGAAGGGGTGATTACGGACATGTGGTATCTCGACACAGTCCGCCAAATCATTTGATTTGAAATAAGAGGTGATTGATCAATTTTGATGGCGTGAAGAGAACAAAGATCGGATGTCTTTGATGGTGAGTACTTGACAAAGCAGAAGGTATGGGTGACATTCTGGTACAAATGAGTGATGGCTCAAAGGTGTTGATTGAGGATGTGTGGTATGTACCAGGGGTGAAAAACAACTTGATGAGTGTTGTCCAAACTGCTAGAAAAGGGGTATTCGGTGAATATGGAGGACAATGTGATGACCTGCTTTGATAAAAATAAGAAAATGATCTTCAGGCTCCACTGAGAAAGAACAGAACCTTCAAGGTGAAGATTGAAGGCCGGTGAAGCTCGGTGCTTGAGTGTTACAAAGACCGGGACGAGAGTGCATTGTGGCACAAGAGGTATGGTCACCTCAATTATGCGAGTTTGAGTCAATTGCAATCCAAAGGACTTGTACTCGGCATTCCAAAGGTAAATTTGCTAGTAGTGTAGCTTGTGAAGTGTGCATGAAGAGTAAACAATCTAGATTACCACTTTGCATCGAATTACCTCCAAGAGCAACACTTGCCTTGGGTGTGGTACATTCTGATGTGTGTGGACCTTTTGAGATTCCCTCTTTGGGAGGAAACAAATATTTTGTGACCTTCATTGATGAGTTTACAAGAATGATCTGGGTGTATTTGATTAAACAGAAAAGTGAAGTCTTTGATCAGTTTAAAAGGTTCAAGGCATATGCAGAAAAACAGAGTGGCTGCAAGGTGAAAGTATTAAGGAGTGATGGTGGTGGAGAGTACAGCTCCACCGAGTTCAAAAGGTTTTGTGACGAGCAGGGCATAGAACATGAGGTCACGCCACCCTATACACCCCAACACAATGGAGTAGCTGAGAGGAGGAATAGGATGATACTTGATATGGTAAGATGCATGCTTAAGCAGATGCAACTACCAAACACTCTATGGGGTGAGGCTGTGGCAACTGCAGTATACATTCTGAACCGATGTCCGACAAGGAGGTTGAAGAATAAGGTGCCTTTGGAGATGTGGAGTGGTGAGAAACCTGATGTAAGTCACTTGAAGGTATTCGGCACCCTATGCTACAAGCATATACCGGATGCTAGGAGAAGAAAGTTAGATGACAAGAGTGCCCCAATGATATTTGTGGGATATCATTCAACAGGTGGCTACAAATTGTATTGTCCTACAACCAATAAAGTGGAAGTTAGTAGAGATGTGATTGTAAAAGAACAAGAAAGGTGGAATTGGAATTCAAATGGAGTGACATCGGTTGAAATTGATAGTGCAATACTTGAAGAAGATCATAGTGAAGTACCAATGACAGGAGAAGTACACAGTCCGCATGAAGTTGAACAACAAGGGAATGATTCTCGACGACTGGGAGTGCGATGATGAAGTTCCAAAGACAGGCGAGCCACGAGAGACAGAGAAACTTACCATCTCGGCTCACTGATTATGAGCTAATTGCAGACGATTTGATAGACAATGATGGTGATTTACTGCAGTTTGCACTAGTAGCTGATACTGAGCCACTTAGTCATACTGAGGCAGTGAAAGATAAAGTGTGGAAGGCTGCAATGATGGAAGAGTTGAGTGCAATTGAAAGGAACAAAACACGGGAGTTAATCGTATACCTCCGTAAGAAACCGATTAGTGTGAAGTGGGTCTTCAAAGTGAAATCAAGCCCGATGGATCGATGGCAAGACACAAAGCTCGGCTTGTGGCTCGTGGATTCTGCAGGAAGGAAGGTCTAGACTACAAGGAGGTGTTTGCGCTGTAGCTGAGACATGAGACAATAAGATTAGTGATAGCTCTAGCATGCAATGGGGATGGACTATCTTTGCATCTAGATGTTAAATCGGCATTTTTGAATGGTGCACTGTAGAGGAAGAGGTGTATGTGACACAACCTCCCCGCTTCGAGATAAAAGGGAAAGAGCAAATGGTGTTTAAGGTTTGAACAAGGCTCTATATGGCCTTAAGCAAGCTCCAAGAGCTTGGAATAAGAAAATAGATGCCTTCTTTGGAAGTCGTGGATTTAAGAAGTGTAGTGTCGAATATGGAATATATGTGAAAACATCTAGTCGAGGTAAAATGATCCTAGTTTGCCTCTACGTAGATGACATCTTGATAACCTGGTATTTGTGAAACCGAGGTGAAGACTGTGAAGGAAAGGTTGATGGCGAGTTTGAAATGAGTGACCTAGGGAGAGTTGTGTACTTCACGGAATGGAATTCCTTTACACTCCTAAAGGAATAGTGTTACATCGTAAGAAATATGCAATAGAAGTCTTTGAAGAGGTTTGAAATGTTTGATTGCAAGCTTTGTTCTAACACCACCGAGGTAAATCAACTCGCTGATGATTTTTCGTGGTGATAAAGTCTTCGACAGCGTCGAAGTTGATTTCGTGGTGTTAAAGTCTTCGACAACGCCAAAGTTGATTCTCGTGGTGTTAAAGTTTTCGGCGTCAAGTGAATATCCAAGGTCTTTGAAGTTTTGGACTATGTTTGGTTCATTGATTTCGACTAGCCATAGTTCACGTTACTGTAATTGTTGTTTTGATTGTGAAATTAAGGGAGGATGTTGTAAATATATATAATTTCACAATCGGATTTAGGACTTGTTTTTAATACTACCTCGGTTGTGAGGTTAGTTTAGTCATTTGCTTTTATCAAGGGATATAAAAGCCCTTTCTGGTAATGTGCTTTAACCAACTTTCAATAATATTTTTTGTATTTACGCTTTTAGCGCGTTTCGTCCTTCTTGCGTCTTCGACTAGTGTATTTCGACTAAGCCATCGTCGTCTTCTCATCTCAGTTTAGCATCAATGATAGTGATGATGCATTAACACTACTACTGTAATAACTTTACCTAGGGTTACACACATTGCGCCTATAGGCTATAAGAAATGTTATTTTTTATTTTTAAATTCCTATTTGCTAACCAAAGTCAGACCTAGGCAATGACAGATCTAGAAACCCCCGTGAAGGAGGGAAGAAAAGGTCAATAGTTTATATAAAAAATACTGTATTTTAGTCTCTAATTAAAAATACAGTATGAATCTGCTCATACAAAAAGACCAAGGCAATTGGACTCCATGCCCACTGACCACAATTATTATAGTTCTCAAACAACAACATCCACTTGGCTGGTACATACATAGCACTCTTGTCTACAAAGATGGTGAAAACCAACAAAAGGAGTAGGTACGCCTGTGTAGTAAAAACCCAATTACCCATTATAAGTGTGGCATCCCCAAGAAATCAACCCCAGCTTGAATGGTCGTGTCAGCGTTAAAGGAACTTGGTGGGGTGTAGAACGAGCTAGCCAAGCGATGTGCGGATATAACAAGTTGGACATGTCGTCCAACATGATTGTCATTTCACCGAAGTGTAGGTGAAACGAGCTGGCCTATGTGTGTGTAGTATTTATTTATCATTTCATTTAGTACTCTGAATCAGACTCTCGCGAAGGAGTGTATTTTCAATGATATTATCGTAGAGACTGATTCTCTCACTGTTGCTTTCGATGCCGAACCATGTGGGGAAGCATTCGGTGGCGGCCGAGCCCCTCAGCTGCCCGTGTCAAGTCCCTCAATTCCTAATCTTGTCGTTCTCCTCCAAGCTCTTAGATAACGATCGGTCAAGCCGTGAACATTATTCATTAAAATTAAAACAAAAATGTAAAAAATAAAAAACAAGTGACCTCGAGAGCAAGGAAGCGGAGAGACATCCTCGAAAATTGAATTAATAGATATACGAAAATATCAGTATTTTTTGACAAAGAAAATATCAGTATTTTATATGCGGATACTTATAGATATGGGAAAAGATCTTGACAGTAAAGTGGATTCACCCATCCATCCGTGCGAGATAAAAAAAATAATGAAAATAAAAAGTCCACAACAAAAAAACAAAAAATGGGAAAAGCATTTTGCAGAATGCAACCAAAGTGAACCAAAGGTCCCAAAGCCAGCCAGCCACACCATAATATCTATATCTCCCAAAAACACAAACGTTGTCAACATAGTTGAGTTGCTTGAACCTTGAGGTGAGTGAAAAAGATGAAGTTATCAACGAAAGTTATTTCAAGTCCAGCTCGTACAGACAAGTTTCCTCCTCCATTGATGAGATTTTTAAGAACCAATGGTGGAAGTAGAAGCAGAAGGTCAAGGTCAAGTCCAATGTTCGTTCACCGCAAGAAAAACAACAACAACAATAACATTGAAACTACACAAGAACCTTCTTCCCCTAAAGTCACTTGCATGGGTCAAGTTAGAGCTAGACGCTCTTCTAAACAATCCAAATCTCCCACTCCCTCCTCCTCAAACCGCTGTTGCTGTCGCTCTTGGTGGATCCGTAAGCCCAATCCATGTCGATGTTGGGCCGTTTGGCCCAAATGGAACTTCTTTCGCCGAAAGCCCACGAAACCCAAACAAGAAGATGATGAAGAAGATTATGTTAAATCGGAATCTAATTTCCACCAAGAGGAAGAGAGAATAAGCGTCGATACTGCTAGTTTCGCTTCTATTTCTTCCACGCCGCCGAAAAACGCTTTGTTATTAACTAGGTGTAGATCCGCGCCGTACAGATCTTCTTCTCTTGCGAGTAGGTTTTGGGGTTCTCCACTCAGAAGTGAAGAAGAAGAGAAAGAAACGCAATCCACTTCTCTTGAATCAAGTTTACACTCTCAGAGTCAGAGACATTCTACTTCTGAAGAGGAATCACTTCGAGAGAGAATTGCTTCTTCAGTTATGAATTCGGAAAATGTTGAAGAGGGAGAATGTGAAGGTGAAGCGCGTCCTGTGATTCTGACTAGGTGCAAATCGGAACCGGCGAGAAGCGGTGAAAGACTTGATCCTGAGGTGAATATATTTTTATGGAAAAAAAGAAGGTTGGCTTTTGCTGGTATTACATTATCTCCTCTCCACATGCTTTCTGATTATTAATTAATTAATTCTTATTTTATTTACTGTATTTGCTTAATTTTTTTTCTTTTGTTTTTATGAAATTGTTAATTACTTGGTGGAATGGAATATATAATAGGCCTCAGTTTTTCTTTTCTTTTTTTACCTCTTCGTGTTGATATAATTACTTGTCTGCTTTTACACCTGAAGGATGTACTTTACTGTAATAATCTATTGTATATGTATGAGTCATATGAATGACAACTTAAAAATGTGTCTCTGAAAGAAGAAGCGTCGGAAGTAAATATTCACAGCTGTACATTGCATTTACTAGTATTAATTAAAAGTAAAAAATATAAAGTTTTTATTTATTTATTTATTTATATTTTTAATTAGTTGTCTCTTTCTTTGCTTTGCACCCGTTGCACAACAACAAAAATTGGTTTGTGGAGTTAATGCTTCTTTGTCACTACACAAGCTCGTTCAGTTTCTTTCTCTTAATAACGTTACGATTTGAGAACCTGAACTCTGGTTACTCTCATCTCTGCTGCAATTTGCTTTCACGTGCCGGGTTTTGTTTGTTTCGGTTATCCAACTTTTACTATAGCGGAATTAATGTCAAATTTAGCCCGTTAAACGGGCAAGGCAAATGCGTTCAATTCTCCTCCCTCTGTTTTTTTGTCGAGACCAATGTATCTATTTTCAAACGCAGCCGACTAATCTCTTCGTTAGATTGGAGACACTTTGAAGGGTGAGACAACAGATCCAAGATTTAAAGTTGATCCATACTCTAGGCGAGGATCGAACCTTCAACACTATTTAAAATAGAATTGATAAGAGTTGCCCGACCACCCATTGAAAGATGACGCCCTTGCCACATTGACAACCTTTTGCGGAGCTTATTGACCACCGGTTTTCAAGTTGAACTCCTTCTTGGGTTTGCCCCCATCTGAATACCCAAAATCTTGAAAAGAATAGACTTTGATCGACAATGGATAAACGTTGAAACCGAATTCAAGAAATCATTTGAAACATTAATCCCAATAAACTCGGTCTTGTGAAATTTAACCTTCAACCCCAAGACAAGTGGATTTAATACTCCAAATAGAAGCGGTTGAATTTATTAAATAGAAGTTGATTGACTCCAATATTAGTGTTTTATCTTTATTAGCTATAAAAAAATAGCTGTGCATTTAGAGCACCCTAATGAAATTCAGTTTAGAGCAAATTTGTTGGATAGACGACCTCTAAATTTAGTCACAAACTTAAATGCAGCAGTTGTTATCTTCTCCTAGATTGCAGCGAGTTGTTTGAATTTTGCTATTGTTAATGGCATGTGAAACTGTGGAAGTAGCACTTATATAGGAGGATGAAGTGACAGCAGAGTTGATTATTACTTGTTCACAACGGGTGGTCCAATTCTATCCACGCTTTTGTAGTTACTGCATTAATTCTATCTCGTTTCTTTCTATTGCGTATGAATATGATGGATGGACCACTCTCTGAACGGAATATTTGAACCTGACGAAGCTATTTGGAAACCTGTTCTTCATTTACTTTTTTATTTTCCTTCAGATATTTTCACCACACAGGAAAGTTCAATTTTGTGGCGATTCCGTACTAAATAGTAGCAATTTATGTGCATACTAATCTTCATTTTTAGTGGAGATGCACATGATCCACTTGATGGTGTTGGAATTGAATTAGGAGAGATATCTCTTAATGAACTAGAATTGGAAGCAATGTTATTTTTTGATGATGGAAATAGAGGAGAGGAGAATGACACAGTTAATGTTAAGTAGTGAATAGTAGGTAATTCTATAGAGCCTAAACTTCTTTTGGATATGACTTAGGAGATTGTTTTTCGCTATACTCTAACTTGGGTAGTAAACTGTATATCTTTTGTGACATGTACGTAGGAGGAATAATAGGTTTAAAAATGGGTTGAGAAAAGACATTTAACTATGCTTACTTATTTTTTTTGGATACCATGTCATTGGTGTGCAGTTTTCACTGACTTTGTCGATGACTAATCTACACCGATGAACTTGGTTGGTCACGAGTACTCGGCTTTGCCGGCCCGTATGGTTCTCTCATCCCAGTAGAGTTTTTGTCACACCCAAGATTCGAACCCGAGACTTTGGGTGGGATCCGAGTCCAGTTACTACTCGAACCAACCCTTGTTGGTACTATGCTTACTTAGTTTGATCACAAATATCTTTATGTTTTATATTTTTAAATTTTAGTTTAATTTTTTTTATTGAAGTATCCCTGTCATATCGTATTTTGATATTCAAAATTTTCCGATATCGATGTGTCGTATTGTATCCGGACTTCGTAGGTGTACACTTCTTTTTCCTTTTTTATAGATAAAAATATAAGGCTGATGATTTTTCTACCTCCATATTGGCCTACTTACCCCTTAAATTTTGTTTATTCCCATTTTACCCTCAACTAAATAATCAAAACTTAATCCAGATTTTTTTTTCCTGAATTTACGTGTTAAAAGGTAAATCCCAAATTCCAAATTTATCTTTTAAGACATAAATCCTGAACCTGATTTTTTCATTTCGAATTTATGTGTCAAGACATAAATCCGGAAGTTAATTTTTTTCATTCCAAGGCATAAATCCGGAAGGTATTTTTTACAAAAATAATTTTAATTAATATCGTTAAAAAAATGGTTTTGTTTACCTTTAGACTGCTGAACAAATTGGCGTCGTCGCAGAGGATCTCTAATTAGGGATTGCCAACTTAATAATCTCCACCGATAATACTAATGTTTTCCTTTGTATTTTTGTTGTGTTACAAGCTTGTTACAAGTTCAGTCTCTTCTTAGTTTTAGGGTTCTAGGGTAAAAGTCGGTTTTCGGGCAATCTTCTCTGATTGTCCCGAATCATAGCTCAAAATCCAAAATTCCCTCGTTTACTATTTTTTATTAATTTTCAGAATTTTTCATAATCTCAAAAAAATTTGCATACTCGATTTTATTAGATTTTTAGTGGTGTTTCTATAATTTTTAGATTAGGTTTGATATGTTTTTTATTGTTTGCCTTAATATATATATCATAACTATATTAATTCACGAGTTGTACACCTAAGCGTCCACGTAGGACCAATCACAAAATGACACACACATCTCCTGAGAAATACGTGGCACGCCAACTGTCTGTTCACCAGCAACCGTTGATCTATTCGACGGTTCTCCTTCCATCACGTTTGAATCCTAATGTTTTTATTGCACATTAACAACTGACAGTTTCAAAATATATTCCTTTAAATGCATTGAATCCTATGTCTTTATTTCACAATTGAATCCTATGTCTTTAAATGCATTGAATCCTATGTCTTCAATTCACATTAACAGCTGACAATGGCAATGGCGAATAACCCTGACCATCACATTAACATTAATCATCTGGACCAAAATGACAATGGCGAATAACCCTGAACATAACGTTTCCAAAATATATGCCTTTAAATGCATTGAAATTAATGTCTTTATTTCACATTAACAGCTGACAGTTTCAAAATATATCAATTAAAATGGGACAAGATGAGACTAGACTTTTTTAATGTTGATAATCACACACTAACCAACTTCAAATTCTTCCCTTTCCACACTCTCTAAAGCTATATCTCACAAACTTCAAATTCTTCCCTTTCCACACTCTCTCTTTGCAACACTCAACGTTCAGAAAATCCCACCAAAAATATACATGATGCTATATACTTCTCTCTCTACAAAGTTTTGTTTATTGTTTAAAATCACAAGCTAGACTTCTCTCTGGAAATAACAAAGACAACAGGTGGGAGAAATCAAATTGAAGATTTGATATAATGTTTGTTCCTTCCTTTGGCTTTGACCGAGTTTTGCTATGCGTGATAAGTTGTTCAAGTTGGTTTTATGTTTCTTAATGAGAAGGAAATTTGTTAGTTTATTGAAATGTATTTTGTTTACTGCATATGGGATTTATTTTATTCCTTTGTAAGTTGTGGAAGGTTGTTGCAATTATGGGGTTACCAATTTATTAGTTTTCCTTGAATTGAGAGGAATTGGTAGAAAACACATATTATATATTGTTGCAACATGGAAATCAGATATGAAATATATGAGAATTATGCAAAACATTATGCAACATGTTTAAAATTTCATTTTTTTTACATAGGTACTTGCTCCACTCTGGATCCTCACCTTCCATCCTCCCTAAATCTTCCTCCTTCCTCTCTATCTCTCTCTTACTTTCACTCTCTCTCATCATGAAAAAATTATAAATAAATGATGAGAGAGTGAAAGTAAGAGAGAGATAGAGAAGAAGGAGGGAGATGTAGGGAGGATGGAAGGAGAGGATTCAAGTCCGTACTTGCTCAAGTTGCGTGTTATGGACGACACAGGCCACACCGTTTCTGTTTGAACTCTTTGAGATTAGTTTGAACTCTTGAAATACTTCTTGACTTATTACATTATTTGAAAGGTTTAATTACTATTTAGGTCCCTAAATTATTTGAGAATTTTTAAATAAGTCTCTGAACTAAAAAAAAAATTAAGTCCCTGAACTAATATACTTTTTCTATAAGCAAAAATTGTATTGAATAGATTACAATGGGTACTCTAACTCATGGTACAAGTCAATATGCATTCTAAACAAAACACATGATTAATCCACCTACAATACAAAGTACTCCTACTGAAAAAAAAACCTCCTACCCCATTACCAGAACCTAACATATTTCATAGACCACTCTATTAGTCAACAGTAACATAATGTGTGACATGTCATTCACTTAATCTCCATGTCATCAGGGGAGGAGGGTATTAGACCCATGGGGTAGCAATGGCAACCCCATTAAATTTCAAAATTTGTTAGCCTGCATATGACATGATGATGCATGAGTAATTAACACATGATGATGCAATGTTGACATGATGATGCATGATGATGATGCATGAGTAATTAACACATAGTCAGTTTAGGGATTTATTTAAAAATTGTTAGTAACTTTAGGAACCTATTTAAATAATATACTATGCCATGTCAACATTGACGGGCCGTTGACTAACAGTAGTTTAACGGAAGGACCTGATTAAAAAAAGTATATTAGTTACGAGACACGAGTAAAAACTTTTTTAGTTTAGAGACCTATCTAAAAATTACTAAATAGTTTAAGGACATACAGAGTAATTAAACATATTTGAAATTCTACTGAACAATCCCCCGTTTACCATGTTCAAAGTATAATGTATACACGTGCATCGCACGGGTCATACGCACTAGTATATATATATATATATATATATATATATATATATATATCATTATAACTTTTAAATTTACGTATTTTTTAATTTTTTTAAAATTGACTTCCGGATTTTATGTTTTACAAATATTTCAAGAATGCAGTTTTGATTTATCTCGTAATAATAGATAAATCCAGAAGTCACTTTTTAGATTTATCTCCTAAGGATAAATCCAGAAATTATGCGATGTTTTTATTTTAAAAAATGATAAGGGGTTGGAAGATCGAAACATTTTGGGGGTAAGTGGTTCAATAAGGGGTAGAAAAATCATCACACAAAAAATAAACAGGCGATGCACAAAGTATGAATGACAAAGTGGTCAGTTTGTCCTATATTGATGAAGTGAATTTAGACCCTCATCAACCTGCTATGGGTTGACTTGCACACAAAAAACAATAGAAATAAAATAAAGAATAGAGGAACAATGATTTAACATTGGCGGGTTAGCATGTTGTCCCACCCCAAAATGGTGATTTGGTTAATTAATCGGCTACAAAACTATAAATATAGAAAAAAAAGTAATAAAAAGATTCATTTCAATGAAACCAAAAAAGAAGAGAAAACCCAAGAGCACTTGGATGAATGGTAGTGGTCTCTTGGGATCAAATTCATCATTGGGCATGCAGCAGTGTTAAATTTTTTGAGGGAGAGTTTTGCCGTCCATTGGCTGAGTAGATCCCATCTAAATTTCCTTTTCAGGAGACGCCATCTAATATGTTGTCATTTAGGCAAACTGGAATAGAAGAGATAGTATCTGACACATGGGAAGGAAGATGCGCATACAAAATGGAGGAAGATGCGCATAAGGTCAAATCAATATCATGAATATACATACCATTTTGTTCACTGAGCTTTCCATGGCTAGTCCAAGGCAGTCCAAAAGGAGGAAGAACCATTATCGAGTCGAAACTCATAACCATCTCTCAACTCAAACTTTGCTTTCATGATAGAATTCCAAACGATGGACCCCAGTTTCTTAGGAATGTCAAGGAACTGGACATTGTCACCTATATATTTCTGCTTCATCATTGATACCCAAAGTTTATCAATGTTACTTTGCGTATTCCAAACTAGCTTTCCTAACATAACTATGCTGGACTCCCTAGACATACGAATTCCCAGGGCAAAATAGAAGAAAGAGTGACACATGCAAAAAATTAAATTTTCTAAATTTTTAAGTAGAGTGAAAAAGTAATTTTGAGGAGCGCCATTTTCTCCCACTAAGTGCATATAAAAAGCAACACTAAACATTTTTGACTTTAGACCACGCCAATCTTTGTCACAGCTAAAAAACCGTGGCTTGAACAAGGAATAAGCCACGCGTTTACAAATGTGGACAATGAGATAGTTATTAGGCCACAGTTTCATTAACTTGTTGTTAGGCTATGGTTTAAAACACGTAAAACCGTGGACTAAACAATTTTATTTAGAGACCACAGTTATAAAACCGTGGACTAAAACTAAATTTGACCAAAACAAGTATTTACTAAGAAAACCGTGGACTTTTATAAAAAAAAAACAAGAAAACCGTGGACTATTTGTAAAAAAAAAAAAACCGTGGACACATGTTGGTAACTAAATCTGAGTTACAACTCCTTAAACCTCATTTTTTTTTTTTGACAAAGAACCTCTCATTTTCTCTATCACAGAGAAGTGAGAAATCTCTTCACCCTCTCTCTCTCACTTTGTCTCTTCACCCTCACCCTCCACTCTCCTCCCTTGACCTTCGCCCTCTTCTACCCTCTTCCATCTTCGTTCTCTACTCAAGTGGCCACCACGATAGCATGTCCTTCTCCTTCACCTCACGCCTCTCCTCTCCATTTCGTCTCTAACCTGTTTCTCCGCTTCTCGCCGCAGCTGCGTCGCCTCCCTCCTCCCGCTCCTACCTCCTGAAGTGGATCACCACCACAAAGATAATCGCCCTTCTAAGTATTTTGATATTTATTTTACTGATTTAGGGTTTCTTTGATTTAGGGCTTTCTTTGAAATAGGGATTTATCGGTTGTTGTTTGTTTGAATTTGGGCTTTAACTGAATAAGGATTCATCAGTTGTTGTTGTTGGATTTATAAGTTGTTGTTGTTGTTTACAGAATTTAGGGCTTTGCTTAAAATAGGGTTTTCCTTTAGATTAGTGTTGATTTTACTATTCCATAGTTATCAATTCTAACACTGTATCCGTAACTTTCTGCACTTTCTCAATTTTTGCTTCATTAGTTCTCTGGAAATGTAGGCTTTGACGTGTTTCATACATTGGTGACTTTGATATGTTTGCAATTAAAAAAGGTATTGCTTGAATAATCACATGAATTCTAAAAATTTGTGCATTCTGTACTTATTAATACTCCTCTGCATTGGGTAAATTCTGAATTCTAGATGTGTTTAGGCTTTTAGGGCATTCCTTATTAATACTCCTCTGCATTGGGTTTATATAACATTGTTCTATTACTTTTAGGTTCAAGAGCTGCAAGCCAAAGTTACAAACAAAGTTTTCTTTGATATAGAAATTGGGGAGAACTCATTGGAAGGATTGTTTTTGGCCTATTTGGAGATGTTGTTCCCAAAACAACCGAGAATTTCCGAGCATTGTGCACAGGCAAGCTATCAATTTTTTCTACAAAGAATATTCTTGTCGTAGTCATGTGATTTTATCCTGGTGAAATGGGTTGTGTGACATGCCATTTATGCATCAAATTTAATCGCCTACGT
The DNA here is from genome assembly GCA_020916435.1 of Oxytropis ochrocephala. NCBI lineage: Eukaryota > Viridiplantae > Streptophyta > Magnoliopsida > Fabales > Fabaceae > Oxytropis > Oxytropis ochrocephala. Next base: position 108,164,719 of record CM037091.1, on the reverse strand, counting down.
GCGGGAGAGAAAGGATACTGATTACAAAGGAAGCTACTTCCATCGTATAATCAAAGATTTCATGATTCGGGGAGGACTTCACTTTGAAGGAAACGTGAGCACTCTTTATTTTTGTTAATATGCTTGGATGCATATATATATAATTGTATGTATGTATGTATCCATGCTAATGTTCAGATGCTTGATTTCACACCGCAATGTGTGTGCATTGTGAAAGGGTGATACTTTGTTTCCTTTACTTCAAATATGTTTTAATTTGTTGCGAGGAACCGGTGAGTCGATATCTACGGCACTAAATTTGAAGATGAAAATTTTGATTGTATGTCTCTGTTTGTGCTTGATCAAGTAATATTGAGTTTTAAATTTTTAATTAGTAATTGGTGTTCCAAAATATTTTTCTCACTCGTTATTCCCATTTAAACTTGATAAGTTAACCTTCTTCGATTGAACTTTCAATGGATAATCGATATCTAGCTAACATGTGTGGGAAAAAATCCTTGCGATGAAACATGTTGGTCCTCGAGTTTTGAGCATGGCAAATCTTTGTCCTAATACCAATGGTAGCCAATTTTTATTTGCACTCAGTAAAGGTGAGAGACATGTGCTAGCCTTCTATTCTATCACTTTAAGAATCGATAAAGCGTTTATGCTATTATGCATGTGTTTTCTCGAATTGAACTTTCCAACCCGCACTCCCTTTTACAAACAAGGAAGTTTCGATAATATTATTTTCAAAGGATAACTCAAAACATGAAAACATGTTTGTTATATTGCTCCCGAGTATGGTGGTGGAGGACAATTAGCTGAAAAATGTGATGTGTATAGTTTTGGTGTTCTGCTTTTAGTTTTAATTCTTTGGGAGAAGGCCACTTCAAGTAACAAAGATCACCAATTTCGAAATTTGAGAGAGCCAATTTAATTTCATGGGCTAGACAACTTGCTCATAATGGAAGGCTTTTAGAACTTGTTGACCCTTCAATTCATTCATTGGATAAAGAACAAGCATTGCTATGTATCACCATTGCTTTGTTGTGTTTGCAGAGATCACTCAGTAAAAGGCCTTCAATGAAAGAGATTGTGGGTATGCTTTCCGGTGAAGTCGAACCACCTCACTTGCCATTTGAATTCTCACCATCACCACCTTCTAATTTCCTTCACAAATCCGTAAAGAAGGCTCGGTGAGTTGAAGTTTTGCTTAGCGTTTAAGTGAACGAGTGAGTGAGTCTTCTTGTTAATGTTATTATCATTATCATTAACTTTTCAGAATTTGTTGTTTTTTTATAGGTCAACTCTAATTCTATTCACCATTTGTAGAAACTAATGCAGAGAAAAATAGTGACTTAGAACTTAGAAGCCTTGCATAAATCCATTTTTTTCTTCTTTTATGTGTTTTTTACCCCCACCCCTTTTTCCTATAACTGTTCATTCTGACTTGGTTATTGCCTTTTAATCTGAAAGAACTTTTTACTAAACCTTGAGCGGATGAATCATGTTTGCTTTGGACATTGCAGGTATTTTGTTGACTAATCTATTCGGGAAAACCATTTTGATGAACAAGAAAACATAAAGTTCATGAGGAGGTGGATGAAGCTGAAATGGATAATAGCTCTTTATTTGTTTAGATTTTTTAAACACTTCTGCTAAATCTAATGTAAATTTTGTTTTTATGTTGTGGACAAGGTTTTAGTTTGATCGCAAAAAGTTTTGCAATGTACTTATTATAACACTTTTAGTAGCAATGAATATATTGTTTGGAGATGTCTACTTAAGATTGTTTATTTGATATTTTATGTGGGAGATTAAATTTAATTTGGCAAAAGAGGAAAACAGAAATAATATAAAAAATTGGACTTCAATTTATAGGCCACGGTTATTTATGTGTAGCCAATTGAAAACTGTGGCTTAAACCTATAGGCCATGGTTATTTATGTTTGGCCAATTGAAAACCGTGGTCGGAAGGTAGACTACTAAGCCGTGGCCTGTTTTAATAACTATGCCCACGGTTTTAATATTTCGTGGCCTAATGGAATAGGCGACGGCCACCTAGACAGCGCCTAAACAACCGTGGCCTAAACTTCCAGCCACGGTTTTTTAACTTGCAGCCACGGTTTTATGATGTTGCCTAAAGCCAAAAATGTTGTAGTGCAAAATAATTTTTTTACATATTTAAAGTTATATAAAAAATTAATACCAAATAAATTATATAAAAAGTGTAGTATTAAAAAATTAATAAAACTAGTAATTAAGCAAGTTGATATTTATAAAAAAGTTAAACAAGTTCTTAAAATTAAACCAATTAATGAGTGACTAACTGCATGTGAAACTTCATTTCTCTATCATTTGCAAGAATACACCCACCATTTTGAACATTGAAGCGATGATTGTCATTTAGGCACAACAATTGGAGTTAAGGTCTTTTCAAGTACTTGTTGTATCAAGTAGAGAAAAGAGTGAGACCTGCAAAAAAAAATGCAATGAATGTTATTGTTGAGTTTGAATCCTCACAAGTAGTTCTGGGACAATTTCAGAGAGAAATTGACACAAACAAAAAGATAACGCTATTTATTGCATTTATTATTATATTGTCTATGTGTCACTCTTTCTCCGAAATTGTCACACAAATACTTATGAGGATCCGCACTTATTAGGGAAAATCCCAAGTCCCATATTGACTAGTAATAAGGTCTCTAGAGGGTTTATATAATGAAGAGGCAACATTCACCTTATAAGCCGGTTTTATGGGGTTGAGTTAGGCCTAAAACCACATTCTAAGATGGTATCCGAGCCTATCCTAGATCTATTGGGCCACCTAGCTACCATTAAAAAAAACACGTTACAAGCCCAAAAAAAAAAAGTGCTACGCGTGAGGGGGTGTATTAGGGAAAATCCCAAATCCCATATTGACTAGTGATAAGGTCTCTAGGGGGTTTATAATGAAGAGGCAACCCTCACCTTACAAGCCGGTTTTATGGGGTTGAGTTAGGCCTAAAACCACATTCTAAGAGCACTCATTATTATCTTTTTGCATATATCACTCTGTCTCCTACTTGATAGAACAAATACTTGAGAGGATCTTGACTCCAACAATTGAGGTCTCAACGAAAGAAAATGGGTGTCCATAGTGTTAAGTGATGGTCCATTTATCTCAACGTTTAATTCTCTCATTCTCTTAATTTCTTTAAATCATGATGATGAGAGTCCGGCCTCTAGATACACTAAGCAAATCATATGTGTGTTTGTTCAAAAATGACAATTTCAAAGAAAAATAATAATGTTCAAAATTTCTTTAATTAATTAATGCACGCAACTTAATTTCGTGTACACTTACTTTATCGCAACTTAAAGTTTTTCTTTACCTTCTCACACTTTTAAGTTTTCTGCACTTCTCCTACCCTAAAACCACATTTCTCTTCTCCTTCGCTCTTCCCACAACAGTCACATCTACCCGACAAGAATCTTTGATTCCCAAACCGAATTCGAGTCTCGGAGAGATTTAAATCATACGACCATTGGCAACTCATACGAAATTACCAATTAACTAGTTTTGATTTCACACTTCGCTTGGTATCCCTACACTTTATTTGTTCACAAATAATTTAGAATGGGGGTAATACCCAATTTAGTCTCTGACTTTTCAAAAATGTTCAATTTTGTCCTTGACTTTTCACATATGTCAATTAAGTCCTCAACATTTACAAATGTGTGTCAATTTGGTTCTTCTGTCAACCATGGTTAGTTACAAAGCTGACGTGACAAATGTTATAGGGGCCAAGCTGACGTGGCACATGTGAATATATTATATCCTAATATAAATATCAACTTTATTTTTCTTATTTTTGTTATGGATCCTACTTCTAAAGTCTCTCAAGCATATATCATTTACCATCCACTTACTGGTCAATGTGTTCAAGTTAATGACAAGAATGAACTTGAAATTGGTAGTTGTGACTTGTGAGAATCAAAATAGATGGATTTATCATGAAGATGAGTCTCAAATCCTTTTGAATGGCACTAATAAGTTCTTAATTGCTTCTAGTGAAGGGTTTATGTAACTTAGTATTAATTTGGTCACTGACGTATATAACTTAGTATCAATTTGGTCCTCGTAACAAACAATTTTTTTAAAAAAAACATCAATTTATAGCCTCCAAAATTTGTGTGACTTGGCATGCTGACATGAATTTTTTATTTTTTGGTAGTGTCAATTTGGTCCCTAACATTTGTCAAGTCAGCTTTGTAACTAACCATGGTTGACAGAAGGACCAAATTGACACATATTTATAAATATTGAGGACTAAATTGACATATGTAAAAAGTCAGAGACTAAATTGAACATTTTTTAAAAGTCGGGGACTAAATTAAATATTATGCGCCAAACCAAATTTCCCCACCATCTTCTATTAAACTCCACGCGAGTTTTGATGAAAATAAAGGAACAAAGACCTACAAATATGACCTACAATAAGATGACTAAATACAAATGATTGTTTTCTAAAGCAACCTAAAAAGTTAAAAATGAGATATATATGTGGGTCTTAATTTCGGTACCCCCCTCATTCCCTCCCACACCCCCATAATGTCTCAAATGGACAAAAATACCCCTGAAAATTTACAAAAATTACATGGTTTTGTTAAAAAAAAAAAAATTACAAATTTGAATTACCTCTAAAATTTCTAATTACCTCAAAAAATAATGGAATTTCGGATTTACCTGTAATTAGAAAGATTTTTTGAATTACCTCGAAATGAGGTAATTCCGTTCACAAATTGTGAACCTAATTACCTATTTACGAGGTAATCTCAAAATTTAATTTTTTTTTTTCGAACGATAATTTAGGCTAAAAAATCGGTTTTGGACAACATACTCGGATCGTAATGAAACCACGCCATTAGAAGCGAAATAAATCAAGAATCAAGACTCCCTAGAAGGAACTTCTTACGGGACAACAAATTTCAAAATCCCAAATTCCATCGTTTACTATTTTTTACGATTTTTTTAATTTTTCATAGTCTCCAAAAATCTTAAAAATTTGTATAGCCTTATTTTGGTTTTGTTAGATTTTTAGTGGTGTTTTTATATTTTTTAGAGTAGTTTTGACTATTTTTAGTAGCCTTTTAGTAATAAAAATTAAAACAAATCGTATATATACGCATCAAGGCGTCCCGGATTGGCCCGATGCCTAGATGTCGCCCATTCACCTACTTCACGTGCTTATTTTCACTCATTTTTAGACATTTTGGACCCATAGTTGTATTTGTACTCCTATTTTATGTTGGTCATTTTATATATTTTGACGTATTGTTATTAAATCGTAAATCGTTAGTATCGTATTTCCAATAAAACGCGTTTAAATCTTAAGACCAAAAAATACAAACTTTTTTAAAAAAAAATATAAATTTCGAATTACCTTTTTAGAGGTAATTCAAAATTTTATTTTTTGAACCGAATTACCTTTTTTGAGGTAATTAGAAAATTTAATTTTTTTTTTTTTTTAAAAAACGCAGGGGTATTATTGGCATTTTTGGTATTATGGGGGTGTGGGTGATAATGAGGGGGGTACGAAAACAAACACCCTATATATGTGGGTATATGTTATGGAAGTATTAATGTCCCAAACCAACTCATCCACGTCGGTACCTTGCAACTTATTGCTGTGTCGATTGTGACTGTTTCAATATTGCCAAAAAAGAAAACAAAAATAAAGAGGAAATTTAATTTAATTTAATTTACACTCTTGACTCTTGGTTGTGCCTTTGCCATGTTTCTTCCGTGAACTTCAGTCCCCACTCCTTAAAAACCCTTTCTCTATAAATCATCCAACTTAGTATTTTCTTCTTACTTCTCTTAGTTTTTAACCAAGAAAGTTGTGCATGTCACATATATGGAGCGTAGATCCTGCATCTTCTTCACTAACTTCTTTCTCTTTCTCATCCTCACTCTCCCTTATTTCTCAAGAGGTTTGAAGTTTGAACGTAAATAATTGTATTACAAATTAATTATACTCTCTCTTTCCATTCTATATAATTATTATTAACTTGTATTGTTGAAGGGGGGCCGCAACGGGAAGGATTGGATTCAGAGATTTATGAGATTGACTATAGAGGTCCAGAGACCCACTCGTCGGTGCCTCCACCTGATCATAGCAAAAAAACTGCAGCTGCAACCAAAACTATGGGCTTAAGGGGTAGTGATCCTATCATGGAGCAAAAGGCAAGTTTTAATTAATTATTCTCGGTTGATTTTATCATTCATCGTGATCTATATCTCAAAAAATCATTCATCATGATTTAATTTTGAATCAGATACATCAACTTTTGTTGACCACCGTTTGATTATATTATATAACAGAGGGAATATTATGTATAAAAGGATAAGGAAGATTAGAAAAGGTGTATGTGCAATTTTACTTTGAGTACTAATTAGGATATAATGTTAATTAGATGTAATTATTACTTAGTTATCCACAGATAGCTGTGTAAGGGCTGCAGTAAAAGTTTAGGCAACAGTTATTTTGGTAGTGAACGAAGCCAAACAGTTCTCTTGATTGAATACTATTCCCAATTTGATTATATTAGAAAGTTAGTTTAGAAGTTAGTTAAAGTTAGTTTTTTATTGTAACAACTTTTATAGTTTGTTAATTAGTTGATGACAAAAAAAAAATAGTTTGTTAATTAGTTAGTTGAAATTTTGTATTTCCTCTTATACTAGTAGGATACCACAAGATGCATACATGCTTTCACCATATTCTTTTTCATGAACGAATTTAGAGCATAATTTAAATAGTGCTGACAAAGACTTCGTGAAAAAAGACAAATTTAAAGTAGTTAAAAAATGAGTCTCAAATAAAAAATTAGATAAATATTAAAATCTAAAAATGTAAAAGGCTTAAATATCATTTACCCCCTGCAAATATCACCATAATCCATTTACCCCCCTGTAAAATAAAAAGTTTTAAAATACCCCTTGCAAATATAATCAGCTTTTTGCTACCCCCTGCACAGAGGGTAGCAGTAAACGATATATATTTTGAGGGGTAAATCATAAAACGGTTTATACCCATTATACACTTAACACTGTCAATATAATCTAACAAAGAGGGGGTAACAGTAAATGATTTATATTTGCAAGGGGCATTTTAAAACTTTTTATTTTACAGGGGGGTAAATGGATTATGGTGATATTTGCAGGGGGGTAAATGATATTTAAGCCAATGTAAAAGTATCATTTAAAAACAATCTGTGCATTTATCACGTGTTCTTTTATATATTAGTGTCAATGTTGTTATCCCGTGTTTTTTTTATATATCAGTGCAGCTATCTCGTGTTTTTACATACATCATTACAATTTTCCCGTGTTTTTTTATATTTCAATAAAGTTATCACGTGTTTTTTAATATATTATCTCATATTTTCAATCGATTATTTTAGTTGATTAATAGATTATAGTAGACAGTAACAGATAGATGGTAGATTATCAAATATTCCAATGAAGTGTTTTTTATATATTAGTGCAGTTATCCCGTGTTTTTATACATATCATTGCAATTATATCGTCGTGTTTTTTTACATATTAGTGTAGTTATCCCATGTTTTTTTATATATCAGTGCAGTTATCTCATAGTTTCAATTGATTATTTTAGTTGATTAGTACATTAAAGTAGATAATAAAAGATAGATAGTAGATTATCAAATATATCAGTGCAGTTATCCCGTGTTTTTTTATATATCAGTATAGTTATCTCGTGGTTTTTATATATCAGTATTGTTATCTCGTGTTTTAAATATTAATCAGTAGTTGAAATAGTCATTAAGTTTTCATTTTTTGATATATTGATATCGTGTTTTTTATATATCAATGAAGTTATCCCGTGTTTTTATATATTAGTGCAGTTATCTGGTAGTTTAGATTGATTATTTTAGTTTATTAGTAGATTTGATTTGATTTTCGAAATTTGAAAAAGAAAAAAAATAAGGGAAAGTTAAAATAAATGGGAGTGAGAAGAAAGTGCGTTGGGAGAATAAATTTGAAAAAGAATGTGATAGTAAATTTCAATGTTGCCCTTAGTTAGATGAGTTGTCAAATAAATAGGAAAACTTGTTTGAGTAATTTAAGTATGGTTTGTTTGTATAAATAGATATTAGATTAGATTAGTAGATAGTGGGTAAAGAGAGTTTGTGAGTTTAATTTGAATTTTGAATTTTGAAAAAAAAAAGAGTAAGAGAAAGTAGAAAAAAAATGGGAGTGATAAGAAAGTGCATTGAGAGAAGAAATTTGATAAAAGTATGATAGTAAATTACAATGTTGTCCTTAGTTAGATGAATTGTCAAGTAAATAGGGATACTTGTTTGAGTAAATTAAATGTGGTTTGTTTGTATAAATAGATAAATAGATATTAGGTTAGATAGTAAATAGGATTAAATTGTAGATTATTTAATATTAATTTAATTATATTAGATTATATAGTGGATTAAAAATAATTAGGAAAAAATACTTAAATAAAGGGTGTGAGGCCACTAATAATAGATGTGTAAGAAATAAGAAATATTGAGAATGTGAGATTGAAAGAGAGTGAGTGAGGAAGTAAGAGAAAGTAGAATTGAAAAATTATAAATAAAATAAAAATGATGATGTGTTAAAAAAGTAAGATGTCTAAAATTATAATTTTGTAAGTTGTTTGTTTGTATAAAATAGATATTAGATTAGATTAGATATTAAGGAAGACTTTTATTGTAATAGGGTAGGTCTACCTTATTTGAGTTTAAGAACTGGTTTTTGCGCAAAGGTTTTGATTTATGTCATTCCTTGCTTTTCTGTCCTTTTATCATCGTTAATGCTTCTGTGTATTGCAGGTTAATAAAGTCCATGGATGAAAAAATTTACAAGTGTGAACCAGGACTCCATGCTCAAGTATAGATGGAATATTTTTCTTTATTGTACTTGGAATTTTACATCATGTTCTTCTCACATGGATTTCATTAAAATTTTCATCCTATACTACATATTTTTTCAGTTTTAGTTTCTGTAAAAAAAATTAAGGTACCTATGCAAAGTTATTAGTAGTCCTCATTGATTTTGTTTTAATCATATCATAATATTGGTCTTTTTGTGTTAAAATTTGTCGTATATGGTTTCTATTAAATATTCTCATTTCTCATAATAATTAAAATATTCTCACTCGAGTCGTCTCCTTATATATCACTCAAAAGCCTAACATTAGAATGATCTTCAGAAGCTTCAATCTGGTTCAAACAATGTCAGTCACACCTTGAAAAGCTCATACAATACTAAGGTACTCATGCTTCCTTTGAGTGATCAAGTCAAAAATCTTCAAGAGAAACAACTTAAAAGCCCCATTCAAAAGCTTTTGAGTTTTTAAAGCTTAACTCTAATACAAGTGATGGAGACAATTGTACTTTGACACAGCTCTTTCAAAAAAAATTAGATGTTTTAATAAAAAAAATTAATTTGGTAATTGATAAGCGCCAAAGTAATGTGAATCTATAGAGGTAATTTTCAGGTGTAATTATGTATCTTTTTAGTTAAGAAATCTACTTTGGTTTTGTTGAATAGTTAAGAAATCTACTTTGGAAGAACTTTAAGACACTTTAGATGTATTTTAATTTGGACACTTAGAGGCAAAATTCGTAGCTTCTAGGCATTAACAATAGTCTACATAAGTTACATACGATTCTGTACTCCTAGTGTGCGCCCCTACAAGTTCCACACAGAACCAAACGCCGAGTTATGAAGTTTTCATGCCCTAACAGAGCTTAGAACGACCAGACATGGGAGTACAATCGTACCATAACGGGTACACGACTCAACATCAAATTTCAAGCCATGTACAACCATAAATGTGTCGGCAAAGTCATACACGATATGGTACGATTGTACATGGCTTTGCCGACACATTTATGGTTGTACATGGCTAATAACTTATCCTTCATGAACCCTTTTAGCATGACAACAATACTTCATCTCACTCTACTTGAAACTCTACACCGTCTCAACAATTTGCTCTCAAAAATGCAGTCAACGAAACTAAATTTGGGCACTCACAAGGGTGTTAGAACAAAATTAAATTGAAAAGAGTGTAAAATCACACTCAGTACTTCTTTGATCGGCTTTCCTTATACAACTCAGTTCATTTTCTCTTATCAACAAACATAACAAATTCCAAACTTATTACAACAGTATAAATGGACTGGGCCAAGTCCAAACAAAGCCCAAACACACAAACCAGAATACACGCCCAGTTTACTTACATCCTAACACAGGGTTCCAAATGACTCTATTTTTAGAAAAGCGTTGGGATGTAGATCAATTTGAAAATTTGGTCATTATGTAATGTGGTACTTCAACAACTACGATTGTACATCACTCATTATGAGATGAAGTATTGTTGTAACAAATTTCAATTTAATTTTGTTCTAACACCCTTGTGAGTGCCCAAATTTAGTTTCGTTGACTGCTTTTTTGAGAGCAAATTGTTGAGACGGTGTAGAGTTTCAAGTAGAGTGAGATGAAGTATTGTTGTCATGCTAAAAGGGCTCATGAAGGATAAGTCATTAGTCTTTTATGAGTGTTTCATTCGGTTAAAGAATTGGGAGTTAATATAATCATTTTCGAGCTTTAGACAATATGAGTGGTAGATGTCTTTCATTCTACTAAAAATTTAAAATTATTCATTTTGCAAAGGCTATTTGAAAAAAACTTTTTTCAGGGACCAAAATAAGTAATTTTAATTTTTTCAAGGACTATTTAAAAAAAATTGCGAGGGCCAAAATGAATATTTGTTATATTTGTAAGGACCAAAATGATATTTAAGCCTATAAATTTAGTCTCTCTAAATTAAAAAATGGACAAAATTAAAATATTTTTGCAAGATAAAAGAGTAAATTGATTTGGTAAAAAAAAAGTTTAAATATGTTTTTCGTTCCTGCAAATATAGCTGTTTTTTAAATTAGTCCCTGCAAAAAGTTTACTTTTAAATTAACCTTTGTAAAATTTTAAATTATTCATTTTGGTCCCTGCAAAAAGTTCTTTTATTTAAAATAGCCCTTCCAAAAATTAAAATTATTCATTTTGCAGGGACAAAAATGAATATTCACTGTATTTGTAGGGACCAAAATGAATAATTTAAAATTTTGCAAGGGCTAGTTTAATAGAAAATTTTTGCAGGGACTAAAATGAATAATTTAAAATTTTGCAAGGACTATTTTTAAAAAAATAATTTTACAGGGACTAATTTTAAAAACAGTTATATTTGCATGGACGAAAAACATAATTAAACCCAACAAAAACTAAATTGATTTATTTGAAATGTCATAAACTTAAATAGACTAAATTGGCCAACTAATCTAAGAATATACATCTTGTAGAGTCTCCCTTTGTGGGACCTACAAGATTTCCCTCCAAAATCTCCCCTCTCCTCCCTTTTCCCTCCAAACCCTCTACCCTCTACCCCCACCCCCCTTTTACTCTCTACCCCCTCTTTTTTCCCCTTTTTTCCACTTCATATTTTTATGCCTCTCTCTCTCTTATTTCATGTTTTATATTTTAGTGGTAATTTACGATTAAATAGAAAATTTATAAATTATTTATATAAGCAAAATTTGCACCTCCATAATCAAATTTTTGGAATCGAACATTAATTTCGTAACAAGTTATATAAAGTGTAAACGCTATACAGTGTACCTTTTGGGTACTTTAGTGTCTGAATAAATTTAATTGTTTAAATATGTGAAGTTTATTCTTTAATAACAAATTTTATTTTTAAAAAGTTAATTTTGTATTAAATATAAAATTAATTGTGCCAAAATATGTAAAGTGTGACGCTAAGTAGTGTTTTTTTGGGTTGAGTTAGGATTCAGAAATAAATTTAGATTGTACAAATATACAGAGTTTGTTTCTAAGTACTTGGTTTGGTCAGACCAAAAAATAATTTACTGTCAAAAAAACGTAAAGTACGAAATTAGGTAGTGTTAAGGTTTGACGTTCGGAAATATTGTTTAATATGTGTTAACTATTTACTCTAAATTTAACACAAATTATTTTCTGTTCGACAATTTGTTGTCCATTGTCCTACTACGAAACACTTTCATCTTTGCAAATATATGCTCATATTTTTTTGTACAATATGACTTAAACAACATCTCAATAACTTCTATCTCCGTTCTAAAATTTTCCTAAAATAACAAAACTATTACAATCTTTACAGTCTATAACTATTTTTACATGTATGTCATTTGAAAATTTAACTTTAGTTTCATAATAATCATGCCACATAAGTTAAGTTTTGTCTTTAATATAACCTAAATCATTGTCCTCTCTCTCCATAGAACCTGAAGCATTAACCTCGTCAATCGAATGGATCACCGCCCTAGTTATAAAAAAAAAGCTATAACTAACTATACACAAAGAAAGAAGCAAAAGGAGAAGACCGACGCGGGGAATCTTTCCACCGACATCTCTTCTCTCCACATTTTCCGATCTATCTATCATCTCATTTCTCATTTCCACTTTCGTCTTCTTCTTTCATTTCATTTCAATTCTTCAATGGCTGATAAGCAACTTAATCACGAGGAGGCAAGCCCTCTTCTCCACCAACACCAACCTAAAGCTGAACCACCTCAGCCACAGGATTTCCTTCTTGGATGGACCGCCGATGGCCACCCGCTTAGCCATGGAAGCGTCATGGGCCAGCCTATGCCCCGTTCTCCCTGGAACTCCGGCATCTGCTCTTGTCTTGGTCAAAACGATGAGTTTTGCAGCAGCGATCTTGAAGTTTGTGAGTCCTTATTTCTTTCTCTCTTATATGGATTCCGTTTATGTGATTGATCTTCTATTATCTGCTTTCTGTTTGATTTTCTTTTTTCAATTCTTGTTCGTTTCCTGATTCCTTGTTCAAAAGAATGACATTTTCTTAATACGACCAAAATATTTATTTAGGGGTAATTTAATAACAAAATATTTGACCTAATCACTTTTATTTTGTTTATATTGGTACTTCTATTCTATTTAAGAGCGTCCCTTAGAATTGGGGGTTGGGTGAAGAAATTTAGGGTTGAATTTTTCATATAGACCTCATCCACAGTTTTTTCAATTCCATGTGTGCTTGCCTTTTCCCCTTTGACCGTATGAAGATCGTTTTCTAGCACAGTAATCCAAATAACTATGTCTTTTTCAGCTGCAAAAAGATCAATTGTGAGTTGTTTGATTGTTTAGTTGAACCTGTATTGCGTATTTATCATGTTCAGCTTAATCTTATGGTGGAGAATTAGACTCCATAACCCTAAACCATAATGACGGAATGGAACATTTTTGTAGTCTTTAAACCATAATAACATTTTTTGTTTGTATTTTATTGAGGAAAAATGATAAAAAAAAATAAAAAAAATGAAAGAAAACAAGTGCTGTTTTTGATAATTATTTAATTTATATACAAGGATAGTATAGCCAGATTTTATATATTTGTTCGATCATATTTCAATCTTCTTGTCACATTATAAATAAGTTATGAGAAGTATTATCACAGTGTGACAAGATGGACATATGTGTAAAACAATTTTACATTGTTGCTCTATATTTATTAAAATCATTGTTATTAAGCAAAAATGCTTGTGGATCTTGAACATCATGCTCCATTTGACATGTTTTCCGCTGGAACCCTCAAACATTTATCCTCCTTTTCTTATGCTTGAACTCATAATATCGGATAGGTCTTCTTGGGAGTGTGGCTCCTTGTGTGCTGTATGGAAGCAATGCTGAGAGACTTGGATCTACTCCCGGGACATTTGCAAATCATTGCTTGCCTTATTCTGGCCTGTATGTAATTGGAAATGCCTGCTTTGGTTGGAATTGCCTTGCACCATATTTCTCATATCCCAGCCGTACTGCTATTCGCCGGAGGTTCAATTTAGAGGTAAGTTTCTCTTTTATTCTTAGTCTCTTATTATGTAGTAATTATCTGTTACTGTTATGAAATCTCATATTGTGAGGGTGTGCGTGAAGGTGATCAGAGGCCATTGTAAATCCATTTATATGGCTGCTGAAATCAACACTGATTTTTTTTTTTGACACATGAAATCAACACTGATATCAATGGTTATATTTTTTCTTTGTAATCTGGTCCAGTTCCTGTCTTTGTGTTTTATATCTAATAATATGGCATACCTTGCCCAAAAAGTGTTTTCTCGACTGTGTTTAAATTGACTTGTGTACTTTAAACCTCTTTATATACTAAGAATACAGACATGCAGTACAATCTTACAACACAACTAGACAATCCAAAATGCCAATTAGGTCTTCTACTCTGTTAAGTTGGCTTGTTTAATTTCCCAATATACATTTATCCATTTTACTATAATTCTTGCTCAGCATTATCGTTTAAGATATTTAAAAAAAAATTCAAATTCTGAAGTGAACTTGAGATTTTCGGCTGTGTCGATTTTCTTCACGAGGTGATTTGTCCAGTCGTATGTTGTATCCCTTGTCCAATCAGCTTTAACACAATGGATATGTCAAGTGTGGTGAACCTGTATGGAGTCATTTAGTTTGTGTTGTGTAGGTAAGATAGTAAATTTAACCCATCACATGATGTTTTTATACTTTGTTTCATTCCTATCATTGGGAGGCAAGTTGGATTAATTGAATGACTTTGGGGTAAATTTTATCTAGGTTTTATAGGGAGTGGATTGGTCAGTTGGCATGCTTGAAGTTTTGTTCAATTTATAATTTATTCACAATCAACTTTGTATTGCTGAAATTATTTATTCGGTGTCCCCAAGTACTTTATCTATCTTACCTTGTTAGTTGTTTCATAGATGATAACCCTGCATGCTCTCAAATATAGAGATCACATTCCTATATTATTATGTTATGACTTTTGAGCAAATGATGAATTCTTTCTATAAATTATTTGTGGTCCATGTAAATCAGGGAAGTTGTGAGGCACTTAATAGGTCATGTGGATGCTGCGGAAGCTTTATGGGAGATGATGCGCAGCGTGAACAGTGTGAGTCGACATGTGACTTTGCAGCTCATGTCTTTTGTCATGTCTGTGCTCTTTGTCAAGAAGGTCGTGAGCTCCGTCGTAGACTACCCCATCCCGGCTTTAATGCGCAACCAGTATTGGTTATGATTCCCCCAGCTGAGCAGAACATGGGGCGTGGTGCTTGAAAATATTCTTCCTCTTCTTGAGGGAGCTATTCTTGTGCATGTTACTGGTTACCTCTATACATTGTTGAACCGTGTTCCCCACCCCACGCCTATTTTGTTAAAGAATATCATGTTTCTTTGAATTTGTTATACATAAGAACATATTACATCATATTTTCAGTTTGCTTCCTTACTGCTACTGTATTACATATATGTATAATTATTTTGTTAAATGAACGGCATGAAAGGATATCGAGAGGGCATAGTTACTGGATGGTTATGTACTTCTGCATAGTATAGAATGAATAGTATAATGTGTGAACAATTTGGGTTTTTCAATCTTGATGCTGCTTAAGCTATGAAAATGATATTTTGTGGCTCGTTTTTCAGTTGTTCTGATCGAGTTATCACTGCACGTGCTCATTCAGTCGGTGAGTAAACCCTCAATTTGATCTCTGAATTATTAGTCTCTCTCATATTTGGTTCTTGAACTATGAACATCTATTAAATTGGCCATAAAGTTTATCTTTGTCCATCAATTTAGTCTATAATTTTTTTTGCTTAGAGACTAGATTGATGTACGAAAATAAATTGAAAGGACTATTTGATAGGTTTTCTAGTTTAGGGACGAAATATGAGAGAATGATACTTTAAGGACTAAATTGAGAATTTATTCATGGGATGGATGGCGAAAGAGGACCTAAACCCCAAATCTTTCTATACTTTTATATTCTTCCTATTGAAATATTTGAACTCAATAGAATCACGATACAAAATTTTGTAAGATGCGGGATTAGAATCACAATATAGAAACTTTTTTTTTCTAAACATAATGACATGCAAAAGAATCACAACATTACAAGATATTCTAAATATGTTGGTACGTTAGACGATCACATTCATCTGTAGCACATCTTGATATATTAAAGAGATGTATTTTTCTTTTGAATAAAGCTTGATTTTTGAGTGGATGATGAGCTTGGAGCATAAGAATGTTTCTTTTTGCAAGATAGAAAAAGACAGAAAACAAAAGCCGAAAAGGACTGTTACCTAACAAAAGATACCTCGTAACATCAGCCAACAAAATTGGAGCTTTTTGTAAATTGTAAAACAACAATGGGCACTACTACGTGCAAGTTTGGTTGAAATTATTCTCATACAAATTTGGCTTCCTAAAGCAAAACACCGTACAATTCGACTTCTCAAAGCAATATTTTCTAAAGCTCCTATCAATGCTAAGAAGTTTTACTAGGAGCAATCAAAGAAGGGGCACTCTATTAGTCTCGTTTGACTTTGAAGTGCTCTGAAACAAGGAGAAACTCTTGCAAATAGATGCAAATTGATAGTGGTGTTCTAAAATAACAGCTTTTAATTTTGCTTTAAGCTAAAACTAAAAACAAAATACATAAAGAAACTTCAATTTTAGTACTTTTGAAGCTTTTTTTAACTTTCCAGAAAACGGATGAACCAAATGCATCTTAGTAAAGGAACAATTTTTTTTTTCCTTTCGCGAAAAGCTGTTACTTTCTTTTTGACAGGAAAACTGCTACTTTCTAGTCCCCCTCAAAATTGAATCTGGGAAATAATAGGGAATATTTCCCTTATATGTTCCCCAATCCTTCATATTTCGCTCCTTATCTGTTTGTGGTCCAACATAAGGTAAGCATAAGCGGCGAGAAAGCAAAACAATGACGATTTAAACCAAACAGCCCGTCTCAAATATATTGCTGAAAACACTACTAATGTGGCTAAGCTTCGTCAGCAACATACAGGGTAAAAACACGAAAATTAACTTAAGACACCACAGATCGAGAAAGTTTTTTCAAGTACAATGTAGTCCATAGAACATCTGAGTACAGTGTGTCTTTACTCTCCAGGTGCAGAGACGCCTTGCTTCAGTCTCTCCTTTTTCATCTTCTTCTTTGAGATTGGTTTCTTTTTTCTGGGAGGGAGGGTCTTCTGTGCATATGTGTAGAGCACGTAATTTCCAATGAGGAATGCCAATAGCAACCCACCAATAACCAGGAGAACTATTAAGCCTGGGTTGAGCCCTTGGGATCCAGCATTCTTAACATTCCCAAGAGCAGCACAAACAAACAAAAAAGAATTCAAATAAGGTCATATCAGAGAGCACCAAGCAACAAGAAATTCTAAAAGCGAGAAATGGAAAATAGACATGTAATTCTGCACCACTTACAATCGCCTATACAAATAACATGCAAACAAAGAATGGCTGCAATGTGCAACTTCTTTTAATCTTCTTGAAATCATTGCTCACAAAATGTTGCAAAAAGCAATTAAAATTTTCAAGGAAGAAAGAAAGAAAGAGAGAATTGGTATTTCCATGCCAATGATGCCATAGAAGGAGACCACATTCTTCAAAGCCATTGGAAAAGTAACACCCAAATAACTCCCACCTATCCATTGTTAAAACTCTCACCCCACCAATATATAAAGGGGTCTTGCAAACAGTTGAGACATCTCAAGTAAAACAGAAATGAGTTAATCCCCAAGCAAGTGTGAAGGATCAATTGTGTAGTGAGGGCGTTTTTTGAGTGAATATCATTCCTTATATCTTTCAAGTGCAAATACTCTGGTTTGTGGGATGATTCACAATTCGAGTGAAGTTTCAATAAGACTTGTATTCTTATTTGGAGATAACAGATAGCATCAATATGGAATCTGCATAATTGACGAAAACTTGTGATACCCGCCCGTTACATGCCAAAGATTGACATAGATTGCAAGTTCAGATAATGTTATGGCATTGGTAACATCCAATTGAAGGGAAATTATAATTGCAGCTTAAAAAGGGTCCACATCAGATAAATACTTCCTAAAGCTATATTGAAACACAAGTCAAATTTCAAAACAATAACGAAATTTGAAGATCTCATCATAATATTATTGAATTTTTCAGGATATATTCTTTAATATTATTATCTTATTGGTTGAAAATTGAAACTTTTAATACAACAATAACAATGGAATCTCTTAGCTCAAAACCGAATTTTATACAATGCATGCAATGAAAGGTACGAAAAAACAAAAGCAATGCGGTGAATAAAAGAGAAATTTTAACCTACACAACATCAATTTCACATCAGAGTAATGCAACCAACCTTAAAAATGCATAATAAATCATAAACAAGCAGATAAGTATCCCTAAATTGTCAAAAATCAAAACTCTAGCTGGAAAAAAAAATCCTAATTTAATTTCGACGAATCTACAGCATTGGAATCGGTACGAGATTAGCATCAATGTAAAACCCAGGGATGGATCTCCATCCGAAAGGTAAAACATTGAGCAAATCCGTTAATAATTCCAAGGATCAAAATGACATGCAAGATTCGATCCATGATTTGCAGATCTAAATGAAACATAAATGAGAGGTTTGCAGAAAGAGGAAAAATGAATGGATTAAGATGAGATCTAAGAAAAGAAGCAATTAGATGTTTGTGATAGAAATGTACCACGCGATCGAAGGAAGGAGGAACTTTATCGGCGTCAAAATCATCGGCCATGGCTGACGCTGAGAACCTGTGAATGTGAATGTGGCAAAGCGAAATGGAAATGGAGATTTGAATAGGGAGAAAGGTTTGGTTTGGTTGAAGAAGGTTCCAGAAATGAAATCTCTATCTATCCACCGAGGACTGACCAATCTTTTTTTTTGACAATTGGACACTCACCAATGCTATGTATTTGTTTCTTGAAGATAAAAATAAAAATAAAAATAAACCATCATTTTGGCCACTATATTTTTTTTTTTAAATAAAATTACCGATTAGATTATTAGAAGGGAAATCAATCTTTTAGATAAAAATTATTTTTAATAAATTTAATTGTATTTTTTAAGCTTTTATATTTATCAAATCTAGAAAAGACAATGGTTAAAATGGGGAGTTATTTTTAGTAGTTTCTAAAAATGACTTTTTTGTTCTAAAGTATATTTCTCTGGAGATTGCAGATATAAGAATAAACAATTTTTCAATAAATTTGAAAAATTATTTGTTACTAACATTCGAGTTTTGAGAGAGAGAGAGAGTAACTTTTAAATGAGTGTGGTAGATAAAAAAGAGATTATTATTTTTTGGATAATACTTAATAGTACAAAACAAAAACCAAGGATGACGTGGCAAGTTTGTGCGTGTTACCTCCTGTTTTGTTCTTTTGGATGAAGCATTCTTGTGTTATGTTATTTCGTGATTATTTTGTTTTCGTATTGAATAACACTAATCTATTTTCTTGTTAGGAGAAAATATAGGTGTAATCAGCGCTCTTTTCCAATCACTTTATTTTTCTCTTTTTCTTTTTGTTCGTTTTGCTTATTACGTTGAAATGCTATCAAAAAAATCACACCATATAATACGTCAATTAATTATTTATATTACTTATATATTTAAAGACTTGGTCTATAATAAGAGGTTTTAATAAATTTGGGTCGAAATTTGAGACTTTCTTGTTAAATTACTTTCAATCAAGGTCGAAGCGCGTTTTTTTTCCACACCTCCTACTCTTTCACACACCCTTAACTCCAAATATTCCAAAAATACCCTTTAATAGAGTGCGTGCTTTCACCGATTCTGAGGATGGACAATCGAATATATCCGGTTGAGTCAACCGAATGCGGTAAAAAAAGGTGAATGTGGTGTGAGAGTCCATTTTTCGTAATAAAATAGTGTGTTCGAACACCTCATGCGAACTCGCTTCGCATGGCGCCGCTCGACAGCAGGTGAAATTACGCACAAGAGGTGTGAAGTGAAGATTTAACACACACGAACGATGTCATTCGAACTCGCTCAAGGCCCGTGTTCAAACATGTGAAATTTCGTGAAAAAAAAGAGGTTTTGGCTGGCCTTTTGGTCTTTTCACACCCTTATGGGGTGTGTTTTGAGTAGGAGGGGGTGTGGGAAAAGCAAACACCGCGCCGAAAATGTTAGGCCTGAGCCTTGCCTGTGGTAGGCTAATTTTTTAGGTCTAGTACCTTTTAGATAACTTTATAAGACCTGAAAATTTGCTTAAAAGTCTATTTCACTATTTTTTTACAAAAATCTACAAACTTTTAATGGTGTAATGTTTGGCAAATATAAACTAACAAGCTAATAGGTCATTGAGAATAAGTTCTAATTTGAAATCTAATGAAGTTTTTTTGGGAAATATATTTATATGACATTATGTTTAAATTCTATTTTATAATAATAACTTTAAATATGTCAAAAATTGATAAAGTCAATATGTTTAAATTAACAGAAAATACTAGCAAATTAATGATTTAAAACAAAGTAGAAAATTTAATATAATAATAATAGTAATTTAAAGTATTATTTATATTTATTTAAATAGACCGGTCTGGTAGGCTTAAAAAACTTTTTCGATAGTCCGTGGCTTGATCTTTTGAGCTAAATAAACTTTTAAAATAGTCTTGGTCTTGTCTATTTTTAAAAAAAAGTCAGGCCTGATTTGGACCTCTCATAGGCTGGATCGTAGGCCTCTGGTAGAACAGCCTGGCCTAACAGTTTATAAGGTTTTAAAAGTAAACTTTTTTAAAACTAGTTTCAGAAGGAAAATAAAAGTTGTTTGTACTTTGTAAAATAAATAGGTAGAAAAAAGATTTTTATGCAAAAAGGTTTCTAAATGAAACAGGTTCCAAAAATATATATTTTTTTTAAAAAAAGGTTTTCTCAAAAAAAAAAAAATTCATATGTAATGAAAAAAAATGTTTCAAAAGAGGACAATCTTATAAGAAATTTTTTCAAAATAATAACGAAAAAGGTTTTGAAAAATTATTTATGAACATTTTTAAAGAAACTAGCTTATGAAAAAAAGTTTTCCATAAAAAAAATAAAAATAAGTTTTCAATGCTAGACTTGTAATAAAAGGTTTTTAAAAGTAAGATAGTTTGGCACTAAAAATGGAGCTCTAATGACCTGTTTGGCACCAAAAACCTTGCAATATTGCTTGGGGTTTTTTTTTGTTGACCCCCACCCTCTCCCCTTAAACCCCCAACCACACTGAAATTCCCAAAATGTCTTTTGTTATCTATTTTTTTTAAAAAAGGCTTATCGTATTGTAATACCCCAATTTTGTCCGCCCTTTTAATTTAAGTCAATTTCAGTTATCCAGCTCAACTAAATTGAAATACCGTTGTTTAAATTAGGCAGGCACGCGAATGATCGATCCTTTCGTGCGTTCTTCAATTTAATCTTCGTATTTGGGTTTAGTCGTACATATGTAGGCCTACCGAAAGTCATTTTTTCTATAAATTTGGATTGTCTTTTCAATTAAGGCTTAAGAATACAATTTTGAGTCAGTTTTAGTGTTTTTTAGTTAATGAGCTCATTTCTTCTATTTTGGGTCTCGTTTTAGCGTATTTGTCTAGTCGGGCCCGTTCTCGTCTATGTGTTTGGCCCGACTCTTTTTCTCATTATTAATCTTATTTTGTGCAGTTATTTTATTTTGAGCACATATATAGTCGAAAAATGTCAAAAATTCTATTTAGTTTTATTTACAATTTAAAAGTGTTTAATAGTCCAAAATGTCAAAAATACTATTTAATTTTTATTACAACTTAGGAGAGTCCAAATGTCCAAATGTCCAAAAATACAAAAAAATAATAACAAAAATATACAAAAATAAATAAATCCGAAAATACAAAAATATAATAAAAAGCGTGAGAAGAAGAAATCTTGGGTTCCAAAGAACGCTTCTCCAAGTCATTGGCTTGGATCCGACTGAAAAGAGTCAAGGCCCTGTCAAAGAGCAATTAATGCAAAAACCTAGAGTTTTAATATAAAAGAGCAATCAACCATCGCCTAAAAACACACGAAAACTGAGACGGATCTCAAATAAATTATAGAGTAGAAAAAAAAAAAAAAGGTAGAGCTTCTTCTTCTCCTCCCATCACCGTGACCAGCCACCACCACTCACCATCCCAACAACCACCACCGTCACCTAACCACCTTCCCCCTCACTCACAGCCACCATCAAACCCCCACCGTCACCTACACTTCCCCCACACCACCTTCGGCCACCCTCTCTATCCTCACTAAACCACCCGTACTTATCCACAAACCACCATCACCACCCACCGTCACCTAACCCCACTCCACCTCCAACCATCTCTCTCTCACCCTCGTAACACCGATCACCGAAACCACCATCCCCTCCTCCATTCGCGAGACCTTCCCCTTCACCCTCTCTCTCACTTCGTCTTCCTCCCACTCTCTCCTCCCAAAACAAACCACCGGCGTCAAAAATAATAGCAGATCAGAAGCTTGTTTTTAACAAGGGAAGGAAGAATAACGAAAAAACCAAACAAAGAGATAGAGAAGAACAGGAAAGAAAAGCGAAGCTCACCGGCCCGCCGTCCACGCTCGTCGTGGCCTTCCTCCCCTTTCATCGCGAACCCAAAGCTTCTGCCCATCTCCCCATGGAAACCGACGCAAAAGCCGCGGAAATCTCTCTCTCTCCTTTAAACCCGGCGAAGATCTCGCCGGAACTCTCTCTCTCTCTTGTTGGACAATTTGCTTGCAAGGCAAAGAAGGAACAAGGAGAGGGAAGAAGTTTTTAGGTTTTTTGGAAATTTAGGGTTTGGGCTTATATGGGCCTCCGAATTTATTTGTTTATTTTTTAATATTCAGATTCATATTCACACCACCCGGATTCATGCGCACACCCCCTCTCACTTAAGCCCAGTTTCGCATACTGGGCTCCCATATGCGAATTGGGCTTGATGTTTACACCCCCTGTTCAGTTACACAACCCCCCTGCAACTAATAACACCCCCATTTTTCAGTTTTCACCTTTTTCTAGTTTCTTTTTAATTCTTTTTCAACCCAAATAATTTCTCATTAAATCAAACTTTGTTAGTGGTCTTGCGAAGCCTTTGCTTGCATGATTACTAACAATGAGGAACTAGTGGTGATCACTTGGAGCCTTTGCTCAATTGATCATCATGAATGCCTAATTTTTCTAAAAACTTTCAATAAATCAAAAAACTTTGTTAGTGGTTTTTGCGAAGCCTCTGCTTGCATAATCATTAACAATGAGGAACTAGTGGTGATCACTTGGAGCCTTTGCTCAATTGATCATCATGAATGCCTAATTTTCCTAAAAACTTTCAATAAATCAAAAAACTTTGTTAGTGGTTTTTGCGAAGCCTCTGCTTGCATAATCATTAACAATGAGGAACTAGTGGTGATCACTTGGAGCCTTTGCTCAATTGATCATCATGAATGCCCAATTTTTCTAAATACTTTTCCTTAAATCAAAACTTTGTTAATGGTCTTGCGAAGCCTTTGCTTGCATGAATCATTAACAATGAGGAACTAGTGGTGATCACTTGGAGCCTTTGCTCAATTGATCATCATGAATACCTAATTTTCCTAAAAAACTTTTCATTAAATCAAAAAACTTTGTTAATGGTCTTGCGAAGCCTTTGCTTGCATGAATCATTAACAATGAGGAACTAGTGGTGATCACTTGGAGCCTTTGCTCAATTGATCATCATGAATACCTAATTTTCCTAAAAAACTTTTCATTAAATCAAAAAACTTTGTTATTGGTCCTGCGAAGCCTTTGCTTGCATGATTATTAACAATGGAGTGCTAGTGGTAATCACTTGGAGCTTTCGCTCAATTGATCATCATGAAAGCTCAGTTTTCACAATTAAACAAAATACAAAATACAAATAAAACCTAGAACTACGTAGCTTTGAATTCTCCATCGCACCTGGAGATACGTAGGAGCGGATCCCCTCCGTCAAGCACAACAAACTAAAAACATTTCCCTTTTAAAAAACCAAAGCGGCTAACTCTCGTCAAACGCCGCAAATAAAAATTTCATTAAGACTTTTCAATCAAGAGGCAAATTTAAGTATTTTTCAAATCAACACTTAAAACCACACGATTAATTAAAGGTTCCCTTTCAGTAGAAAGGAGGTGTGGGGTGCTAATACCTTCCCCATGCCTAACCGACCCCCGAACCCAAATCTTTCGGTTTTCCAAAAGACCATATGCCTTCCAAAAAGGTTTTTCTTCAATATTTTCCTTATAAAAAATATTGGTGGCGACTTCATTGTTTTAAAAAGTTGTAAACGAAGAAAAACCCTTCGGGGACTTTTTCGGGCGCAACACGTATATATGTCATTTGGGACATATATACGATGTGTATTTTTAAGACATCGTATATATGCCCTGAAGAAGTATATACGATTGGCCGTTAATTTTTTTTTTTTTAATTTGTAAAAAAAAATTTAACGGTCATGATTTCACTTTAAAAGTTGATCAACAGAATCAACGGTTGATAATCTTTTACCTCATCTATAAATACTCACTCCCACCATCACTATTTTCACACCAAAAATTCAACTTCCTCCTTCTCTCACACAACACAAGTGAAGATGATGCAGACTTCGCTAATGTCATACTACGAGCCTTCTTCCTCACTCGCTTCATTCTAATATGGGATTTGCTGATCATCAGGGCATCATCTTGAAAGATGATGGTATAAGTTTCGATGGGAGAGATGTTTCGTGTAGGTTAAAACACGATATATCATTTGCTGCTCTTAAGCGAAAAACTATCATGGATGGTTCAACCAGAGAACGACGCGAGCATGATATAATTCGTATCGCTTATCTGAAACCGGAATGGATGATGGAGGTCTTCATTTTTCTCTGCCGTGGATGTCAACACCGAGGATGACCTCCGGCGGATGATGTCCAATCATATTATGTTTAAATGGAAGAGTTACATTCATCCAGACGTCGAAACCGTAAGACCGTCACGAGATCCTTCGTCGATTAACTCCACCAAATTTCGATGAGTTTCTATTGTATTTTCATTTTATTTGTCTATTTTTATTCTAGTTGTTTATGTTGTATCGCTTGTGTAACTTTGTTTTATCGAATCAATGAAATCAAAAATTCAAGGAAACTTGTAAAATAAAACATCCAAAAAAGTTAATAATAAAGTGCCAATATAATATCAAATACATCAAAAACAAATAAAAATCCCTAACTGCGCCGCCCCGCGTCCGCTGCCTAAGCTCCCAAAGAACGCCATCCGGTCTTTGCCATCCCCACCACCCTATGGAGTGTCCGATACGCCCGACTGCCATGCGTGATCTCACCATCACGAATCCCCTCTCTACAAGCGGTCACAACCTCCCTCATCCAGTCAGGATCGTCGTAGCGTAGCTCAGGGGAGGGTATCCAGGCCTGAGCTCTAGGTGATGGTGGAGCCGGTAATAGTCTCGGGATAGAAGCCCGGACGTACCACCGTAAAGTACCTACGTCACGACCGATCCGGCCACGAGCAACCCGAGAAGTGCGCATGATGTCCTCCACAGATGCCATGAAGTGGACGATCCGAAAGACGCAGTCAGTATGACTCGGACGGCCACTGAGAGGTTCACGCGGGATGATCTAAATGTACCCAAACTGTCGCAGGCACCTATCAGGCATGTACGAAACTCAAGTCACCAGGTTGATGAAGCCTCAGTAGAGAGAGATCTCGCTCAAAAGCGGTCTACCACCTGCCCTCCTCAAATGGTCGCCAAGCCAGACATCCTCTCGCCTCGCCGGCTCATCAAGCATCCTCCTGTAGTGGGGCGAGCTTGGTGGTCTCGACTTCTTCTTCAGTAGCGCCCGACCGGTGGCTCCGCACCGGGATATGACCACCAACCTCTCCGCCATCCGAGGGAAATACCACATAATCCAAGCACGAAATGCAAAAATAAACAACATATTTAATTCACAAAAATTTTACCAAACGTCGGTGTGATTTAACAAAAATACAAGAAGTTAAAATGTGTACCAAATATAGTGGCATACCCTCCACATCATTGCGTAGTCCTCAAAGACGCAGCGGTGTTCAAGGACTCATACATGGCGGCTAGTGCACTGCACCCCATGCATAGCCTCCAAGAACATCTCGCACTCGGATCATCCAGTAGATCGACCACTTAGCCTCGGCCACTGTCTCCGGTCTTCGTAGTGAAGATCTCGTAGGTCGTCGGCCGGCGCGGATAAGCCCTCAAAGAATAAGTGATGTCACCCCCTCCTCCAAGTTACGCTCATACACCGCTCCCACCATTTGAAGTCAGAATACGACTTCCCACGGGTGTTGTTAGCGACCTCGACCCGTGACACACCCGAGATATGTCTCGTGGAAGCCGTGTGGGCATACTCCGAGCTCACAAAGATGGCGGGAGGTGTGGCATAATTCCCCGGATGGGGAGGTGCGACAAGCAAGAGACGTCATCGGTGATCGTCATTTCACCAAATGGCAAGTGAAATGACGAAGTGTCGAGTGCCATCTCTCGATAAAAGCCGACAAAGAACTCATGGTCTCATCGTGGCGTGGCGATGCGGAGAAGTGGGGCCAATCTGAGTCCCCGACCACGGTGGTGCTTATTGAAGTAGGGTTTGGGTAATGAAGATGGAGTCTAGTATGGACTTTGTTGCCATGAGCCCATACTTTGACAACACGCTGATACTCCTGAAATAAAAATAAATAAATAATGTAAGCAAAAAGTGCAGACTATGTGAGTTAAATAAATTATTTAAGCAAAAAATGTAAAACTTACCGGGTCAGCGAGTATAGAACTGCAGACATGATCTGCCAGATCAGTGAAGAGAGAGGCCTCAGGCTCCTCAGGCTGAGGCTGAGGCTGATCCTCCTCCTGATGCCCCTGATCCTGCTGGGGCTGCTCCTCATACATGATCGTCCGAGTAGTAAAGTATCGGCTGGCCGCTTCTCCTGCGATACTCGGGAGGTGGGGGATGGTAATGAAGAGGTTGAGGATCGTACTGAGGATACTGTGGATGATACCGAGGAGTAGGCTGGGAATGATACTGAGAAACCGGCCTCCCTCTATGCCAATCCTCCTGCTGAGTCTGCTGCAGGTAATCCCCAAGATAGAAAGCTCCAGCGTCCTGATACTGAGCTGCGTCATGGTGCTCAGCTGGCTCAGGCTGATACTCATCTGGTTCAGCCTGTCTCTGTCTCCTCGCTGAAGCATGGAGCTGATTATGCCTCCGAGTCCTCGTACTCGGAGCAGTAGATGACTCCCCTCTCTCTCCGATAGGAGATACCTCGCGTCTCCCTCTATGCCTACCGGACACTGCAAGCAAAGGAAAAAAAAATTAGTAAAAAAATAAAATTTAATTGCTCGTCGTATTTAAATCAAAAAGGGTGTATATACGATGCTTACTATTTTGCTCGTCGATATATAGGTCTTCTCGGGCGATATGCGAGTGGTGAATTTTCAATTAATCGTATATACGCCTTGACATGGGTATATACGGTGAGTAAAAACTTGCTCGTCGTATATAGGGTTGTGGTGGGGTATATGCGATTGGTGGATTTCTGGGCTGATCGTATATACGTCTCTGTGGCGTATATGCGAGTGAAGGTGGTCAAACGTAGGTATGACCAATTATGTGAAGAAATGGTGATTTTGTAAACAGACAGGGGTATTTTGGTCTTTTCATATGGTGGGTGGGGGGTTTTAAGGGAATCGGTGGGGGTCCAAAAAATAAAACCCTATTGCTTGCTTTCATTTGGTCACACTCCTCTTCTCCCACATCAGCCATGAGATGAATCAGTTGGCTTTTGGCTGCATTGTTCATTTGCTTGTATCTCTTGACAACAAAAACCTATATGATATTTCAGAGTTTAAAAAAATGTATAATATTCAAAGAAATACATAAACTGAAGCTGATGTTTTCCAAAATGATGCATAAAAAAAAAGAACTAGATTTATGCAACGAATATGGAGACATTTCCAAAGTAATGGGAGATTCAGCCTCATTTCCTCTATACTGAGCATATACCTCTTTAGTATTTGTTATTATGCTTTTGGCTTAGTAACCTAAGTCACTCTCCAAAATATTGTAGCAAAGTATAACCACAACATCAACTAGCTTATTTAAAGGCGAACAAATTAAGGGTACAGCAAATAACATCTAAAAAAACACTACAGGCTAGTGAAAAATATTATAAACTATGAGCTACCAAACACCTATTACGAGCTTCTCCACTATAAAATCACTACGCATTCTAAAATATTCTAAATGCCAAACAAACTTTTAAGAGTTAACTCAGTGGTAAGAGTTAGCCTTATATTCTCATGGTACTGAGTTCAAATCCCCTCAGATTAGTGCCATTTTGATTAGTAAAAATTTCTCCTTCCCCAATTTTTTAAAAAAAATAAAACTAAAAAAAAAATTAAGGAAAGGTCACAGTTTTTTTAGTTTTAGATAAGCAATATATTTATTAAGGAATGCATTAGGGGTGCACCAACCCTTACATCGGTATGGAAGAGGGAAAGACCTTATTAAAACCTCCCTGGGTCAAAACCCTTTGGGAAAAAGACCCGGATAAGAAAAAAGAACACCCCAAGATAGGTTATATTACAAAGATGACAGACACCCCCTATCGAACAATTAAACTAATCCGAAAAGGTCAACCCACTATTTCTCCCCCTTCTTGCTACAAACCATCCCCATGATTGAATTCGCATTTGCGATTGCTCCTTTAAAATTGTTCCTTGTTGCTGACCCTTTTGGTATTCCTTCCCTTCTCCCAGCTGCCATACTCCTTAAACATTATTTTCATAATCCTTGCCCATGCAGCCACAAAAAGGTCACAGTTAGTTAATGAGGAGCCGCGCAAGTGAAGGGTAAAGAGTATATCGATCGCATGATTCGAAGTCACACCCCCTTAATGACTTCATCGGAGAGTCTCGTAATATTAATCACAAACCGTAGACTAGCGTGCTTTGTCCTCCTCTGCACTACGCATAAACCTATATATTGTCGAGGTGAGACCTTGGTTACATAAAAATATAAGGAATGTATCCTTGTGTCGCCTCATACAAATAGAAGCAATTAACACGAAACCATTCAAAGAAAGGTATGCACATTATTCCCATTCTTGTAACTATAGTTAAAACTCACGCAATCTTAAGCATTAGAGTGTTTTTGCAGGTACCATCCCCACCACATTCATCTAGACCAAACAAACATAAGCAATATGCATGTTGTGCCTTACAAACTTGGTAGTCTACCAGATAACTAAGACAGAGTATTGGTACCGTTTGTGGAGAAGAACGTTAAACAATTGGGGTATTCTTAAATTCATGGCTAGGATAGAAAATATTGGGGTCATTTTGAGCCATTCATAATTCATTAATGTTGAAGTCATTTTCAGCCAGAAGGGAGAACCTGCTATTAAAGATGTATATATGAAAATATGCAAAAAGTTAAAAGGGAGTATCAATTGGGGCTTATACAATATGACTCTTTTTTTTTTTACTAATGTTAGTACTCCTTCTAAAAGCTAGTGTCACAAAGTTGTGGCGCCAATGAAATACCATAATCGTACAATTTATTGTTTGATTTTAGCTATGTACACCTTGGTTTATCTTAAATGTCATCAACATTAAAAAAAAAACATATAGGTGTGTTTGATTTGTCACATATTAATATAGGAAAAATGTTTGAGGTGCATGCATTACAACTCTTTTTGTTCTAAGACCATTTATTGAATCAAACATGAAACAACTACTCATCTATGGGTCTCTTAGTTTTTTACAAAACAAAAACGTCTCCATATGAAAGAAGTAACTGTCAATAAATAATTCCACTTGCACGTAAAAGAAAAAGTGGAATAGATTATCAAGAGTAATATTCGATTCATGCAAAGTGTGGACAAAGAGAATACATAATAAGACAGAAATCAAGTAGCTGCAAAATTATTCCTCCATTGTAATGAGAACAAAGAAAGCATAATATATTACATGACTAACGATTTCTCTGGTCACGTAAACTGACAAAAAACAATGGAACACTTTGATGGGGCTCTCCATTGCTTGGTGCATTCATTGTTGAAGCTTGGAAACCCCACATGTCACCCAACACCTCATGCAATAGGCCCCACTTCACCCAAATGATATAGCGCAAGTAGTAGATACTTGAGTTAATTAACCATCTCGTCAATGGTTAATCACTGATTGGTATTGTTCCGGACTGGGCCAGAGGCCCACTCGGCGAAATGGGTCAAGATTGGCCCAACCAATATCTTCACTACAAAAAAAACGAGGATTAGCGACGGAAATTTTGTCCCTCGCAAAAAACAGACATTTGCGACGGAATTGCAAGTCTCTCGCTAATGTGACCATTAGCGAGGGAATTAGCGACGAAAATGAGATGTCCCCGCCGATTTGATCACTGCAGATCGCTTCTCGACTATGCCAGAGTGACAGTTAGCGACGGAATTGCAAGTCCCTCGCTAATGCCCAGTTATTT
The DNA here is from genome assembly GCA_020916435.1 of Oxytropis ochrocephala. Lineage (NCBI taxonomy): Eukaryota > Viridiplantae > Streptophyta > Magnoliopsida > Fabales > Fabaceae > Oxytropis > Oxytropis ochrocephala. The sequence continues at coordinate 108,134,245 of CM037091.1, read as the reverse complement.
TTTGACCGAATACCCCATTCTCTCACTCTTCTCTCATTCTTTCTCACTAACAATACCCTCACTCCTCTCCTCTTCCTCTTCCTCTTCCTCTACTCTCTCTCTCTCTCTCTCTCTCTCTCACCTACAAATTCTAACCCACCACCACCACCACCACCACTCACTCTTATTTTTCACTCACAACACCCTCATTCTTCTCTTCACAAATTTCTTACCCACACAACCACCACCACCACCACCACGCCCCCACCACACCACAACCACTCTCACTCTCTCTCTCTCTCAACCACACAACCACAACCTCTCTCTTTTGGAGCTTTCTTTCACCACCACCACCATGTTTTTTCTTCTCTTTCTCTCTTCACACCACACAACCACAACCTCTCTCTCTCTCTCACTCTCTTTCTTCCACACCACCACCACACCACCACAACCACATACCTCTTTCTCTCACTCTCTTTCTTCCACCACCACCACCACCACTCTCTTTCTCATTCTTCTTCTCTCTTTACGACACCACCACCACCACACCACCACCACACCAATAATAATAATAATAATAATAATAATAATAATAACAGTAATAATAATACTAATACTAATACTAATAATAATAATAATAATAATAATAATAATAAATTGATTGATAAGTGCGCCAATCGGACTTTAGTAGCGTCTTCAAGATTAGCGACGTAATTAGCGGTGAGGGATCGCCCTCGCTAATTAAGTAGCGACGAAACACATTTCTATCGCTAATTTCCATTAACGAGGAGGGAATTAGCGACCGAACTGCTCCCTCGCTAATGGCAATTAGCGACGAAATTGGGCATGTTAGCGACTGAAAATTCCCTCGCTAATGATCGTGTTTCTTGTAGTGCTTGTTGCGCAAGAAGCGCTTGGTCGAAACACATATAAATAGGGTCCAACTCCCGAGAAAAAGGTACACTATTCATACCCATTTTGTGCTCCTGCTAGATCGACCTACTCTGACTTGAGCGTCGGAGTGTCTTTGCAGGTACCATCTGCGTGCGTTCAAAACCCCGGTCCATTCAAGCCAACACACCGACCGGGCCAATCTCACATTGATCAGGTACGATCAAGTATGTATGGGAAAAATTTGTGGAAGCGATCAACTTCTTAAATGAATCTTAAGACTGAATTATTAGTCTCTGAAGTTGGAATGCAGTTGGAAACGTGAGATTCCTTGGTTTACCCAAAAGAAATAGACCCCACTTCAGTTGTCTGTGCTTATCTCCTTGCTGCCTTACTTAACAAGTATTCCTCACTACAATAAAATTCATCAACTAACTAAAGAACCTTCCTTTTTATTGCCTATAAGACAAAGAGTTAAAAGTAGAGAGGGAAATTTACATTTTTGTTTATTGCTGATTTCCACAGTCTCTTTTATATTATGCTTTTATTATCATACAATTATTATTATTTGTCCATCCTATGCGAATGACTATATCATAATCAGAGGTTGAAAACTGGCGGCAGGTTCATAATTCTTGCTCCAAAGAACTAACTCATTCTTGTTGAATTTCTGAGGCCACAGTTTTAGCCCAAAACCGAAGATGTTTCTTCATATTTGAAGCTGAACAAGGTTTAGGAATTTTCAAATTCAGAAGTGGTGAATCTGGTCTTTTTATAAGCCATGCCTCTGATAAATATGGTCTCATAACATCTCTCTTTTCTTCTTTGTCTTCTTCATCTTCTTCTTCTTCTGCTTCAGCTTCAACTTCATTTTCTGTGACATCTATTTGTTGTTGTGAACAAAGTCTCTGCAAGCCTGGAACAACACTTATAATTCTTGGGTTTATATATTCTTTCTTGAATATGAAACCAAGATCCATAAAACCCTTTACTTCATCAAGTTCAAGTTCCCCAAGTGTCCTGCAGCTCATGGATTTCTCCAGTTTAGAAGGCTTTTTCGATTTTCTGTAACCGTTTTGAGTTGATGATGGTGAGGATGAATGTGAACGAATTTTATTACCCAAATGATTATTCTTCACTCTCTTCAATCTTTCTTCTTTGTCATCAATTGAACCATCCTTAACAAAAAGAAGAAAGAATAATCAAAATTCAAATGTAGAATGTTACTTTTCTTTAGTATACAATACAAGACTAAATCTTAGTGGATCGTGTAGTAGTAAGGCTACTCTGCCACTTACAATACCCGTCGCGTATTTAAGTCACAGTAGAATGTTACTTTTATGGTGGTAAGTGAGTAACTTGTTTTAGAAATTATATATATACCTGAAGAGGTAGAGAGATTGACTCTGATGATGAGACTTGTTTCTCCGAACAAGGTGATTCATCTGTTGAAGTTTCTTCATCTTGCAAAGAAAGAATGGACGATGATGAAGAAGGAGATTCTGAAATGAGAACAGGTTTAGGAGAAACAGAAACTATTGTTGTTGGTTGTGAGAAAAGAATAATTTGTCGATACCAAAGCCGATCCATTTCTCCTATAATACTTAGAAAGTATTTGTCTGCCATTGCTTATTGTGTGTCTAGAGAGAGAGAGAGAGATTTTGAGTATGCAAAGGTTTAACAACAAATGGTGATGAAAAGAAAGAGAGAAGAAGAGAAAGGGAGTGGGACAGTGTTAGACAACTAAGCATGTGGTCACAGACAACAAAAAAATGGGACAAGGATTCTAAACTCCACATCTTCCAATCATAAAATGACTATTATATCCATGCATTGAAAACCATAATATGATGCTTTTTCGCTATGCATGTCAAATCATATATGCTACAATAAGTTAGATCCACCAAGTTGAGTGGTTACCAAATAAATCGTTTCACATATGCAAAATCCAAAAAAATTGGATACTATGAGCCATTAGATCCAAATATGGAATAGGGGATTATGAAATTACAGTTGTCATATGCCAAGAAAATCAGAAATGCAAGCTGGTTAAGTTTAATGAGAGTGGAGTGTAGCAATAGTATGTTTGGACATAAGGTATAGTTAATTGTATGATTGGTTTCCCTATTGAGACACCATATTTATGATGGTTATGGGGTTAGTCAATCTAGTATCAATGACATAAAGTAAAGATGTTTTATTTTATAGTCATTTGCAATCTTTTCACATTGGATGTGGTCGGGACTCAGGTGATCCTACTTATGGACCTTTTTGAAGCTATTAAATAAATTTTATGATTTATATGATATGATTTGATATGATGTGACGATTCTGATTTCCACGCGGTGAATTAAATTTTACAACCAAATGAATTTCTTTTAGGCTTTTTTTTTTCGCACCCCCTCCTTCTCTCCTACACCCCCATAACCCTATTAAACCCAAAAATACTCCTGTTTTTTTTAAAAAATAAAAATTAAAAATTTCATAATTACCTCTAAAAAAGGTAATTCCGGTTCAAAAAATGTGGTATTTTCGATTTACAAGGTAAATCCGAAATACCCCCTATTTTAAACCGGAATTACATTTTTTTAGAGGTAATTCCGAAATTTTTAATTTTTTTTTTAAAAAGTTTGTATATTAAATTAAGATTTACACGTGTTTTATTTTTAAAATACGATACGAACGATTTACTATTTAAATAACAATACGTCAATCAGGGCACAATCACAAACAGAGAAAATGGTGTTCAAACCCCATTTTATGCGAGCTAACGACGACATCACCTTTCGAAGCTCGAAAGAAAAATAACAACGAATGTGCAGCTAGAGGGTGACGAGTAAGAAGTCACCCGGATCATTTATCGCTACCCCACTATGGGCGATAATAATCGTGTTCAGTGGTCCACCATGGATGTGAAGAACAACGATGACGTTCGAGTAATGATGGGCCGCTTTGACATATTTCGATCGCGAGTCCTATTCAAATTTGTATGTCGAAACCGTGGGCCGTTGGTTCTTTGAGGTCCTTCGACGTCTCCAACCACCATCTCACTAATTTCTATCGTCTTTTCATTTTCTTTGTTGTCGTGTTTTGTTGTTTCCGTTTAGAACTTTCATGTATTATTTCGTTTCGTCATCAAAAACGCGTCTTTAATTAATTTTAATTTGTTTTTAATTAATTTTATTTTTTCCGAAAATACCGTAAAAAATGTGAACCGGAATTACCTCAGTTTTTGGTAATTCCGGAAAACCACAAACCCCCCTACCGGATTTACCTCTTCTCTAAGGTAATTCCGAAATTTTTACTATTGTTGGGGGCATTTTTGTCCAAAACGGTATTTATGGGGGTGGGAGTGATAATGAGGGGTGTAAAAAAAAGCCCTTTCCTTTAACACTATGACAATATCCACTATTCAGTGTCACTATTATCAACTGGGGGAAATGATAATTCCTATTGTTCCTGAGGATTAAAAATATTCGCAGCTTCAGGATTTAGTATTAAAAAAATAATCAACATATTATAAGTCATTATTAATCTAAAATATATTTTAGAGGGAAGGGGTATGGATATCAAATATTATGTGCCGGATATAAAGAAACTAATACATAAACATGACTGCTTAAGATCAGTCATCGATGGGCATTTGGTCTAGTGGTATGATTCTCGCTTAGGGTGCGAGAGGTCCCGAGTTCAATTCTCGGAATGCCCCTATTATTTTTCTATTTTTTTCCATTAAATTGCCATCCACCCATTCTATTCTTTCACAACATGTGGAGCCCCTTAATGAAATTATACAGCCACAAATTCAGCCTTGCAAAACACGGTAATTTAGATAATTAATTTATTCTTTTTTTTTGGCTACAATTTAATTAATTAATTTAACTAATTTATTCTTTTTTTTACATAAGCACTGACTAGTATAATTCACTCGTGCCAGCATGGGTCAACATTCACTTGTAACATAAAAATTTACAATTTTGTTACGAATTAAAAAAATAAAAGCTGTATATTTAAGCCCATTGTATGAGATATTAAATACCTTGGGCACTATCTAAAATTAAGCTATTATGTTCTATACATATATTTCTAAAGTAGGGCGAGAAAATGATTATAAAGTGAACGCAAAAAAACTTTGGACCTTATAAGTGCCCATATTTTTTTCCTCAACTCATATGAAGAAAACTATATTTTTTGTCATGGAAATGGTAGTTGTTATTTTGATAGGAAAAAAAAATTGAGTTCAGTTTGTAATTGTAGGATGGTACCTATCAAAAACTATGTTGTGCAAATATTTTTGTATTATGCTTCAAATAATATAAGTTAGTTGTGGTCATTCAACCAAAAAATAAATATTATAAGGTGAAATGGTTACAAAACGCATATAGAACAATGAGAATAAACATACATAAATTTGTGGAAGCGATTCGGGATGATCATGAAGTGAATAATTTAAGAATTAAAAATTAAAAATCTAATAAATTGGATAAAATATAATAGTTTGACTAAAAGAATCATTTTTGAGAGTACGTAGCCTCTGTCACGAAATCATTGAAAGAGGAATAAAAAATGTAAAAGTACTTACGTTAATATTCTGTAAGGTATGATAACTGTAATTTCTAATAGGGATAACTTCCAAAAGGGATAGTATATATATATATATATATATATATATATATATATATATGGGCCACGCAAAAAAAAGAAGGATAGTTTTAATATAGTTGTAAGGATAGCTTGAAGCACACAATAGAAGATTAAGTAAGTGTAATTCCAAAAAGGGTAGAATTGGTTTTTTGTAAAATATTAGTGCTACTTTCGTAAATGAAGCTTTAAGTTAATCTCCACTTACAATCTTCTAAACCCTCATAGTCGAAACTCTTTACTTTCCTTTACTGTTATGCGGCTTAATGGAAACCTGGAAGGCTCTTGTGCCATAACTGTCTCTGTTCATGAATCAGATCTGTTTTTCTTGCTTCCGCTCAACAATGGCTACGCAAGACGCACCTTCTTTCTCGCGACGTGGACGACGACAGATGGGAGTATCTACTCAACGAAATCATTCGAGTTTACAAACTCAGATACGATTTATTACAGGGTTTATCTTCACGATTTTTCCATTGGAATCACGATTAAGCCATGTTAAATTCATAGGTGGGACTCAAACAGGTACTTATGTTAACCCCTAATGTTTATTTCATATTCGTTAATTTCACATACCAATCGGATCCTCCACTATAATTTTCAATTTGTAATAAACCCATTGTCATTCAATTGAAGGTTATGCTGTTTTACACTATTGTTTAACACACCTTTAAAAAGTAATTCCAGTAAACTTGTATGGAATTGTTTTTGATGAATTAGAAAAAGATGTTAAAGTTAGAAATATCTATTTATGTAAAATTTGATTAGTAATGGAATACGGGTTATAATATTGTTATTGAGATATCTTTCGATGAGTTATACTACGTTACAATTGTGACAACCATACGGAGTAATCTGTGTGGATTGCTAAAAGCATGTAGGTGATTTGAATTTGGAGACAGCATTAATAGGTCATTTTAGTACTAATCATGGTGATTGTTAAAAGCATGTAGGTGATTTTCAAAAGCTTAACTATCTTTAACAATCACCGACCTAGTAATATGAATTTCGTGATTGTTAAAAGCTTTATTTTTAACAATCACTGACCTAATAGTTGTCTCCAAAATAAAAAATTGTGAAGATTTAATCATTTTTCTCGTTGATATGATAGAGATTTCAAGGACGCACCTACGGCATCCTTAATACCTCTTAGGTGGATCTTTAGGTTGAACCAGATTATGAGTCCCAATATCAAGAGGAATTCAATTTCACTGAGGTCTTTTTTCACCAAACGACTCAATATTGTAAATATTGTAATATTTATTTTTTAGGTTTTTACAGCTGCGTTTTTTTAATTTTATAATGTATTTTTTTCATAGGTTTGCAGTTGACTTTCAGTGCCAATAAGTAGATTGAGTTATTTTTTTACAGTTGCGTTTGGTCAACTGATTCTGAGTGACAATAAATGGAGAATTATTGGACTGCGATTTTGGTGGATTTTGTTGTTGTTAGAACCCGTGTTTTAAGAACTTGACCGGTGATCGACTCGGTGAAGGTACTGGGTCAAGGGTCGGACCGAAAGGTTAACAGTTGAACCGCATGACTATTGACCCGATCTCGATTAAAATATTTCCAAACTTTCAAGACTTATGAATTTCATATGTATAAAATTTAATTTACAAAAATAAAACTTATAAAAAACTAATACATTCAATTTATCTTTGTAAGAAAAATAGTATTTTTTTTATTAAAAAGTGTAATAATCCAAGAGAGTAATAAGAATGGGTAGAATGATTTCCTTACATTAAAAATATTTCTACAACAAATCTTTAAAATATATATTATGAAAAAAATAATTTCATGAATTGTTCACTCTTTTTGTGCTGAGTTGTTTGTATAACTAAATAAATAAATAAATATAATAATGATAGTAGTAATTATCAAGACCATTTATGCTGCAACGCTTCTTTATTGAAATGGAAAGAAATATACTAAAAATATGTGTTTAGAAACATCAAATGTGGTCATTGGTACAGTGGTAGTGTTGCCTTTGCATAACCAAATGGACAGGGGTTCGAATCCCATCTCTTATAATTTTGCGCTGGGATTTTCTGAGTTATGTCATCGTCACATGTAGTTCAAGGCTGACGTGGATGATGAAGTGGATGAACAAGGGGTGCCAACCCTTACAATGGAAAGCAGGAAAGGGGGAGAGCCTCCTCAAAACCTCCCTGAGCCAAAACCCATTGGGAAAACCTTAACCAAGTCATCAATTTATTGATCAAAAACCAACTCATCAATTTTATATTTATGTTTCTCTGTCAAAAAAAATTTATATTTATTTTTCTTTTGGTAAAAAAAATATTTATTTTCTCTTCAATTATTTTTTAACAAATTGCACTTTTGGTCCTTTATCTTTGATCAAATTTTCAGTTTGCTAATTTATGTATCAAATCTATGTCAAAGCGGTAATTTTTAACATTTACGCCCACCGACTCTAACAAACCTCACACTTGTTGTTAATCAAGCATCGCGTCGTCTTAAGTGGCATTTACGATTAGTCAATTTGTTAAACTAAGTGGCATTTCTTTTTTTAAACCAAATTACATGACATTTAAATTAAAAATATTTATCTTCATCTTCTTCATCCCTATTTTTGTAAAAGCTGAACCCTAAACTAAAAACACTCATCTTCATCTCCATTTTTGTTAAAGTTGAACCCTAAATTAAAAACACTCATCCATCTTGATCCCCACTTTGTTAGAGCTGGGCCCTAAATTCAAAACACTAATCTTCATCTTCATTTTCATCCTCACTAACTCAGTTGCCTATCCAGACACGAATCAATGGCCTCAATATCTGTTGTAGTTGTGGTTGTATTTTTCCATTGATGCAGATCTGAGTTGCAGATCTATGTTAAAGCATCATTTGTTTCATTTTGGTCCTCTATGTTTTTGGTTAGTTTCAATTTGGCCCCTTTAAGGTTTTTAAAATTTTCAACTAAGTCCACTTTCTCTCTCTCACCACCACAACCACCTTCATCTCACCACCACCATCTCTTTCTAAAAATAAAAGTATAGTACCAAGGTATCAAACATGTACAATGCCAAGGCATCGTACTTGTATTTTTTGAAAGAGGTGGTGGTGGTGAGAGATGCGATGTTTCAGAATTTAAACACGGGGTATATTGGTAGGTATTGACAGGGGTTGTCAAAATAATTTTTTTAGGAGGGTATTGATGAATTTTCAAAATTGAGGTTGATAATTTTTTCTAGCTTCTACCTAATAGGGTTAAACATATCTAAGAAGTCGACATAAAATTTAGCAATTTTTTTATCTGTTAAAAGTTCGACAATAATCCTTTGCAATTGATATGTTTTTGGCAATTCATATTCTTCTTCGTCATGTATTTCCGAGGTAACCCTTCTAATTTTACTTTTCTAATTTTTCAAAAGTTAGAAGTATAGTAAACATCTTGCTTGCAGGAGATGTTAAAGATATGTAAAAGTTAGTTACAATGGCAATAAACTAATTGCACTCATTGGCCATATAAGTTTTATTGTACCCATGATGTAATGACAATTCTCATTATAAGAATTCATATTTCATTTTTCTCTAATTCATTTCTATTAACATTTAAGATTGAACCCAATCTCTCATTAACAATCTTACCACGCGATGTAATAGAATAACACATTATAATTTCCAGGCTTCACGAAATCGAGATTGAAGCCAAACAAATTCATTGACATGAAGTAGCATTCTGTTACAACAATAGCTAGTTTAATTCCTCCACTTTGAAGAATGTCCAAATGTATGTACAAAATGATTATCAATAATACTATTGTAAAAGTTATTTATCCTTCTTCTTATCCTCTGGCAATGCAGAAGCTTTGCAAACAGGACATATTTTCTTCATAGATAACCACTTTTTTATGCAGCTCACATGGTAGTCATGTCCACAAGTATTAAGTGTCCCAACATCGTCCATGTTCTTGTACTCTTCCTGCAATTTTCAATAGAAACTTGTAAGCACCTAGTTAATGTCATCAAAAGGCAAAAAATGTTTAATAAGAAAATATACCAGACAGATGACACAGCTTCCTTCGTCCTGATTTTGCTCAGATGAACAATATATTGTCTCTGTCAAGCACTTGGAAAGTGAATCTTCAGACAATCCTGTACTAACATGGCCAATCCTCTCGCCAAGTGCAAGTAGTTCCTAATCAAACCAATCACAAATTAATGAGTATATAACACTCTAACTGTAACATAAGAAGCAATAATAAATTAATAATCACCTCATAGCCCATGTTATCTATATCCATCCTCATTTCTCTGTGCCGATCAAGCATATTCCTAGAACCATACAGTGAAGCGCGCTCAACAATACTGAAACCCTGAAAACCCAAAAGAAATAAAACAAATAAATTTGAGTCAATAGAAGTAAAGTAGGAATGAAGTCAGAAAGAACAACTTTGCAGCTCTTAATCAATACTCAGTCAGTGACCTGTACAAAAGATTACATTGGAAGGAATGTGCTTTAATGTTGCAAATAAACCAAGCATCCCAAGTTCAGGTTTACTATATGGTGCACAAGCTAACACAACAGAGCAGGTGTTCCAACTTTAAAAAATTACAGACAAATCATTTAGCTATACTGACAAACAAAAATAGAGTTCCTCGATATACTGACAGGTACCTCTGAGGAAAATCTATCATGGAGACCAGCCTCAGCAGCCAATGATCGATATCTATCACTAGAAATTCTTGACCTCCCATGTCTATCACCGTTCCGCCAGCCAATGGTGGTCAGCGGCCTTGGATGTCTGGAAGGGTAACTTTCAGCCACCATGGGCAATCCATCATCTGAAGGTGTCGCATGCCCCAAGCGCAAACTTGAAGAAGCCCTAAAAGTTGGAGTTTATCTCTGAGAATAGTTGCTTCGAATTCCCCTGGCAGTCTGGGCCAGATTCTGAAAACTCTGAGTAGTTGTAGGATGTCGGCTTGTACCATATTCTTGATGGAAACCCCCAACATCTACAGATGCATTACTAGAAGTAGCACCACTTCCAACAAGGAAGTGACTTGTCTCAAGACCAAAAGCACCAGTATCTGTATTTTAACAAAAATTTTTAGATATGAAGGCAATGAGAATGAATGTTTATGCTTCGATTCAAAAGATTTATTAACTACAAACTAACCTGATAATAACACTCTTCCATTAGCAGGAGATATGTTCATTTGGTTCCAATCCCTTGTCAAAGAGGTAGAAATCGGACCTGAATGATCCACCAGGCTAGAATGATCAACTGGTGGGACAGTAGGGTACGAGTTGTGTGAATGGTTACTTGATAAATGAGTCCTAGACGGGTTGGATCCAAATTAAGCGCAGGACGGCTCCTCACATTCCTTACAGAACTCTCACCCTTCATTGATAGGCCAGCCCCTCTAAATGAGGGTGTCATAGCAACATAATCCCAGGGCATATATTGAGAATCCATATTTGGCTTCTCAGGCCGTGATTCTGAAGGTATAGGAAGATCAGTTGAACTCCCGGCATTGTAATATCCACTTGAACTGCCTCTCTCATAGACTGAAGGAATTCCTGGGCTCTTTCTCTTGTGAGGCCCTCGTCCATTTCCCATTGTAAGATCAATAAAACCCCCATCAATATGAAATGCTTGTCTGTCATAATTGGAAGAAGAAGAAGAAGGAAGAAGAGGAGGAGGGGGAGGAGGGGGAGGCTGATGTACATAATTTTCAGGCACCGGAAAGAAAGTTCCAGCACTAGCTGAATGCATAAAATGATCATTAGAAGTGCCTGGAGCGTCTGATTGATGAGGAGGAGGTATTTCAATGTTGAGACCTGAGGATGCATATCCATTTGACCTTGTATTGGAGTTCCAATGAGAGGGGAAGTAAATGTTATCTATAGACATATTTTCCACAGGATAAATAAAAGAACCATTCTCTGAAGAGTTGGTCCTACCTGCAATGGAATGGAGGTTCATCCAATATAAGTAATATGGTTTGATGCAAGCAATGCAGTTATTTGCAACAACAAAAAACAGCCAATGAAACAAAATACAAGTGGAAATGAAGCATATAGATTTAACATTACCATTGTTCACATGTTGATCAGTATGCATTTGATTCCAATTCTGGTCAGCCTCACCCTCAGAACATCGGAGATGCATTATATAAATGTCTATGCCCCATAATCGTCACTTGCAATCCCCAAGAGTCAAAATCGAGAGTGTAATTGACTTCAGGTCTGAAAATAACTTAAAACCTGCAAGGCAAAAGAGCATCTGATGAAATTCACTTTAAAAAACAATCAATAGAAAACAATCAAGCAAAGCTACTCACAAACCACAAAAAACATTTATGAGACACCAAAGCTACACCACGAATGCAGCTTATGAAATAACAACAAACAAATGTCATCGAATAGAGAATACATGACTGCATCTAATTTAATATGGTTCAAACATGATTTTTGGTCCTGCCCATCCCTGCATTAGCATATTAATATATACCAAATCCATAAACGTTGATCATACAAATCCATTCAAAATGATTAAGCAAGAAAGTTACAATGCATAATTTAATAACTTGTATATATGAGAATACAAACACTATTGTAAAGTCAAGCATAGCTGAGAAAGTCATTGGATATATTTTCACAGGGGGCAGGGAAGGGAGAAGACGACTTACAAAGCGTATGCATACAGATATGTGGAATGTGTAAAGAAAGCTGGACCAGAAGTTACAACTCCTACAAGGTGGACTTTTAGAAGTAAAAGTTGATAGTTCTCACTATTATGTAGAGTAAGTAGCATTTCAAGGGCAAGAACATGTCTATGAAGAGTAGCTACTGACAAGCAGGGGATCAATACCTAGAGATTACATAAGTTGAGAATTCAGAATAAATTTTCCCTTGACCTTCCTAGTAGAAAAAGAGTGCTACTGCAACTATATTTAGTCAGACTTTCATTTTCCACTTACAACATATAAAACAAGAGTTTAAAGACCATGCACTTAGAGTATACAACTTTCTAACAAAGACATCCAATAAGATTTTACTATATAAATAAATGTTTGTTGAAATGATTAAGGAAGTAATACAACAAAGTCATAAAAGAGCATTCTGATTAGATGACTGAAAAAAAAATTGCATTGTGAGTACATACTACATAGTCCTTAAACTCAAAACAATACAAACACTATTACCACTTCCACATCATTACACCAATTCCTTAGGGTCTGTTTACTCCTTAAAACATTTTATGTTTTCATTTTCTAAAATCTGTTTATTTTATATATTGCTAAGAAGAAGATGAAAGACTTTTGTAGTGAACAATTGTGATAGAGAGAAGATGAAAGAGTAACTAGGGTGAATGCATTTTTTGAAACAATAAAATCAGTTTTATGACATTCTCAAAATTTCTAAAAGATAATGTTTTTCCTAACTTTTTGTAATTTCAGTAAAAATGAGTGGAAATGAAAACAGAAAATAAGGGAAGTGAAGTAATCAGGCCCTTCGATTTCTCATAAATCATTCATCAAGTTTCACCATTTGCTATTAAATCCTTTATAGGGTCAAAGACCTAGTAGGCCTACACATCGACCCCAGCCAGCCAGACTACTGATTTTTTTTTACTAAATAAGCAACAATATAAGAGCTTGTTGGATATCAAGATTCAAGATGATATGTTTGATCAGCCAACAGGACAATGCTACTTTTCCTACACATATGCCATGCATGAAAATGAAGCATAAATAACAGTGACACAACAGTTCGACCAAAGGGGAAATTTATCACGAGTAATTCTGTAGAGGAAGAAAGGATTTCACAACCATTCTAGAAATCTAGGCCATAACACTCAACACTTGACACTCTTGTCTCCTTATTCATAATGAATTACCAACAGCCCAAAACAAGTCCACTCACTTGAAGCGAATTTACTCACGCCTCTATCCACTGATACAGAGAGCACCTTCTAGTCTGAGGCAAGAAAACAGAGGAAGGGAAAAGTGAAGACAAGGAAGAAAAATGACATTGTTGAGACTTAAATTAGATGATGGATCCTCACTTCAGCTATTCATGAAAGGCAGTAAGAGTTCAGATTTGACTTAATTAAAAGAGGAAGGATTGGAAAATAGGATGACTAACGTATCAGATATTACCTGGGCTACGTTTAGCGAGTGTTAGAAGGTGTTAGCATTTTTCTAATCGTTTCCTGCACTTGAAAAAGATAATCAACTATGCACAGCCAACAAAGAGTGGGGAAACACTCCTATCTGTGCCTTCTAATCAGTAAACAAGACAAGACCAGAGAAACACAAATAACATCAGTAAATCCTGGAGACCAGCAAATATATAAAAGTATATCACACCAAAACTCGCTTTGTATAAAAAAAAAAAAATAGTAGCAAAAAGATAAAGTAGGGTGAAATTCGCTTTGAGAACAAAAACTAACTATTTTTCCTTTGAGAAAAATATATACATTTAGCAGAAAAGGTTGAAGTAGGAAATGCATTGATAAAAGCATACAGAGCATTGAGAGCAGAATAGAGTCTGCAGACAAGTAAACTGTTAACTACTACTAGACAGTATGTTGACTAGAAGAGAAATATAATACAATAATACAATAGAAAACTTACATTGTAATAGAACAGAAAACTTACATTGGCACAACAGTAAATTTAGCACTAGCAGCAATATATAGTAGGTTAAAAACAATTGATTATGTTTATAAGCAGGAGATCAAAAGTATCAAAAGGAACTTGTTTGGAAAAAAAACTTGGGAAAACGAATATCAGCACATGTATAATAGATTTCAAATATATGCCAACAAAAATAACTTTTCAGCTAAAAGCTATGTTTTGCACATTTTGACGAACACAAAATAAACAACTGAAAATTCACTAAATCATGAACCATTATTAAACCATTTGACAGGCTTTTCACTTATCGTTAAATTTTAACTTCGGTTTTAGATTTCTCTACAAACCAAACACTAAAAAAGTAAATATACCAAAACATAAAAGATAGAGAATTGGTTATTCTATGCTTACAAAGTATAAAGATTTCAAAATTAAATAATTTATATACAATATTTTCTTTTTAGCAAATACATTCCTATTTATGTTCAACTTTCAAGCTATAATCATGCCGCATATTGGCTTGGCTTTACATTAAGATGGAATTTCCCAAATGAATACAAAAGGTTAAGCGCAGTAGCATGGCTTTCTCCACATGGAAACTTGCCATTTACCAGGATATGAACAATCAAAATATGTCCCCCATATTTTATTGTAATCAATTTTCTTCATAATCAAGTTCAAGCTTTTGTGCCGTTAAGATCACTCATTGCCCCCAGTTAGGGGTGAGAATTTAAAATTAGGATGTATACCCCTGAACATAGAAGTAAAATATTTCGCATCCCCCATCTGTAGGCAAAGCAAAAGGAAGAGTTCCCTGCAAGCTGGTTAGACAATCAACACCTCGGCACTAGTTTCACTTTGCTTCTCAACATTTAGAACCAGAAAGAGGAGATTATAACCAACTTATACTAATCAAACAGCTTCCATGTCAACAAACTCACGAGCCCACATCCAAATAAAGCATCATCCAGCACTAAACCAATCCAACCAAGGATTGTTGAATTATTGGATAACCAACTGTTAGCAGAATCAGAAACTGCACCAACATAAAGCGCAGTCTATGTTAAGAGCGGATGCACAGTACTACAGCAGTCACCATCAATGGTATGCACTAATGGTTCAAATTTTCAGTCTGCGTAACCATAGCACATACCTGAGTAATTGAGTATTGTGAAATTCCTATGAAAATTTTACAGCTAAACTCGTTATACCCACCCCAAGTCCCACCTAAGTACCACAACCTCCAAAGAAGATTCCAAACTAGGAGGTTTACTAACATCCATATCATAGCACCTCAAAGCACCAACTAGAACAATGATATGTTTAAAGTTCTATGGCCCTCCTTAAATTCCTGTAATACCCCAAACCAACATCTTGCATCACTAGACATTGGATGTCAACAAATCTATTCCCACAAAACTTCAGCATAAATGCTAGGCCATTTCATGCCAAACAGGCATCAATCCCAGAGGATGGATGACCATGATCTAAAAGACACATTCCAGCTGAAAAAAGCCTATACAATGCTTCTGATTAAGAGAGCTTCTTTGGTACAATATTCTTTCTCCATCCTATATCAAAGTAGGTTTACCGCTCCATAACTGCGGCATATCATCATGCTAATAACTCCTGAGAAAACAGAACATGCGAATGTCGTCACTCATGAGTTCTATAGTCACCCATTAACCCATGATTCAAAAGGACCTAAACACCATCTGCAATTCAGACAATGTAGTGGAATAGACCAAATGTAGAAGGAATCACCCATTTCCATAACCTGCACAACGCAACTGCGAAGGCAAAACCAGTTCTTTTGCATATAACAACAATAATACTTCTTTGATGTATACACCCAAAGGTATAAGGGTGCATATTATTAAACCTTTTTAAAAAACCCCATCACTTATGAGAAGTAAATTATATTAAAAAGGCTGGGAAGAGAGAATTTCAAATTAAATTACATCTCACCAGTGCACGTAGATGTATTCATGTACAATACACCAACAGCAACAAGAAACCTGCATGATAAAAAACCATCTAAACCTAATTGATTCAAAGAACATCTTATAAAAAACGAGACCAAAAAATCTGTTGTAGCATCCGATATTCAAAACTATATTTTTTGATAGACTATTCTGTAGCATAAACAGATGGTAATTATTCATTGTTTTTCACTTCTCACCAGAATCTTGAGGTGTTTCTGTCACACAAGCAAAGGAAAACGAAAACACAAACCCTGAATAAAATAATAAACCATACGATTTCCCAAACTCAACCAAACAAGCAATCGGAGGGTCAGTGACATCATCAAAGACAAACACGCTCTTCTCCCATCGCATCAATTGTCAGAGAAATTAAACACAAAATAGATGAAAACCGATGCATATGATTCATCATCAACAACAACAAATGGAATCGATCATACAAAAAAATTGAAACTAATCGAGTAAGAGATTGAAGAAATGCATACCAAAAGAACAAAGAAAGATAAAGCGTACGATCGTCCCTAATTCAACAGAAGCAGGAAAATTGATTCACGAAAGAATATGAAACTGAAAAATAAGAGAATGAAATAAATAACGTGCCTTGAGAATCGGTGATGAGGCTGCACCGATTGAGTAACGATCTCGAACACGCAAAAGATGCAGAGAGAGAGAGAATGAAGAGAGAGAAGGTGGGGGTTTGTTTGTTCCAAGAAGGAGACAATGAAATAAAGCGGTTGTTTGCTGCAATAAGAAAAACAAATGGAGGAGAAATTCCCCACACTGACCATTTCTTACCTGTTACCGGTACCATCTGTAAACCATTATTAACTCCTTTCATTTTTCACTTTCTTTTAGTCTCGCTTTATTAATTGATTAATTAATAATTAATGGTTAGGGTTTGAAATCCTTTTTTTTTTCTTTTTTCTCCCTGAGAACTAGGGGTGAGAATAGGCCACGCTGCTGCAGGCCTCTGACCCACCCTCTTCGACAGTCAGTCAGTAGAGACTTTTGAAAACAGAGATAAGGTCGAGGCTTTTTTCAAAACTATTTAAAATTAAATAGGTCGGTCATAGGCCAAATATATGGAGTCGTCGAAAAAGCCTTTTTACTGCTATCGTATGGCTATTTTAAATTAATATAACTAATTTTTTTAATTACTAATATTAATTTGTATTGAATATGGTACTTTGTATTAAGTCATAACTTGACTAACATTTTTTGTTAGTTTAAACATATTAACATAGATCAATCTTTGACATAGTTAAAGTTATTATTATAAAATAGAATTTTAATAGGATGTCATATAATGATATTTTCCTAAAAGATTTTTTTAGATCTCAATTAGAACTTAATCTCATTGACCTATTAGTTTGTTAGTATATTTAAATGGCTTACACAATTTCAAAATGTTGTAGCTTTCTTAAAAATTGTCAAATAGAACTTTAAAGCAGCTTTTCAGTGCTTCTTGGGAGACTTTCGAGAAAGCCATGCAGGGCGCAGAAAATGGCTTCTGACAGATAACAACAGTCGGATGAGGCGCTAATGTTTTTAACGTAGGTCGGTAGGGCAAAAAATGGCTCAATTCTACCAAATTTATTCCCACATCTACCGAGAACAATGAAAGGGCAAAGGATATTAATTTTTTTTTGAAGCAAGGGATATTATATTTGATAAATAACTTAGCATAGTATTTTATTTTAGCCATAACGGGGATACTTTTTTGGAGGTGGGTAAAGTTGGATTCTATTTTAGCTCATGTTGCGCCAAAATGCCGTAATAGTATGCTTCGCGCTCCGGTCACGACCGTTTTTGCGTTTCGCAGATGCGTGTTGACAATAAACCAACTTTATAAACCGCCAAAAATAAATGTTTCCGTATAACTCAACGTCTTCGTGTCTCTTTTTTTTTTCAGTTGCTTTATCGATGATTTATTAATAAAATAAATAATAAATAATAGGATTTAATTTATATACACAATAGATGTATGTTGTATATTATCTACTAATCACATAGTGACACATCATTAAAGAGAAATTTGTCAATTGGTAACCACTAATTAGTCAACTAGTAACCACTCACTTCATGAATTGTAATTGGTAGTGGTTGTAAAAGCTCATACACCTATTGTGTATGCAAATTAAACTCTAAATAATATTATTGTGAGAAAACTTAGAATTCTAGTAAGATGAGAAAGTGGAACATTTAAAATTGTAGTAAGATGAGAAAGTGAAATTTAGCATGTTGTAATATTGATTCGCATTAAGTCAACAAGTTATCACAACTCTTCTGGTTTTTGGTCACGAACCTAACATTTAGCATCTTAGAATTTTTTGGGCCACGACTTACATCACTAAGCCAAGTGCTTAGTGATGGTCACTAAATTAATTTCATCCATTGGATGCTCAATATTTTTACTAAAATACATCTAATGGTTATTATTTATGGAGAGTATTTTGGTACTCTTCAATATTATGCCTAATAATTATATAATTATTAATAACAACCAATTAATATATTCCCTACTTTTAATAAAGTATAATAAAGTATCTTGAGCTAACAATTGGAGACTTGTTTTTAATCCAGTTTGATGTTTATCATTTTATGAATTAAATTTTCCAACATTAGAGGGAGCAAATAAGCCGTTGGAAAAAGAGATTAGTTGGAATGAATTATCTTTGTCTCATCTTGATCCTCCAACAAAACAATGTGAACTAGAAGTTCAAAACATAATTCATTTGCAAAGCTTAGAAAATTATCTACTAAATGCACTCGTTGATCCAAAAGGTGTGACCAAATCATATATCAGTTGTTAATGCTCCAACAAAATTGATGTGTCTGTTGGACAATCTAATATTCCAAATGAGACTCTAAAGTGGGATGCATATTCTAGTTTTTGACTATTCTAATGAATAAATCATTTTATATAAGTTCCTCAAATTAACCATGCGAATACAAAGTATTTTTACGATCGAGATCAAGTCAAATTTCAAGTCATTTATTTACATGCGGTGATTTGAAATATCATTATGATCTACAAAATAATTTATGGTTATTAATTGCTTCTTCATTTCATGCTCAAATACCAACATTTCAAGGAATATGTCCTGAAGATAATATTGACTATAAAGCTTCATTAAAAGAGGACATATCACAAGTTACAAAGAGGAGTAGATTGCTCCATATGCACTTTGGGAGAAACTCAGGATATGTTGGAAGTCATATTCTTAAGTGAGACTTCAAACAGGGAGGGGAAAAACTGAACTATTTTTTCCTTCGTTACGGTTTTGCTCCACTGGGTTTTCCTGACAAGGTTTTTAACGAGACAGTTCTCATAGAAAGAATATTATATTTTTTTTCCATCATTGGGATTTTTTCCCACCGGGTTTTTCCTTAGTAAGATTTTAATGTGACATATCTTCAATAGACATCTAAGGGAGAGAGTATTATGAATATAAGTATAGTGGATGTCCATCTTTATCTCCCACTTTACCTTAACTCCCATTATAGAGTGGGATATTAGTGGCTTTTATTTTGATATTTCATTTGCCTATTTGTGTTCAATAAATATGACTTATATTCTAGTGTAAAGATACATTTGTGAAGAGTATAACGAAAAGACTCTCTCATTTCCTCCTTCTCTCCTTCATCTGTGTTTTCTTATATGATATCTAGTATTTATTCTTAGTAAAATTTTGGTTATTTTCCAAACAAACCATTAATTTTACGGAAGACTCTAAATTTATACCATTACTTTATTCACTATCTGCTAATTTCATAAAACAATGTCTAAAAAAAAGTTGGTGATTCCTTCAGCACGGTGTCCTAATGTTGAATAAGCCATATGCAATATCTTCCCAATTAAAAGTCGGCTGTTATTTTTCGTACCCCCCTCATTCCCTATCACACCCCCATAAACCCAAAAATGCCAATAATACCCCTGCCTTTTTTTTAAAAAAATTAAATTAAATTTTTCGGAATTACCTCAAAATAAGGTAATTCCGGTTCAAAAAAAAATTAAAATTTCGGAATTACCTCTAAAAAGGTAATTCCGTTCATAATCATGAAAAATTTGAATTACCTCTAAAAAGGTAATTCAAATTTTTAATTTTTTTATTTTTAAAAGTTTATATTTTGGTCTTAAGATTTAAACTCGTTTTATTGGAAATATGATACTGAACGATTTACGATTTAATAACAATACGTCAAAATATATAAAATGACCAACATAAAATAGAGTACAAATACAATTATGGGTCCAAAATGTCTAAAAATGACTGAAAAATAAGCACGTGAAGTAGGTGAGCAGGCGACATCTAGAAGCATCCCGGCCAATCCAAGACGGGGCGATGCGTATATATACGATTTGTTTTAATTTTTATTACTAAAAGCTACTAAAAAAAATAGTCAAAACTACTCTAAAAAATATAAAAACACCACTAAAAATCTAACAAAACCAAAATAAGGCTATACAAATTTTTTTAGATTTTTGGAGACTATGAAAAATTAAAAAAATCGTAAAAATAATAAACGATGGAATTTGGGATTTTGAAATTTGTAGTCCCGTAAGAAGTCTCTTCTAGAGTCTCTTGATTCTTGATTTTTTTCGCTTCTAATGGTCAGTGGTTTCATTACGACCAGAGTATGTTGTCCAAAACCGATTTTTTAGCCTAAATTATTCGTTCTACGTTGGTCAAAAGACTCGATCGCTTCTACGTTTATCGATCGCCTACTCGCATGCATCGCTCAAAAAATAAATGTAATTAGAAAATATTAAAAATTGAAAAAAAATTAGATTTTCTATTACACTAGTAATTAGAAAAGAATTTCGAATACTGTAAGTGAGGTAATTAGGCTCATATTCTGAACCGGAATTACCTCCTTCCAAGTAATTCAAAATCTTTCGAATTAGAGGTAATTCAAATTCCAAATTTTTTTTTTAACAAAACCATGTAATTTTTGGGAAAAAGTAGGGGTATTTTTGTCCATTTGGGATATTATAGGGGTGTGGTAGATGATGAGGGGGTACCAAAAATAACAGCCTTAAAAGTCTCACGGGATAAATGTTCAATTGATATAGTAACTAACAAGTGA
Source organism: Oxytropis ochrocephala (assembly GCA_020916435.1). Classification (NCBI taxonomy): domain Eukaryota; kingdom Viridiplantae; phylum Streptophyta; class Magnoliopsida; order Fabales; family Fabaceae; genus Oxytropis; species Oxytropis ochrocephala. The sequence continues at coordinate 108,113,045 of CM037091.1, read as the reverse complement.
AAAATTTCTATGCAGGTGTTTAGTTTAGAGTCTTTAGACTTTAGTTACTATAGCTATGAGCCTATGCTACCTTTCCTCAGAATGATCGACACGTTCTTTGGCTGACAATTTTATTAGGGCCATGTCCATGGCATGCATATGTCGACACATTGCTTTGTCCCTAGATTTTTTCTAAGTAATTAATCTGAGGGAAGTAAAGTCTTTTCTTTTCTTTAATTCCAAAAACAATTAATGGAAAGAAAGAAACTTTGACTGACTTTATGGATAAAAATAAACTAGAGGGATAGAAAGGCAGAATAGTAGATAACTGAATAAATGTATGATGCACACAGCTACAAGGAAAAGGAAAAGGGACATAAGCGTGGACAGTGGACCTAACTCACCAGCGCGCAACAAGAGCATAAGTATATGCATTGGATTGGATTAGGCTTGGCTAATATCCAAAACAATATTTATATGCAGCATAAATTCATTAGGACCCCACTTAATTTGATCCCTGTGATGTGAATTCACAATGTGCTTAAGGATTAGCCGGTGGTCAAATAAAGACGGTTGAGTATTTGACCACATAGTTTCAATGAAGCATCTTAAAACAACAAAAGATGCATGTTTCACTTCTTTACCATCCATTGAAAACAAACAAAAGCATTTTTGCTATGTTAGTCTTTAGCTCATCATTTTCTTTGTATTATTTTTCTTAGGTTAGTTATGAACAATTAATTAATAAAAGTTGTTTGAATGCTTTGTAAAAAAATAAAATTATTGTGATTAAATTAACTAGAAGTTGGTGTTATAATTTTGACAGGAAAATAATTAGATTTATTATTGACATTATATTATTAATTGAGGAGATATTATAGATGGACGTTAAGTCATAATTAAGTTTGAAATTTTTGACGGCTTAAATTATCAATTCACACATATAGGGTCCGTTTGATGGTCAGGATAAGATAGAGACAAGATAGAATATGGAGCATGATAGAGATAGGATATGATAAAGACTTATATCATATACCGCCTTCTTATCCTGCCCATCAAACAGGCCATATTGTTTTATTCACGGACAAGTCATCGATAAAGGAAAAAGATAATTATCGATGGACATCTCTGAAGCCCCGATACTCCAAAATGGCCAAAGTATCGGTATCGGACACGTATCCGATACCGATACGTCCGGATACGTCCCGATCGTCCCGATCGCACTCAAAAAGTATCAGAGAATTAATATTTATTTTTTAATCAGGATACGTTTCCGATACGTTAGAGACACGCTCTCGATACGGCGCCCTTATCAGGATACGTGCGCGCGATACGGCTTACGCGCGGGATACGTTGCAGATACGAGAAAAATGGCCTTTTGACCTTTTCCTTTTACCATTTTGTAATATATTTAATATTTAATTATAATAAACTAATATAAATCAATAAAATAATAGGATACAAACAAAACCCTAATTTAAAAACATTTGGTCCTAAAACATCAAAGTGTGAAACAGAGAAAAGTTACAGAACCCAAAACGTGAACCTCCAAACTCCATAGCCACCGCAAGCTTTCTACGACGCCGCCGTGAGGTTGCTGCGACGCCGCCGTCAGGTTCCTCCATAGCCACCGCGATCTTCTTCCGGTCAGGTGCGTTAGTTTTTTGTTATTTCTCTTTCTCTATATAGGCAAGAGGGAAAGGAAGCAAGTGAAGAATCTAGTTTCTATAATGTTGTCCATCATGTTCTCAATTTTAGATGGAACAAAAGTTCTACACCGCTTCACTGCTTGGCACATTCCTTGAATCCAAGGTAATTAATATTTTTCTATTACTATTTGTCTTTGAATTAGAATAACACTACTTTGAATTTTAATGCAATGTTTTTTGTTTTATTTTAGGTATTATACTAATGAGTGGGTTAGTCAAACTTCAAATAGAATTCCTCCTCATCAAGATCCTAACATTTCTAGAGAGAGGAATAAGTGTCTAAAAAGATATTTTGATGATCTTGAGGAGAGGACAAAAGTTTGTCATGAATTCGCTGCTTTCTCATCTTGTAGTGGTGATTTTGCTTCTTCTGATTCAATTGAAGATAGATGCAACTTAGATGCAAAAACATGGTGGGTGATGCATGGATCTTCTACCCCTTTACTCCAAAGGATTGCATTAAGACTTCTTGTGCATCCAAGTTCCTCCTCATGTTGTGAGAGAAATTGGAGTGCTTACTCTTTCATCCATTCTTTGAAGAGAAATAAATTGGATCCGAAGGGCACAAGATTTGGTTTTTGTGCATACTAATCTTCGTCTTTTTGTCTAGGAAAGATGAAGGATATGGTAAAGGAGAGACAAGGTTGTGGGACATTAGTGGAGATGCACATGATCAGGGACGGAGCCAGAATGAAAAGTGTGTGGGGGCGAGCTACACTTAGACACTTAGTTGATGCCACATCAATTTTTTACTTTAAACTAATTAAATTATTTTAAACAAATAATTTTAACTTTATCTTTATTTTTTTGGTAGCACCGTATTGACACTCACCTTTTTGCATGGGTATCTTAGAATTTATTATCAATTTTTTTGTATTTGTTTGTGATACATTTTTCATAGCTACAAGATAGAGTAGTTTTAGTCAGTTTAGAGTAGTTGTAAAATATATGAAACTATTGAGTAAGTGAGGTTTGGATTGTGGTTATTAAAATAGTTTTAGTCTTTGTCAAAAAGAAAAAGTAGTTTTAATCAAGTTTATTGAATTTATTTTTACTGAGCTAACAACCTTAATTGTTAGAAAGTGACACCTATTATCTTCCTTAAATCATTGTTTATTTATTTTATTTATCAACTAGTATCCATTTAATGTCATATACTAATCAATACTATTTTTTAGCATATCCTATACTAATACTATTATTATTAAACATATTAAAAACCTAGGGGGGCTTGAGCCATGGGAGGTATACACATACCTCCGCCCCTGCACATGATCCAGTTGATGGTGTTGGAATTGAATTAACAGAGTTGTCTCTAGATGAACCAGATTTGGAAGCTATGTTATTTCTCGATGATGGAAATGGAGGGGAGGATATTGACACCGTTGGTGTTTAGTAGTAAATAGTAACTTCTTTTGAATGACTTATGATGTTTTTTTGCTATACTCTAACTTGTGCAGTAAATTGTATATCTTTTGTGACATGATCTAGGGAGAAAGAATATATTTTGAAATAGGTAGGGGAAAATGTAACTATGCACTTATTTTGATCACACGTATCTTTTTTGTAAGTGTGATCATATTTATTGATATTATGAGAAATTGACATTTAGTAAAGTGAAATAGCTTTAGTTATGTTTTATTATTTTTAATTTTAATTTAATTTTTTATTGAAGTATCCCAGCCGTATCGTATCTTGATTTTCAAAATTTTCCCGTATCCACGTATCGGTATCGTGTCGTATCCCGTATCGTATCTCGTATCGGGGCTTCATAGATGGACATCCATGTTAGTAATTGTCTTAGAAAAGAGAAAATTACTCACATGCAATATAACATCCTTTTTTTCTAACCCTTCTTAAGGCTTGATTAAGTGAATGATTGAGTGGTTTTGAGCTTTTTTTTTTAGATAATCAAAGATTTCATTGAAGGGAGCACAAAGGGTGCCCAACCCTTACAATGAGAAGAGAAATAGAAGGGGGAGGGCCTCCTCAAAACCTCCCTGAGCCAAAATCCATTGGGAAAAAGACTCAGGAAGAAAAAAGAGTACCCCGTGCATAACACACACAACAGTGAGGACAAAAGCATAAATGCCCCACTGTTTCTCCCCCTAATAATCCAAACATAGTGTACAATAGAAAATTACAATGTGGAAAGAACGCCCAACGGACAATTATACCAATCCACCCACCCTGCCCCACAATTCTTCCCTTTCCTAGCCTTGAACCAATACCAGACCGTGTCTTTAATACCCAAGAGAAGCGAAGGAACTGACATCACCTCTCCCTTAAAAATGACTTTGTTTCTTGCCCCACTCCTCCAATTATTCATTAGACACCCCCAACCCTCAAATATTCCAAAAATACCTAAATACCTCGTGTGAAACGCGTTCTCAAACGCCCACGCTGTATTTTTGCTTGGTACGGTACTATAGTACCGAACCGCTTCAAAATTATAGTGTCGTACCTGTTAAAAATCTTATAAAGAGGGGTGTCTGCCAAGTCATAACAGACGACACTTTGCAGGCGTATGGGTTCGGTAATATAGTATCGTACCTACGTAATCCCAAAAAAGGGTGTACGGGTCTTTTCACATGATTAGGGGATGTATGGTGAGTAGGGGGAGTGCAGGAAGTACGAACCTAAGGAAAAACAGGATAACTCAGTGCCACGCGACACATTAGCCCACTATTTTCTCTCTCGTGTTACACTTTCCTTCCAATTTCTACTTGATCTTACTCACTTTTCAAAATATAACATCACACGATAAATAAATATGCACATACTTCACTCTCACTCTCCTCCCCTCTTATTTTAAAACACACATTCCTTTTTCTTAACAATCAAAATATAACACTAACCCCTTTTACTAATTTATCATTCAACCTCTGGTAAACAAATTATTTTGCTTTTTATAGATGTATCGAATTTACAACTTTTTTTTTAATTTTTAAATAGTAATTTTACTTTTAAGTCTTGATGGAAAACAATTACATGTTGATGATATAATTTCATTGTATTTAACCAAAATTCAAATTTCATTCTATAAATGTTTTAATACTTATATATGAATTATGGTTTTACTTTTGAGACCCCCCCTCAATAAAATTTCATTGTATTTAACCAAAATTCATTGTATTTAACCAAAATTCAAATTTCATTCTATAAATGTTTTTATATTGTCGGTATAATTTTATTGTCTGTGAGCACATCTCAATTTTATAGCTCTCTTCATTATTTAATCAATGTTTATTTTGATTTTAAATATCGATAGATAAATATTAGATGTTGTTGATGTAGTTTTATCTACACTATATATTTATACATCTAAACCACCTATGATTTTACCAATACCCTCATCCTATCTAAAAGACACCTCAAATCTATGAGGGCAAAAATGTAAATTTATTTGTTCTTCTTACACTCTCTTCTCTCTCTTTCACTTTTTTCTCTTTACACTATCTTTCTTACTTTTCTTCTCTTTCTTCTCACTCTCTTTCTTCCTCCTTTTCACTTTTCTCAAACACTCTCTTTCCTCATATTTTTCTTTTTTACTTTACTTTTATTTTTCACATAAATGATTCTTCTATTTCTCTTATCATTTCATTTTAGTTTTTTTACCTAAATTTATACAAACACTACAAGATCTTTAAAATTATCTTCTTTTTCTCTTCAAATCTGTTTACACTCTTATTGATAATCTCCTATCTATATTTTACTATCCCTACTATAATATACTAATCAACTAAAATAATCAATCGAAACTACGAGATAACTACAATCGATATACAAAAAAACAAGGGATAATCGCAAAGATATATAAATAAACACGGATGAATATTTGCCATTGATAATTAGAATTTTTTTTACTAAGATAATTAAAATTTTTGAATACTACTATAAACTTACTCTCTAAAAAGACAAGAAGACTTAATTACTATTTAAACTTATTAATATTTAAAACACATGTGACAAATATCTGTCATTATTACCTAGAAAAGGACAAATAATTGGGGATATAAAAAAACACGGGATAACTGCACTATATATAAAAAAACAGAGCATTAACATTTTTCATTGATAATTAATTTTTTTAAACTACTGATTAAAATTTAATACACATATTTCTTATTGGTAATCTACTATCTCTCTTTTACTATCTAATATAAGATACTAATCAACTAAAATAATCAATTGACACTACGAGATAACTACATTGATCTATAAAAACACGGGATAATTGCGATAATATATAAAAAAACACGGGATTAATATTTGCCATTGATAATTTTTGAAGACTAATATAAAGTACAAACCTACTATCTTAAAAAAAGACTTAATGGTTATTTAAACTACTAATTAATATAAAAACAAATATTTCTTATTGATAATTAATTACTATCTAACTTTTACAATCTACTTTTATATATATATATATATATATATATATATATAAACACGGGATAACTACATTGATAGATAAAAAACACAGGATATAAGCACGGGATAACTACAGTGATAGATAAAAAACACAGGATATAAGCACGGATAACTACGAATGATAGATAAAAACACAGGATGAATATTTGTCATTGATAATTATAAATTTTTAGGACTACTATAAACCTACTATCTATAATTTTTGCTCACATTCTTACCTCTCAACCGGAAAACATGTAATGATTTAGTTCATAAATACTTATTTGTATATATTAGAGAAAATTTGAGCTATCTATCTCTATGGGTATCCATTGCATGTTGTCAATATAATATTTTTATATTTTTGTACTTACGATATATTTATATATTCATTTATATAAAAAAAATATTTGTAGCATATTTTTCTTAAAATAAATATTTGTAGCATATTTGTTGGACTTTGTATCAACTTTACGTTAATGTTATAAGTGTGACAAGAACACATTGTAGAGCCACTATTGGTTTTATATACTTATATTTTGCAACTGATGTTATAAGAATGACCTTTCACATCAACATTTCTATTTGAATATAATCATGTCACATAACACGATTAGCCCGTGCGGATGCACGGGTAATCTACTAGTTGTCTTTAAACATGTATCAAAATCAATCAAGAGAGCTATAAACGATGATTTTTATTATTTTACTTTTGAGTCATGACCGAGAAAACATTACATGCTATCAGTATAATTTAATTATCTTTGAATACATATCAATTCTATAAATTTCTTTACTATTTTTGAATTAATATTTATTTTTCTTTTACATTTTGAAGGATAATTATTACATGTTATCGGTATAATTTCGCCTCTAAGCATGTATTAAAATTTATAAATTTTTTATTGTTTATAAATAACTATTTTACTTTTGAGTCTTGGTCGAGAAACAATACATGTTTTCTGTAAATATCTTGCGAATTGGACAGGGGAACTCAATTTTTAATTTCACTTGGTTTATATTCTATTATTATTCCAAAATTTGGGATATTTGTTGTGAAAACAGAATACAAAATTATTCTCGCTATTTTAGAGAACAAACAACTTTTTTAATTTTTTCAAAATTCTATTGCAAAAAATGTAGTCTATATCAAAGTATTTTTGGAAGTGGGAACATGAATTTTAGAAATGCCAAAACAAATAAAAAGAGAGGTATTTTAGAATACCTCATTTTTTATTATTCCTTCCTCTTCACTCTCTCAAATTCTCAGTGCCAGCCTCGAACCGGGTACCAAAGGGTTCAAAGACAACCTTTAAACCAGCTCGTCACCCGGGAAGCCAGCAAGAAAAGCTTCAAAAACTATTTATTTAACACTTCATTTTCCGGCGACGACGCATTCGCCAAACTCTACGCCGTCGTCGACGCCGATATCGAGGCAGCACTTCAGGTCACATCTTGATCTCCCTCCTCTCTTCAACACAAATTCACACTGTATTCTATTTTGGTGTCTTTAAGCTGCATCTTATGTTAGAAACTAGGAAGGTGGTTTCTTAATAAGAAGAGTATCCATCATATTTTCTTTTATGGCGTTGCAGTGTTAGCTACAGAAATTAAAATCACTATGTTTGCTTGGTTTCTGAAACGCAATTCTAGTTATCTTTTTCTTTATGATTCATATCAGCATATCCTTTTCATACAATAATCATATATCTTTCCCTAACTCTACTACAATTTTGTGCTTTGTTTGGCAATGCTTTCACTTGTTTTGTATTTTGCATTTCTGTTTCGTCAGATACTATTTGACTTGCTGTGCTTATCTTGCATTGCAGTGTAATCAAAAAAATGATACGCCATAAATGTCTTTGCATGTACTTTTTTTTTGACATGAAAAATATTTCATTAGGACCTTCCAAATTGGAGGCCAAAGCAAAAGCAATACAAGGAGGGCTTTTTTCAAGCCATACAGTAGGAGTGTTTACCAAAACAAATTTAGCTAAAGTGTGAGCCACAACATTACCACTACGTCTAACATGCGATAATTTAAGAAAATTAAACTGTGAAGATAATTTTTGACAGTCAAATAAAACTCTGTCACAGAATAGGAATAGAACTGTCTCGAACTCCTCATGTCCATCACCAATTGCAAGCAATCTGATTCCACTTGTAATTTCTAGAAGCCTGTCTCAAGTGCAAAAGTAAGTGCATAGCGCATTCCAACGACCTCAACTAGAAAAGGGTCAGGTGGACCTTGAAAGAACCAAGTAGCAGCAACAAAAACAAGTCCTTTGTGGGCTCTTATGACAGCCCCTGCACCCCAATTTCCATTGCAAGTTCCAGCTGCATCAATATTAAGTTTGAAGCAATCAGCATGAGGTGGTGTCCAAGAAGTTGGGCCTGGTGGTACAATTGGCGGCATAAAGGATGGTAAGGCAGCAACTTGGGTTGAGAATAATGACTTAAAATCATGAACAATGCTCCAAGCTCTATTTATGACTTCACCCACTAAAATACTTTTTCCTTCAAAGCAAAACTTATTTCTAGCCAATCTAAAAAAAAAAACTTATTTCTAGCCCACCACATGGAGTATGTCAAGGATAGAATATAATTAACCACATCACCTGTTAAATGTAAGATACAATTGGTCAGCCGATCTTTAAATTGCTCCTCAATATTATCAAAATTTATTCCCAAAGGAGAGGAAAACCAGACAATTTTTGCCCGATGGCAATTTTTAAACACATGGTTAATATCTTCCAATTTATCTTCACATCTTGAGCAAAAGGGTCACATGCCACTCCTCTATCGCACAACTTGTTCTTTCTGGGAAGAGAGTTATTAATTATCCTCCAAGCAAGGTGGATGTGTTTTAGGATTGTTTGGATGCTCCACAATTTCTTCCAAACATCATTTGTATATGTTGTGGATACTCCAATAGTATTTGATGCATTTTCCCATTGCTTAATGTTGTGATAAGCAGATTTGACAGTAAACAAACCTTTCTTGTTGGGACCCCATACCATACTATCAACTTGACTTTCTTGGGAAAGTGGAATCTGCAAAATTTGCATTGCTTCAAATGGCAAAAAAATTGCCTGAATTAAGTCTTGTCTCCAAGTGCCCTCCTCAATAAGATCCGCCACCGTGGATATTTCTGAATTTTGTGGTTTCACCGTCCACACTTTATACCCAAACTGATAAGGTAGCCAGTTATCACCCCACACATTGTGTTTTGTCCATTTCCCACCGTCCATACACAACCCCTTTTAAGAACCCGAGAAGCGTGATGAATGCTTCGCCATGTGAAGCTAGGATTATATCCAACATTGGATTTCAAGAAAGTACCTCTTGGGAAATACCTTGCTTTGTAACAAAGAGCAAGCAAAGAGTTTGGATTCATCATTAGTCTGCACATATAATAAACAAATAAGGAGAGAGAGGATCTCATTGTCTCAAGCCTCTTTGAGGAGTGAAATTATCACATGGACTACCATTTAACAACACCGAAAAGGATACTGTTGATACACAACGCATAATCAAAGAACACCAATGATTCGAGAAACCCATGCTTGACAAAACATTTTCCAAAAAGGACCATTCAATTCTATCATAAGCCTTTGACATATCAAGTTTCATTCCTACCACACCCTTTTTTCCTTTGGTTTTTTCCTCATGTAGTGAAAAACATCGAAAGCAATTAAAGCATTATCAGTAATTAACCTCCCAGGCACAAAAGCACTTTGAAATTTATCAATAATATCAGGTAGGATTAATTTTAACCGATTTGCAATTGTCTTTGTGATGACTTTAAAAATGACATTACAAAGAGAAATGGGACGATAATCACCTGTATGTCTTGAATTTTTTTTCTTTGGGATGAGACATATATAAGTGTGGTTAAGGGTTGATGGGTCCCCTCCATTGTTGAGAATATCAAGTGCTACACTTGTCACCTCATCACCTACAATGCTCCAAAAAATTTGAAAAAATAAAGCAGGCATACCATCGGGTCCTAGAGCAGCAGAAGGCTTCATATTTTTTATGGCTGTATAAATCTCTTCAAAAAATTTTGTGGTCTTTGCGTGTACTTTCTTGAGAATATCGTGTCTGAATTTTTTTCAAATTATAATAAACTGTGAAGAATTTCTTTGACCAAAAATAAAAACTGTGAAGAAATTCATGGTACATTTTTATGCATGATGATTACATGCAACAAATATCGTGTATTGATATGAATTCAGTGAAAACAAGCCAATAACCGTGTATAGATGCTCTTAGTGCAGAGGATTTTTCGTTCTTACAAATAACTTTTCTACCCGTCATGAAAATTAGAAAGAAAGCAATTAATACTTAAATTTCCATATAACAATTTTCCAAGTATATATACAAATCTACAATCTGTCAATCACCAACTTCAATTATGATGACATTTTATTCTTCAAACTATATTTCACATATCACCTATACTGCTATTGCTATACACACAGCTGAAATGAATAACACCTCCTTAACTTTTTAAGCTATACTACTATATATGTCCTATATATAAAGAATAATCACACAGCATGGGCATGAAATCAACTACACACTTCCTTATTTACATATAAAATTCAACTCACTTTCCATCTATCCCATAAGCCCTACAGGTTCTATATATGCACACAAACAATGTACACGCACCTAAGCTACTTAAGTATACCTAGTAAATGCTAAGCTATTAAGCTCTTGAGGTTGTATAACTGAAGTCCACTGATCAAGGTTGTAGAAATTTTGCTTCCCATCATCAACTTCTCTGCTTAGTTTTTTATTAATAGGAGCATAAAACTCTATTTCATTTTCTTCAATGGTTTTTCTCTTCAGCGGATTAAACAAGTCCTCTATTATGTTGAAGTTGTCTTTGTCTTCATACAATGGAGTGTTTGCTTTTGCATTGTCTTTACAATGAAATTCTGAGCCTGAGGCCATACCAATGGAATTGGGAAGTGCACTCTTAGAAGCCAAAATATAAGGTAACATTGGATATTCATTATGCACATAGCTTTTGACTGGTTCAGAATTAGAATTCTCATTCTTTAGCTGATAGTGGCTTGTTGGTTCACAACCAAGTTCATTTGATTCTTCCCAAGTTCTTCTTGGAGTGCTGGTTTTTCGACGAACCAGACATAGCACCCATTCATCCAGCTGAAGCACAAGAAGAAAAACAAAAACAAGAGATTGTCAAAACTTCATACTATCATGCTGGTTTATACTCTGTAGCACCGACACTTCAAATTGGAGACGTGTCGGTGTCCGACACGTGTCGTGTCAGACACCGACACTTCAATCACTTCCTTTTTCAAATTAAAATTGCTGTCTACGTGTCTGTGTCGTATCCGGTGTCTGTGTTTGTGTCAAAGTCGGTGCTTCATGGGTTATAAACCACAAAATCTTTTAATAAAAAATTGAACTTATGCAATTGACTTACTCTCATAGACCCTTTTTGCTTGATTGAGATCATTGAATCATGTAACCTATACTCATGCATGATCCAATAAGTTTTGGATCCTTTTGGTGGACGTCCTTTGTAGAACACAAGGGCCTTCTTTACTCCAATGCTCTTCATCCCACATGAAGTGAGAATTGGTCTGTCAGTTCCAGTAGCTTTCCAGTAACCTACACCAGTTGCTCTATTTGGCCTCACTCCATTAGGATACTTTCTTTCCCTTGGTGCAAAGAAATACCACTCATCATCCCCAAACAAAGCTTAGCCTGTTGAAAATGAAAAAGCTACCATCCATTTAGTAACTACTACCTCTGGTCTCATTTATAAACAAAAAATGTACTTTATAGACCAGATACATCAGTTATTCAATAAACCTAAAAAGTGCATTTCTTACTTATAAATGAGATCAGAGGTAGTAAGTATTCTTTAACAAAACAATGAAATCGAAACTATAAGGGCTACTTACTTTCAGAAAACATGTCTTGTTTACATTTTCTGTTTTCACTTTTAATTGAAAATTTGTCTCTTGTTTTTATTATGTTTTTTTGTTTTTAAAGATTTGCATAGAAAACAGGGACAATATATTTTTTTTACTTCTCACTGGTTTCTGTACAAATCTTTGAAACCAACAGAATACTAAAAAGGATCTGGATCCTCTGTTGGGCACAACATGTGTTGCGTGTAGCAGAGGATCTACGTCCCAAAAACAAGGAATCGAGAGATAAAAACAGGAAAAGTTATCTCAAAGTAAACATTAGTGAAATAGTTTAGACATACTTGGGAGCTCCCATGGATTATACTTGTAAAGATCAATTTCAGCTATGAAAGAAGCAGGAAGGGGAAGATGAAGTGACTTTGTTTCTAAGATAGTGAACAATGAGTTCCTCATCAGAAGGGTGAAATCTAAATCCAGGAGGGAGTTGGATTTCTGAATGAGGAGGATCTTTGTCCATGAAGGTATAATAATAATGTCTACGTAGGAAACTAGGAAAGATACCAATCAGTTGCCGATATTATCGATCAAAATGTTTGTAAGCTTGAAATCACTGTGCATGGGTTATATATTGGTCATGCAGAAAGGGACAATTATCTGATAATATAATACTAGGTAGGTGTTGGACAAGTCACAAGAGATGAGGAAAACAACCTATTTGTTTCATGTTAATTATAACCATCATTCTTCAAAGGGTATACCATATAATTAATCAGCATGGTTAGTTTGGAATTTAGACAAAAGATTGAGTACTATGGTCATTGGTCACTAAACTAAGGTTTAATTACAGGAGGATACAGCTTGGTTTGAATCTTGAACGACCATGTTTGCCAGTTTTATGTATTAAATAACCAAATATTTCTGAATCAATGCTGACAATATAGTTGCATCTAAAAATTAAGCTGAGTTTATCAAAAAAAGAGAAAAGAACTATCAGGTGCTGTGACATGGAATGGCGCAGATTATTAGCAAGATAAGCTGGTTTACTAAAGAAACCTATATTTAGTGTGTGTGTGTGTGTGTATATAATGAAATTAGATATGCTTAGTTCTAATTTTTAAAACTTGTTGGGCTATTACTAAAATTAAGGAAAAACATATATGGTGATGAAACTTTAATAATCTGTCAACTTGATTTTATTAAGAGATAATTCCAACTAGGTGTATTAAATCAGATACAAGTTTACAAGATTTTGGAGCAATATATCGTAAAAAAAACACTTGATGCATTAAATTCTGGTTACCTTATTTTGCATAGGACTAGGATTAAATTGGTCTTATTTTGCCGGGAGATTCTGTTGCAAGGATGCTTCTATATGGCTTTATTCTTCCTATACCTTTGTTGATAGCACTATTGCACAAAACTCCAAGATATGGAACATGAATGAAAGCAAGGTGAATAAGTAACCATAATAAGACCAATTTGATTCTGTAATTTGGCTGCTTCTTCTTGGAACTAATCAATTAAATTCAATGTCTCAATTTTTGTTCTACCCTTGTTTGACAGGCTGTTTTCACATTATTATTATTATTATTATTCTGCTGCCTCACAAGTATATATATGCCTCACATCACAGTCTTTTTTATTATAATTATTCTCTTTTGGGAAATATTTATCAGATATATACTCAAGAGTCAAGTGCATATGATGGTAAATTCGATCTTTAAAACTTGCGGGAAAGATGGGGAAATCCATATATACGATCGATGAATGCTAGGTATGTTGTCATCTGGTCGGTCGGATATAATATATTGAAGCTGTGACTCATTCCTTAATTTCCAATAGAGATTTTATACATCAAAAAATATATATAATTATTAATTATACAATTATTTATTTGAACATGAATATGTGGGGCACTAGTGAATGCTATGCTAGCTAAAAGGACACAAATTATTTTATTAGAATAAAGCTTCAAAAATTCACTTCCTCATACTTTGAATATAGCCTACGATAATTAATTATTATACTCTAGGAAATTATAAATATTTTTGGTTAGAGTGTGGTTAATCGCTCCAAATGATATATGTTGGTAATCTCAAAAAAAAAAAAAAAATGATATATGTTGGTAAGTGGTAACACACATCACCAAATTTCAGCTATAGTATATGACTAGCGTCGTTGCTCTGAAATAGAAGTTTGTGTTCCTCCACATCTATATAGTTCTTGACAATGACTTGATTGATGTCTGTTCAATAGAAAACAATAAAAACAACTTGTTCAACTCGAGTCAACCCGACCTTGACCCGGTCAAATCAACTTGTTGACCGAAAATTATTTAGCAAAATTGTTTGCTTGAGTGTTGAACCCAAGATCTAGTCACTTAAGATGCAAGAGTTGGAATTTATAACCAATTGAAATTAACTTGACGTGTTGGTACATTGACAGCATATATTATATTTAAGTCATTCATTTTTTCTTTTTTTTGTTAAAAAACCCTTTTAATCTAATAATTATATTTATTTATTATTTACTTTTATACTTACATACATGTGTTATTATATCTGTATTACGCATATATCTTATTTAATATCTAATAATTTGTATTATATTCCATAAATTTTAGATTCTATATATTATTGAGTATGTATAATTATTCATTTTAAAATTTATATAAATATTCATTTAATTCATATTGAAAATTGAAAATATTGACATACAATATTAGATATTTTATCGAGTTTTAGTACACGTGTGTAACTAACTAATGACCATTCGATCCGAATTATCGAATTGGCCGACTCCAAGAACTGCTCTGGTCGATCACCTGCTCGATTTTAATAACATTGAACATAAGTGCCTAAACTTTGAGCTCGTTGTTTTGTCAATAGAATTTGATCAGCTCGCTATTGAGGGCGACATGAACATGGAGGAGGACTCTAAACTCATACTTACTAAGAGTGGCACCAATCATCGTTGGACCATTTAATTATTGCATTTTAAATAGCTTATTAATATTAATTCTTGTCAATAAATTTTTTTCTAAAATTGATACAGTATATTAGTAGTAATTATAGTAGTACTCTAGGAAGGGATATAAAATATATTCACAATCTCTTTCTCTCTCCTACGGAAACCATCTAGTAAACGGAGAGGTCCCATTCCCTCTAAGAGCTAGGAAGGGATGAGTCAAAAACATTTTTAGTTACAGAAGCAGGGCCGACCATATGGGGGTGCAGGACTGTGTTAGTGTAGATTTTTCTATTCTATGTGAACAATACGTAACTTCCAACATTTTTGTTTGGTCCAATAGCAGCACACCCAGCATAAGTAAGTTTACATTGAGCGGTCATTTAAATGCAAATAGATTTTTCTATTCTATGTGAACAATACGTAACTTCCAACATTTTAGTCATGATTGACTAAAATGATCGACTAAACCGTTTAGTCATTTAAATATATAGGAATTTGTTCACGACCAGACCGAGCATTGCCACCAGGCCGCGGTATCAAAGCAATGCCTGAGGGACTGAGGCCTGAGGGAACCGCTCACGCTCGGCCTAGTCTAATTTAAATAATAAAGTTGAGTTTTCGATAATATATTAAATAAAATTATAATTAAGATTCGAACCGAACCTCAAATTGTTCGATACATCGCTCTACATAAGTATGGGGGAGTGAGAGTTTATGGGATGGTGGACTATACGGTGCAGCGGGGGACCCCTACAGTTCAATTATTTGGGTCCCTCAAGATGACTCCATGACAAAGACAGACAGAGTATCACGGATGGTCCTATCAACTTGCATCGGAAAAAGACATCCTCGACTACTACTACTACTATGCATTGCATATTATCAGTGTCTGTGTTTGCTTCCATGAATGAATGCTAGTCTCTGACTCTCTGACCTGTCTGGCTACTACAGTGTCTCGCATGCTAAAAAGGAACCCTCACTGTAATTATGGTTTAATCATTCAATACCACTTCATTCAAAGTCTCCTTATAAAGGTAAATGACTTTTCTGTTACAATCTGGATTTCTTCCTTTTTACGTCTACTGTACACATGCACGGATTTCCCTTTTATCATCACCAATAGTAGTTACTCTTCATTTTTTCAGTTTCAATTACTTTAATTTTTTTTATTGAGTATCTTAATTTTTTTATAGAAAATATTTCAGTCTCAATTTATAGGCACAAACATTTCAAAGTAGTACCACGCACAAATATACTATTACTATTACTATTACTATATTATTAATAGTCTCAATTTATAGCCTTTTCATCTGATTTTTATTTCTATTTCTATATTATTACTATTACTACTAGTGCCTCTCATGCATGCAAACAAAATAAACAAAAAAGTATTTTTATTTGTTTCATTTTAATATATACTCCTCCGTATATTATCCATCGTTTAATGCTATGTGCGAATATTAACAAAATGATTAGTTATCTTAACTTTTATGGTAAAAAGTGTGGTAAGACTAAAATATCCTTTCACTTTTCTCGATTGGACCAAAGACACGTTATTGATATTCTGAAAGTAAGAGTATTGTTGGAAAGTAATACTGTAATAAATTTTGTATTGAAATTCTAAAGTGACAGATAATTTGAGACAGAGAAAAATAACAAATAAGACACTTAAAATGAGACGGAGAGAATATTAAATTAAATGCTAAATGGTACTATGTCTTTATTTATTATAGAGATAATATTAAGAAAAATTAGAAGTAATTAATATAGACAAATTGTTAGAATAAAATCATCAATATATTAAAATGTATGAAACCCCCCAAAAAAAAACTTGTCCAAAAAAAATTGTATGATTTTAGTCATTTTTTTCCTTATATCTGGGATCACCGTTTGTCAAAAAAAAAATCTGGGATCACCGAAACTATTAAAGTTAACTTTTTAATTAAAAATTAGTTTATATCGCATCTATCATAGATATATAGCGTAAATAAATATATTAAGATCTCTTTATACAGTATATGAAATTCAGTTGGTGAACTAAAAGACACAAATATTGTAAGAGGGCTGGGTACTCCTTGTGTTCCCTTCAATGAAATCTTGCTTATCTAAAAAAAGACACAAATATTGTTTAGACAATATGACCAATGGCGGATCCATTTTGAGAGGTGTGAGGGCAATTGCCCCCACACCATTAATATATTTTACTAGTGATGTTTAATTAACAAAAATATCTTTTACCCCATAAAAAATAGGATTTGCCCCCATAAATTATTGGAATTTTAAAATATTTGTACAAAATTATAAGAAATATAAGTGAGAATAATTGGTACTAATTAATTTTATTGCTCTCTAAAAAATAGAAAAGTATTAGTTTAATCTTTAAAAAATTAAGTATCAGTTAAACCAGTCTCTAAAAAGGACTAAAATTTCCTTAAATTTTTTTAAAATGACTAATTTAAGTTTTATTTCATGACCAAATTGATACTTTTCATTTGGTATAGACTAAATAAGTGCCAATTTTTTATATCTGTAATTTGGGTATCTACTCATTTTTATTGTGAGAATATATATTTTTTAAATTTATAATATTTTTCATCTAGGGAGATATCAGATTATTTTTTGCCCCACTACTAAAGGTTTCTGAATCCACCACTGAAGATGACCAACATTCAAATCCTCAAATCTTATATCCATTTTACTAACCTTAATTTTGTAAGGGTTTTGCATATCCCTTGTACTCTCTTTAATATAATATTTTGCTTATAAAAAAAATAGTATAGCCTTTTGTGCTTTTTGGTTGAAGTCTCTCATGTGCAAGTAAAATCAAAAGAAAGAAATCAGATCACGGGTTAAAAGCTCCTGCACAAGTATACTCCCTCTGTTTTTATATATAAGCAAAAATACGCATAAAGTCAAGTTATTAAATATAAGCAAGTCAACGTTTATTTAGTGGTGAGGCCTAGGTTGCCCTTAGATATACTATGGGTAATTTACCTTAACCACTTAAAAACTGACACATGGATTCCACTAACTTTTGTCACATACATTTATATTTTTTGGTTTACAAGTTAATACTATATATTTATATTATTTACACTTTCACCCTAATTTTAATAAATGCACATTTAGTGAGTTATTCTTAGCCATGATTTTAGTGTTGTCTTCCTCTCTCTTGTTATTAATCGATATGTTGGAAATATGCAACTGGACTGTACCTAAAGAACTGCGGCTGCATATATATTTAATAAAATAAAATAGAGTACGGTAATATCGATTTTAATTTCTATCAATAATTTTGCTTCAAAAAAAAAACAATAATTATAAAGTACGGCAATATCGATTTTAAATTTTGAAACATGACATAATAATCTATATTTAACCAAAAAATTTCTTTCTATAAGTATTCTACCTTATTTTTATAAGAATCGTTAACAATATAATTAAAAAACAATTCTTTTATTAGATAGAAAACTAATTAATTGTTTTATGTTACAAATTTAATTTATTTTTTAATTTTATTTAAATATATATTCTGTAACACTAACCATGGATGAATCAATGTAATATCGTGTGAACTAAGGTTCACTTACACCCAAATTCAATTGATAAAAGATGATTCATGTATCACATTGGTAACAAGGATTCACTTGTTGTGGAGGATTTCATGTACCACTATGAACTAGACATCATTCGAAGTCCAGATTCAACATCAACCATGGATTACTCAATGTATCATCGTGTGAACTAGGGTTCACTTACCATCGATCGATTCGATCGATCAAAGATGATTCCACTATGTGTTTTGTTCAATCGTTTAGTGACTCGAATTCGATCGGATGATCACCTAGAACCCCGATTTCCTTGGTCGTTCGTTTGAATTCTCTCATTAACCATTACCCCACTCCAATGATTCATTCATCGTGGAAGATTTCATGTACCATTGTGAACTCAACATCACTTATCGTTCACTTACCACTCCGACCACGCCAACCACCACCTCCCACCGCCAACCACCACTCCGACCACCTTCAACCACCACTTTAAGGGTGGGCAACACGCGCCTACGACCTATATGTAGGTCCACCACTGCGTGGCGGCCAAAGCTTCCGAGCGTAAATCGATCTTCAAAAAAGCGGTGGAGCTAAATAGATTGAATAAATATTTGTGATTTTGTAGTGACTAAACAAAATGGATTCAATAGATATTGGTGATTTGGTGGTGACCGAACTAAACGATTCAATAGATATATATGGTTCTAAAAACATGAAGAAGCGAAGACAAAAGTAAATTTTGATTTTTAAAAGCGTTAGGATTAGGCGTGGGAGGATGGTAAACTAGTCTAAACTACTTACGATTGAGGAAAAATTTACGAACCTAAAATACTCCAAAAATTTTCCGAACCCTAAAATACTCCAAAACACACTATTTAGCATCACACTTTATGTATTTTGTCACATAATTAATTTTTTTAACCATATCGATTGTTGAGGAATGAGCTTGGCTTATTTTAATCATAAATTTTTTTGAACCATAAAGTATCTAAAAACACACTACTTAGTATCGTACTTTATGTATTTTGTAATGAAATAAATTTTTAGAGAGTGATAATGTTACAAAATACCGTATAAAGTATGGTAATAATGATTACATTTTTTTTTACTAAAAGTCAGTTAATAAAAAAAGTCAAAAAATTCTTGGGGCTTTTACCCCCGTTTAATACCAAAAAAAAAGTCAAAAAATTCCTTCAAAAAAAGTCAAAATTGACACTAAAGTCACCTGTACATTCAATTTCCTTTAAATTTAAAGATTATTGATAGACATATTAGTAATTAAAAATAGAGATTAATGTATCTTTTAATTATTTTGTTAGAAATATATTAATAATTAAAAACAATAGAATAGTACAAGAATAATACGCTTCTTTTATTAAGAGTTAGGAAGGCAGTTCTTTTATTTACGTTGGAGTGGAGTTGCGAATTGATGTAGTGGAAGTTTTTTTTTTTAATAAAAAAAGGACTTAGGAAATATAAATGAATGGACAAAAGCATTTATTAACTTTGGGGTTAATGTGCAAATAATATAAATATATAGTATAAACTGTAAACTAAATAATAAGAATACATTTATGTGATAATGTTAGTGGAATCCATGTGTCAGCTTTTAAGTGGATAAGGTAAATTACCCACATTCTATCCAAGGGCAACCAAGAATTTACCATATTTAATATATCAAATCTCTCCTTATTGATTGTTCTACTTTTTCTTTTCTCAATGCAAGTAGCTCTTGGTTTTCCAACTTTTATTTTCTTTTTCACAGTATTAGTAAGGGTGATATAGGAATGTTACTTCTTATTTTTAACTTTTCTTAATAAGTGTTTGTAGCTGTTTTTTGCTTATAGTAAAAACCGACGAAATATATTTTTTGAGCGGTACTCTAAAATATTATTTTATTCTACTCATGAATTTTCGTTCCATGATTTTTTATTGTCTTTTGACACAGAATAATAATCACATGCTCATATAGCCAGCCAGACCAGACCAGTTTCTCTTACAGCATTTTGGGTACCCTCCAAAAGAATTTTTGTTCATTTCTTGACTTCAGCTACTCCAAGAGAACCTTTGTTTTCTTCCTTCTACTCTCTCAAAACCTTAACTCCAATGATGCTTGGTGACCCCTTTTCACTATCTTCTTCCACCTTAGCTTTTGACAAAGAGCAAAACACTAACCCTAACCCTAATCCCCCACCACACAACAAGAAGAAGAGAAATCTACCAGGAACACCAGGTAATATATTACTATTATTAAACAAAATAAAATCATTCTTCTATATATTTCTATACTTCTATCTGCAACTCTTTTTTTTCTTGTGATTATAAATTAATAAAATTAGCTATTTTTTTTCAAATGGTTTTTGAACTTTTGAATATGGATTAATAACAGATCCAGATGCAGAAGTTATTGCTCTATCACCAAAAACTCTTATGGCGACAAACCGTTTCGTCTGTGAAATATGCAACAAAGGTTTCCAAAGGGATCAAAACCTTCAACTTCACAGAAGGGGTCACAACCTTCCATGGAAGCTAAAGCAAAGGTCTAACAAAGAGCCAAGAAAGAAGGTATACATCTGCCCGGAGAAGACCTGCGTCCACCACGACGCGGCCAGGGCTCTCGGCGACCTCACCGGAATAAAGAAACATTTCAGCAGAAAACATGGCGAAAAGAAGTGGAAGTGTGATAAGTGTTCTAAGAAATATGCTGTTCAATCTGATTGGAAAGCTCACACTAAAACTTGTGGCACTAGAGAATATAAGTGTGACTGTGGAACCCTCTTCTCCAGGTAATTCAATTCATTCACATTTAATTAAGTTCATGCTTTTGTGTTTATTTTTTTGTCTATAGACGGAGTGGTAAGTCATACACACAACAGCGAGGTCTCGAATTCGAACTCGAGATATAATATCTAGCCTGACAGTTTTTGTATTTGCCAATTGAGTTAGGTTTTACAATGGCAGGTGCTTACATTTACTCATCGATTGTGCATTATTACATTTGAAATTTAATGCGAACTATAGTGTAAATGATTAAGTGATTAATAGGAGGTTTTTTTATCGTAAGGTTTTAACGATCTTCCATGAACACTTCTTTTGTTTTTGCACAGGAAGGATAGTTTTATTACTCATAGAGCATTCTGTGATGCCTTAGCAGAAGAAACTGGGAGATTCACTTCATCAGTTGATACAACAAATCTAAATTTCAAGAACGAAGATTCAAGTGCAACAGAGATGAACAGTTCATCACAACAATTTAATCCACATGGTTTTCAAATGGATTTTAATGCAACAATTCAACAAAGGCCAAACTTGTCACTGTGGTTAAACCAACAACAGATTAATAATCATTCTTCAATGTCACAAGCTAACCATTCTCCAATGTCAGCCACTGCACTTCTTCAGAAAGCAGCTCAAATAGGTTCAACTAGAAGCACCAATCCTTCAATTTTCAGTGGAAGTTTTGGTGTAAATGCAATGAACACATCATCATCATCATCATCATTATCATCATCTTCAACTCAAAACTGTGATGAGCTTAACCAGCTAGGGTTTCATATAATGAACCAGCATCATGAGAATTTTAGTCCAACAACTACTACTAGTTTTAGCACATTTACACAATCATCAAATGGTTTTGATAATGATCAGTTTGGTATGCAAAGAAATGTGAAATCACATGAGTTGACAAGAGATTTTCTAGGTGTTAATGGAGGAGGTAATCATCTATTTCTACCTCATGAGCTAGCAAAGTTTGCTTCTATAGATTCTTCGATGAGTTTGAATCAATTTACTGCAGGTCATCAATGAATTTGAATGAAGTTGTGTCCCTTTTTTGACTATATTAAATGATCTATATCTAGAAAGTTTTAGGAACTAGTGCATGTTTGAGATTAATGAAAAAAGGGGATGGCGATTTCTCCGAGGAGTTGTTGTTGTTGTTGTTGTTGGTTTGGTTGGTTTGTTTGTTCTTTTGTCTTAACCTTCTTATCGTTTTTGATTTCTCAACTCCTTGAGAGAAGTGAAAGAAAATACTAGTAGTATATAAAAATATAAAAATAAATGGAACAAGTGGAAATTAATTAAGATTGAGAATTCGAGAATCACATGATAGTACTATTAGTCTATTAATGTGGTGTAGCACTAGGTGTTCTACTAGTATTGTTTTTGTTGACCGTTAGTCAAAACCTGGTTTCTGGTCAACTGTACAGTGAACTAGCTTAATTAGAATTAAAAAAAGATTAGTTGAGTGGCTCATCTTAACCCAGCTTAAGACTAGTATAAATACTTTTTCATGCAAAACATATTAAAAAAGGGAAGAGAGGATTGAATGGTCGAAATTTAACAATCGAATATCTGATATGATAAAAATTGTACCGGAGAAAATCTCTTCCTATTCATTCCCCTTTTTAACATGCCATTGTTCACTAAGTTGATTAGTGTTTTTACTACCGATAAATATATAGAATCACTGAAATGTATGTATAATGGCTATGTAAACAAATTTTCATAACAAAACAACATCAAAATGAAAATACAGATTAATTTCTTCGTACAACTTAAAGGGCCGTTAAAAAAAAATACTATACATACTGATACTATTATAACAAAAGAATATCTTAACCTAACTGGATATATTTTACAATGCTATTGTAGTAATGGTAATATTATTGATACACTAATTAGGAGTTGAGGATTAAGAGATAAGGGTTTATACGTTTCTTAATTGGTCGACATTTTTTTGGTAGGCCTCAAGTGGTGTACAGTACGTACTGCATTTTTATGTAGCCAGAATCTAGATATGCTAGCTAGGCTGGCTAGATAACTTTTCTGTAGACCCAATTTATTAGGAGTATGACCAACCTGGCTAATGAACGTTGAAAGGTGAAGGTTTCCTTTGAGTCGTTGGATTGCAAAAGGCTAGCCACACCCAATTGCATGGATCTGGATTCGATGTAATACAGTCACGTAGTCAGCAAATCTGATCCATCTAACATTGAGCAGATGGTCTTAGAGGTTCTTAGTGTGCAATCATCAAAATATTGTACTATACTCTATCTGCTTCTGTCTTTTGATTTTTTGAGCACATTCTGCACAAATTAATGTATCATATGTTAATGTGTTAGCTAAGTACAAAAATACCCTTTTATATTTGTTTTAAGATAATTGAAATCAAAATAAAGGTGCATTGAAACGATTAATTCATGCTTTAATTGGAACTCTAAAAAACTCAATAAATGTGAAGGGTGTCTTTAGAAAAGTAGTGTATTATACATTGGTTTTCTAAAAGTACCATTATTTTGGAACAAAAATAAAAATTTAAAAGTACAAAAGATTAGAACGGACTGAGAGATCGTGGTAAATTAAACAACATTTTTACAAAATCTATATTCCTAATCATTTTTTTAAAGGGTGTACCAAAACCTTAAATTGCAAACAAAGTGAGACATATAGAGTATTAATTAGTGTTTGACCCTCCAATGCTTTTATTGTTTTTTGTTTTAATGTATAAATAGGCTAAATGTCAATTTTTGTCTTTTATCTTTGTTTTAGGTTTCATTTTGGTCATTTATCTTTTTTTTTTTGATCCGTTTTGGTGTCTCATCTTTCGTTTTCGTTTCATTTTAGTCCCTATTGTTAGTTTTTGTTAACGGACGCCGCACTGGCAGTTAACTGCTGGCGTGTCGACATCTTACAAGTCAGTACTGACTTGGAACTCATTAAGTGATGTTGGCATATAAGGGACCAAAATAAAACTTTAAAAAACATGAGGGACCGAATTGATAAAGACACAAAATCAATCACCATCTTCATCTTCTCCGGCGAGCCACCACCACCTCTGACGAGCCACCATGAACAATAAATTCATGGTAACTGAAAACTGATTATTGGTAACATTTTTTTTAGATTATTTGTAACATATTATATATTTGTAAGAAATAATGGTGAGTATTATTGTGTAATCATTGTGAGTAGTAACAAAAAAATGAGGGAACAATTTGATTAATGATAATTAAAGAAATTATTATACTTGAGAATTAAATTTAAAAGACATGGTTGCTGAGTTGGATTAGTGAAGTCACATTGGATTAAAATTAAATTAGGCTGATGTGGATAAGCTAAATGATTGTCACATTGAAATTATGGCATTGAGATACCTATTTAAATGTATTGTTAATAGATTGACAAATAGATAGATAGATAGATACTCCCCTTCTCTATTTTAAAACACAAATTCCTCTTCATTAACAATCAAAATCAAAACAAAATACATTTTAATCCCTTTTACTAACTTATAATTTATAGTTTCTATTAACTTCTAGTAAAAAATATTTTTCTTTTTTTTTTGGTCAAAAAATATTGTTCTTTTTATAGATGAAACAAATTTACAGATGTATCAAGTTTACAAAATATTTTATTATTTAGAAATAATTATTTTACTTTTGAGTTCGATGGAGAACAATCACACATGTTGATGACATAATTTTATTGTATTTAACCAAAACTCAAATTTTATTTTATAAATAATCTATCAATTCGAATGATCAAACACCGTAACAAGACAGAAAATCAAACTAAGTCGCACAAGACAACAAACAAAACACGACACCTCACTTAGAGGATGAAAACAAAAACAAGAAATCAAAGGTACGTGAATAACACTTAATAAGATTAAAGGAGAGGAAAAACGATGTCAAGAGGTGACTCCAGGCAAAAAAAAAAAAAGACCCAAAATCACCCCTCTCCAACGGATGATGAAGAAGAAAGATCGATTAGGGAGAATATCGAGAAAAACTAGGGCCAACTAAAGAGACAAAGAGCGTTAAATTCATAATTATGATTTACTTTTGAGAACCCACATGAAAGCCTTCTATATTATCGGTATACTTGTATTATCTTTATGCACGTTTCAATTTTATACTCTTCATTATTTATAATGTTTATTTTGATTTTGAATATCGATGAATAAGTATCACATGTTGATGTAGTTTTATTGTCTTTAAACATGTATCGAAATTTATTTTCTCAATGCTTAATTATTTATAATTGATTATTTTACTTGTGAGTCATGAGTCATGAGTCATGATGGGGAAATATTACATGCTATCGGTATAATTTATCTTTGAATACAAATCAATTCTATAAATCTTTTTTTTTTGTAGATGGAGACAAGTGCCACCTGAAACTTGCACACATAACTGCAAAGTTATGGCTTCGAACCCGAGTAATGTTATTCAGCTTAACAATTTCGACATTTATCAATTGAGCTAAGAGCCTTACGAATCTATAAATCTCTATATCAATTATGAATTAATATTTATTATGATTTTAAGTTTTGATGGAGAATTATTACATATTATTCGTATAATTTCATTTTCTTTAAGAACATATCAAATTTTATAATTTTTTTATTGTTTATAAATAATTGTTTTACTTTTGATTCATGGTCGAGACAATACATGTTTTCCATAAAATTAATTTATCTACTTGAAACAATAGAAAAATTTAATTTTACATAGCAATACATCCCCTAATATGCGTAAAAGCAGTGACTCAAGCAAAATATGTTGCAAATTTTATTGAGAACTCAATTTTTTATTTCACTTGATTTATATAATCTTTTATTTTTCAAAACTTGGGATACTTTTTAGTGGAAAATATAAAACTATTGTCGATTTTTGTAAAATAACAATATTTTCAATTCTTTTTTTACCAACAATTTTTTTTTTTTTGCGGACCAACAATATTTTCAATTCTTGTAAAATAACAATATTTTATATCAAAGTTTTGTCTAAAAAGTACTCTATATAAAAGTTACTAGGAGAATACTGCATGCGATGCACGAGTTGTTATATAATTTTTTCCTTTAATTTTATATAGATTTTATACAAATATATACATAAGTTATTCGATATAAATTATGTATTTTAAAATATAGTATTACATTAATATATTGTTGAATTTTTATTTATGCCATATTCTTATATAGTGTATTTTTAATATACACAATTGTCCAAATTTTAGTGAGCTTAATTGTTGAAAATAAAATCTTACTAAACTTCATTTTACTTAGTAATAATAAATGCCATTCTATTTAATATCTTGAATTTATGAGCATGAATTTTAATAATAAAGACATGTGAAAAATAATATAAATAATAAGAATATTTTTGATATAGCATTTTTAATATGTGTAAGACAAAGAAGAAAAATAATAATGATAATAATTGAAGATCAATACTAATGAGAATATTTTTGATATAACATATAGCCTAAATAAACACTACGTAAAAAAATTCTTTTGTTTAAAAACAAAAATAATGGTTTAATATGTGAAAGTTTAAGGATGAAAATAATGAGATTTTATATTTATTTTAAAACATTAGAATAAAAATAACTAAGTTATACTAAGAAAGTGATCATAATATATTGATAAACATGTTTGGAAGTGACTTACATTTGTAATGTGCATCTCGCATTTGCTTTTCTCTTATAATGTTATTCTATTTTTATTTTCTTCTTCCAAATTTCAGTGACATCCTCTAAATATTATTATTATATTAAGCTTGGATGAGTTTAAATTAAATAAGTTAATGGTTGTGTATGAATAAATATAAATCATAGAAATTAGAAAGTAACTACTCTTTACTTTATATTTTCTTTATTTCGTTGTTTATTCATCAATTAATAATTCATAAATATTAATTAAAACAAAATTTGAAACTTAAAACAAAAGTGTTAATAAGGAATTTAGATTTAATAGGAAACTTAGAAAGAGAAAACAATCAAAATCAAATCTTTATTTTTATTCTTTATAATGATATGAAAAATATATGGCCATTATTCACAATATGAAATGAAAGATTTATTTTATTATAATTGTTTTTTATGCAACTTATAATCTAAATAAGCTACATAAAGTGGAGAGTAAACATATAATATTTGTAAAAGAATTGAAACATTTAAATCAAAGCTTTATTTGGTTGTTTTTACCTCAAGCACTATTCTTATTTAAAATTAACCATTTTAGATGTGAATTTGTAAATAAAAAGTATTAGATAGAATATATACTAAAGGCATTAGATATGATGATAGTTGAAGAAAATGATATTTTTTTTCCTTTGTGATATAGAGAAGAGACACCTAATGTAATTTCCTTCTTAGAAGTGACACCAAAGGTTATGAAGTTTCAAGAAACATATGCAACTCATTTAGATCTAGCAAATCATACAATTTTACAAAACTATGAAATTAAACATTTTTTTTGACAAAAAATTAAACATTTTTATAAAGAACAATATTAAAATATACATCATTTCTTAATGCCTATAACTTTACAAAAAATCGTAGCCTATTTGTCAACTTCAAACTATCAAGAACACAAAATTCTTTACCCTTTTTGTGATTTCTACATCTTGTGAAACTTGCTCATTTCTTCTACTCTTTGTTTTTTTATATGATTATTGCACCTAATGTAATTTCTTCTTAGAAGTGACACTGAAGGTTATGAAGGCTCAAGGAACATATGCAACTCATTTAGATCTAGCACATCATACAATTTTACAAAACTATAAAATTTAATATTTTTCTAAAGAACAATATTAAACTATATACATCATTTCTCAATGCCTAACTTTACAAAAAATTGTTGTCTATTTGTCAACTTCAAACTATCAAGAACATGAAATTCTTTATCCTTTTTGCGAATTCTACATCTCGTGCAACTTGCTCCTTTCTTCTACTACTTGTTTTCTATATGATTATTGCACCTAATGTAATTTCCTTCTTAGAAGTGACACCAAAGATTATGAAGGCTCGTGGAACATATGCAACTCATTTAGATCTAACACATCATACAATCATACAAAAAATTAAACATTTTTCTTAAGAACAATATTAAAATATACATAATTTCTCAATGTCTATAACTTTACAAAAAATCATTGCCTATTTGTCAACTTAAAACTGTTAAGAACATAAAAATATTTACCCTTTTTGTGCATTCTACACCTTCTTGTGAAACTTGCTCATTTCTTCTACTTCTTATTTTTTATATGATTCTTTTTATCAAAACCTCTACCCTAACCATCCAAAGATCTCTCCTTTAAATAGTCATTTCTTGTTATAATTAGTTTAAACTCTATTTCTTCCACTCATATTCCACTAACTCATGAGTTTATTGTAAATTAAAGCAATAATTCATGTAAATGTGAAACCCCTCCATTCAATGCATAATGGTTACATAAAAAAGAATTTTAAAGGTCAACTTATTATTTCTTATTTCATCTAAACTATTATAATTGATAAATATATTTATTAATTCAATTAATTTAAATTTTGACCAATTCTAATAATAATATAATTTCTATGTAAATAAATATATAATTTTTAAAAAAACATTTAGAATAAATAGTAATAAATATAAAAAACAAAACAATAAAAAGAAACTAATATAAGAACATAAAATTGAGTTTAGAATGAACACATAATTGAGCTCATAAGTCTCATGAATTGAGAATGAACATTGATTAATATAAAAAAAATCTTGTTTTTATATTTAATTATATATTAAAAATTAAAATCAAAGTCTCATTTATACAAAAATTATGATTAAATATAATATAATGTGTAAATTTATTACTATGTTGGAATTTATTAGTTGTAGTGGGTTGGACACAAAGGTATGAATTAATAAATAATAAAAGAGAAGTTTTTTAATAGACAAAAATAAAAGCAAAAATTCAAGAATTATTGTGGAGGCTCCATTGGGGATTCTTTTACTTATATGTATAGATAGAAGATATAGATATAGATAAACATTTCCCTTCATTGTGTTATGAATAATTTTATGTTTAATTCCTATTAGCAATCCATAATCGTAGGTTTTTATTCTTCTTGAGAATGCTCATAGGCATCACCAAATATTTTATTCCACTAAGAGTAGCATTTAATAATAATAAGTTAGTGGTAATAATGAATTTAAGTCTCATTTAATTGTAAATTATAAATAAATATTAATAAAATTAAAAAATTTATTGAAAAATAAATGGAAATGATGTGGAGCATCCTAGAGCTTGGAAAAAAGCTTCCTAAATGGAAATGATGTGGAGCATCCTAGACCAAAAAGGAAGTTGGTTTTAATATTTAATTGTATATTTAAAAATAAGATCAATGTATCATTCAGAGGTAAAACCTATAACTTTACAAAAAATCATACAATTTTACAAAACTATGAACCCGGTATTTACAAAACTAATGCTCAATTCTCCTAGCCTATAACTTTCCAATTTTACAAAACTACTAATATCATTACAATATTTATAGCTCTTATTCTTGGGTGATTCTAGGGTGAAAGAGAAAATTAAATCTTTCACCGGTGAACCACTAAAATTGACCGTTGGATGTAGTTTAAAAATTCATCAATGGTTGAGATTTAATATTGGTTGATTCAATCTTAACCATTCATAGCATTTTAAACAATATCCAACGGTCAATTTTAGTGGTTAACCGGTGAAAGATTTAATTTACTCTTTCACCCTAGAATCACCCCTTATTCTTATATTTATTAGCATCATATAATACTAAACTAAAATATATTAAAATTAATTTTCATTTTCTCCTATGTATGTTTAAAATTTAATGTCTTAATAAATTGTATGAAAATTATTATTACTGTCTTTCTAATTATACGTATTTAAATTTAACTTTAACATTATTTTAAAAACAAATGTATAAACCCGTGCATCGCACGGGGTTATCCCCTAGTATATACTAAGAAAGTATTTGTATTTATAATTGTAATTAAATAAAATGATAAAATATTTAAATTGTGCATTATTATTATTACATTAATAATGATGATTGTATGCATTACACGTCAATAATTGCAAGTTGCAATTTAATAATAGAGAAACAATTGATATATATATATATATATATATATATATATATATATATATATATATATATATATATATATATATATATATATATATATATATATATATATATATATATATATATATATATACTAGTATGTATCACCAGTGCCACACGGTATACATCTTCTTTTTTTAATTTAATTTGTAATTATTATTTTGTTAAAATATTATGTATATGTATCGTTGATGTTTATGATTAGTTAAAAAATGAGTCTTATTTGATTATGGTGCAAATTTAATTAAATACAACTGTTAAATTTGTATAAAACGTATATGCATTGCATTCACACCCCTGATATATAAGTCGATCGATAACAACGTAGATTTGGTGTTATTTTTCTAATAATCACACGGAGCACCACTCCCATTCAAGATGCCAACCATATCTCCTAAGACACAACATAATTTAGAGATAATATGAACAATTAAATACCGAATCCCGACATACGATTCTTGATATGCAATGCAAATATCACATTACCTACTAAATAGTCGAGTCAAATCACGGTTGAAGCATTCCGATGGTGTAGTGGCCGAATCAAATAAGGAACCACATATGGTGATGATGGCACGCACGATCCAACTTTCTCCGTTTTACTTATCGTCTGAGATCTCAAAAACTTGTCTTTCTATCTTTTTATGACAAAAACTTGTTTTTCTATTCTCATCACCTAGAGGAATGCCAGGTCACGTTGCGGGTTGTTATATTTTTTCAAATTTAATTTATTAACTTTTTTTCATAAAATATATAATTAAAAGTATAAATCATGTTTTTAAAATATATATAATATAAATATGAGTTAAATTTTTTAGATAAATTATAAATTTTAGAGGTTCCTTATATAGTGTATGTGGTTTGTAATATAAATAATTGTTAATAGTTTTTATGAGATTATCTGTTTGAAATATTATTTTATTATTAAAGTGAAATGAATAGAAAAGTTCTTTCAAAATTGAGAAAAATTGTGGAGCTTCCTTTGGGGATTCCTTTTCATAGATAGATAGATAGATATGGTATAAATATTTGTAAATACTTTTTCATGTTAATTAATTTTTAACTTAATACAATATTTTTCATTATATTTAGTAAGAAGATTATAATACTATTTAATATGTGAAATTTAGTGGCGTAAATTTAAAATATAGATAGATAAATATCTATGGTGAAAGATAAATCATAGAAAGCAAAAAGTTACTACTCTTTCTTATTTTCATCACCAATTAATAATTCATAAATTGAAATTTAAAATAAAATGAAATTCAACATAAAAGTGAAGTTAAAGAATTTTGATTTAAAATTGAATTTAGAAAACAATAATAATAAACAAATACATTCTCTATTATTTATTTTACAATAATATGAAGAAGATTTAAAAGAAATATATGGTATTTAGCATTTACAATATTAAATAGAATTATTATTTTAAAAAATAATGATAATAATTTTTTCTACAATGTATAATCTAAAAGGTTAAACATATTTTTGGTCTTTAAAAATTTTACAAATTGTGCTTTTAGTCCCTATAAAAAGTTTTACTCACTTTTATTCCCCACATTTTCCTCCGTCAATGCTTTTAGTCTTATAACTTTTAATTGGGGCCTTTTAGAGCATCTCTAAGCGCTATTATAAGTCATAAGAGAATAAAAGCATTGAGAGAAGGTACATGTGAGGACTAAAAGTGAGTGAATTTTTTTATAGGGACTAAAATCAAAAATTGTAATTTTTTAGGAACTAAAAACATATTTAACTTCCTTCAAAAAAACATATTTAACTCTAATATTAATAAGCAATAGGTTATCAATACACAATCTTCTATAAAAATTATATTAGAGAAAACATCTCATTCAAAATAATAATCAATATTTTATTTAGTTTATTTTACACTCATTTATTTTATCATTTATGTAATTATATCTACTTAACTTAATGTTGCAAATAAAAAAAAGTAAAATACACATGTATCATAATCTTTTAAATTTATCTAAACTATTTAATTAATAATATTCAGTTTCATCTAATTATTTTAAAGAAAATTATTAAATTAATAAATTTTGGTAAATATTATAATATGTATTTTAATTATTCTTTAAGTTTTTTTCTTAAAATATAATTGATAAGTATTAGTGTAACGGTCTAGGCAATCAAGAAGACACCAAGGAGCAAGAAATAACTAAAGTAAAAAACCAAATGCATTATTAAATTATCCACTACAATTTAACACTATTAACACACTAAGTTTTATTTAATGTAGCCATGTCAATTAATTGAATCAGTTATCACCCCCATCAGCCTAACGAAATCACTTGTTGAATACAAATAAACAAACCAAAAAAAAAATACCATCATCAGAATTTGTAGCCTTATCTTTTTATCCTCCAAGCCTTATTATATATTGACAAAATAGATCTAGAAGTCGGTGTAAACATGATTACAAAAAGATCAATTTATAACCTACACAAACACACACATGTATAAAAATAGCTAGAATCTTCTATAGACAGTCTGGGGAACTCTTATTAAAAGTTTTCTACGGATTCAATTATCGATTTTCAAACTGACACGACCCAAAAGGAACTTCCGAAACTCACACAAACAACCTAGAAAAGTCTATAATTTTATCACCTACAATATAAATCTCCATGAGAAGCATTGGATAAAGAACAATATATACAACATCACATATAGATTTAAAGTAATTTGATCGCCTACAATTAACTCTTCATGAGAAGCATCACACAAACAAAACAACAATATTCAACAATCACAAATTGAGAATAACTCTCCCAACTTGCAAGGAAATGAAAAAATGAAGTGACTCAAACTTAGAGAACATCAAAAACAAACTCACTACACTAATGACACTAACTCAACATAAAAGGGAATGAAATTAAGAGGAGTAGGTAGGGTGTGTGAGTGTGTAGAGTTTATATAGTTAGTAAGAATGTGACTTTTAGAGTCCAATAGTTATAAGTGATTAATAATAGTAATATAATATTAATGTTATCAGTTTTTTTAGGCCTAGTGGAAATTAAAATAGTGGTTATAAATGCTTTTCAAATAGTGTGTTTTTTTAGGAATACAAATAGTGTTTATTTATAAATGTAAAACACAATTTATTTTAAAAACGTAAAAGACAAAAATTTCTTTTGTGTGAAACCTTAAATCACAAAGTGATAATAATAATAATATAATAATAATATATAAAGACAATAGTAATTTGATTGAAATTATTATTATAATTATGTCAATATATTACATATAGTTAGTTTATTTTTGATAAAGTGGATGGAATATCTACCACAAAGAAAAAGTGGATGGAATATGTATGTGGTTGCAAGTCTTAATTAAATAATAAATAAAAACATTATTACAACTTAATACGGGATGTTATAAAACATAAAGTGTCTCAAAATTAATATTATAATTATATACTTTATATACTTTAATATATTATAATTAGTTCTTTAGATAAGAGATTAAGTTGTTGGAAATGTCAAAGAAAAAGAGGATGAAATATGAGATTAAGTTAATAGATTAGAATATATGACGTTTTGAAACTATTGTTTTTTTTTAAAAACCATTCATATTCCCGATTAAAAATGTAATATAAAAAAAACTCAAATAAAGTATTAGAGAACTATTAAAACAAAATTTAAATTAATAAACCCAAAGTAACCAAAAGTTTTCTTTTTGACCAAAAGTAACCCAAAGATTAACCATCGCCCAATATTCTTTTTTCCTTTCTAAAAATAAAAGACAAAAATACACTATTCTTACAACAAAAAATCCATGAAAATTATAAATAAATATAAATATAGAAGTGAACACAATTTTTCTTAAAAAGATATGAAGCTTAAAGTCTACGTTTTTATGTTTCATGTGGTTTTTATTTTTATAAATAATAAAATAATGCTCAATTCTCCTAGTCATCAAACTTTATGTCTTTTTATTTTTATTCAACTCATATCAATACACTTATTGTCTTTAATTATATAATAACTGAAAAAATATAAAGGGTCTTAATAATTTAGCCTTAATATGTAATCATTAATATAAGTCTCCTTATATGTGCAAATTAGAAAAAGATATTAATATAATTGAAAATCTAATTGAAAAATTAATGAGGATGATGTGGAGCATCTTAGAGGCTTGGAAAAAAGCTTACTTTAGATTTATTTTGGAAGGTGTACCAAAAAAAAATTGGAAAAGAGGACAACAATTTTTATTTTAAAACTAAATAAAAGAGAGGTATTTTAGAATACCTCATTTTTCTCTTATTCTTTCCCCTGCCTCTCTCTCTCAGTGCTAGTTTCGAACCGGGTGTCAAAGGGTTCAAAGTCACGCTTCAAACCAGCAAGCCACCCGGGAAACCGGCGACAAATGCATCTAAGAATACTTATTTAAAGGCTTGCATTCTTGCAACTTGCACTCGATTACTATTAATACTTGGGCTTGGAACAGAAAGATGCATGCTTGTCGAGGCTTTATTTTCGACACCCCCCCATTACTTTCTCACACCTTTAATATAAGAAAATGACCAAAATACCTTTAAGTTTAAAAAACTTTCTTCTCCACCTTCCTCCACACACCACATCCTCTCCAATCTCCATCTCTTAACTACCTACCTCACACTAGAGGTGTCAAAATCGATAGATTTAGATTATAAAAGACGAATTTGAGAAATCCACTTGTCCATTTATCTATTTATTCAAACAAACAACTTACAAAATTACAATTTTAGACATCTTACTTTTTTGACACATCGTCACTTTTATTTTATTTTTAATTTTTTAATTCTACTTTCTCTTCCTTTTTCACTCACTCTATTTCAATCTCATATTTCCCAATATTTCTTACTTCTTAGACATCTATTATTAGTGGCTCTCACACCCTTGATTTAAAAATATTTTTTTCCCAATTTTTTTAATCCACTATATAATCTAATATAATTAAATTAATTTTAAATTAATTAATCTACAATTTACTCTTATTTAATATCTAACCTAATATTTATTTATCTATTTATACAAATAAACCACATTTAAATTACTCAAGCAAGTCTTTTGTCAAAAAAATTACTCAAACGAGTCTCCCTATTCACTTGACAATTCATCTAACTAAGGAACACTATAATTTACTATCATACTTTTATCAAGTTTCTTCTCTCAATGCATTTTCTTCTCACTCCCACTTTTTTCCTACTTTCTCTTACTTTTTTTTCTTTTCAAAATTCAAATCAAACTCACCAACTTTCTTTCCCCATTATCTACTAATCTAATCTAATATCTATTTATACAAACAAATCATTCTTAAATTACTCAAACAAGTTTCCCTATTTATTTGACAACTCATCTAACTAAGGGCAACATTGTAATTTACTATCACATTCTTTTTCAAATTTTTTCTCCTAATGCACTTTCTTCTCACTCCCATTTTTTTTAAGTTCCCCCTCTTTTTTTTTTTCAAATTTCAAAACTCAAATTAAATCAAATCTACTAATAAACTAAAATAATCAATCTAAACTACGAGATACCTGTACTAATATATAAAAACACGGGATAACTTCACTGATATATAAAAAACACGATATTAGTATATAAAAAAAACTTAATGACTATTTCAACTACTGATTAATATTTAAAACACGAGATAACTGTATTGATATATAAAAAAACACGAGATAACTATACTGATATATAAAAAAACACGAGATAACTGCACTGATATATTTGATAATCTTCTATCTATCTTTTACTATCTACTATAATCTACTAATCAACTAAAATAATCTATTGAAACTATGAGATAACTGCATTGCTATATAAAAAAACATGGGATAACTATACTAATCTAATCTAATCTAATCTAATCTAATCTAATCTAATCTATTTATACAAACAAACAACTTACAAAATTACAATTTTAGACATCTTACTTTTTTTTGACACATCACCACTTTTGTTTTATTTATCATTTTTTAATTCTACTTTTCCTTTCTCACGCAACACTCTCTTTCAATCTCACGTTTCCCAATATTTCTTACTTCTTACACATTTATTATTAAGGGCCCCCACACCCTTTATTTAAAAATATTTTTTTCCCAATTTTCTAATCCACTATATAATATAATATAAAAATATTAATATTAAATAATCTACAATTTACTCCTATTTACTATCTAACCTAATATCTATTTATCTATTTATGCAAACAACCACACTTAATCTATTTATACAAACAAATCACATTTAAATTACTCAAACAAGCCTCCCGATTTATTTGACAACTCATCTAACTAAGGACAATATTGTAATTTACTATCATTTTTTTTCAAATTTATTCTCCCAAAGCACTTTCTTCTCACTTCATTTTTTTTAACTTTTCCCTCTTTTTTTTCTTCAAATTTTGAAATTCAAATCAAATCTACTAATAAACTAAAATAATCAATCTAACTACGAGATAACTGCACTAATATATAAAAACACGGGATAACTTCACTTATATATAAAAAACACGATATTAATCTATCAAAAGAAAAAAGAAAACTTAATGACTATTTCAACTACTGATTAATATTTTAAACACGGGATAACTGTACTGATATATAAAAAACACGGGATAACTTTACTGATATATAAAAAAACACGGGATAACTGTACTGATATATAAAAAACACGGGATAACTTTACTGATATATAAAAAAACACGGGATAACTGCACTGATATATAAAAAACACTTCACTGAAATATTTGGTAATCTACCATCTATCGATTACTGTCTACTATAATCTATTAATCAACTAAAATAATCAATTGAAACTATGGGATAACTTCACTGATATATTAAAAAACACGTGATAACTTTATTGAAATATAAAAAAAATACTGGATAACAACACTGACACTAATATATAAAAGAACACAAGATAAATGCATATTGTTTTTAAATAATACTTTTGCATTTTTAGATTTTAATATTTATCTAATTTTTTATTTGAGACTCATTTTTTAACTACTTTAAATTTGTCTTTTTTTTCACAAAGTGCTGTCCAGATTATTTAAATTATGTCTAAGTTCGTTCATTAAAAGAATATGACAGCACACGTGCGTATGCACGGGTATCCTACTAGTATCTATTTAAAATTGTACCAAACAAATCAAATTCATCTATTAATTAAAAAAATTAGTCATAATTTTAGTCTCTCAAGATTTTTGATAGCTTCTTTTTAAGTTCTTTAAATAGTGCTTTTAAACACTATTAGTAGTCCTGAGGAACTAAAAATATTTCCAGATAAAAACGTGGAGATTAAAAGTAAGTAAATGTTTTTAAGAGGGTAAATAGACATTTTGGTCTCTGAAAGTGTAACTCGCTGTCAATTTGGTCCCTGAATCAAGCAAAAATGCAAAATGGTCCCTGCAAGTGTAATCCGTCTGTCACGTTAGTCCCTCCCGTCAATGTGTGTTGTTCACTCCGTTAATCCATCTGTTACTGTCAGTTTAGTCCCTGAAAGATGTCACTTACTGTCAGTTTGGTCCCTGAAACATATACGTGAGTTCGTTTTAGTCCATCGAATCTTAAGTTACTTCAGCAAAATTTTAAAATGGCTGATTAAGGACGCCAATAGACTCATGGACTACACATATCTATTGTAATTGGAAAATCGATGGTTAAGAGTGACCTTATTTGCTCTAAGAAAATCAATCAACATAACTTTGTATAATCATTGATCTATATTGAAATTAGATAGCAATTGTAATTTTTGATGTTAATTCGAAAGCTTCATTGCTGCAGAACTTAATAAATTACGGTTATTAATTTTAATTCTTCTTTGTTTACAATGAATTTTATTTTATTTATTTCATAAATTAAAATAATATTTTTAAAATATAAAAACTATGTGGCATTCCAATGTGGCTTGCCACACAAGTTAATAGAACTCCACATCATATTTAATTTTGACAAATTAGGGAGGGACTTTGATTTTAAAAATTGATTTTAGGTAGGGATGGCAATGGGGCGGGGCGGGGAGTACTCCCCTACTCTCCGTCCCCGCCTCCCAAATCGTCCCCCGTCCCCAGCTTCGTTCCCCGCCTCGGGGACATTTCCTCTCTCATCCCCATCCCCACGGTCTCCGCGGGGACCCAAATATTTTATTAAAAGTTAATAAAAATATAAATTAAAATATAATAAAATTAGAAAATATATAAAAAATATGACTAAATTCATAAGTTTAACATTTTAATATAAAAAATATAAATGTCAGTTTTACTTTTATATTTTAATATTTAGAAAGTATAAAAGTTAGAACAATTTAATATTTTATTAATATTTTAAATTAAAAACACTTATAAAAAGACTAAAAAATTAATTACTTATAACATAATATATATCTATAATAAGAATATTTATGTAATATATTCAGGGCAGGGTCTCCGCGGGGCGGGAGTATGATCCCCATCCCCCCCACTTTGTCTGCGGGGGGATTTTCTCCCCCGTCCCCATCCCCACGGAGAAAAATCCCCCGCCCACGGGGCCCCATTCGGGGCAGTCCCCGCGGGGATCCCCACTTTCGGGTAGAAATTGCCACCCCTAATTTTAGGATATTCAAAACATGAAGTGATTTGATTCGGATTGAATCAATGAACACTCATAATCATTAATGATATATAGTAACAAATCAAAGTAAAAGATAATATGATATCGCTGCAAGGTGTTAACTAGCCTAACAATGCCAAGGCACAAATTGAGCCAAGGCTAGTAAATTCTGGTTTAAAATTTTGCTGAAGTAACTTAAGATTCGAGGGACTAAAATGAGTTCACGTATATGTTTGAGGACCAAA
The DNA here is from genome assembly GCA_020916435.1 of Oxytropis ochrocephala. Lineage (NCBI taxonomy): Eukaryota > Viridiplantae > Streptophyta > Magnoliopsida > Fabales > Fabaceae > Oxytropis > Oxytropis ochrocephala. The sequence goes on along the minus strand of CM037091.1, from coordinate 108,073,724 downwards.
CCGCGTGATAAGTGACATCTTTCGAGGACTAAACCGCGATAATGGATGGATTAACGGAGTTAACAACACACATTAACGGGAGGGACTAACGTGACAGACGAATTACACTTTCAAGGACCATTTTGCATTTTTGCTTGATTCAGAGACCAAATTGACAGCTATTTACACTTTCGGGGACCAAAATGACTATTTACCCTTTTTAAGAACTATAAACAAAAATCTCAAATTTTGTAGGGGTAAAAATATATTTAACCTTATTCACATTCTAATATTTTATTATTATTTTAAAGTAAGTAAAGTTTTCATGTAAAAAAAATAGTTATTTTTTTAGAAAGTAAAGTGATGATATGTCAGATGAAGAGAAGCCAAAACAACGTGGCAGATTGTGATTAGACATGTTTTGTATGGTTGGCAACGTGGCGGATTCTCATTAGAGCACACTATGACACATGTGACGAAGAAGACAAATTATACGCTTAAAATCCACGTGTATACCATTCATTGGAAAACACTACGTGGGCTGACATGTAAAACGTGGAAAACAAACCAGCTAGGTAGGTATCGTTTCCCAAATCCAACTCCTTCAATTTACAATTTAATTAATTTATTTATTTATAAAAAAAAAGTTAAAATAAAAGAAAGAATCAAATAACTCCTGCCTGCGTCTGTGATTGTGATTCTGTCTAACACTGCATTCGAATTCGAATGTCATTACAATAAAAAGGGATTTGAAATCATAAAGAGGAAGATCTCAATGCTAAATCTTATCGGTTTTTCGTTGTTGAGTATGAATTCGGTTGCTAATAGAGGATTGCTATACACATTTTTCATACTCAATTTTGTTTTGGTTTGCCAACTCATTCTCCTTCAACCTCTCGTTTCTGCTTCAGGTATGCCCCTCCCTTATCCGTTTCTATAAATTTCATTCTTTTTCTTTGTTTCATAACTCTAATGCTTCGATCGAAAGTTGTTTTTGTGGATCGCTTAAAATTACCGTCAGGATTTTGTTTTTGACACTTTAATTTTTGGGCCTTTATGTATAGGGATGATGTAATGTAAGGAACTTGTTTATGTGACAAAAATAGGTACTGCATTTTTAGTGTAGAAAGGAGTGCATTTGTTATTCTAGACTGTTATTAACCAATTATTACACATTTTTGCTAAGATATATCTATGTCATTTATAGACGTTCTATTGTGCAACTACATGGTTAATCTAGTTGAATTATTCAGGATTTTATAGCTTTGATTAGTAATGGGGGATTCTACTGTAGTTTACATATATCAGTGTTGGCAAATTTCCACATGGTAGCACCATGATGTTATGGCATGGCAGGTTTTGAGGCAGTCACAGTAGGCCGCGCCGCCTATTTTGTTTGCCATGTTTCCGCCATAGGCCGCAATTCCATGTTTATATAGCTGTTTAAAAGAGAGAATTCTCCTTCCAAAGGTTTCCCCTTTTACAAGTGAGCTAATGGTTGTTTCTACAATGTTAAGTGTTTAGGAAAAGTCCTCTTTGACTCCCTCCTACTATTTTAGCTAACTAACAACCTAACCAATTCCTGGATTGCATTTCTATTTTCTGTTGGTCACTTTAATTCCATGGTTTATCCCCGGTCTTTCTCCGCTAGTCGATCTTTTGTACATATTTTTCATTTATCAGGAAATGAAAAGTGTATGTGGCATCGCGCAATGGTGCACCAATCACAATATTTTATTTTTTCAGATAGGTATTATAGTACAAGTTCATCAAAAAGAGGATGGAAGGGTGCATTAAATCCGTTGCATTGGCGGATCTTAGTTAGGACCACGGAGGACCACGTCCCGTCCAAGATTTTTAAAATTGATATATACACACATATTTTTGACTTAGGATTACATTATATATATATATATATATATATATATATATATATATATATATATATATATTAACATGAACATTAAACTCCTAGTGCGCGCCTTTAGCTCAGTGGCAGAGCGCTCCCATTATATCCTTTTTGTCCGCGGTTCGAATGGCAGAGCGCTTCTTTGTTTTATTTCATTTCATTAGATAACATTATTTTCCCAAAAATAATCACAAAATGGCAACTGTTGGGGATCGATCCTCGTACCATGCGCCCAAAAATATTCATGTTGATGACTTGATGCAAAGTAAATATAACCAAGTCATCAACATGAATAATTGTTCAAAGGTATGCCAATATTAATATATATTATTTCCAAATATGGCCCTCCCGAAAATTTCACTTAAGATCCGCCACTGATCTTTAGCAATGTATCTTGTATTAGACCACAGTGAGAAAGTAAGAAACTAAGACAGTATACTGTAAAGTGAAATTTCGGTCATCATACATCATCAAGTTGCATGTTGAAGTTAATATCATATGCTATGGTATATTGTTCTTTGCTGCTCTATTTTTGTTTGAATTTAACAAGGAAATGACGTTTTTCCATTATGAGTGGTTAAATAAAATTTATGTGCACAATTCCACTGGAAAATGTTATTCCTAACTTTATTACTCCTATAGATGTTCTATAATGGTTCGGTGTCCAAGTGCAGCCTGTTGCCTGAACAGTCTTTGCTTTGTTTTTGGATGTGATCAGATGGAAAATCCGGAGATGCCGCCGAGTTGTTTGAGAGAGCATCTCAAAGTATTAAAGTGAAACGTTATACTGAGGCACTTAATGATCTAAATGCTGCAATAGAAGCAGATCCAAACCTTTCAGAAGCATACCTTTTCCGTGCTTCAGTTCTTCGCCAGTTGTGCAGGTATGGTTCATTTGTGAGTATTGCCCCACTCCCCTGCTTCCGAATCTTTGAGAACATTGCCGATAAATGATGGTTTAACTTTTGAAAGTTTGATAAATAATATGAAAAATGCACATATTATTTTGGTTCCATGCTGTTTCATATGGATGGTAGATACTGTAAGCAATAATCTTACACATAGTATAATAAATAATAAATTGTATTTCCTCTTGAGAATCTCTCTATGCACATTCGAGTTGCTTCTAGACAATGCTGTTTATAATTTAGCCCTAACCAGTTCAAAATCATTGATACTTTAGACCCTTCCTCTTTTTTCTTTTGGGAGAGGAGTGAGGCCCAAACCTTCTTATTATGATATTATCAATCAAGCATATGAAAACACAAGCACCAGTTTTCCCCTTATCTATCTAAACTCAGCAAACAATGGCAAACCCTAAATTTTAAGAATATTTAGTTTCAGAAAATGACCATCATGCCACACTCCCCCCCTGCTCAGCTCTATCTCACAACTCGTCCCCCATCATCCCAACTCCCAAGTCTCTCAAACTCCTAATTGGACAGTTATATCATTCAGGTGCTTTTTGGCTAATGTAGATATGAGCAATCTGAGAAGAACTACAAAAAGTTTCTGGAGTTAAAACCCGGGCATTCAGTTGCAGAAAAGGAACTTTCTCAGTTATTGCAGGCTCAAAGTGCTCTAGAAACAGCTCATTCCCACTATGATTTAGGCAACTTCACAAAATCTTTGGAATTCATTGATAAAGTTGTTCTTGTTTTCTCTCCACAATGCACTAAGGTAACAGTTACATGCTCTTCCAGCTCCATAAATTTTATTTCAGTTCTGTGTCTCAGTAGTTACACCATGTAGTCTGAAAGTAAATGCCAAAGTTTTAGATTTGGGATGGGATGTCACGTGCAACCGATGTTAACTGTATGCATTAATTTTTCAGGCCAAGCTTCTTAAAGCGAGGTTGTTAATAGCTGATAAAGAGTATGAGGGTGCCATTGCCGAGTCTGGGTTTATTCTCAAGGAAGATGAAAACAATCTAGAGGCATTGTTGCTACGTGGTCGTGCATATTACTATTTAGCTGATCATGATGTTGCCACAAGGTTTGTCTTGTGGAAAGTTATGTTGAGCTCTTGTAGCATTCATATACCTTTTTAATATTATCCATCTTATATGTCGACATATATTCAGACATTACCAGAAAGGTCTTCGCCTAGATCCAGAGCACAGCGAACTGAAAAAAGCATACTTCGGATTAAAAAATCTACTCAAAAAGAGTAAAAGTGTAAGCCTTGATCGATGTTGAAATTTCATTTTTTATATTCCCTTTCAAATTTATTTTCCACTCTTTCTTTTGGGCATTTATGAATCATTGATTTTGTATTTTTGTGCTCTTTCTAAAGGCTGAAGATAATGCGAGTAAGGGTAAGTTACGTGTGGCAGTGGAGGAATTCAAAAGTGCACTTGCTGTTGACCCTGATCATCTTGCACATAACGTACAACTTCATCTTGGCTTATGTAAAGTGCTAGTCAGACTTGGAAGAGGAAAAGATGCCTTGAACAGTTGTAGTGAAGCTCTTAAGATCGATGAGGAGCTTATTGATGCTCTCGTTCAGGTTCACAATAATCTGAAACATCCTTGTGCTTACTTTATCTTTTAACATTAATTTTCTAGGCCATGGTGTGCTTGTAAATTTTATCTTCATTTATGGCCTTGTTTAGTGAGAGGGCCAAAAATGTCATTGCAATAAAATACCCTGTAGACTGCACTTAATTACTTATCTTGATGTTCATTTTTGCAGAGGGGGGAAGCTAAACTCTTGACGGAGGACTGGGAGGGAGCTGTGGAAGATCTGAAATCAGCTGCCCAAAAATCTCCTCAGGTAATATTTTGAACTCATATAGCATGTTTCAGATTGCTATGATAAGTTACATACAATATTGGAATAGTTTTTGGAGGAACAAATATTCCAAGTTCTATGTTTAATTCTCCCCTCTAGATCAGAATTCAGAAGTCTTTGAAAAAGAGAAGAGATCCTTGAAAATGATTTAGAACACATGCTGACACATGCACCAAAGATAAGAAAGATATTAACTAAACTAAAAGCTCATCAGTATTAACACTGCTATGCCTTTCAGAACTTGGATCGTTGTATACCTCAATTTTTTTTAGTGTTTGTGTTTGATTAGTAGTTTGTCTATAAATGCAGGATATGAATATCCGAGAAGCATTAATGAGGGCCGAAAAAGCTTTAAAGATAAGCAAACGCAAGGATTACTACAAGATTTTAGGAATTTCAAAACATGCTTCCGCTGCTGATATAAAACGTGCCTACAAGAAACTTGCCTTACAATGGCACCCGGATAAGAATGTTGACAATAGGGAAGAAGCAGAGGCTAAATTCCGAGAAATCGCTGCTGCATACGAGGTCTTAGTCACAAATTAAAATGCCTTATTTCCTTCCATGCTTTATACAATCATATTTTGCTAGTTTGGGATGTGAATATGTTTTTGAATAACTGATTGTTGCATTGCATTGTGTTTTAGGTTCTAAGTGATGAAGAGAAACGCACAAGATATGACAGAGGGGAGGATCTTGAAGACACGGGAATGGGTGGCAGCGGCGGAGGTTTCAACCCTTTTGGTGGTGGGGGTCATCAGTATACCTATAATTTCAAGGTGGCTTTCCCGGGAGAGGATTTGGAGGCGGCTTTCCTGGTGGCTATGAATTTCATTTTGATTCGATAAGCTCTACTCCTAATATTTTTGTTGGGGAAAGCTATATCTTTGATTTCCTCAAGGGACCACAGCTAAAATACTGACTTATCATCCCTTTCTAACGGTTGTTGAGGTTAATAGTTAGGCCATCCCTAGTTACTTGCAAGACAAGAATTGTGCTTTACAGCAATTTTCGCTTTGTTTAAAAGTGGTGGGGTGGGTGTTAGTTAAGGAGGTTCATTTTGATGTTGCTTCATTTAGTTTTATGTGGTGGTTGTCACTATGTGTAACGATGATGACTTTAACTTCCAACCAACCATCTTTCTGTTTACTATTTAAGTCAGTTGAATGGCTTCACAGTTAATACCATAGAAATTTGAGTTACTACTGAAGCCTACTATTAGGTGCAACTGTCGCGCGAAATTTTGAATCTGTTCTGTGGCTCTACAATTTACTTTAACTTTATTAACCACAAATGTCAACGTGATTAGCCACGATTTTTAGGTGCTCGAATCATGTTCAAATCAACATGATTTAAAAAGCTGGAAATCGTGGTTAATCACTTTGAAATTCATTGTTAATGAAGTTAGGTTGATTGCAAGTGAGTTTTGATACTTAGTGGTATATCTATAAACTATCTATTAAACATAATTAATCACATATTTGAACTGCGCTAACCATCTAGTTTGTCGTCAATGTTTGGTGTCAATTTTGTGATTAAGCAATACCTTAAATCTCACATTTTTCTCTCTTCTCACACACTCTAGAGAACCATACACACCCTATTTCTTTCTAATCAAAGGCTACATGTCTAGTTTTGATAAGTAAAAAGTAATATTTTTTTTTGTTACATAATATAAACAAAAATTGGTTAACAAAAGTTGATATATCTGGTTCAAAATTTGGATTAGATACACTAACTTCTATTGACTAATTTTTTATTATATTCAGTAATGTGAGTAGTATATATTATTAAAGGAAGCGCAATACGACTTGGATTGTATGAAACAGTCACCAATCAAAGTGCAAAAAAAATGCATAAAATGATCAAAAGCCGTAAAGGCAGGGGAAGATTTTTGAAATTGAAAAACACAGTAATAAATAAATGGCTTCACTTCTAAGAAAAATCACTTATATTGAACATTTGAATCCAAAATTTGTTCACACAAGAGTACACAAGATCTTCATCATCATTCAACTCAACCACACTTGAGGGTAAAAAAAGAAGAAAAAAAACAGAAAAAAATGCAGCATCTTAACACAATCAAGAAACAATGATGGAAATAACTGCAGCAATAACGATGGCAGCACCTTTAACTATATAGCCATTAACACCCACTGCACTCGAAGCATCAACCGAATTATCCGACGAAGGAGAATCCGAAGACCGAACATTTTTCTCAGCCTTAGTTGGTGCTGGAGCCTCAGCCGGAGCAACACTAGGCCCCGGACCAAAAAGTGCCAAAGGAAGAAGCACTTTATCAACCTGATATACAGCAAGCTGATCATCACTATATATAGTATTAGAAATAGTTGTATCAACCACCCCAGTAGTTACATTAACTTGATTTCCAGAAGTAGTAACATTAAGAGGATATTCTCCATTATCACTATTTCCAGCTTGCGTGTGTAAAGGGTTACTAGCAGTTTGAAACTGTGACAGTGTGTAAAGTGTTGGGAGAATATGAAATTGCAACAGTTGAAGTTGGTTTTGAGTGCTGATGGAATTAATTGTTCCTGCTTTTAGACTTGAGAAGGCATTATCTGTTGGTGCAAAGATAGTGAGGCCTTGGTTTGAGTTGTTTAGTTGGGAGTTTATTCTATCAGAAATTTGTGTGGCTTTGAGTAGTTTAATGAAGATTGTGAATTGTCCTGCTTTTTCGAGTACTTTTGTTATGTTTGTTGGTCCTGCTGGTGCTGGAGCAACTGCTGTTTGAGCTGAAATTGTTTGAATGGAGAAGAATATATTGAGGAAGAGGAAATGAGATAATAGCTTTGCCATTGCTTTGAGAAATGTAGTAGAAGAAGATTGTGTATTGTTAGAAGTGGAATGAGGGGGATATGCTATGTGGTATTATATATCTTGTTGAGGAGAGAGGATGAGTGTAAATTAGATTGATGAAATTTTGTTTGGTGAAAGGTTGCAATTAGTATAAGGTGCCAAGAGGCTATCAAATAATCAATTTTCTTTCTAAAAAGGCAAGACTTTATAGAGAGGGAGGAGGTGAGAGAATTGTATGGTTTCTCTTGTGGTTAGGGGTAGGAATAGGTCAGACCAACTGACAGAAGCCTATGACCCTGCTTATATCAGGTCCATGTTAGATTAGACTACTCTTTTTTAAAATAGATATGGCTAAGATTTTTAAAAGTGTATTTAACTAAAAATGTCCGACTACGAGCCACTGAAAAAGCCTTCTAAGCCTACCAGATTGGCCTACCAGATCGGCTCTTAAGTAAATATAAATAATATTTAATTACATAATATTTTAAATTTTAAATTTTATACTTAAATTAATAATAAATTTGCTTACATCTTTTGTTAATTCAAACATATTGAACTACATCAATTTTTGAGATATTTAAAAGTATTATTATAAAATAGAATTTAAATATGATGTCATATAAGAAAATTCTCGAAAAGGATTTCTTAAATCTCGAATTAGAATTTAATTTCATCGGCCTATTAGGTTTTTAGTCTATTTACAAAAACCTCCACCACTCAAAGGTCATAGGTTTTCTTTAAAAATATGGTGAAATAAGCTCTTAAACATGCTTTCAGGCTTTGTCAGACTTTTAAAAAGATCAGACTAGATCTCAAAAGTTGGCCTATTACATGCCACGGTCTAAACTCATGCCTATAATTTTCAATGTAGGTCAGACTCAGACCTTACAAAATCCAACTCGACGCAATCTATTTCCACTCCTACTTCTGGTAGGTGATTGGAAAAGCTGTATATGGTCCTGATCTTAGTTGGACATTGTTGAAGGGGCCCCATTGGCAATAATTTTGACTTGACACTTACCAATGGTTGTTGAGGTGAATACAATTGATCTCCATATGCATGCTTGTAATGTAAGAAACGTACTTTACAGAAATTTTTGCTTTGAGAACAAGTGATGGGGATTGAACTCTTTATTTTGATGTTAGCACTATTTTGTTTTATACTGTGGTTGTTAAGAAAGTAGGCATCTCCTGCTCATACTGAAGAGAATGACTCTTCACCAAAAGCCAACTTTAAGAGCCCCAATGGCCAATAGTGGGAAGTTGAAAATAAGACATTTTGGAAAGAAGTATATGCATCTTTTTGAAGGACAAATTCTTCAAAATACATCAAGTTTAGAGTTTAATTGTTATGCGATGTTAGTTGGTGTAATTTTTTTTACACTCAAAACTAATCACAATTCATGATATGAGTGATATATAAGGTAGTTATGAAATGATTCATTTTTTTTAATGACATGACAATTTATAAGTGATCAATAATATAAAATATTTTTACACTCACAGTGCATCTAAATTAAATTTTAAAATTTATTCTAACATGTTTAGATTGGTAGCGAATTCACTGAATCACAATCATGATTCGACCTATTTCGCCGTCAATCCAAACACCATAGAATACATTTTGAAGTTTCTAAAATTCCAAGGTCAAAGTGTATTTGGATGTGAAAATATCAATTTTACCGTCCATCTTAACATTTAAATTTTTATATTAAGTTACTTGTAACTCAAATGTACTTGAGTTGAAGTGATAAAATTACCTTTTTTTTCTTCAATTGAGTAGAAAATGTTGTACATTTAATGTGAATTTATTTGAGAAACTTTTTAAAGCATAAATTACTTCAATTAAAACTCATTTTTAATTTTTAATAATCTGTAAGACCTAACTTAATTTGCAAAATTATTACTATATAATTAAAAAAACTCATTTTTAATAATTAAAAAAACTCATTTTTAATAGGAACCAGTTTTACAAATGTTCACTTAAACCAAACACAACAAATTGTCTCTGCACTCCTTGTAATTCCTACATGCATGAAAATTGGCATTCATTTGGGTAAGAGACCCATCAAATGCTTCTAAGTGCTTCTAGCGATGCAAGGGAATAGTGTAGCATATGCATATGTCTCCCCTTTTCCAATTAGGGATATTGGGACTTCAAAATATTGCAATTTATTTACAGCATACCCTCAAAAAGCTCTGTTTTGCTGTTTATATGAAACTGTCCAACTATAATGACGAATTCCACATAATGGCATACCATAATAATGAGGTTGCTGCAACCGCGGACTTGCAGTCAATTACAGTAGTATAATCACTTAGCTGGTGAAATGAATCTGAGAAAAATAAAATGAAGAAGAGGAGAATTGAAATATTAGGGATTTTCACAATCGGAGAGAAATGAAATGAATTTATCCAACTTGACCTTCATGTTGGCAGCCACATCACCATTTAATAACGGTGTTAGCCAAAAACTAACAGCGGGAACTAAGCTAAAAGCGTTTGGTATTTGCAAGGACTTTTTTAAAAATTTTAAAATTGTAGGGACGAAACTAGACTTTTTTGTCCCTGCAAATATTTGGAAAATCCTAATATTTCAAATATTAGAGACGAAACTATATTTTCTAGATATTTGTAGGGGTGAAAAGTATCTTTTAAGGCAAAAAAATAAAATAAAAGGAAAATCTAACAGGGGAGTGATTGTTAGCAAAACTGGGGTTGTCCCAAAAGAAAAAGAAGTCCATTGACTTTTTTCATCCAAACTAAGTTCGTAGGCTTATACCCAAATCGCCAAAAACTAGAAAATGGGCTTGAGCAAATGTAATGTAATCCAGGGCAATACTTCATACAACCCCCAAACTACTTATTAGACACTTTCTCACTCTCAAAATCTCCAAAATACCCCTCCTTCAAAATACCAAATCTCTTCCCTTTCCCTCTCACTCTCACACACACCCCTTCCATTCCTTCTCTCCCTAAACCTCTGAACCCTACCTTCTCTTCTATTCTCCCTCAATTTCGCAGTGTTCTCCATCAATCCCACACTCTTCTTCTCCAACATTGCTTCGTCGTCACCCTGATCCACAAGTAACCACCATTTTTTTCGTTTACGCATTCTGTTTTTATTTTTCTGGTTTTACCAAACTAGGGTTGTCCCAAAAGAAAAAGAAGTTCATTGACTTTTTTGATCCAAACTAAGTTCGTAGGCTTATACCCAAATCGCCAAGGCCCGTGCTTCGTACAACCCCTCCCCCCCCCCTCTACTCACTAGACACCTCTTTTTGGTGTGAAAAGACCAAAAGCCCTTACTGAAAATTGATTTTTTTTAAAGATTATGCACGGTTCGGCGCACAATTGATCGAACCAGGTCGAATCTGGCAGCGCCAAACCTGCTAATTTTACTGAGACACCCCAAATTGGCCACTTGCTCGCTTTTTAAAAAGCGATTACTCTGCAACCCCCCCCTTGGCAAAGCTCGGAGTTTTTAAAAGCGGCAAGCAATGTTCGATCAAGTGTGCGAGGTTTGACGACAAACGGCGCACGCTTGATCGAACACCCCCAAAGAGGTTCGATGCACGCTCGATAGAACAACAACTAAACAGTTGCATCACTAACTTTTAAATTAGGGGTATTTTTGGAATATTAAGTGGTTTGGGGGTTCTTGTGAGTAGCTAGGGGGTTGTATGAAGCATGGGCCATCGCCAAAAACTAGAAAATGGGCTTGAGCAAATGAAATGTAATCTAGGCAGCGATTTTCATACAACCCCAAATTACTTAGTAGACACTCTTTCACTCTCAAAAATCTCCAAAATACCAAATCCCTTCCATTTCCCTCTCACTCTCACACACACACACACACACTCCATTCCTTCTCTCCCTAAACCTCCGAACCCTACCTTCTCTTCTCTTCTCCCTCAATTTCGCAGTATTCTCCATCAATCTCGCACTCTTCTTCTCCAACATTGCCGCTTGCGTGCGCTCTCTCGAGCCAAGTAATAAGCGCCATTTTTCATTTTCGCATTCTGTTTTTATTTTTCTGATTTCAGATGGTTCGGAGGAGAACCCTCGAACTGGTTCGACACATCGTGGTCCGAACCACACGAAGACATTGGAGCATACTTGAGAGGCTGAAGACATTGGCGAGACCATTCACACGGGTGAGGAAGTATGGTTATGCTACCACAGAGAGAGAGAGGTAGACACAATAGTTGTATTTTTTTTCATGAACAAATTTGGGTTCTATTTTATGAATGAATTTGGGTTGTAAGACATATTTTTGTATACGTGTTGTTCGTTGAAAATTAGGTTTTTCAATTGTTGTTAAAAATTAGCCACTTAATATAATTTCTCACCAATTAAAAATAAAATAAAAGTATGCGTAGTACGATGATGGTTCAATGGGAAAAGTCAGAACTGGTTCGGACCATGCTAATCTGAACCTCTTCTAATATAACTGAAAGGAAAAAGGGGTGTGTCCGTGAGTTGTTATACAAAATAACATGCCCGGTGCAGAAGTTTCGAATTGGTTCGGGACTTGAGGTTCGAATCATCGTAAATCCAGAAAAAAACAATCACACACAATATTTATTAATGACAATTTAGTCTTTTTACGCATTTTTAGAGTGTCCACTGAGTAGAGGAGGGTCATACGAAGTACGAGCCTAATCCCATGACACACACAACAAAGCACTAAGACCAAAAACGTAGAACACTACAGTGTGAGCAAAGAGGGTTCCAAGGAATCTAGGTTGGGAATGGAAGATTCACATGTTTGGTAAGAGAAAAAAGAAAAGTGCATTCTAAGGAATTATGTTTAGTCTGGAAACTATTTTCCCACTTATGTTGGAATCTGATGCCTCCCATAATTAGTGGTAATTTTTCATTCCAGCATAGAGTGGTTTCACTTTTCAACACAAAATTATATTATTAACCCTCACTCTCATCCCACTCACATACTACATTATTATATATATAATTTTTTGGCTAAATTACTGTTTTGGTCCTTTATCTTTGGCCTCGATTTCATTTTGGTCCTTTATCTTTTTTTTTTCTCATTTTGGTCCTTTATGTTTCAGTTTTGTGTCAATTTGGTCCTTTTTTGTAGTTTTCTGTCTATGATCTTAACGGACGCCACGCTGGCAGTTAACTGCTGACGTGGCGTCTTAGTTGTCCAATCTGACGTGTCACTCATTTAATGACATGGCAAACAGGGACCAAATTGAAACTAAAATAAAACATAAGGGACCAAATTGACACAAAAACAAAAAATACTAAAAAATGAAATAAATAAGTTAACGCATCAAAATTCATCTTCTGGAAACAAAATTCATCTTCCTCCCACCCACCCACCCACCCCCTCATCATCATCACCATCTTCCTCCCATGAATCAAAAAATAAAACCCAGAATCACTCTCATCTTCCTCCCACCCACCCACCCACCCCCTCATCATCATCACCATCAAAATAAACCCCAAATCATTTCCAACAACAACAGATCTGCGAAATATACAACTCTGTTCCAATATGAAGAACAAATCTGGGTAAAAACGAAAATGGGTAAAAACGAAAAGCATCATCATCTTTCATCATCATCATCGAAAATGGGTAAAAACGAAAATGGGTAAGAACAGATCTGCGAAATGAAGAACAGATCTGGGTAAAAACGAAAAGCATCATCATCTTTCATCAACAACCCTACAAAACCCCAAATCATTTAAGGTCATAAACGAAAAGCAATTTGTTCTTTGTTCTTCATTTTCCATCATTTTTGATTTCAAATGATTTTGGGTTTCAAATTCGCAGGTTTATTAGAGAGGAGGAGAAGGAGATAATGAGTGATTCATATAATGGGTTTTTGGGTTTAAAATTCATTTTCCAGATAATGGGAAAAAAAATTGAAGAACAAAAAGGGAAAGAAATAAAAGGGGTTGAAATTAGGGAAAAAGAAAGAGAAGGAAAATCTGGAGAAAGAAGAGAAGAATAAGATTGCTGCGTTATGAAAATATACAAACGTGTGAATTAATTCTTTGGAGAAAGAATAAGATTCTTTGGAGAAGAGAGAAGAAGAATAATAACTGAAAGAAATAAAAGGGGTTAAAAAAATTAATTGCTTATGTGTCATTAGATTTAGAATTAAAAAATACATTTTTTGCCACCTCAATAAATGAATGCCACGTCATTTAATGAATTTGAGATGCCACGTTAGCAGTTAACTGACAGCGTGGCATTTGTTAGCTAAAACTGACGGCAGGGACCAAATTGACACAAAACTGAAACATAAAGGACCAAAACGAGAAAAAAAAAGATAAAGAACCAAAATGAAATCGAGGCCAAAGATAAAGGACCAAAACAATAATTTAGCCTAATTTTTTTTACAAAAAAAAACTTTATTGCAAAAGATTATTGTAAAAAATGTTTAAGTTAATAATCACTTTAATTTATACTTTTATTTCATCTTTAATAACTTAAAAAATTAAAATAATATGTCATATAAACAATGGTATTTTGGTAATTATAATATTTATTCTGAGGAATGTATGGTACTAACCAAACAAGTTTATAAATTGTTCCAAAGAATTGGATTCTTAAACTTGTAACTAACCAAACATATTTAAGAAAATCTTTCAAAGAATCACATTCTCGATCGATGAATTCCTAAACGTGCGATTCGGCGAAATGTAATTTAATCGGAAACAAACGCCCAATAAATGGACTTGTGCGGTAGTATAATATGCTTCCGTTGTTGTGCTTGATCTGAGTTTTTTAAGAAGAAAGAAAAAGACCGATAATGATGGTGATGATGAGATAATAAGATAAGAAGAGAAAAAAGTAACTAATTCACAACCTCAATCGTGGCCGTCCATTTCATTGACCAAACTGCCGGTTTTGGAATATAACCAAAAAAAAAAAAAACCACTCTTCCCGATTGGAATTTGTTTCTAATGCCAGCGTATATATTATATCAAAATAGCCGCAAACCCTCTTAAATTTTTTTCTTTTTATTTTCTCCCCGCGATCCATCCATCTGCAGCAGAAAAAAAGAAGCGAAGACATTGTTGAATATCGGAAACCCTAGTGAAGTTTTTAGAGTAAATTTTGATTGTTATGGTGATGATCGTGAATCGATGATGATGAATAACGCTAACGGCATGATGTCTCCGTCGTCTTCGGGTGCGACTCAGTCATCAACACCGGGATTGAAAACCTATTTCAAAACACCTGAAGGTAGATATAAGCTTCAATATGAGAAAACTCACCCTTCTGGTATTCTTCATTACGCCCATGGCAAAACTGTTACTCAGGTTATCTTTAAACCTCTCTCTTTCTTTTTGCCTTTTTCCTTTCGATACTGTTGTTTCCTTTTATTTTGATGATTTCCGATACTTGTAAGGTTTCTGTATTGTTGAATCGTCTTCGTTGATGTTTGGATTGGTTCCTAGGGTTTTAGTTAAGATATGCTGCAATCGTTTCTGATTTTGACTCATTTGTTAGATTTTGATTTGTCTATTCTAAATTCAATTTCGTGTGGATTTTGACATTTTGGGATTAGTTGTTCACTTTTTGCGTTGAGTTCCATTTGTTGTGATTTTATTGTGTTATTTAGCTATAAATTGATTTCGGGGATGGAAGTTATCTTTAGTACATGGGAACATTGTTGGTTTGATTGAAAATGAGCAGGTAACCTTGGCGCATCTCAAGGACAAGCCGGCACCTTCAACTCCGACTGCATCTTCTTGAGTTTTAGTGCCAGCAGTGGAGTACGGTCTGCGGCGGCAAGATTGTTGGGAGGAAGTAATGGAAGTCGGGCACTTAGTTTTGTTGGAGGAAATGGTAGCTCCAAAAGCAATGGAGTAGCGAGTAGGATTGGTTCGATTGGTGCCTCAAGTTCAAGTAATACTAATGCTAATCCAAATTTTGATGGGAAAGGAACTTACTTGATCTTCAATGTCGGGGATGCGATTTTCATAAGTGATTTGAATTCTCAAGACAAGGTATACTTATTGGGTTTTGTTGCATTCTAAGTATTTTGGGTTCGCTTCATGGGTGTTAGACTAAGAATCTTAACAATGGGAGGGTTTTGTTGTGTACAGGACCCCATAAAGTCTATTCACTTCAGTAATTCAAATCCTGTGTGCCATGCGTTTGACCAAGATGCTAAGGATGGGCATGATTTAATCGTAGGCTTGAGCTCTGGTGATGGTAAGAACATTCACAAACAAGTTTATTTTCAAATTGAAAGGACAATTTAAGTTTTTTGAATTTATTTTTCCTATTTGTATTATTGTAGTCTACTCAGTGTCACTGAGACAGCAATTACAGGATGTTGGTAAGAAGCTTGTTGGCGCCCAACATTACAACAAAGATGGTTCTGTCAATAGCAGGCAAGATTCAATGATCCAATCCCTTTTCATGTTTTTTTTTTTTTTTTTTTGGGGAGGGTGTTTTTCCTTGGCCTTAAAATACCGATTGCTGAGTGTTGACAATGACATACACACAGTTGTCTGTGGGATTCATTCCCGAATGTGGATTTAATTACAATTGAAAACAAGCATTTTTCCTTCAGAATTGATTGTGCGTAGTCAGTTTTTGAGCGTAGATTATTAGCAACAAATAGACCGTAAATATTATGCTCATATGATAGACTTTGATAATTTATGTGCTTTGACTATCCACACTACAATAAAAAAATAAAATCCACACTGCAATAAAAAAATAAATCGGTTATTTATTGATTCTTCTCATAGGCTGTTAATGATGCAGTTGCCAATTGGCACGTGAACTGTGTATATGATCATTACTACCTGCTTCCCATATCTATTTATATTGGTTTTTCTTCTTTTTCCAAATACTATTGATGTTTTAAATATTCAAAATTTAGTTAATACGTTTTCCTCAAATATACCCTTAATATTAAATAAGTACAGGGATGTTTAGAAAGAGATCGATTAAGGTGATTAATGTCCAAATATAACTACAATTTACACCCATTGCTTACTCCTTAATCTATGTGCAATAACCTTAAACATTGATAGATAAGGGAAGGAGGTAGTATAATATGCTAGTTCCCGATAAGTGAGCCCATTCCAAGAATGAATAGTTGGCCACGATGGCAGTGGAAATGTTTTATAAATTTATTTCAAACCCTTTCTGTTTATGAGAGTAGTAACCTGAAAGCTGAAGAGGAATATTGTATCACTTTGTGAAAACGTGATCTTTGTTATAATGTTATTATATGAATGGAGGTTTGAATATAACCATGATTTGGCTATCCTGTGGTCTGTGGGTGGAAAACTGAAAATATATTGCTAAATGTTAGTGTCGTAGATGTATATCTACCATTGATGTTTAAATTGAAACACGTAATAGCCCTCAAAATCTTCTATTTATGATTCTGATGACCATGGTAAAATTTCAGGAATTCCAATTCCAATATTTACTTGATCATGTTCATCTGTTTCTTTATTTTCAGATTTCCATTAGAAAGAAACTCAAATATTAACATTGATTGTATATTAGGCATTTTAATGAAAATCGCTGTGGTGTTTGGTGAGGATTTATCTTTATTATTTTTAAATCCTGTGATTTCATATGAATAGTAGTTCAAATCAAATACAGCAGCTAGTTAGGCTAGATAAAAGCACAGAATTGAGCCA
Source organism: Oxytropis ochrocephala (assembly GCA_020916435.1). Classification (NCBI taxonomy): domain Eukaryota; kingdom Viridiplantae; phylum Streptophyta; class Magnoliopsida; order Fabales; family Fabaceae; genus Oxytropis; species Oxytropis ochrocephala. Next base: position 108,056,569 of record CM037091.1, on the reverse strand, counting down.
AGCATGACCACTTGATGTTTCCAGTTAATCGTAAACTTAGTTGAATTTTTATACAAGAATACATCTGGTTTTATCTCAAGTGGGTCAATCTTAATTAGTGAGTGAAGTATGTGATTCTCGGTTGATTTGAATGGTTATAATTATTAGGATTGATTGGTAGAACAGTTAAATGTCATTTCTCTATATTGTTACTTGTTAAAATTTACCAGGTTACCTTGTAGAACTTTAATATATTAGAATATTATAGTTTAAAAAATACTAATTGGAATCTAACTTGATTGGTGCATTTTGATTTAAACAGTCGTTGTACTTGTATTTCTTGGGTGCCTGGAGGTGATGGCGCTTTTGTTGTTGCTCATGCTGATGGGAATGTGTACGTATATGAAAAGGCAAGACTCAATTGTAAAGAGAGTAGCTAACTTTATGGTTCATTTATTATGATCTTTGTTATGGTGAATTGAGCAGATATTTACCTTTTTTCCTATTTCAGAATAAAGATAGTGCTGGTGATTCATCATTCCCCGTCATCAGAGATCAAGCTCAGTTTTCTGTTGCTCATGCCCGTTATAGTAAGGTATTGAGTTTGATGTCTTGTTTCTTGAAAATATGTGGATATGCTTATTCTGTTTCATTTAACTTTTCCCTATCTATTTTAATCTTTCTTTAGTTAGATGCTTTATTAGTAACATTGCCTAGTTCTTCTTGAATTTTGCAGCTTTCTCATTGAACATTTAATTGATTGCACAACTAATGCATTTAAGGCATAATTTGTTTGGATTAAATGAACTGTAGAGTATGCTCTACTGGAGAACTTTTCTGTTATTATATTTAAAAATTTTAAATTGACATTTTTGTATTATTATTATTATTATTATTATATCTATCATTTTGTTTTTGTAAAAATGACTTTTTCAGAGTAATCCAATAGCCAGATGGCATATATGCCAGGGTTCGATTAACAGTCTTTCGTTCTCAGCCGATGGGACATACTTAGCAACTGTTGGACGAGATGGTATATTTTTTGTAGAATTGTTGTTGTGTTACTTTTACTTCATTTTCTCACAAAAGATCTCAAATTTATTTTCCTTACTGCATCTATCCAGGTTACTTGCGAGTGTTTGATTATGCAAAAGAACAACTTATATGTGGTGGGAAAAGTTATTACGGTGCCTTATTATGTTGCGCTTGGAGGTGAGATATGGAATTATTTTAGTCAATTAATTAATTAGAGATACTGGCATGTTTGGATTCATTTCCTATTTTCTTACTCTAGTGCTTGTATAATAATGATACTTATCTTACTCTAACTTGCAATTATTTTCTTTTTTATTATTTTAAATATTTTAATCATGCTTAGAGAAAACAACACCATTATTAAAACTCTGCTTTAACAGTATGGATGGAAAATATATTTTGACGGGAGGAGAAGATGATTTGGTTCAAGTTTGGAGCATGGAAGATCGCAAAGTTGTGGCATGGGGTGAGGGACATAACTCATGGGTAAGTTGGTTGGTAACTTTGGATTGGCAAATTTTCCTACTATACTGTTGATTTAGTTTATGTCAAATGCTCTGATCAGGTCAGTGGAGTGGCTTTTGATTCATATTGGTCATCACCAAATGCAAATGACAATGGAGAGACGATTATGTATCGATTTGGTTCTGTTGGTCAGGTACTTAGAATTTTAGAAAAAAGGTTTACATTATAAATTTTACAAATGGTTTTCCCTGCTGGCCTGTGTTGTGTTTGACATTTATGAAACAAAAATTACTGTATCTGCTTTCTTAAAATTGACCGATTACTTGATGGCATTGGTTTTGAATGTGTTGATAGAGTGGTAAAATGGGAAATATTCAGATTCAGTCTTTATTTCTGAAGTTGCGTCTTTGACTGGTTTCTAAGAAACTGACATATTAACTAAGTGCTTAATAAAACTTAATGTGAAGGCTGAAGTAAATATTATTTGATCAGGAAAACTTTGTATAGGTGTTTTACGGATATAATTATATAATACAAAGATTTAGCAGGTTTCATGTGATGATGTTAGGCAATTTTATTTCTGGAAGATAATGAGAAGGCAGTAGAATTTTCATTTTGAAATAATGTTCATAAAAAATGAACAAGGAATTAGATATTAAGCCTCGCGATGATCATTTTAAAAGTTATTCTATTAGAAATATTTTCTTTGAAATGGAAAGTTTTCCCGTTTCGTTTTCCTCAAAAAATCCAGACATACACTGTGTGTGTTAGTATCATTTATGAAACTGATGTAGGTAAGACAGTAAACTCTCTCGCCCCCAACCAATATGAAGAGGGAAAAGGCTAAACTGTTTAGAATATTAGCGCTTCTAGAATATTAGGCCATGGAGTTAAAAAAAATGGTAATAATCAGTGACTGTTATTGTATAAAGATAAATGCTGTGAATAGTTTAAGATTCTAAACATGACTTTCTTCTGAAATTTCCAAACTTTCTATCTATGGATCTGTCTATTGCCTTACCTTACCTAACTCCTATGCTTACACGAATTTGGGAACTAAGAAATTTTGATTGTTAGGATACACAACTGCTTCTATGGGACCTGGAAATGGACGAGATTGTAGTTCCCTTGAGGCGATGTCCACCTGGTGGATCCCCTACTTACAGTGCTGGAAGCCAGTCATCCCACTGGGATAGTGCCGTCCCAGTGGGTACCTTACAACCAGCGCCAAGTATGCGGGACGTTCCAAAAATCTCTCCGTTGGTTGCTCACCGCGTGCATACTGAGCCACTTTCCGGCTTGATATTTACCCAGGAGTCTGTACTTACTGCCTGCCGGGAGGGGCACATCAAAGTCTGGATGAGACCTGGCAATGCGAATGCCGAGAGTCAGCCAAGCAACTCTGAAACCTTATTAGCTACCAGTCTCAAGGAGAAGCCTTCACTTTCAAGCAAGCTCAGCAATTCTACCTACAAACAATGACTAAACCTTAATCTAAAGGGATTTTAAGCAATTTTTTCTATATGGTTTGTTTATCTTTTATCCGGTTGGTTTCCTAGTTTTAACATCTTGGTTTAATATAAGATGAACCAGCTGGTCTTATTGTATATTCAGTTATTAACGGATGAGCATGCCATTGATAGAACTGTGAGGATTGGAGAGAGAGCTCTCTCCAATTGCCTCCTGTAATTACAAAACGGCTGTTATTAGGATATCTGATTAGTGATTACAGGAATAATGTGAAATTGGTCCTTGGAGATCGGTACTTTTGAAGTGCATACATACAGGCTATTAATTATTTTGTTGGCATTTAATTTTGTGGTTACTTGTATACTGAAGTAACTTGTATAATATAACCTGTCTCTTGCTCAATTGAACAAAAAAAATTAAAATATCTAAATCTATTATTCAAATCATATAAAATTAAATTATGAAGTTAAAAATATGTAAGTTGTATGATACTTTATACTCATTTGGCTTCTTTTTGCTTGTTGATTTTTAAAAAAGAAACTTGTTTTTTATGTCATTTTAATAATTTAAGGTTATATTAATTGTTTTCCTCAATTATTTATTGTATAGAGAAATAAATGAAAGGAGTAATATGATCCGGAAATGAAAAGAGTAATAAAAACAATCGAGATATTATAGGAGCATACTTGATAATAATTTTATAAAAAACAATAAGCTTTATTGAATTATTGGGTTGTATAAACTAATCTTCAAATATATGTAAAAGGAATGGATAGAGTATGCATTATCGTGAAGATAGTATAACACGATTTGTGTCATTTTGAGGTCTTTTTTAATTTGGAATGACGTTAGGCAGCTTCAATTTACTCTTGAAGTCTCCCAAGGTGAGAAACCTAGTATGCATTATCTTGTGTATTCCTTCTCTTTCATGTGAAATTTTATTGGAAGTAAAAATTAAGAGTTTAATTTCAATGCTTTCTTTTTTACTAAAATTTTGTATGCTTTACAGTTACAAGTTTTTTACACTATCAATTATGAGATGGTTGATTTTTAATGTAGTTTTTTTATAAGCCATTTTTAATGTAGTTAAAATGAAGCCAATCACTTTTTTTATAACATATAAATTACAATCACTTTTATTTATTTATAATATATCACTTCGTAATTGGAGAAATTGTAAAAACCTCATACATCATCTTCTGTGTACACTGTATATAGCTTAACGAAAATCTGAAAACATATTTAACCATAAACTTCTTTTTTTTTGATAGGCAATTTAATGGGGATCGGAGAATGTTAATTTCCGCACTTGACTCTGACTTTCATTCAGACTTTCATTTTGTGCGTTCTTTCGATATCTCTTAGTTAATTCACCGAAATTTCTTTTTTTCGGATATATTCAACCATAAACTTTAAAATCAATAATCGTAAAAATTAAATGCTTTTGCAAATAGCATCCGCGTACGATGCACCGACAGACTGAGCCAATGAGACAGGAAGATTGGTAGCTATCAGATATCTACTTCCGTATCTTTATAAACAAGTTCACATGCAATTTGTCAAAATATGAATAAATTTAACTAGTGAAGGTAGTACTATACTCCGAGAAATTATGATTAAATATATGTACTATAAAGTTATTTATATTGATCATATCCAATCTCATTATTGAATTATTATATTTGATCATATAAATAAATGATCATATATCATCACTAAAAAAAAATATTTTTCTTCCCTCGTCCCAGCATTCTAGGGATTCAAGATTTGGACACAAAAAATAATCAAAACAAATTTATGTAAATTATTCTTATTTTTTATTTACAGTTTAAGGTTGTGGCACATAAATTAAAAAATAATTCAAAATTTAAAATTCATTAATAATTATCTCATATTTTTGATATATGATCATTGTTATTTTATCTCTTAATAATTAAGTATAGAAAAAAAAACCTACATTAATTTTTCGAATGTGTAATAGGAAATAAAATTATTAATGTTTTTATTTGGTATTGTAAAACGAAAATTAAAATAAGACACATTTGTTTGGTAAAAGGTCAAATAATTTTAGAATGTAGTTTAGGCCTAACTTAAGTTCAACCACACAAAACCAGTTTCTAAGGTGAGGGATGTCTCCCACTTATAAACTCTTTTTCATGTCATATCACATCCGATGTGAAACTCTTAACACACCGTCACGCCTAGGAATAGACATCTGGAGCGTGGCCCGACAACGGGTGGCCCAACAGATCTTGGATAGACTCTGATACCATCTTAGAATGTGTGGTTTAGGCCTAATTCAAACCCCACAAAATCGGCTTGTAAAGTGAGTGATGTCGCACATTTTTAAACTCTCTTGAGACCATATCTCTAGTCAATGTAGGACTTGGGACCATATCTCTAAACTAATCTAGTTAAGTTAGTTAGATACTAATTAACTTCTAAACTAATCTAGTTAAGTTAGACAATAACTAATTTTCTAATTCCTAATAAAAACAATCATTATATAGATTATTATTCCTTATTATGATGATCGTAAGTTATAAGATTTATGTCGGATGAATAAGACTCATGTAACATTGTACTCCCTGCGTCCCAAATTGTTTGTTGTTTTAACAAAATCAATTTGTCCCAAATTGATTGTTGTTTTAGATTTCCAATGAAACTTTTTATGTTCTTTTACACTTATACTCTTATTAATAATGACAACTTTTTACCTTCAATAAAAGATTCACATTTATCTAGGTAGAGAGATAAATGGTTAAATGGTAAATTAGACAACACTTTTTAAAAAATCTAGACTCATAATCATTTTTCTTAAAAGGGTGAGTCAAAACCTTAAACTGCAAACAAAGTCGGACGGAGATAGTAAAATAGACTTCAAGTGTCAAATGCAAAGACTCTTTTTCTCTCATCATCATCTTATTATATTTTACCAAACCGAGTCATTTAACAACAAAATCGAGTAATATATGTGGGTCAATGAAGTTTGATTAATCGACACGAGTGAGTAAGTATTTAACTTTTTTTTTTTGCTTAATCACATTCACTCTGGTAATAAAGGTTGACGTTGTTATTCTGAAATTGTAGGGGACAGAGGAAAAGAAGAGAAGCTTGGACGCAATGCCACGTAAAGCAAGTAAGTACTAACATCACGTTACACATTATAGCCTCCTCCTCCTTCACTCTCACTCTCCCACACAACCTTCCCCTCACGCTCAACTTCTCCTTCTTCAACCTTTTTCTGCTTCAGATCTACACCCACCTTTTACACCTCATAATTTTACACTACATTGAACCCAGAAGAACTTCTACAATGAACTAGTAACATCTTCAAAACACAATGATGGGTTTCAACCCATCATCTATCATGGGTAATCACTTCTGGTATGAACCAACACACAAAAGAATTCCAAAAAGAGTCTGGTTAAGCTTCCAAAATTCAATGGGTGTCCTCGTGGGTGGAAATCATACATCTTCCAGGTTTTGTACTCGCTAAATTCTTCTCCCTTTCTCCCTTCCAATTTCTTTCTAAAAAACCAATCTTTCACTTTTTTGAAACGATTTCATCATGGATACTAAAACCCTCAAATTCCAGATCCTTAATGGGTCTATTATAAGGCGCGTGTTCTTTCGTTCTATCTTATTCGCCTCTGCAATTTCTATTGTGGCTCTTCTTAGAACCCTAACGGTCTTCAATTTGGGATATTTGATTCCCATTCCCAACTCAGATTCGCGTTTTGAAAATTTCACAACTGGACCCAGTTCCTATTTCTTTCGTAACCGCTTCTGGGGTTCAATGAATTGTGAAAAGACGTCAACTTGACGGTCAACGTGGTCAACGAGTTAATGGGTAAGCACTTTTTGAACACCGGCGCCGACAGTCTTTGCGTTGGAGAAGGTTCATCAACGGCCGTTACGGCAATGAAACAGTTGGGATTCTCAAACGTTGACGGTGTTTACACGCACCGCTTTTTCTCCCTCAACAAGAAGAGGATCGTGTACGAGCTAGATTATCAAGACTCTTCTTTTGATTTTGTTTTGTCTAGGGATTTGGACAAGGTTTCTGTCCCTGCTATGCTTGTTCTTGAAGTTGAGCGTGTTCTTAAACCTGGTGGAATTGGTGCACTACTTGTGTTTGCTAAAAGTTCTCACCCAAATGATTTGATAAGATCAGCTACACCAGTTTCATCATTGTTGAGATCTTCAAGTGTTGTGCATGTCGGTTCTATTAATGAACTCAACCTCGTGGTTTTCAAGAAAAGATCTGAAAATTCTACTAGTTCTTTTTATCACCACCCTTTACCAAATGATTGTTCAAGTTTAGCATCCACTAAACCTCTCATAGATCTTATGGAACCTCTTATGAGTGAAAAGCCATTACCAGAAGAATATCACAAAGGGGTTTCCTATTCTTACTTGCCTAAGTTTGTAGATGTTTCTACTAGGAAGAGGTTGGTGTATATTGATATTGGGGTAGGTGAACTTCTGAATGCTAATGTTACAGATTGGTTTCTTCCTTCATATCCTATTGATCAGAAAGCTTTCAATGTGTATTTTGTTCATTACAACACTTCCATTATGTTATCTTATGTGAAGAGACCAGGTATTACCTTTGTTTATCACCCTGGCTTGGCTGGTAAGGTGACTGCTGCAGATCAGCTTGATGCTGACCTGGATTCTTATGTTGGGGAGGATGAGTTTGATTTTGTTGCATGGTTCAAAGAAACTGTGGAATATGCTGATTTTGTTGTTTTGAAGATGAATGCTGGAAAAGTTGAACTTAAATTCCTCTCTGATATATTTGATAGTGGAGCTATATGCTTTGTTCATGAACTGTTTCTCAGGTGTCCTGAGAGTGGAGATGTTACTACCAGCAAGGAAAGCTGCATGGATATTTACAAAGGTCTTAGAAGCAATGGTGTCTATGTTCATCAATGGTGGGGAGACTAAATTGTTAACAAGATGTTTTATGATTATGGTGTGTGAAAAGTTCTGTGTCTAGGACAAGAACTTCTCTGTGTTTGATGTATTTTGGACTATAGTCCAACTATCTTGTGTGTTGTTGTGTTTTAAGGTTATGAAGGATGCTATGGACATCCAAGTGCTTTATGGTTGGGTGCTTAATACTAAATAAACAACCATTGTTGTTCTGATTTGGATTCACTTTTTCCCAAGTATGTGGGAGTTGTTTCTTAGTTGGTTGTGATTGGTTTGGGTTAATCATGAGTAACACAGTGCCATAAAATATTCCAAAAAGAATGAACAAGTTTCTTGATTGGATCAATGATCACTGCGGTGCTTGATTTGATCCCATCGATATCGTTGTCATCCCACTAAAACCCTCCTCTTTTTCTTTTTCGATGTTTCTTAACAGTTTAAGTTTAAGGTTTTGGCATACTCATTAAGAAAAATGATTAGGAGTCGGACCCAGATCTTTTCCAGTCAATGATCCCTCCAATTACTCCATTCAGTGTATTATAGAGATCCAATGGAGAGGATTTCTCAAGTTTCTTTTCTTAAGAGTGGATTACGAACCATATATATATAGTTGCTTACAAGCCATATAGAGTGGTTTTCAAACCATATAGAATGTGTTTTATCTCGAGCGAAATTTCACCGTGCTGTGATCTTTCTTATCAGTTTCGACTGAGTTATTTTATCATGGGGATACGAAAGCAATCTTTGCGAAACGTCTTAAAGAAAGAAACTGGCCAAAGTCACGACTCATCCCAATAATTTCTTCGAAGGATTGATCTTCTGAAATATTTTTCTGAAACTCAAATACAACACTCTGTTTTATATAAAATTTATCGAATTATCCTTTAAATTTTATAATTCGATGTTATGACATATGGTTTCTTTTGATGATATACAACATATGATTTATTAGTTATTATGTTGCAAGTTGTTCCTACAACTTTTGTATTAAGTTTTGCACTCAACTTCTCTATTTAGAGCTCGTTTCTAACAGTTTTATGGGAAAATAATAACTTTTTTGAAAGCTTTTCATCTATTTTATACAATTTTTTAAAAATTTAAAATCTAACAAGTATTTCAAATGAGAATTTGTTTTAAGTATTTATAATAAAATTCATTTGTTAAAGATTTTTTTAAAAATTGATTTAGATTATGTTACACAAACACAAAACAACTTCTAATTTCTTAAAAACCTCTAAAAACTAATCTCTAAATTATTTAATAATAAAATCACTTATTTTTTAATTCGTAACAAACCCAAATGTTACAACATTTTAAGTTTGGATGTGTATTTGAGACTAAAATAATAATAATAATAATAATAATAATAATAATAATAATAATAAAATAATTATTTTATTATTTAATAACATTTTAAATTTGATTTGAAAATTTAATTAATAATTTTAACCTATTATTTAAATTCTACTTTTTGACTCGTAAAAGTCTAATCGACAAAATCAATCAAAGCCGCATTAGTTTGAATCGGATTGATTCAATTCTTTTAAGGAAATCAATCGAACCAAACTACGTATAAGTGTTTTACTCATTGCTCGTTCGATGATTTTTTTATTCAAAATCGAATCAAACCGCACTAAACCGCAAAAAAACCCTAATTAATGTGATAATAGATATTTAATTTAGTGAATTATGCTGTTGAGATTGACCTAGTGAAACATAATAGAGCTTATATCTTGTATGTTACACATTCAAGGTCTCTAATCTCATTGACAGGGACAGATTTATGACTACAACATTATATCATCTTTTTTCATACTAAGAAAATAAACATTGCGGTCAAATCCCCCCCACTAAAATATAAATTCCCTCAATATTAAATCTATGTGCATCCACGTCAAAAAAAAGAAAAAAAACTATGTGCATGCAGTGCTGTCCCCATCATTAGCACAATGACTTCATCTATCTTGGGACATAGCGTATCGATTCGGTGTTCTCGAGTTCAATTTCTGCAGTGGATAAATTCGGTGTTGGTCAATAAAAAATTTGATCTTAAGCACAAGCAGAGATTAGTCTTTCGTCTAAAGCGTTGAAACACTCTGTAAGTAACCAACAATGGTCTGAACCTAAAAACTTAATTCGTTCAATGTTTAGATGTTAAGAATGAAATGATAAAATATTGTGTTCAATTCATCTTCCCAAAATCTAGAGAGACATAATTTGAGAACAAAGCAACATTCAAAAGGATCACAATCCCTCAACAACACATGCTAGTCTAATCAAAACAAATGGCAAATAATAAACTCAAATCATTTATATTATTTTTATAACAGAAACAAAATACTTAGGCACCTCTACCTTGAGTTGCTTCCCAAAAAATGCTTATTGGTCGTCACTAACTTGACGCTGTAATTTCACTCTCAATGTTGAATATATGACACAAATTATGCATAATGAATTGAATGTATTGCGAATTCCTCCAATGGTTTGTCATTGGACCCTCTTAACTATCTTAATCCTAATTCCTTAGGCAAGAGAATCTTTATCCCCAACACAAAATTCCTAATATCTTAGGTGGCCTTAACCAAAAAAATAAGCATTACTTAACATGAATTCACATATATATGATTCTAAATATTGCCGACTATTCCTAGGCTAGAGATATAAAGATTTCAATACTCAGACATTTGTAACTAAAACTTCCATTTTTAATCACAAACCATAAATCATCCTAAGAGTGATCAAATCCTAGAAATCAATATTGAAACATAAATACATAAGACTCGTTCAAATCAGATACATAAATCTATCAATCTTTGCTCATTCCCAACAATGGGAGATTTAGCTAGACATAACAAAGAAAATATAGGGATAAACAAACTCGATGGAGAAGATGACCACATTGAAGCTCCAAATCTTATTTTCAAGCCATGTATCTTCAATTACAATGAAATGAGATGAGAGAATTAGTGTTCTAGGGTTTCTAGAGTGACCAAAAATGCCTGCTTTAGTGACAAAATCAAATTTATAAGAATTTTAGCGCACAAACGATTCTAGCGCGTGTACATGCCTCACACGCACATTTACTGAGCAAGATGTGCCTCACATGTTCATATGTGCTTCTCACACACACATATACTAGGCAAGATATGAACACGCACGAGTCACATGTGAGTACACGCTTTTTTCGCACACCAGCTGCCTGACAATATCTGAACATGCGCGCATGGCACGCGACTCACACGCCAACAGCAAAAACAACAATGACCTTCAATATTATTGTCTGGGGAGCTCCCTGCATATTATGCGACAGTGCATGAAAAATAAAAGGATTAAAAGTACTAAGCATCCCAAAAACACTGAACTAACAACCAACAGAAGGCCATGAAGTCACAATTAAAAACAATGTCATTCTATCTCAAAAACTAACTAATATGAAAGATAATTAATAAAAAAAACTAAATAAAAATAGATCAAACTGTACACATATTGCATGGCAATCAAACACTTTTTGACTTTTTATAGTGCTACTAAGCGCTATTAAAAATCATGAGAGACTAAAATTGACGAAAGAAACTTTAGACTAAAAGTAGGTGATTTTTTTTTAGGAAAAAAAAACAATTTTATAGGAGAAAAACATATTTTAAAATCAATTTTTTAACATTAAAATTTATGTCAAATCAATTTTATAACCATAGCCATGATAGTTCTTTTTGTTGGTACTTTGTGGGCATAGGGCGTGTTGTCAACTTGCTATGGGTGTTCTAACATAGTACCTACCAATATGGGCGATCAAAAATATAATCCCCCCGTCTCATATTAATTATCATTTAAGGTTATGCGCGGGTATTAAAAAAATGATTGGATATGCTAAATTCTATGGTAGAAAAATGTGGTAAGATTAAAATACCCTTACATTTTTCTCGATTGAAGCAAATGCACGGTTATTGATATTCTAAAGTAAGAGTATTGTTCTTTCAAAAAAATAATAAAAAAATAAAGTAAGGGTATTGTTGAAAAGTAATAAATGTTGTATTGGGATTCTAAAGTGACATGACTAATTTGAGACAAAAAAATTCCAAACAGGACACTTAATATGAGACGGATGGAGTAACTAAGTAAATCTATGGGATGTGGTTGAGCGGTTGAGGTTCATTCTTCTTTAACCAAGTGTTGAGGGTTTGATCCTCCCTGGGCACGACAACTTTAAATCCCTAGGCCACCGTCCCACCCTTCGAGTGCCTCCTATCTAGCGAGGGGATTAGTCACTACGTTCAAAGATGAGATACCTGCCTCGACCAAAAAATATAACTAACTAAAAAAGATAATCCAATCAAAAACAAAACAAAATAGAAGTTATATTTCATCCCGATGAGGGTGATATGGATTTGGATCCTCTCCTACCTAATTTCATATATCTCCTTTATCTCTCTTTTAATTTCACTACCTCTCATCGTTAAAAAGTTATAAATAATGAAGAGTGTTACGAGTCACACATTGAGCAAATAATAAGGTTCAATATGGTGCTTAAGCCATGAGGATCTGTATCTCCGACCTAATGGATTATTCTTTTGGAATGTAGGGAGAGTGGAAAAAGAGGATCCAAAGTCTGGATAATACACGAATCCAATTTTTACCGTGTATTACCCAGACCGTTAACCCAATGACTTAATCTATCATCGTTGAGAGCATTTAAACACTCTATTGGTAGGTAGTCAACAATGATAGAAAAAAACGGCTCAATGATATTATTATATCATCAATGCCATCGTCCGTGTACCGGCGGATCTAGGTGTATTTCAGGGGATTCAACGGAACCTCCTAAAAAAAATTAAATTAGCACCAATACTTTAGAAAAAAAGATTTTTGTAACCCGTGAAAAATATCTTTTGCACCGAAGTCCTTAGTTTTACACCAAAGTTCTTGATTTTGCACCACTCTAATGCTATTTAGAATCTATATTTTGTGAATATGTTGGTTCTTTTAGTACTATTTAACTTGTATTTAGAAACTTGTTAGTACAATTTAATTTGTGTTGGTCTAGTCCAACATAAGTTATAAACACAGAAAAGTCTTTTTTTATTTATTATTTTTTTAGCAATGTGTGTTTGAAATTTGGGTGTTATTTTTGGTAACCCCCTCAACATCAACCACACCCCCATAATATCCCAAATGGACAAAAATACCCCTGCAAATTTACAAAAATCACATTTCACTTTTCACATTTCATAATTTCGAAAAAGTAAGTAAATTCGAATGGGTTTTTCGGACTTACCTAGTAATTCCGAAAAATTTTGAAATACCTCGAAGTGAGGTAATTCCGGTTCAGAAATGATGAACCTAATTACCTCACTTCGAGGTATTTCAAATTTTTCTAAATTACTAGGTAATTCCAAATTTTTTATTTTTTATTTTTCAATTTTTAATATTTTCTAATTACATTTATTTTTTTAACAGTGGCGAGTAGACGATCAGACAACGTAGAGCGAGCAGAGTCTTCGAGCAAAGACCCGCGGCCGACGACGAGCACAAATTCAGGGAGGCGAGAGTAGCGATACTCCTTCTCCGGACACTTTACAGAGGCTCGTAGTCTGCTGGGCATGCTTCGAGCGTCGAGGCGCGAGAGCCCGTGCTGCAGTGGTAGAGATGGTTGAGCTCGAGCCTCGGCCTCGGCCCGTGATGAGCAATGGATAGAAGACCACCACGATTATGAGTACCATATGCACGGCAAACAGGAGCACCCAGAGATGTATCATGACGGTTGGGAGGCTTTGGAGGAGGTTCAGGAGGAGGTTGAGGAGGAGGAGGTTGAGGAGGAGGAGGTTGAGGAGGAGGTTCAGCGTGCCCCAGCTGTGGAGCACACACCCTTATATTTACACTGGGATACGCACCTGCGGCGCCCCGGATAGATAGAGCGAGGTAATATTTTAATTTTTATTTTAATTTTACTTAACAACAATTAATTACTTATTTTTAATAACGTTTGGTTTAATTTGAATTTTTTCACCTCTAAACTAAAGGTTGTATCTCACGGCGTAAGTTTTCTAAAATAAGACCTACCGACCACCACCCACAGTGTAGAGCACCTTTTGTGTCCGGCTAAGCTTTCTGAGTTGGACATCACACTTCGGCGGGAATCAACCATGAGTTGATATCTGCTTTTGTGGAGAGGTGGCATCCCGAGACCTGTTCATTCCACATGCCCTTTGGGAGATGACAGATCACCTTGATGATGTGGCCGTCTTTGCTCCACTTGCCACCGGATGGCACCCCATTGGACCACAGCCGATTTTGATTCTGTTTCGTGCTCTTCACATGGTCGTGGATCGTTTGGGCATGGATCGAAGCTCATCGTCATCCAGAGCTTAAGGATAACGAGGGCGATATCGAGGATCTCCCGTGTAGAGGACGCCACAGGGAGAACATGGCACGGGGTGCTTATGAAAGCGGTCGCACGGTGCGGTACATGCTCTTCCTCGTTAGGCACCACCATTCCGGTGACAAGACTCATACATTAGTGCCAGATGAGGTGGATGTATCCGCCAGTGATCTTCAAAGTGTGGCGATGGTCTTGGGGTATAGCCGCTCTTAGTTACCTCTACACCCACCGACGCGCGTCTTTTATCGACCACAGCGATTCTGCGGATACGCGACATCGCCTTCGTAATCATTTATTTATTTTTTTAATTTAAAACTTTTAATTAAATTTAACATATATTAATAACTCGATTATTTTTAATTTAACTATTTCGATCTTGGATCTACGAGCACTTTCCCATCGCCGTTGGTCGGAAAGTGTTAGCTAGGGCGCATCGACCACGTGCCCACCGGGGAACAAGAAGTCGGATAAAGTAAAGTTGGTGGACTTTAGTAGCGCGAATAGATGCTCTGCAGTGGAGGATGTCATCCTCACCCTTATGATGACCACAAGCGGTATGTTCCTTTGTCGAACATATCCATTGCCGGGTCGTTTGCTTTAGGGCGATGACGTTGTTCCTACATGCCGCATGCGAGTGCGTTAGGCGATTCAAGGCGTACAGAGGGATCCTCTTCCACCCATTTCGGGTAATGTTCCTCTGCGCGACAGATCATACGAGGTTCTTGATGTATCGATTCGAGCGCAGAACTTTTTGGCAGCTAGTAAGTGGCGGGCTACCACGGCGAGTGCGATCCCGATTACCTTCCTTGGTATAGTCAGTAACTGTGGTGCGTCTTACTCCGGTGCGAGCCCACGGCCGAGCGAGCTACGGCCAGAGCTACCAGATCCACCATATCATCGAGCCCGTTGTCCCGCAGAGACATATGAGGAGAGTGGCAGCAGAGTAGTGCATGATTGACCGGGATGCCTTAGATGTCGCCTGCTTCACCCACTTCACGTGCTTATTTTCATCGTTGTTAAACATTTTGGGCCCATAGTAGTTGTATTTGTACATTATATTTTTTTATGTTGGTCATTTTATATATTTTGACATATTGTTATTTAAATCATAAACCGTCAGTATCATATTTCCAAAATAAAACGCGTTTAAATATTAATTTAATATACAAACTTAAAAAAAATTACAAATTTCGAATTACCTTTTTAGAGGTAATTAAAATTTTTCATTTTATGAACCGTAATTACCTTTTTATAGGTAATTCAAAAATTTTATTGTTTTTGAACCTAATTACCTTATTTTGAGGTAATTCAAAAATTAAATTTTTTTTTTTAAAAACATAGGGGTATTATTGACATTTTTTGAAATATGTGGTGTGGTTGATGTTAAGGGGGGTACCAAAAATAAAACCCTTGAAATTTTTGTAACCCTAGCTCAAAGTCCTGAGTCCGCCACTGCATCATGTTACTATATATCATGTGAATTGTGATCGACCATGTTTATGTTTACTATGTTAGCAGCACTTTCAAACCAAAAAAATTGGTTAGAACGTCAAATCATTGTTTTTTTTTGGTCAAAGTTGTTTAAATGACAATATTCATTTAGTTACACACTTACACTATCAAATTATTGACGAGTGCCGGTGTCAATCTAATATCTACTCACACAACGAGTTGACAACACACCCCATGCCCACACGTACAAACAAAACAAAAGGTCATTGAATTGATTTAGAATGGTTATAAAATTGATTTGACATAAAGTTTTATTTGAAAAAATTGATTTTAAAATATGTTTTTGTCCTATAAAATTTAGGTGTTTTTATTTTAGTTCTTCAAAAAAATTCAATTACTTTTGCTCTCCAATTGTTTTGTTAATTTGAGTCTCTCCTTTTTTTAACGGTATTTCATGACTTTTAATAACACTTTTAAACACTATAAAATGTTTAAAAAAAGTGCTACAAAAAGTTATGAGAGATTAAAACTAATAACAAAACTTGAGGACCAAAAATAGGCAAAACTTTTAAACACTATAAAATGTTTACTTATTTTATATAAACCAAAAACATATTTAACTGATCACCGGTGAAAAAAACATATTTAACGCTTATAATAGTTCTATTTAAAAATTGGTGTTTTAGCAAAGATATCTTAAAAGTGAACTTAGAAAAATTGATTTCGTTTAAAAGATAGCGTAAAATCACTTTTAATGGGTAAATGTAAGAAATTTTATGTGTCTCATGCATAATTGATTTTATAAAAATGTTATTTGGACAAAAAAGTGAACCATAAAATGTACCAAAATACAAATATGTATGTAATGCAAAGAAAATAGGCGTATAATACATTTATTTTTATTTTAAATTAAATATATTATATGCATATACCACTGAAATTAATTTAAAATAAATATATTATACGTGTATTTTCTCTGTATCCTATACACACACGTAATTAATAACATAATTTTCCCTGCAATGCAAAACATAAATGAAATTATATAAACATATATTTTCATTTATATGTCATCTCACTTCATTTAGAAAAAATTTTAAAAAGAAAATATAGTAAAAATGGAAGATTATTTTAAAATAAGTAAATTGAAGTATTAAAAGTGATAATCATTTTAAAATAAGTAATGTGTGTGTATATATATATATATATATATATATATATATATATATATATATATATATATAAAATGAAAAATTTTATATAAAAATAATCATAGTCATGCTTTTTCAAATCACTTTACAGTCATGCTTTTTTTCTTCAAATGACTTCATATTAATCGTCAAAAAAAATCACTTTATATTAAATTATATGTTTATAGGGAAAACCATTTAGAAGCAAAGACAAAGAAGCTAGTTGGAGGCATGTTGTCAGATGTAGAAGCAAAGACAATCAAGCCATGTTGTCAGATGTTAAACCCCCTGTCATATATAAATTTCATTTTCCTTCTTTTTCTTCTGATTATTACAAAAACCAGAAAAGTGAGGAAGAAGTGTTGAAGTATTACAGTTGGGATGTACAAGGAAGCTTGAGGAATAATCAGTGACTCTTCTTCACTCTTCAGACCCTACCTTTATCTCCAAAAGCCTCTCAATTGACTGTCTGCAAATTGGGCATCTATTTGTTTGGAACCTCAAAATCTTTGCACAACTGCTACACATGCACTGCAAAAAGGGGTCGTTTGCTAAGAGAAACTGAAAGGTTTTAGTTATGAAGCACCGACACGCATACATACGCACACACCCGAATACGACGGATACGTGAGACAACAGCTTTTAATTTGAAAAATACAAGTAATTGAAGTGTTGGAGCTACCTCGGGTTCAGACTACCCAATTGAGTTTCCAAAAGAAGGGAAAGAAATTATTTTAAGAAAAAAAGATATTTGCTAAGATTGGTCGTAATATTGATGACTACCATAATTATCATTCAATCAACTAATCAAAGAAAAAATTCATTCAAAAAAGGGATGTTGCATATACCATATGTCGGCAGGATGAACGATTGTGTCGCGAGGCTCGGACAAGCAGATGACACATTCTTTTCCTTGGTCATTGTCATCCACATCATTCTCCATTGAATTTCCAATACCATATATTTCCTGCAATTCATACCTCATTCCATTCACCAACAAGATCTGCTTAACAACTTTCACTCGGAATTCTCCTTTCTCCTTCTCAAACACCGCTTGAGTTGTCTGAGAGTTTGTGTTACCAGACGACGCAGTTTCATTTGATCCTTCGTGGTTATCAGAGGATGCGTCTGCCTTCACTGCTAGAGGGTAGACATCCATGTCACCCACTTTCGATAAATCTGATTCCTCAAACATCGAAAAGTTGATACCGGTTCCAGCTGGTTGTGTAAACTTTTGTCCAAGACCTTGCTGGAATTGTACAGTCACAGGTGCAAGATGGTTTTCCTTCATTGGTGTTAGGATGCAGCCTTCACCTTCTTTTGCAAAGAAAAATATTGTGATGCTGTCAAAAAGATTAAAGGAAACAAAACCTTCAGAATAAGTAAATGAGACTAAGATGGGTTTAAAAGGGCAGGCAGACCAGACTAGACTATACTATACTCGAATACACGAGCATTGCATTATAATTCAAAATTGCTGGACAAATTCACAAATTACATGATAGTTTCACAAATCAAACACACAGAAACAGCCTAACAAGTTCAAAAATTATGAACAAATTGACAAATCACAAGGTTCAAAATTTTTAAAGAGTGTAGGATGGTGGGACTGATTCGTTTCATTGAAGCTAAATTCAGCTTGGTAGACTAGGTTTCAACTCATCAGAATTGAGTTCTCATTCATTGGCATGTTGGGTACGATGACTTTTTTTAAGAAATGTACGAAACGCATTGCTGCTTTTAATTCAAAAAAAACCAACACAGTTGCTGCTTTTAATTCAAAAAAACCAACACAGCATCTCACCGCATACAAGCAATTGCTATTTGCTAACACCGGCACCGCATCTAACGTCATTCTTCCCTTGCCGTACTTATAATCATTTCTCTAGGAAAAAATACTAATCCACTGTCATTTTGGGCATGACTGGGAGAAAATAATCATTAACTCATTCAACCATTTTCATGCCTGTGATTCTATGCAAGTCTATACAAATCTATGATGCCTAAAGTAGTATACTCATTCAATTTTCGAAGTGTGAGTTTGACATTCATTCCTTGAAATATAAAAGTCACTATTTTTCAAGGTAATCAAAATTAAGATTCTACGTAAGATTGGGAGGGGGTGGCAAGATCGTAACTCGTAAAATTGCAAGTAGAATCGTAAGATTCTACTGATGAAATTACGTAAGATCGGGAAAGGGTCGCAAGATCGTAACTCGTAGAATCGCAAGTAGAATCGTAAGATTCTACAAAAACAAAAATATTATTATAAACTAATATAGTGCATAAGTTCACCAGTCTTAATCAAAATAAAACAATGAAGTCCACCAAGGAAACTACTCAAAGCTTAAACATAAAAGTCCAAGTTAAAAGAAAATGCATAAAGGCTTTAAGCCTAGATCACATCATGCATATCAAACATTTCATCCCCCATAGTATGTGCAATGATGATGAAAGCGTGAGAGACAGAGATGAAAGTGAGGTTTCAAGGCTGTGGAAGGGTGAAAATTTAGGGTTTAGAGGTTAAAAATGGGTCCTGAAGCAATCGGGTCGCACAAACCCGACCCGAATCTTGTTGTTCATTAAGTCACGATTATGCTTACGTTTCTACCCAAAAAATCACGATTCAGCTCGTAAAGTCTTACGATTTTGCTTACAATTCGATTCTATTCACGATCCAAGTCGTTGGGGCTCTACAGAATCATAAAATCGTGTGAGTTTATGACTAAAATCGGATTTTGATTACCTTGCTAGTTTTCGCCATTATCTTAGCCATATTTTTATTTCCGTGACAAATAACAAGTAGCACCATAGTCTTCCAACTATTCTGTTTTCCAAACTGCCAAATTAGAATTTCAATTTGGATGACAAAGGTTATTAAGAACAGAGAAGGAAACTAATCCAAAATTAAAGAAGATTAAGCTAGTAACGGTAACCCACCCCACCAATAGCATTGTGAAGTTATCCTATTGTTAACCAAAACCTAATAAATCTAAAGACACCAATAACAAAAGGTTCATCTCTGGTTTTGACAGCAATGAAATCTTCTTAAGATAACGAAACCATCCTAATGTTTTGTCCTCTTTGGTTCTTCCACCATTCTAATGAAGCTAAAATATATCATTTTCTCTCTCTCTATTTTAAAATGGTCTTAAACATGAAACAGAACACACACACTTGACAATAATTCACAGAATGCATTCATTATAATACATTTACAGGTTTATTTATTTATTTAGAAGAAAAGTAACAAACCTGCCAGAAACGGTGGCATCAAAAGTAAAGGAAAGAAGGAAGAAGCCAGGGTTTTGGTCATCAGGTGAAATAGAAAGGGTTTCTTTCTTAATATTCACGTCGTTCCTTATGGTAACAGCTTTTTGATGCTCAACAAAAGGTGCAGGCGGAGGCATGACGGGTCCACAAGGGTAAAATGGGGAAACCCAATTAGGGTCCATTTGTGGATGATGATGATGATGATGGGGAAGAGGAACCGGTGGATAGTAACCGGGGTAATGGTACTGAGGGTAATGCATAGGTGGGTAAGGGTTCGGGTAAGGTGCTGCTCCAGGGTATATAAATTGATGAGGTGGAATTTCGGGTTGCGGTGTTACCGGTGGAGGTGGTGGCGGGTGACTCCGTCTTAAACTGTGTCGGCGACGGTTGTTACCGCCGTTGCTTGAGATATTGCCCATGATAATTTTGATTCTCCCCGCTTCCACCGGTGGGTTTGTGGAATAATTGAAAGGTGGTGAAAAGCGAGGAATGAATGAAAGATTTTTTTTTTGGAGGTGAAAGGAAAGGGTGTGATCAAAGTTATGAATTAATTAATAAAAAGAAAGGAGGAAATAGGGTTCTTCGTTTGGTTGTTTATGATGGCGGGTATAATGGGATTGCGTATATCTCCTCCATTGATGAAGGATGCTTTTTCTTTATTTTATTGTTGTTATTTCTTGTTTTAATTTAATTAATTAATTAATCTCATCTCAGTGTTTTATTTTACAGTTAGTTAATAATAATTTCCGACACGACACGACACTAGCTGGATTCCCTCCGTTGGTTTAGAACGATGACATGTACTACTAACTAATCACAAGCCGAAACTACTAACTAATCATAAGCCGAAAGCATTATTAAATTAAATTAAATTTATAATATAGTAGTAAAATGTTAGGAGTGGTTGATATCATATCAACTAGGGACAGCCATGGGCTGTCGCTCCTCTCTTCCTTCGTAATTTTTTGGGTTGTTTTTTTTATACTCCACTCCATCCCCTCCCACTCTCCACATTTTTTCGTATTACCCAAACTACCCTTAGTCTTTAGTGAGTTTAAGGATTCAAGATTTTGAGTTTAAAGATTCAAGATTTTGAGTTTAAGTAGATGATAGAAAGCTAATTTAAGATGTAATACTTGCATACTTTTAATCACATATGCGTTTGGGTTAATCATTTATAAATCTGATAACTTCATAGATTTAAACTGTTCAATTTTTAATCTTTATTGAAAATGCTTAGGTTTCCAGTTGGATGGTATTATGTATTGTAAAATAGAGCATTCCTTCAGATACGGTTCAATTGAATAGTCTGTCTCCACTCTTCTAAGTTTTTTTGTTAACCTTATTGGATGAAAGGAAAAGAAACAACATGGCTAGGATTTGTTGCTGTGATGGAACCTTAAAACCTTGATAATACAACCAGGTGCCTCTGAATCTTAGGTTTGAAAGGCTTTCAAACACCTTGCAAACTTGCCATTGATGTTAATGGCCTAAAGTGTAACATTTTGGTATCTGTTTGTTAACTTGGTATCTGTTTTGCTAATGTCTCATGAATCTTATGAATTTAATTTCTTAGGCAGACTCTTTATGCAAAGTTATTACGAGGCAATTTTAGCATCTATGTTAGTAGTTTGGGAATTTAGAGTCATATCTTCAACTGGTCATAACTCATAAATAGTACATTATACCAGCGAGTTATAATTAAAGTTGATATGAATCATATAGTTTATAATAGTGGAAAAAATTGTATAAAGCTTTCAAAGGCATGTAGACAGACTAAATGGTTTCAGAATGTTCCTGATTCGAGAGCTTAATTTCTTTTGCAATCTGTGTTGTTCTCATTTAAAAAATTGTATAAGCTTTCAAAGGCATCTATTAGGCTTATTTGATTTGTCATCTATGACTAATGCATGGTTATGTGTTAATCCGAGTAGGTTCCCAGGAAAGAGATGTGGGTCACAATGGACACACTTAAATACCAAGTCTTTCCTTAGCCAGAACTTTCTCCAAACAACAGAGTTTTAAGTTTTTATTTAAAAAAAAAAAAATAAACCGAAGATATTACTGGGATGAGTCGCGGACTAGGTCGCTCTCTTTAAGACGTTTCGTGGCACTACTCAAAGGTGCAAGTAGGCAATCAACCACGACGTCCCGGGATAAAACAAATTTTATCAAGACATTACGAATTTCCACTGCACTGTGAGAAATTCGCTCTAGAAATACACCCTTAATATGGTTTATGGAAACCACTCTATATGGTTATAAAAACCACTCTTAGCTTGGAAAATATCTCAAGCTTTCAAAAAGAACCGTAACTGAAAATTGTTTAGGAGAAGAGAAAAAAAGCTTCAAGAGAAAATTCTCGATCTTAAGCTTTTGGTGCAAGTTGCAAGTGAGGAGAGGACTCCTTTTATAGGTGAGAAAAGTTGTCCGTTGGAATGAGATGAATGAGAGCCAACGGCTCTCTCAAAAAAAACGTTTCAACTCATAATTGTATGCCATTATGATGATAAAGATTATACTTTTATGATGATAAAGGTTACAGTTTGACCAAGTCAAACTGGTCAACAAAAAAATAATTTTATTTCTATAAAATAATCATTTCCGAAAATTAAAATAAAAATACACCACAAGCCAAGCCGGTCGGACGGGCACGGCGCGCGCGCGTGTGTGGTGGTCATTTTGTGTGTGCCATCACCCGTCCACAAAATTGGGTACCCCTTGGGGCTCAACCCAATGGGTGAGATTCCCACTTATAAACACTCACATAGTGTCTATTACAAGCAATGTGGGACTTTTTCAATTCACACAATTCATTTAAAATTCCAACATTATGAATTTGTATGTGTTTAGAGGCTGCATTGCCTATAGTTCCATGAATCACATTTTATATATCACATATTTAGAACTCCTCTTTAATTATAGTGCAGATCTTATATTGTGGCTAATGAAAAGAGAAGAGTTGATGGGAAATTATACTTGCAGAGCATTATTATTGAAAGAGAAGCGAAGGTAGATAACAAGTTAAAGTAATTTTACTTTTTTTTAGTCACATACTTGAAACTTTCTTTAGTACTCATCCAAATTGGAATTGGTTGAGATTTAAGTTACTACAAGTTTAGTGACTTGGAAATTGTCTTATACATGACATGGAAATTCTCTTTGCTGCCGTCTTTAATTTTTTTCAAAGCTAAAGATAGTTGGGATGAACAAAAGAAGCTTCTTTGAAAAAATTACAATTGAGCTTCAATTCATTAACTGATAGATTTTGTAACTTTGTTGTTACTTTTCAATTGATTGAAGCGAGACATGTGATCAAATCATTCAAATATATCCGAGCAATATGGAGATGCTACTAGACATTGAATTCTTTTTGTTTGCCTCTTTCAATGCAGAATCTTCCTTTTAAGCAAACAGAAATTTTATTGATATATTTTTTTTCATTTGAAGTTGAAATATTGTGTGAGAATGATGTTGTATTTATTTGAAGTATGGCTGCTACGCATGCATGGAGTCGGTTTTCTCATTCCATGACACCTGATGGAGTGATTAGTGCCAGCTGCTAACAAGCAAGGCACCATTTTGTTGTTTCCTCTAGGATGGAATGACTGAGGAATTGAAAAATAAAATATTTTGTTTAAACTTTAGCAAACATTGGGTAAAGGATGGGGGTTTCATTTTGTTGCTTAGAATTTATAGCAGACATCCATTTAACATGTAATAATTGGACATGGCAGTTAGGAAAACAAGGATTTTACAAAAGCAGAGAAATCGATGCCTAAGTCAATCATTTAAGTCTGTATCTTGCTTGAAGAATTTGATTCAATTTCTTGAGCAATGAATGAGGTTGAGGATGAGGATGCATGTTATAATTTTGAACTATTTCGAATTATAACGGTGTAGAATTTATTTTTTTGGTTTAGTTGTTTGATGTTTTTAATTTCTCAATTTGTCCATACAACACCAAAACTATTAGTACGATCTTTATATTGTACAACATATTTTAGAAGAATGACATTTTAATTTAATATTTCTGTTTGAATGACATGGAGGATCAAACCTACATATTATCATATGTCATTTTTCTTTTTACAATCTTCATTTTAATTAAATTCAATAACCTCCATTTTTAGAATGCCGAACTTTTATAATTTCAATTTTAGATTGAGTACTTATTATCCCACGTAATGCGATCGCCCGTGCGCATGCACGGGTATGTTACTAGTATAGTAGTAAAATGTTAGGAGTGGTTGATATCATATCAACTAGGGACAGCCATGGGCTGTCGCTCCTCTCTTCCTTCATAATTTTTTGGGTTGTTTTTTTTATACTCCACTCCATCCCCTCCCACTCCCCACGTTTTTTCGTATTACCCAAACTACCCTTAGCATAAGTTACAAAAATTGACATGCATTGATTTCTCTCTGACTGGGACCCACTATATCTGTAATCGTATATATGTCATAGAAGGTATCTACGATTGCATTAAATAATGAACGTTGACTTGGAAAAATGACCATCGTATATATGTTCTTTGAGACGTATATACGATTGAAATAGTAAAAGCTTCGTTGACTACCCATCGTATATATCGTATATACGATTGGGGCTTGAATAATCAATCGCATATACGTTTTGGGCCACGTATATACGATGTTAGAAATTGACCCATCGTATATACATGGTTAATGAGGTATATACGATGGCTTATATTTTTTATTTATTTTTACTGAAATAGATATCTGTTTTGTTGGAACAAATATTGACCCGTCTGCTGCAGATGCAGACTCTCAGTTGGCTCCTTTCGATATTGATGCTACAGCGGCGTTTACCACAGATACGGTATATTTTAAATTCTATTTTTATTTTATAAATATTTAATTAATTAGTTAAGTACGTAACATTTATCTATTTTTTAGGTATTTTCTACACGCAAGGATGTGGAAAAGTGGGCGAAAGGAGTTGGTTGAAGTATTGGTGTAGTGGTTATAAAAGTGAGATTGACAAAGTCAAAGAGGGTTCTCGAGAGAAGATTGATTTTGGTTGTGAGAAGCAAGGGTGGTTTACTAATGATTCTAGAGTTTTCGATTCTAAAAAAAGAAGTTGTCCGTTTAGATTAAAAGCTACTTGCACTCTTCGTCGTGGGGGTTGGTGTGTTACTGTTAAGTGTGGTCGACACACGCATGAGTTGCTTAAAACCCCCATCGGTACTAATGTTTTTGGGCGTCTGTCTAAGGCGCAAAAGAATCTGGTTAATGAGCATGTTGATCTTGATGTTGGTCCGAAAGCTACTATTACTGCTTTGAAGGATCCGGAGAATGTCACTACTCTTAAGCAAATTTATAGGCAGCGACACAAACATCGGTCTACGAAGAGCGGTCCTAGAACGGACATTCAGGAGGTATTGAGATTAATTACTTCGCATAATTATTTATGTTGGAGTCGAAAGGTTCCGGGGTCTGATGTCGTCAGTGATATCATGTGGGCTCATCCTACTTCTATCAAGTTACTCAGGTTGTTTCCGAAAGTTCTCATTCTTGGCTCAACCTACAAGACCAACAGATACAACTTGCCTCTTTTACAGATTGTGGGAGTCACTAACACTGAGCTAAGTTTCCACGTTGCATTTGCCTATATTGGACAGGAGCTTGCTATTCATTTTTCTTGGGTATTGCAGCAGCTGAAAGGTATATGTGATTTGCATTCAATTCATCCTCAGGTTTTCTTGGATCGCGAGATCTCTCAGTATGTCTGGTATTCTTGATGTCTTTCCTTCTGCTACAAATTTATTGTGTCATTGGCATGTGACAAAAAATGTCAAAGCGAATATTAAAGACTTGGTCCACAAGGATAGGTGGGAGGGGGTCATCTCTCTCTGGATCTATATTATTGATTCTGTTGATGAGTTAGAGTAGTTATCTAATCTGAAGTTTTTTGAGGCTTCTTGTTCTGATAAACCTGCTCTTATTAAATATGTGCATGACACATGGTTGACACCGCACAGGGAGCGATTTATCTCAGCATGGACTAACCATATCCCACACTTGGGGAATGTGACGATTAACAGGTATTTTTCGCATTTAGTATTTTTGTTACGTGGTGGTTAGTATTTCTATCGGTTACTTAAATTTTTTTGACACGTGCATAGTATTTTTATCGTAGATTAAATTTCTTTAACACGTGTTTAGTATTTCTATCGGTTACTTAATTTTTTTTGACACGTGCATAGTATTTTTATCGTAGATTAAATTTCTTTAACATGTGTTTAGTATTTCTATCGGTTACTTAAAATTTTTTGACACGTGTTTAGTATTTTTATCGGTTACTTAAATTTTTTGACACTTATTTATTATTTAAGAGCGGAGTCATTGCATTGGAGTTTGAAGAGACAATTGAAGACTTCTAGGGGTGATCTATCTAAATGTTTTATATCTATTGATGACATGCTAACAATTCATTTTGGTCAAATCATTGGGTCTTTTCAAAGAAGCATTAACAGAATTGAAGTCAACTCCAATATTCCACTGTTTAAAAATCTTCAAGGTCTTGTTTCCTTATCTGCATTGGGTCACATTGTTACAGAGTTTGAAAGATCCAAATCTGGGGTTGGATATGACAAAGGCCGGTGTGAGTGCGTTAAAAGGAAGATACATATTCTTCCTTGTGCTTGTGAGATAGGTATTTTTCATGCTTCCGGTACTTCTATTCCGTTGAATGTTGTTGATGATCACTGGAAACATTTGAGCTTGGATGCAGTTGATGATAAATCCACCCAGGATAAATCATCTAGCTGTGATATTTCTTATCAGTTTGAGGCTATCCAGGCAAGATTTAATAAAGTGAGTGAGGAGGAGAAATTTCTTATTAAGAGGCAACTTAATGAGATAGCATTCCCTTCTACTTCTTCAATGGTTCCACCTAAATCTAAAGTCAAAACAAAAGGTGCACCAAAGAAGAAAAAACAGAAATGATTTGATGTTAAGCGTGATCTTTCTGGGTGGGAGCATATTGATGAGAAGGTAAAAATGACTGAAGAATCCGGGACTTCTAATATAAAATCATCACAGCGGTCTTCCAAAAATACTTCACAGCAGTCTTCCAAATTATCTCAGAGTGCTTTTAGAGTTTTATCACGCATAACCGAGACTAAAATCCATTCTGGTTTGTTCCATCTCACGTGCACTCTTATGTTCAAAAAATAGTTGATGTTGAAGGTGACGATAATTGTGGTTTTAGAGCAATCGGGGTTGGTCTTGATATGGGTGAGGATTCTTGGCCTGTGATTAGGCAAGATTTAATTCAGGAAACAAAGGAAAGGGAGCCAGTGTATTTGACCATGTTTGGGAAGAACAGACTGTTAGAGCTTCGCAAAGCATTAACTATTGATTCCTACGGACCTCATCCGGACTCGAAATGGTTGGATTTGCCAGAGATGGGGTACATGGTTGCAACCAAATATAATGTGGCACTAGTTCAGTTGTCTTTGAATATGAATTTTACTTATCTGCCTTTGAGAGGTATCTATGGTTCGTCTAAGTTTAAAATCATATCTATTCTGAACAAGAAAAATCTACACTGGTTGCATATTTCAATCTCTTCCACCTGTCTGTTGCCTCATATTGCTCATGATGGTACCAAAGACCACTCATCGTAGTCCGCTTCATGGTTGGATCCGTATGCCGGTCGTTTTATCCTCTGGCAGTCTATGTGTCCTTCCGTGCACCCTCCCACTCCAGTGATGCGCCTAGATGTGTTGATTTAGCCGATGATTCTTTTGACGATTTATAGATTCACATCTTTTTTGTATTACACGTGTATTTATTACTGTACCGCGTTTTTGTAATTACATGCGTTTAGTAATCGATCATATCTACATCGTTGCTCAAATGACTACCGTTAAATCACAACCGTTAAAATTAAAACCGTTGATCAAATCACAACGAACATATATACGATGCCTAAAAAATTAACATCGTATATATGTTAAAAAAACACATATACGATTGGTGTAATTTTTTTTTAAAAAAATACGTTTACTGAAGGACATTTTGGGGTTTGACTATTATGTGGGGTTATATGTGAAACATGTGGGGGTAAAAAAAACCCTAATTTTTTTTATGCCTATGATAATATATCGTGTTTCATGTATCTTAAACTTTCTATTTGTTTTGCTTCAAAAAAAAAACTTTCTATTTGTTTAGCTTTTTAGCCAATTCACCACGACTCTTCATTACGATTGGCCACCTCATGATATGTTTTTCATGGGAGTACCGAAAATATAACGAAAAAAAAATAAAAAGTATTATTTTATCCTTTTGACAAAATAAAAAAATAATAATGTTAATATCGTTTTGCTTAAAGTTCTTTTTTGACAGCTTGAAGTTGAATTGCTATTTTTATATGAATTTCATATTTAAGCTTTCTAAATTTTAGATTGAAAAATATCTTCTTATATATATGCGGCTTTTCATTGCCACGCCACTTTTTTTTTTCCCCTTTTTTTCCTTCAGTTTTTTCTTCTTTTTCTTTTTTTCATATTTTATTGTTATGTATTTCTTTCTTTTTCTTACTTTTATATTTGAGGACCACTTTACGGTCTCGAAAAATTTTACATGTTTAAATATCACGAAGTTTCTTTCTTCAATAATCAAATCGGTGAAAAAATATTTAATTTAATGACAAAATACGAAAAATGAGATCTTAAATAGTGTCTTTGGTATACTTTATGGTGAAAGAATAATAACTTCGTGACAAAATACGTAAAGTGTGATCTTTAAGCAGATGTGTTTTGCGGTACCTTAGGGTCTAGAAAAATTAACATGTTCAATTTCACAAAGCTCATTACTCAATAACCCATTTGGTGAAAAAAATATAATTTCACAACAAAATACGTAAAATGCAATGCTAAATAGCGTTTTTAGGGTATTTTAGCATCAATTTATTTTAATTATTTAAATATGGGAACTTTGTTCCTCAACTTCAACTTTGTATATGTTCTTATATTTTATTAGTGGTTTTAAATCAAACTCTGCATTATATTTACCTATGTGTTTCACTTTTAATTGTGTTGTCTTCGTTTCTCTCTAATTATGAGTTAACTTTTTATATTGGCATTTGATGAATATCGACAACATTATTAGAAAATCTAGACTTTTTATCTATGGAAGATCAATTTCAATTTCAATTTTTTTTTCTAATCTTCTTATCTAATTTATAGTTATAATTTAATTTTTTTCACGGGTACTTCAGCCACATTTACGATAAAAATCTCCATCATATTCTTTGAACTTTGTATACGTGCTTCTATTTTATTGGTGGTTTTCATCCAACCTTGCATGATGCCCACGTGTTTCACTTTCTATTTGTGTTTTCTTTTGATTTAATAATTTTGCACCAACGAGTATTAGAAGCATACTTAAATTTGTGTTTATATTTTTAACTTTCCTTTATATTTGAGAACCACGTCATAGCATTTACTATCACGAAAACTTGCAAAGATTTACCATGAGAGAATTTCAAATACATTTACAATAGAATCTCCATCAACTTCCTTCAAATTCGCATAGTTTCTTCTATTTAATTTTATACTTTTTTTCCTAATATTTTTTTAGAACCATGTTATTGTGAACCTGAAATATCTATTGAATCCATTTAGTTCGATCACTATCACATCACAAATGTATTTCTTAATTTTTTAGGATTTACGATTTATATGATTAACTTCTCTCTTCGTGTTTGGTTGCATCCCTCATTACTGAGAGTTGTGTCTATTTCTTGCAAAATATAATATATAATAAATACCTACTCCTGCAGGAACTTTAACTATATTTACAACAGAAACCCTCATAACTTTGTTTTAGGTACTTCTAATATTCTTTTTAAATTTTACTATCTTCTTATTAATTTATAGTTATATTTTAATTTTTATTCACATTTATTTTACTATATATTTTACAAACCAACACCATTGGCCCACTGGCATAAACTACCTTGGAACACAGGGTAAACTAAGTGCTTTAAAGTTCAATTCCTGAAGGGGACGAACTATGTACAGTTAAAAAAATAAACCAATCATGAATGTTTATAACGAGGTTTGCTAATAAATGCGTAAAAAATTTGTTGCTCATATACACAAAGGAATTAATTAGCCAACCCCGCATCGCACTGGTTTGTCGCCGCTGGCGCCAAAGTGCCGTTTTTTTCCTTTTTTGTTTTGTTTTCTTTTTCTTTTATATTTTAATGTTTTCTCTTTTTCTTTTTTTATATTTTAAAGAGTATTTTACCGCTCTCTAAAATTTAATCTTTTTTAGTGTCAATCGGGTATCCTCTATGCATAATCAGAGAGACTAATTTCTTGAGTTAGGTCAGAAAACTCTCCTCAAGAGATTTAACACATTATGCGTGCCTAAAGTCTGGATTCGATCCCAAGACCTTGTTAAGCTTTGGAAGAGACCCTACCATCTCATCCAAGTACTCTTGGGCCTCTAAAATTTAATATGTTTAAATATGTGAAGTTTTTCTTCAATAATTAATTTGATAAAAATGCTAAACAGTGTGTTTTTGGGTACTTTAGTGTTTATAATTTTTTTTAACTATACAAATACTCAAAGTTCGTTTCTCTATAACTGATTTAGTGAGAAAAAAAATATAACTTTGTGAGACTAACCTGTGCAACTCACTATTTTACTAATTTCCACTTTAAAAAATCAATTTCTTTTTATACTTTTTCTTTTTGTATTTTTTAGAACCGTATTTTTATGAACTTTTTAAAAATTAATTTTTTTTCATACTTCTTCTATTTATATTTTAGAACCATATTCTTTTGAAGTTGAAATATATTTTGAATCCATTTAGTTCGGTTGCTATCAACTATGGATGTTTAATTTCAACGTTTTTGTTAATATTCTTATTAAATTTTATAATTTTATTTAATTCATGAGTTATAAATTTTTCTTATTCACAGTTATTAGACTATATATTTTAAAAACTAACACCATTAGTCCACTGACATAAGCTACCCTAGGATTTAGAGTTGACTCAATGCTCCCAAGTTTGATTCCCGCAGTGGACAAGCTTTGTACAGTTAAAAAAATCAAGCATGAACATTTTTAAGGAGGCTTTTGCTAATAAATTGCATATTTACTCATTGTTGGAGTTGTTTTCGTTTTTTTGTTTGCTTTTTTTTATTCACTTCTTTCTTTACTTTTTTGTTTGTTTTTTCTCCAATTTTTTTGGTTTTGATTTTGTTTTTTCTTCTTTTATTTTTTTGTTCACATGTCATTTAGACGCCGCTTTATCGACTTTGTCAACGATTAATCTACGTTAGAGAGTGCCGGCTGACCACGAGTATCCGGCTTTGTTGTTTCGTGTGGTTCTCTCCTAATAGAGTTTTTACCACATGCATGCAAGGTTATTTTTTTTATTTTATATTTTAAGGGTACTTTTTTTCAGATACTTTTTTTTTTTCTTTCATATTTTAATTTTTGATTTTTATCTTTTTATACCGTAGTAGTTTCTTCAGTATGAAAAAGTTTTAGATGCTTAAATATGCGATTTTTATTCTTCAATAACGGATTAGGTGAAAAAGAGATTTAATTTGATGACAAAATTTGTAAAGTAGAGATGCTTAGTGTGTTTTGTTATGCTTTGTGGTTCTCAAAAAATTTAATGGTTCAAATACACAAAGTTTATTCCTCAATAACCTGGTTCGGTGAAAAAAATCGTACAAAACTACGTAAAGTGTGATACTAAGTAGTATATTTTAGGAGTACTTTATATATTTTTTTATTATATATATATATATATATATATATATATATATATATATATATATATATATATATATATATATATATATATATATATATATATATATATATATATATATATATATATATATATATATATATAAAAAGAAGTACTTTCTGATCTTGAAAAATTTAAGATGTTTAAATATGTGAAGTTTATTCTTCAATAATCAATTGGGTTGAAAAAAAGTTTCATTTTATGACAAAATACGTAAAGTAAGATGCTAAACAGGGTGATTTGGTGGACATTATGGTTCAAGATAAATTTTAGTTGTTGAAATACACAAAGTTTGTTCTTCAATATAGCTGGTTTGGTTAAAAAAATTGTGACCAAATACGTAAAGTGTTTTATGGTAATAATTTAATTTTTATTCACAAGAACTTCAACCACATTTACGAAAGAACTTCACATCATATTCTTTCAACTTTCTACTATCAAGTATTGCGTTGCTTCTATTTTATTGGTGATTACATGATACCGGCCATGTGTGTCACTTTCTAATTGTGTTGTATTCTTTTATTTCTAATTATGAGTTAAGTTTTTATTTTTGCATTTGATAAACATGGATTATCTTATTAAATTTTTAGATATTTTCTTCTTACTATCTATGGATGGTTAATTTCAACGTCTTTGTTAGTGTTCTTTTTTAATTTTATAATCTTCTTATTTATTTTATAGTCATAATTTTATTTTATTCACAGTTATTTGACTATATATTTTACAAACCAACAACATTGGTCCACTGACATAAGTTACTCTAGGACACAGGGTCGACTTAGTGCTCTCGAGTTCGATTCTCGCAGCGGATTAGCTCTGTATAGTTAAAAAAAGAAACCAAGTATGAATGTTTAAAAGGTGATTTATAAATACGTAAAAAATTTATCACTCATTTACACGAAGGAATTTAGTCAATCCAGCATCATCGCGGAATTATGCTGACTAGTTATGGATTTAATTGGACTATTAAATTTTATGGTATGAGTAACTTTTAAGGTAATTGAGAGAAAATCAAACTATTTTTATAACATGTTGTTTCGTAATTGGCTGATGTCCTAAAAGTATTGTACAACGACAACGTATAAATCAGGTTAATTTTGAATATGTAAATTAGTATGATGATATTCCTTTGTCTTTCTCTTTCTTTATATCTATATTTTCTTTGGTAAATATATCGCCCCCGTTGATAGAATTTCTGGATCCGTCCCTGTCAACTAGCATAAAATTTCAACTATTTGTAATACTATTTATATCGTATGTGATATTTCAATTAAATTAGAACACGGTGAGAGCCTTTAGCTTTGCGGTATTTTTCATCTTATCGCTATTCTAAACAAAATGCTTGCCATATTATGATTACTTGTTGAATTTTTAGCATTTTATGCTCAAGAATGGTTCAATTAATTTGGTGATCTATAGCAAAATCACCATTGTTGAGATTGAAGGTTTTTTCAACTTCAAATTCAAAATTTTGGTTCTAGAAGTGATTTTGCGCATAAACCCTTAGACTATGAACAATGATTTTAAATCGAGCCTGCAACACCCCAAATGCACGTTCGATGTTCTTCCGACATCCCTCCTGATATTTTGCAAATAACTTATCTGGTTCACTTTGAGGAAGTCTAATTGATTTGACAAAAGTCAGATAAGAAGGGTAGATACCGTCAGCAAGATAGTATGCCATATTATACAGAAGTTGATTCACAAAGAAGTTCACTCTTGGAGTATTTCCCTATTCACTCTTGGAGTATTTCCCTAAACCGGTTGACCTATACCTCTCTTCGATTTCAGACTGCCTTTTGTAAGCTTCGATATCAAAAGGAAATTCTGAAGGATCCATTGATATTTTTTAGTAATATGAGATTTTTGGTTGTGGTACATCAATGGAAGAATGAGCCCCCATTTATAAGAAATTGAGTGGTTGAAAGATAAGGATAAGGATAGAAATCGGATTGAGTGGTTGAAATGGATGGAAATAATAGATAAGGATAAGGATAAGGATAAGGATAAGAATGAGCCCTCATGGATAAGAAATTGAGTGGTTGAAATGGACGGAAATAATACATAAGGATAAGTAGTGACAAAATACAAACAACGACTTGACAACACAAACACTAAAGCAGAAAGTGACAAAATACAGACAACGACTTGACAACATTTAATTTCCAAACAGATCGCGACCCAACTTTTCCAACAGCTCTTTGCTCCAGTCATCGAGATACTCCCTTGAACTTAGCTTCATAAACATCTTCATCTTCTTAGCCTCATTACTTTCTTTCAACAATTGGTTAGCCTCGTCTTGCGTCATGGCTATTTTGTCCAATCGTTCCAACTCTTTCTCCTTAAATTGTTTGAATTCATTCCACTCTTCATTGACTGAATCCAAGGCTACACCCTTGCTTTTCTTTTACCCTTTTTTTAGTTGCATCCTCCCATTGGGCGAGCACTAGATTCTACTGAGTTGGAATCGATTGCATCACTCTCGTGGGCTCTCTTAGATCCACTACTTCCAGAGCCAGTATTTCCTCCTACCTGACTACCATAACGTGGTTGATCACGGACAGCGAGTCATTCTGACATTAAATTGAAACGTCCACCATTAGCACTTGAATATAATTCACGCGCTTTTGCCAATACATCATTCTCCGACCACCCGCTTTGTTGCATATGCTTAGCGTTATCATAAGCGCCAATCTATTTATTAAGTATTTTGTTCATGTAGTTGTAATGATTTCTGCACGCAGCTCCATCACGGGGAGGATCAAATGAGCAATGCTCATTCTGATAATCAACAATTTTACCCCAATATGAATCACTTTTTTTGTTTCTCCCAACAACATTGTCTGTTCCATATTTAATCCACCCACTAATTAGAACCAAATTTTGCTCAGTGGTCCATTTGGGGCTTTTCCGGCGAGCAGGAGTTGAATCCTCTGCATTTGGAGTGACTTCATGACCACCGCTCATTCCACCAAGAGCCATTTGTGTAGAAAATTCGGGAAATTCATCAAGTCCAACATTCAAAACATTTTCATTTCCCATTGGAGTAGAAAAATAACAAGGAGGTGCTTGAGATGAATATGGCATCATTGCTCCATAATATGGATGAAATTTGGAGGAAATCCATAATTTGGTATATTTTGGGGACCTTGTTGGTTGGAAGATTGATTTTGAAATCTATAGTTGTTGGGATTTGGGTAGTTTAAAGGGTAACTAGTAGAATTTTGGGTGTTAAAAGGGTTATTGTTGGGAACCATTTCACTAAAAAGATGTTTAGAGCTACAAACAAGAGTTTGTTGGAGGCTAAATAGAAAAATTAGAGGGAAAAATGTCGAATTTTTTTCTGTGTCCCCAAATGAACCAAGTCTCTATTTAGAGAGAAAAAAATGATGAATTTTGGTGAAAAAAATTTGATTTACTATGAAATAATTGACCCCAAATAATTAGGATGAGATAAAAATTTGAAAAATCTCACCAGCCAATCACAATTTGACACGCAGCCTGAACCATTTCTCGCTCCTCCTTCCGTCAGGTCCCACACGCGTATGTTCTGCGTGCGCGTCA
This sequence comes from Oxytropis ochrocephala, assembly GCA_020916435.1. Classification (NCBI taxonomy): domain Eukaryota; kingdom Viridiplantae; phylum Streptophyta; class Magnoliopsida; order Fabales; family Fabaceae; genus Oxytropis; species Oxytropis ochrocephala. Next base: position 108,021,019 of record CM037091.1, on the reverse strand, counting down.
CCTCTCAGGCGTGGACCAATCACAGCGCGCCATTGCTTCCACGTGGACCCCACTGTTTCAGCATTCAACTAGTTGAATAAATTCAACACTAAATAATCCACATCCCTTTCAACTACCCATTCAACACCCCATTACACCTATTCAACTACTTAATAAATTTTTCAACTACCCCATTGTAAATAGTCTTATGTGAGCTTAATTTTGGTTCCATTGTATTCCCTGCGAAATTTTATTCAAGTTAGAGTCAAGATTCATTCGATTTGGTCGCATATTGCATGAGTTATTTAAGAAATAAGAAATCAAAGTGTTATTGAGTACATTCATAGTGTTCTTCATTTTTCTGTTTTTTGTTTAAAAGGACCAAACATAAACAAATATGAAAGATAAATGACCAAAGTGAGGGAAAAAAGATAAATGACCAAAATGAAATTCAAATGGAAGATGAGGGACCAAAACGAGGACAAAAATAGATAAATGACTAAAATGAAACCTAGAGCAAAGATAAATGACCAAAAATGCTATTTAGCTTTAGCATATTTTATATTGTATCTCGCGGTTAGTTTAATTAGTACACCAATGAGAGACTTTTAGCTTTGAGATAACTTTAGGCTAGAGAACTTTTACAAAATGGGAACGGGAGAAGATGGACAACATATTGAAAAAGAGGTTTGAGAAATCAAATGTGAGTAATGTTGCTATGAACAAGATCAACTATGATTTGGAGTCTACTTTTCTAGATAGTCTCTGATTTTTTTTCTTTCTTTCTTATTTCTCCTTTCCTTTATCATCATCTTGTATCAAAAAACTATGATTTGGAGTCCATATCAAGAAGCACACAAGTTAAATGTGAGTACATTTCAAAAACTACCTCAAATTGTTTTGCAACCATTAAGGAATGCACAATTATTGTTTTGCTTAATGATACTAATATTGTGTTTATCTATATCTCTAAGAAGGATGATATGGAAACCATGATGCCTATATCTATCAGCAATGTGCTCTACAAATTTGTCTCTAAGGTACTTCCTAATAGACTTAAGGTTATTATTCATAAGTGTATTTTTATTGAGCAGTCTGCTTTTGTTCTTGAGTGCTCTACATTAGATAATGCAATGATTGTTTTTGAGGTCAATCATTAATTAAAGAATAAGCGCAAGGTAGAGAAAGGTGAGGTTGCACTCAAGATAGGCATGAGTAAAACTTATGACAGAGTAGATTGGAATTATTTATTGTTGGTTTTAAAGAAGTATGGTTTTCATGACACATGGATTGGTTGGGTTAAAATGTGTATAGAATCTGTATCCTATTATGTTATTGTTAATCAGGAGCCTATTGGTCTAAATGTGCCGGGAAGGGGTCTATTCCAGGGGGATTCTCTTTCCCCATATTTATTCATTTTGTGCTCTAAAGGTCTGACATCTCTTATTTGTAGACGAGCACCTACCATCACCCATATTTTGTTTGCAGATGATTGTTTTTTTTTCCAAGGCCTCTTTGAAGGAGATTGAAAATGTGAAGAGAATCCTAGATGTGTATAAACAAGCTTCAGGGAAACAAATTAACTTTCAGAAGTCTAAGATTCTCTTTAGTAGAAATGTGGCTCAAGGTGATAGATATGTTATTGCTAATGGTCTTGGTGTGCATGAGTGCTTCAGAACAAATTGTTACTTGCGTCTTCCGTCTATGATTGGTAAGAGAAAAAAATCTTTCTTTAACTTTATCATAGACCGCATTTGGAAGAAGATTAATTCGTGGGGTGGTCGTTCCTTATCCAAAGCAGGGAAGAAGGTCGTGATTAAGTCGGTGCTTGAATCTATCCCTACTTACTTCATGAGCCTTTTTCTTCTCTCGACCTCATTAGGTGATGAGATTCAAAGCTTGATCAGTGGGTTTTGGTGGGGTTATAGCACTTCGTCTAGTCGTGGTATCTGTTGGCTTTCTTGGGACAAACTTTTGTGTCTATAAGGATCATGGTGGTTTGAGCTCTTGAAACCTTTATGTCTTCGACATGGCTTTGTTGGAGAAACAATGGTGGAGATTGATGAATTGTCCTAATTCTGTGGTTGCGAGACTTTATAACCCCAAATATTATCCTAGGTGTGACTTCATTGATGCGTCTAAATTCATCACATGAAACGAGGCAATATATAATTGTGAGATTTACATATTAAGAAAAAAGTGTGAATTTTTACGTAATTAATCTTATTGATAATTAGTGTATTCACCACTATCATAAATATATTGAGAGCAGAACACAGAGAACTTTGGAAAAATGAGTGTGAGGAGGTTTAAGGCTTTTATGAAAAAAAAAGGTTATCTTCAATTTGGATATTTGGGTATATCGCCAATGAGGGTAAAAGTGGAACTTTGGTACTTTAGATATTAAGCTGACCACATGGCAAAGAGGCATTGGTTATCTTCACGTGGACTAACAAAACGCATCCAAGTCAACTTTTTTACTTCTCTCTTATATTTAAATCAAAAAAGTGTTACCAAGTAAAACATAAACGCAGATTTTCTCAGAACACGCAACGAGTTCTCCGTTTCAGATCTCCAACCTAAACGATCGTTAATCCGAAGTCCTCATTCAGGTTCGTTTCGTTTTTTAGTTGTCGCTGTTGTTGTTGTTTAAGTAAATTTGAAGAATGTAGTATGTTTTCCCCAATTACGCAAAATTGAATGGTTTTGTAATTTGGGATCTATGTAATTAGGGTTTACAGATCATGAATTTCGTTTGTAGCACACAATGATCATTTTTTGTTGTTTAATCGGACTGGATTTGAGGAATGTAATTTGTTTTTCACCAATTAGGCAAAATTGAATGCTTGTGTAATTTGGGATCAATGTAATTAGTGTTTGCAGATCTTGAATTTTGTTTATAGTTTTCTTATCAAACTTGCATAGATTAGATAGAAGGCTGGAATTGATCAAAGTTTGGGTAGTTCATGAACTTGAAAAATAAGAAAAATAAGAAATTTAAATTAGCGTTTACGTGCAGAGCCTTGATTTGTGCTCCTGATGTATCTGTCTTACGAGTTTGATTCCCCCTAGCGACTTGAATTGATCTCAAAATCGGACATGCAATACCAATTGCATGTGGATTGTACTTTGATTTACAAGCCTTTGAAAGTTTGAGTACTTGATGTGTTAGTTTATGCCAAAGCTTGAGTTGATGATTTCTTTGTTGATGCTTTGATTTGATGACTTCTGTTGCTTAAGTGACTGTGTTGTCTTTTTTATTTGTTTTGAGAGTTGAATACTTGATAATTGATAGCCTCCCAATTGTTTGAAATTGTTATGAGAAGCTAGAATTTTATTATCTTGTGAATTTTGAGCAATGTATTGCATGTAGGTTTTGTGGTATATTCTAAGTCTGTGAATTTGTGTTTCAGAAAATGGCTTTAGGTGGAGCAGGTCCCCAAAGAGGAAGTGCAGCAGCTGCTGCAAGCTTGAGGAGAAGGAGAACTACAAGTGGTGGGGCCTCTGGAGGAGCAGCTGGAACTATGCTTCAATTTTACACCGATGATGCCCCTGGACTCAAGATCAGCCCAAATGTTGTTCTTGTAATGAGTATTGGCTTTATTGCTTTTGTTGCCATCCTTCATGTCATGGGCAAGCTCTATTTCAGGGAGGCTTAGAAGTGATATAGCAACAAGTTAGGTTTATTTTTGAATTTTTAATATACCGTGACTCTGTTATTGAATCTAAATTTCTGCTGCTAGACTCACCTATCCCTTTGTTACTATATTTCTTTTTAGCAGAATTTGTCGTTATTAATTTTGTTTAACGATTAAATTTTGTTAGTTTATTTTTGTTCCTAAAAACCTATGAAACATCTACACCAGCCACCAGCCACACACGGACACACATACACTATATTAATTTGAAAAATGCAACTAATTGAAGTGTTGGTGTTGGTGTCCGACACGATGCATGTCTGACACTAGACACATCTTCAATAAGTGTTGGTACTACAGAGCTAAAAGCATTTGTGGTATAAGATGAAACATTTTCTGTTACATCTTTTGGTTTCTTCCACGTACGGTACTTGATTGAAAAATGAAAACTAGAAAACATTGTAGGAGTGTATGGTGTACATCGACAATTCTCTAATGAATGCAACCTGTAAACTCCTGCACTTCTTCATATCAAATCATAGTGGCAGTGAAATATGATTACAATTGCATACGAATAAATTTTACCCATACAGATTTCACATATGCCGATATGCAGATCTGGCTATTTGCATAAACAAGTTGATTTTTTTTTTCTGTGTCTTGCAGACCACCATCTAGTAACCTACTGATGAACTCAATTCAAAGTTTGTGATGTTTATGACACATTAGTTATTAGATAGTATAAGGGTGTGTTTGGGAGTTTGGAGAGGAGAGGAGAGGAGAGGAGGATATGAGATTAATAGTGTTAATTTTGTAGTGATGGAGAGAAAAAGTATCTCTCAAATACCTTTCCTAGTTAATTCTACATTGTGTTAGTCTTAAAATTGTATCGTTGATTCGGGTGCAATACCCAACTTTATTTGCTGGGAACCTTAGTTGTGCCCAAGAATTAATTCTGTTGTAGAATTTAAGTAATTCTGTTTGTAGTATTTAAGTAGCAGTTTTTGTTATTTAAAAATTAAAAATAGCAGTTTCTATTTTAGGTAGTTATTTATGTGTAGGTGGTGTGATTTAGTCGTTGGTGTATGAAGATAAAAGGAGAAACTGCTGTCTAGTGTAGTAATCTTGTTGTGAGAAGAGGAATTCTGGTGAGGGAGAGCAGAGGGACTCTCAAAACTTCCGTAGTTTAATTTCTGTGTAGATTTGTAATTGTAGTGCTGTTGATTGTAATTTCAGGTTGCTATGTGAATAAAATTAGAATAATTCTCCCAAACTTGCTCTATTTGATATTGGTTCATGATCAATGAACCAATAGCTCCATGACCAATGACAGTTAAAACTAGTTTTCCTTGAAGACATTGTACAATAACCTCATCATCCTTTTCAATGGTTAGAGACTTAGAGTCAAAATTTTGGTCTTTTGCCCATTCAAGACACAACCTAAGACACACAACCTTTGCTAAAGTCAGAGAACCTTTTATCTGAACTATTTTAGTAACTGCAAAACTCATCCCCCAAATGCTTTAACTAGTGGTTCCATTGTCAAAGCAACTAGCATAAGAGTTTATTATTGTCATGCCAAAACAGAGAGCCTCCCATTTGTCAGTACTACTTCTTCTATTTACGAGAGTTTTGTCAACCTTCTTCACAGAGTTGAAGTCTTCAATAAAATCTGCAGTTACCGCAGCAATGGTAATTGGATTGAAAGACATGTACATCATCGTCTGGAGGATACTTTCTTCCCCATAAGTATCCTCACGGGGCCACATTCAATTCACACAGAAAAATCAAACAAGCAATGATGGCCACCTCACATAACAGTGACCACCACCAATAGATAAATCCAATAAATGTGACTGGACCAAGTAGATGTGTGTGATCCCAACAAACCATAGGATACCATGGGCATATTTGGATCGGTTTATTTGAGTTTATCTGCTGATATAAGTACTTGTGAGACTGTTAGAGAACTTATGAAAAAAACTGTCATGATCATAAGTTGTTTACAGCTAATTTCCATAAGCTCCTTAGAATAGCTTATGAAAACAACTTATAGCTTATAGAAAAATAGTTTTAACATTATTCTATATTTTATTATAAAATTAGCTTATGCTTATACAATAAGCGCTTATGTCATAAGCGCTTAATTAAACTGTTTATACAAACGAGCCTTATATCAATACCATTTCAAATCCACCATATCGAAGCACACAATTGAATTCGGCCCATGCTTCGTACAACACCCCCGCTACTCACTAGAACCCCCTTTTTGGTGTGAAAAGACCAAAAACCCTTACTGAAATTTGGTTTTTTTTTTTAAAGATTATGCACGGTTCGGCGCACGGTTGATCGAACTTGATCGAATCTCGCTGCGCCGAACCAATCAAAATTTACTCAAACACCCCAAATTTATGTTTTGACTAGTTTCGACCAAGCGTGTGCCGATCCAAATCGATCAGCCGTGCGCCGAACCCTCTCCACTGTCTAGGTGTATTTTGGGAATAAAGGATGGTATGGGGGTTCTAGTGAGTAGGAGGGGGGTTGGACGAAGTATGGGCCTTGAATTCCTGGTGAGTATTGGTTTGGGTCTGACCTGTTTCTTGTTTATTGAAATCAATACCACTTGACAAAAAAAAAGCCCGCAATTGAATTAATCTGTTTATAGAAATTAGATTACTGTTGGTTTCACTACAAGAATTAAGAAATATGGTGTAGACAATTTCTTAACAAAAATAAGTGTTGATAAATGTCTACTAGTAGCAACATTTTTTACTTGTTGCAATAAGAAAAAATATCGTCAACAAAATCATTTTCTTTGGGAAAAATGACTTATCTCAATCACAATTAAAATTGTTGAGAATAACACAATTTTTTGGCAACAATATATGGTGTTGTTGGGAAAAATACAACTATTTAATTTATTATAAATTAACTTTAAATATCAATACTTTTTAAAGCACTAAAAACTTAATATTTAATTTTGGCTTAGTGGGCATGGATATTGAGGAAGTCTAGTTTTCTGATGCAGTTACAAAAAATATTGGAAATAGAGCCTTAGCTCGCTTTTGGCACGATGTGTGGGTTGGTAACTGCCCCGTTAAGGCTGCCTTCCCAAGGCTTTTCTCTATCTCTAATCTCAAGGAAGGCAAAGTTATTGACCAGGGGCTGTGGGGGACCAGTCTTGGGAGTAGATTTTCTCTTGTAAGAGGGATTTCTTTGTTTGGGAGGAGCAGCTTTTGACTGACATGTTGTCTCTCCAAGCCTCGGTCCGTATCTCTTTTCAAGATGATAGGTGGCTTTGGGAAAAATCAAATGAGGGCGTTTATTTGGTTACATCGACATATGCTCCGCTGTCTCAACTCTCCCTTCCAACTATTTCAGGGTTGCCTCTTGAGATACGTGTTTTAGAGAATCAGCGGAAGAGTGTGGCTCTAATTAAGATAATTGCTTTCGTATGGCTCCTTCTCATGAATAGACTCTCATCCCAGGCAAACTTATCCTGAAAGGGGATTATAACTGATCTAAACGCAACCGTCAGTGTCCTTTGTAACTCCCATCAGGAGTCGGAGAGGCATTTATTTCTCAAGTGTGAATTTTCGATCCATCTATGGTATATGGTTTTTAAGTAGCTAGGTGCAGTGGTAGTTCTCCCTCTTGATCTTCCTACTCTCTTCTCAATCATTTTCAGTGGTGATCTTCCTACTCGGAATAGAAAGCACCTGATCATGATTTGGCATTCAAATATTTAGGCAATTTTTGAAAACCTGTAATAGGGTTATTTTCTCTGGAAAAATCCTTGATCTCTCAGAGAACGTGTTTGCGATTAAACACTTCTATTGGAATTGGTTCTTGGCTAAGGCCAAGTCTGGACATAGTTTGTTCTATGAATGGCATGTGGACCCTTTGGAGTGTATCTCTAGTTTCTGGGAGCAATTGGCTTTTGATCTTTTCTAATCGCACTAGAAGCGATTTCGACTCCCTTCATGGTGTTTATTTTTGTGTTTTCTCGTCTCCTCGTTTTCGACTTACGATGTCTTTTGGCTCGATATTATATCATGTTGGGATTGTATATACTGAGAGTAACCTTTTCACTCATCACACACACACACACACACACACACACATATTTTACTTGCTCAAAATTTTTGATTTTGTCTGTCGAAGGCCCAACAGGCTTAGGAGAGCCTGCCATTTTCACATCTACCATACTTATGTTCATTTCCATCGGTTCCGCATACATTGCCTCTGCCTGATGGAGTGGATCAGAATCAATCTGCATGGGAGCTTTGTTCTTTTTCTCACCGAATTTTAGTCTCCCTTCTTCGATTGCTTTCTGAACTATGTCCCTGAAAAGAACACAACGGTCAGTTGTATGTCCCAAAAAATTATGAAACTTACAATAACCCTTTTTCTTCCTCTGTTCGAGAGGAGGAACTTTCAGGCCATTTGGCACTATGATTTGGCCATCAGTTACTAACAAATCAAAGATTTCATCACATTTAGTAACATCAAAAGTGTATGTTTTAGGCACAAATCTATCGTTTTTAGGCTCTACAGGATTATTTCCATTTGCAGGCCTTAATAATTTACAAGCATAAGGAGGACCAGGCTTAAGTTCAGCCACATCTATTTCCTCAGACTCGACATCACTAAATACGAAGTCGAATTCCTCATCGACATAGGCTATTTTCTCTTTCTTATGAAACCCAACTGAGTTTTCTTTTTTATTGAACTTATTCACTCTAGCCTTTTCCTCTTTAAGTCTTTCGACTTGTCGAACTCTATCGGCTAATTGGGCCATGTCTCTCAAATGAGAGGTATCCAATTTCTTTCTAATTGAATAATCAAGGCCACCTGCAGCCATTTCGACAAGCTCATGCTCAGGCACTTGTGTGAAACACCTAGCCTTTAATAGCCTAAACCTATTCAGGTAGTCGTCGATAGCTTCAGGCACTTTACGTCGAACACTGGCCAGTTCTTTAAGACTAATTTTCGACTGGCCCATATAAAACTGCTCATGAAAAGCCTTTTCTAGTTGCCCCCATGTGTACATGGAACCTGGGGGTAAGGTGGTAAACCACGTAAAGGCATTCTTAGTTAGAGAATTTGGAAAATACTTCATTTTCAAATTCTCATTTTGGGCTATATCTCCTGCCTCAGTCATGTAGCGAGCAATGTGTTCGACAGTAGATTCATTGGTATCACCCCCAAATTTAGTAAATTTAGGGATTTTCCAACCTCTTGGCAATTCTGCCTGCAATACATATTCACACAGTGGTGATATGAAATTAGGCCTATGTAAACCTACGTTAAGGCCATTCTGTGCCATTATGGTTTCTACCAAATTGGCTATGTTATCTTGAGCGCAAACGTTATTCCGTTGCACTTGTCGAACAACCTAATCAGCGTTCTGGTTTCGATGCACCATAACTACTTCAGGGACATGGTTTCCCATCCCTTGTTGTTCGCCCACAACCGCCTGGGCTTCGACAGTAACCGATCTCTGCGGGGTATTAGGCGCATTATTCCCACCATTGGGTAATTGCCTATTATTCCCTGTAGGAGCCCCAAAGAAATCTGCTATCCTACCCATTTGGTTTGCTAACATCTGGTAACTTGTATTGGTATTCTGAATCAACGGATTGAAAACAGTACCAATTTGTTGGGTGAGCATATTAACCATATCGTGATTGCTCTCGTCCCACTTGCTTTGTCTTAATGCCAACAAGGACGCATTGGTTAATCAAAGAGGGATTTCGACCCGGTGTGCTTTCGTAAGACACATGAGAGGGGAAAGGTCGAAACGTGTGGCATTCCAAAGAGGCATGCCATATACACCAAAGGATATGGTGGTAGACTCATGTTCGGAAGCGTGTCTCTAAACGTTCCTGTTGCCATATAAGGACTAGAAGGAAGTCCTATACTCGTGGCAAAGACATGAAGCGTGTCGAACCAACATTGGTCATTGACATCGTGGGAGCGGTTATTGATGTTCTTTGGGGCCATCGTCCCCGTAACATTTCCAATCTTGACACTCGCAGAATCTACGGTTGTTCCTTGCCGCTCGTGATACCACGGGGTTAGAACTGTGAGGCATTGTTAGAATTGGTGCGTACCATTCTACCACTCCTCAGTGCATACAAATACACACACTTATAGAAACAACACAACGTTATCGGCAAAGGTCCCATCAAGCGTGCCAATTTGTTTCTTTGGTGTTTTTAGCAAACAATCACTAGTTTTCAATATCGAGATGTGAGATCAAACTAGAAAATCTCTTTGACGATTGCCATTGAGTTATGTGTTTTTCACGTGCGTAAAGCGATAAAATAGTAGAGAAAGCGTTGAAAGTAAAATAAAAGCAATGAATGCAACGGAGGTAAAAAGAAAGTAAAAACTGCATTAAATGAAGAAAGGAAAATGGTTCACCAACACGTACAAAGTATCTGTTTCACTCGTGTTTCGCTTTGGCTTGGAAGTTGAGTTTCTCAGAGTTCTTGTAGAATGTGGTGACCTCGATTTTCTATTACAAAGGGGTATTTATACTCCTAGGAGCAATCGTGGGGGAAGGGGTAACTGCCTCCTAAAACTACGGGAGAGTAACCGCCCACTAACTACTGCTCTGCACTTTCGACTAACCCGTTGTCAACCGCTGACGGCGAAGTGTTGCGCCACTCTGTCGAAGTGTTGTGTCTTCTCTTGTCGAAGGTTTCTTGCATTACTTGCTTCATAGCCTTGAGAGCTAAGCTTGTCGAAGCTCACTTGCACTCCTTGCACTTGTCTGCCTTTCCTGTCGAAATCATGGTGCACTGACTTGAATATTGACCTATGGCCCACAGAACAATATTAAATGTGAAGTCAACTCCATTTAAAGCTTCATTTAATATACTGTCGAAATTTTGAGGTAACACCTACATTCTAAGAAGGTCGAAGTACCCCTCATCTCTCTCTCTCTCTCCCTCTTGAGATACGTGTTTTAGAGAATCAGCAAAAGAGTGTGGCTCCAATTAAGATAATTGCTTTCGTATGGTTTCTTCTCATGAATAAACTCTCATCCTAGGCAAACTTATCCCGAAAGGGGGTTATAACTGATCTAAACGCAACCGTCAGTGTCCTTTGTAACTCCCATCAGGAGTCGGAGAGGCATTTATTTCTCAAGTGTGAATTTTCGATCCATCTATGGTATATGGTTTTTAAGTAGCTAGGTGCAGTGGTAGTTCTCCCTCCTGATCTTCCTACTCTCTTCTCAATCATTTTCAGTGGCGATCTTCCTACTCGGAATAGAAAGCGCCTGATCATGATTTGGCATTCAAATATTTAGGCAATTTGGAAAACCCGTAATAGGGTTATTTTCTCTGGAAAAATCCTTGATCTCTCAGAGAACGTGTTTGCGATTAAACACTTCTATTGGAATTGGTTCTTGACTAAGGCCAAGTCTGGACATAGTTTGTTCTATGAATGGCATGTGGACCCTTTGGAGTGTATCTCTAGTTTTTGGGAGCAATTGGCTTTTGATATTTTCTAATCGCACTAGAAGCGATATCAGCTCCTTCATGGTGTTTATTTTTTGTGTTTTCCCGTCTCCTCGTTTTTGGCTTCCGATGTCTTTTGGCTCGATATTATATCATGTTGGGATTGTATATACTGAGAGTAACCTTTTCACTCATTATATATATATATATATATATATACACACACACACACACACACACACACACACACACACACACACATATACATATATTTTACTTGCTCAAATTTTTTTTGACTCAACAATAGTGCTAAAATAATTGGAACTCTTTGGAACCATGTCCAAGGTCTATTAAAAGTTCCAAATCAGATATGCTATAGTTTGAAAATGATTTATAAATGAGAGACATCCCTCAAGCCGATTTAGTAAGATTGAGTTAGGTCTAACCTACACACAGAGAGAGAGAGAGAGAGATAATTGACATAATTTGAAATAATAATTTATTAACACACACACACTCACTATCTATCTATCTATCTATCTATCTATCTATCTATCTATCTATCTATCTATCTATCTCAGTTTGATTTCTTATTCGATTGATGTATATTATCAATTTTTTCTTCCTCTCTTGAAGTTTCAAGATCAAATTTATTTTTATATGAGGTCCTTTTTAAATTAGGGAAACAACTTGATTTGTAAGATGCCAATGCAGCAAGAGCATTGTTCATTGAGCTCTAACAATGTGCATCATTCCAATGGAGGTCAATAAAAAAATGTTAATACTGAAAAAGAATCCACACAAATTTTAAAAATATCATATCACATCAACTTTGTTTGTCGCGATAGGCTAGACAAACCAAAACAATTTCATTTGTTGCCACAAGTTATTTATAACAACAATAAATTTTAGAATAAAAATGTAACTTCTCCAACGAATTAATATATTTCTCAGCAATAATTGGGGGTATGAAAAAGCATATATCTTGTAGGGTTTGAAGAGCTCTTGAAAGAACCCAGAGTCTTCGGCGAATGATGAGCCCTCAACACGACCTGGTGGTAGATTGCAGCAATGGCAGCACCAATGAAGGGTCCAACCCAGAAGATCCACTACACACGTCATTAACGTTTAATTAGAACCTAATTAATTAATTAATTTGTATATGAATTACAGAGAGATGTAGACGGTCACCTCAACAAAAATGGCTATCTCCACAATGTTTTTAGTGATAGTCAAAATATCGAGAGTAAAAATATCGAACCGTAGAAAAAGATATTGTGACAATTAAAAAAACCGTGGGTAAAGGTGCGGGACGGTATGTAGAACTTTTATCCACGAATAAATTGTGTTGTTACATGTTGTGCATGATGCACAAAAGGAGTAACTATGGATAAGGTCTTTTTTTGGATGAGGCATTTTTTTGGATGTAATGTAATTTTTGGGTAAAATAGAAAAAATTTAGTTCTGTTGGGGAGTTCGGTGGAGCACGGGGAGAATTACCGAGCTATCCAATGAACGGACTATCAAGAGACTTGGACACCACATCTCTACCAAAAACCTTAAGGTATTAGGTATACGGATCCCCTCTCTTATATGTCCTTCACATAGCTCATTCCTAACCGATGTGGGACTTAGCTACTCACACTTGAATTGCTTGAAGAAATTGATTTGTAGCTAATTGATGTATGGAGATGAATTACAACTTGTGATCGTGATTAATATAATATTCTATTGCTTATATAGAACAAAGAGATGCACTGACCTGGTCATCCCATGCCTTGTTGTTGTTATATATAACAGCTGCCCCAAAGCTTCTAGCAGGGTTGATGCCAGTTCCAGTGATAGGGATGGTGGCAAGGTGGACCACGAACACTGCAAACCCAATTGGAAGTGGTACCAATAGCTACACACCACAACAAAAGTTTTATAACTTAATTTGCTTTTAGAGATTCAAAACAAAATTAAAATGAAGGAAATAATTAAGAGAAACAGTATTATAACATACAGGGACATGTGAATCTCTGGCAATTCTCTTGGGATCGGTGGCAGATAAAACGGTGTAAACAAGAACAAAGGTACCAATTATCTCTGCACCTAAACCAGTTCCTTTGCTGTACCCATCTGCTAGCATGTTAGCACCACCTCCGTATCTGTTAAAATAGCTCTTCTGAAAAGCTTTCACCAACCCAACACCACATATTGCACCTAAACACTGAGCTACCATGTACAATATAGCTGTAATCATCGATATCTTCCTCGCCACAAAGAACCCAAACGTCACCGCAGGGTTTAAGTGACCCCCTGCAATCAATATAATAGTTGACGAAAGTTGATGTATCTGATTCAAAGTTATTAAGTATGTTTGAGAAAGTTGTTATGTTATTGTTATAACTTACCAGATATGCCGGCGGTGCAGTAGACGAGGATGAATATCATGCCGCCGAAGGACCAAGAGATGGCGAGGATGTCAAAGGGGCCACAGTCGAGAGTGGGATCGGCCTGGCTTTTGTAACCAATGATGGTTAAAACTGTAACATAGAGAAAGAGGAGAGTGGCTACGAACTCGACGACAAGGGCTCTGTAAAAAGACCACTTTCCGAGTTTGGCAATGGAGAAGAGAGGCACCGGTGGTGGGTCTTTGTAGTCTTTGAGGTGTGGCGGCAACTCAGCTTCGGCTTCGATGTCTTTTTCCATTGTGGTGGAGGTAGGAGGTGGCATGGCAACACGGAGACCTTCCCTGATAATACTGGAGTGGAGTGTATTGTGTAATTGTGTTCCTATGCTAATCTAAATAAATGAATTAATAGTGTTTTTATAATAGATACTACATCTGTTATTCAATGAATCTAAAACTATGAAACTTTTCTTATAATAGGAATCAGAAGGAGTATATACTTATATATAGTACTGGGTAGTTAATAATTGAAAGAAGTTGGTACAATTATACATAACCGCGATTTGATGTGCTAGCTAACTGATTAGAGTACTCTGCAACAGTCTCTCTGGGCTGTCATGTTTGTACGTAGCTAGCTGCTCTGGTTTTGGAACCTTCTGTTGTAGGCGCTGATGGTTGCACCACAGTAGCATAATTTGAAGTATAATTAAGTATGAAATGAAAGGTGGTTGTTAATTGTGGCTTGGTTTGAGGCTTTTTGCTGCCTAGTGTTGTTGCTTGTGCTTTTGGAATTCTATATATGCTCTCATTTCTGTGCTTTCACTTTCACCCTAACATTTTTGTACCCTTCACTATCATCATCATTAAAATTATTTTCCTTGTAAGAAAAACACTGACATACACAACATATATGGGAAAAAATCCAAGTCACACGTAAACTAAAAATAAGTAATTAAAAGACTTTATTAAACAAGGCATCGCTGCATTTCAAATTAGTTTTTAAAATTGAATTAGGCTCAACATAAATTGTAAGATGATATAAAAGTCTTTTCCAAATTCATTGAAATATCCACTATCATTATTCACACACCAATCATAATAGTGTTGGGAAGCGTGAAAGGTAAATTGAGAAAAATCCTAGTCTCAAAATTTCAAGTTTTGTTTGATTTTTTTTCAAATATTTTTTTACTCTATATTATTAAGGAATTCCTCTTTAAAAAAGAAAGTTTGGCCAGCTCAAATAATATTGTGTTCATGTTCTATTTTAGATAAAAAATATATTTGTGGATTGATTAATGACCAAATTTTTAGACCTCGCTTGAAGTTCACTTTAGGCTTCAATAAGTGCTAAGCTTGTTTGTATGACTTGATTAGAGGTATTTTATTTTTTCATTGGGTCTTTTTTCTAGTGGGTAGTTTTGTTTTAGGAAATTTTAATAAGTCATCGCTAAATTGTACGGTTGGAGTACCCTTCTAATAATAAAATTCTTGCTTATCAAAAAAGTGCTAACCCTAATCCCACATAAATTGTAAATTAGAAATAAGAAATTAAAAGATTTTATAAAGAAATTACATTTCTTATTTTACAAACTAGTTTTATACATTAAGTTAATGTTGACCTAAATTCTGTTATGTCGACTTCTGCCCATGATTTTGGTTATTGTCCTCTCATAATTTTATTTGATGTTTCTTTTTTTTTCTTAATATGATTTTGGTGACTATGATCTATTTCCTAACCTTAAAAAATACCTGTTATGTCGATTATACTTTTCTTTCTTCTTTTGCTCACGGTTGGTTCTGTTGCTGCCACCTCATATATATCCACGTGTGCTGACCCTGTTCGTGTCGATAAGAGTCTGAATAAGATTCAGACAATCACAAATGTATGTATTTTTTGTATATTGCCAGTTACTTCTAGACTGTAAATTCTCTGTAAAACAAAACTGAAGGAATGTTCCGAAGCTAATTATAGGAGATATAGATGCGAGTTAACCTAATCTCATGAAGTTGCAGCTTGTTACTAAAAATACTATTTTTAATGATAATTAAATTTGTGACAATTGTGCTTGTGAAGGACTAAGAATTATTGATACTTGTGAATCATTTGGAGTCATCCATCGACAATTTTGAAAGAGTGATAGTTTTTTTGTTAGTTTTATAATAAAAACAAAATATATATGTGTGTATGGTCACAATCTTGTGCAATTACAACTACACACACAGATATATATATATATATATATATATATATATATATATATATATATATATATATATATATATATATCATGGGAAAGAAGGATATGGTCACATCAAAGGCTGTAGAGATGACACGTGTAATGATGGAGCCTCGTAGTCACATGGAAACATGGTTATGGTGGTTCCCATGAGGATGTCGACGTGAAAATATAGGAAGAAGATACCAATTTTCAAAGAATAATGCATGGATGAGATGAAGAAGAGTATGAACAGCAAAGCTAGCTCAAACAACGTAACAAAACAGCCTGACTTTCCAGCTCACACAAATCTCATCTCTTCTGATCTGTAATCCAGACCCCACAATCTCTCTCTTTCTCTTTTTTTTCTTCATGAAAAACCCTCTTTCTCTCTGTTTATTTTTAATAAAGAAAGCTTTACGCTTGAAAAGAAAAACTAACAACAAGCCATAATATTTAAAGGCATAGGCATCCCCGACATGTCATCAATAATTTTACTAAGAATGCCCTCAAGGGCGTCTTCATAGAGTCGCGTTGTAGGCTGTAGTTGGCAAGTCAATCCGCACAATTGTTCCCCGTCTCCACGTAAGGAGTCTTCTTATGCACTTGATGATGGTGGTATCAATATCTCGGTTATCTTTGGCTCTGATAGCTTATCTAAAAAAAAAATCTTTGGCTCTGGTAAGCATGCCCACCAGAATTTTAAAATCACTCTTAATGATTTGCGTGCCGGTGTCATGGCTGGTGGGTCATCTCAATATTAATCCACATTTCCACCCATATTTATGCTTACAAAGCAGTGCAGTGTCAAGTCTAAAATTAATATTTTTCTTAACATTATACATATTTTCGAATACCGTGAGAGTTCCTTGTTCCGCCTCTGTTTGGTGGAAGGATCTTTGTCGCATAGGATTTTGGGGTCCTGAGGGTAGGGATTGGATATCCGATAACTCGAGAATTAAAGTGGGGGATGGTTCTTCCGCCCTTTTCTGGCACGATGTCTGGTTAGGTGATTCTTCTCTTAGGTCTAGGTTCCCTAGGCTTTCCTCTGTGGCGGTGGATTGGCGGTGGATTCTTCAGCTCTGGTGTGTTCTTGTAGTAGTTAGGTTAATGGGATTTGGGTTTGGGTCATCCATTGGAGACGTCAGTTGTTAGTTTGGGAGGAGGGTCTCCTTGGGGACCTTAACCAGTTACTCGGATCTGTCACTACAAAAAAACACAAGATTAGCGACGCACAATTCCCTCGCTAAAACACTAAAATCCGTCGCTAAAGTACGTTAGCGAGGGAATTAGCGACGACCCAAATCCCTCGCTAAAACGCTCCTCGCTAACTTTTAGCGAGAGATTTTTAGCGAGGGATTTTTGGGTCGCTAGTTAGCGAGGGAAATTTTAAATTAGCAAGGGATTTTTTTTTATATTAGCGAGGGATTTTTTTGAAATTAGCGAGGGATTTTTTTTAAATGAAAAATGATATTTGAATTGCTTGTTTTTTTTTATATATTTGTTATTATTATTTTTTTGAAGCCGTTTATTATTATTATTAATAAAAATTATGTTATATTATTAATTTTTTGCTTGCGGTGGTGGTGGTGGAAGGTGGAGAGAAGAAGAGAGAAATAGGAAAGAAATTTATAGGTGGTGGTGGTGGTTGTGTGGTGGAAGAAGGTGGAGAGAAGAAGAGGGAAAGGGGAAGTCGTAAGAGAGAGAGAGAGAGAGGAGAGGAAGAGGAGCTCTAGTAGTGGTTTCGTGGGTGGGTGGTGGTTGTGTGGTGGTGGTGGTGAAGGGTGGATTAGGGTAGAGAGAGAAGGAGTAGATTTTTAAGGGAGAAAGAGAGTGATAGAGAGGAGGGGAGGAGTGAGGATGAAAGGAGGTGGTGGTGGTGAAGAGAGAGAGAGAGAGAGAGAGAGAGATAGAGAAAGGGTGGTAGGAGGTATGTGGTGGTGGTGCATGGTGGTGAAGAGATTCAGATAGAGAGAAGGAGAGAGAAGAGTTGGGGAGAAAAAATGAAGTGAAATGGAAATGAGAGTGATTTGGTTGGGAGATTTGAATAAAAACCCATAAACTTACCTTTAGCGACGAAATTATGACTTTTAGCGACAGATTACAGACAGTGTTGTCCAATCAAGTCAGAAAAGTACACTGATATTTAGCGACGGATTTAAGGGCTTTAGCGACGGTCAGAAAAGTACACTGACATTTAGCGACAGATTTAAGGTATTTAGCGACAGAGTGTTGTCTAATCAAGTCAGAAAAGTACACTGACATTTAGTGACAGATTTAAAGGCTTTTAGCGACGGACAGTGTTGTCCAACTGACTTTTAGCGACAGATTTAAGTGTTTTTAGCGACGGACACTGTTTTTATTTTTTCTTAAAAGCTGCCTACCCTTTAGCGACGGTGTTGTCCGTCACTAATTCCCTCTCTAATTTTTTTTACGAGGCATTCATTTTCCCTCGCTAATTCCCTCTCTAATATTTTTTTTTGCGAGGGATTCATTTTCCCACGCTAAATTCCGTCGCTAATGCACTTTTTTTTTGTAGTGTGTTTCCCTCTCAGCGGTCCCAGATAGTTGGGTTTGGGCAGCTAATGGTTCTGGATTATTTTCGGTGGCTTCTGCCTATCATATTCTCTCTCAGTCGTCTTCCCGGGTGTTGAGGCTCTCTGATTAGGTGCTTGGATCATCTCTAAACTTGGTTTGGAAGAGTTTTGCCCCTTCTAAGGTGGTTGCCTTTCTTGGCAGCTATTCTTGGATAAGGTGCCTACTCGGACAAATCTGTTTAGTAGAGGAGTGATTACTGATGTTGCTGCTACTGTTTGTACTTTGTGCAGAGATTTCCAGGAGTTAGCTACTCATCTCTTTTGTGGTTGTAGGTTTGCTTCCGGTTTGTGGTATGTTACTGTTAGTTGGTTGGGTTTTGATGTTGTGCTTCATCGGGATATTCAGTCTTTGTTTATGCAGTTCATTCATATTGGTGGTCGAGCTAGGTGTAGACGTGGGTTGATGCTTATCTGGCACACAGTTCTCTGGGTGATTTGTGATTTGAGAAACAACTGTATTTTCTCAGGAGGTGTTCCAGACTTTCGGAGATCTTATGATAGGATTCTTTCCTTGTCCTGGCGTTGGTTCTAGGAAAGGGGGAATGCAGCATCTTGTCTATTTTATGAGTGGTATGTTGATCCTATAGACTGTTTATCTAGGAGGTAGTTTCGTGTTGAGCTTCTATTGTATTTTGGATTTAGCTCTCTGATTGTTTTGAAATTTGAGTACTACTTGTACTTTCGACTTTATTTCCTCTCATCTTGTATTTATATATATATATATATATATATATATATATATATATATATATATATATATATATATATATATATATATCATATGTTTGCCTTTAAAAAAATGTTTGAAATTTTATTAAGGGGTGTGTATTGGTTCAAGATTTCAAAGCACTTTTTTAGTTGAAAAAAATCTCACATATTTTAAAAAACTTTGCATGAAATTCATGATTTTTAGGACTTTGCAAGACTTCCAGAACTTTTAAATCAAGATTTTAATGAATTTTATCCTAAAGGCTCTGCATGACTTTGTGGACTCGGCAGGAATTCGTGAAACTGTGGGATTTGGTAAGACTTCAAGAATTTTTGACATACATACAAAATTTAAAACTAAGTCAAAGACGAAAATAATAAAAGAAAAAAGAAAAAGAAAAAGAAAATATGAGTCTTCAAAATTGATATATTTTAGCATGTATAATTATACTTTTTATTGGCATATATTTTATCTACAAATGATACCTAATTATAAAAAACTAACTAACTAATTATTAAGCCATTGAGACCATAAAAGAGATGATAGAGTTCCAAGAATAAGTTTCAATTGAAAGAGATAAAATTGGAAAAATAAACTCTCTATATTTTGATTGATGGTACAATAGTATTATATACAAGTGTTTAACTATAGTTAACTTTAGTTAACTCCAATAGAAAATTAACTACACATGTAACAACTTCTAAACTAATCTAGTTAAGTTAGTTAGGCACTAACTAACTTCTAAACTAATCTAACTAAGTTAGTTAGACACTAACTAATATTCTAATTCGTTATACTAACTATATCTATTACTAATAGCTAAGATAAAAATAAATAAATCAAAGCAGTACTAGTCTGTGGTTTTCAGAATAGCACAAGGTCATATCCCATCTTAACCACTTCAAATCATATTATATATCATATTATATACATATTATATATACTACTAACAACATTGAAAACAAAGCAATATTTCTCTCTGCGCTAACTTTTTATTTGATTAGAGACAATATTATATGTTGAAAACAGTTATGAAGTCCTAAACCAATATTGATAAGAGACAATATTTAACGTTTGCAGGACATGGTTTTAGGAAGAATATTCAGTAACAGATAAACGTCATTCACCAAAATAGTGTTGATTTGAAGAACAGTTGTTACTGATATAAAAAGATAGAGAAGAAAGTAGTCACGAGAAAAGTCTTGAGAAATCTTTTCAATTTTGGTGGGATTGTTTGATGGAGTTTATATGCATAGTTTGTTGAATTTTTTCACATTTAACACTTTGTTGTTCACTTGCAGGTGTATAATATCAATCTGAGGGGTGTAACTAGTCAAGCCTAACTTGCCTAATAAGTCCAACCCAATGAAGAAAATACTTCTGCAAACAAAAAACGTGTAACCGGGTTACTGCGGAACCCAAACCTGGTCACTCTTGGATACACGCGGATCCTATCTTGACCCGACGTATATATTCACTACGCCAGATTTGTCTAAAAATAGTGCCCTATAAGCGCGCCGCTTTAAGTAAAAAACGCCACGGATGGCCAAAACAATTAACCCATACCAGTGACTTTTTAAAAAATGTCGCCATCGCCTTTAAACGCACTAGCCATACCCAAAGACTTTTTAAAAAAACGCTGCCCATCGCTTCACGCGTTCTCCCAAAACCAGCTTTTTAAAAACGCGCCCATCGCTTCACGCGCTCTCTCCCAATACCAGTAGCTTCTTAAAAACACCGAGTATAGCTACACCCGTTCTCCCAATACCCAGCGCTTTTAAAAGCGCTACTCATCACTTTATTAGTATTTTTCATTTCCTCTCCTCGCATGCACTTAAACCAAATAACATTTCCCTTTTTCTTCTCTCCCATCTCACCAAACTTGTTCCCTCTCTCACTCACAATAGGTGTACACATTTCCTCTCATTTTCTTTTCTCTATATTTTTTTCCTCTCATTTTGGTAACACTCTCATTTTTCTTCCTCCATCGTGTCCATTTTTGTTGCCTCCTTAGCTCTATCTTGTGAAAAATGAAGTGTTGACACCCATTTCCATTCCTCTTTCACAAAGGTTAGTATAGCATTGCTTTTTGTTCTAGTTATTTTAATGGCATTGGAACATTAGGTTAGATGATTCTATGTGAAGTTGATGTTTGATGATTGGTTATTTGAGAGGGTGAAGTGTTTGTAAACTTGAGGTGAAATATTGTAGGTGAAGTGTTTGTTGAAATGTCCAAATGAAATGTTTGTTGATTTAATAAATTTGGGGCTGATTTATTGTTGATTTTAGTCCATGAAACTAGTGTTTATAGAAATTACCTAGTGTTTATAGAAATACAGTTCATAAATGGTGTATTTGTGTACTTTTGTATTGATAGAATGCTTCTTTGGTTTGGATATTCGTATATGAAAGTTGAAAGTAGTCGGAAAATTCTACATCATAGGTGTTGGTTAGAATGGTTATTGATGTTAAATTTTTGCACAGGCTCTCGCTCATCTCTCTCGTGCGCTCTCTTTGATTCATCTCTTTCGTTGTTGGATCTCACTGTTCAGGTACTTTTGTTGTTTTAGATATAACATGCATTTTTTTTGACAAATACTTATTCCAAATTTTATTTTCCCGATTGTCAGTGCCAGACATACTCTGTTGAGAAGCTTGCTGAGTTTAGGGGAGAGTGGTGCGGTTATGTCTCCCAGTTTTTTAAAGTTTGATTTGGATACATATAGGTTAGCTAGTGTAGCGACCGAAAAATCCGGGAAATGATTCTTCGAAGTTCGAAAGGAAGCCGCCACCAAATTTTAGTTTAAGGGCAAATTTGGAAAATCCCTTTAGGTTTTAGGACAAAGCGTTGTTAGGGTTCAGGAGTCGTTATGTGTGGGGAAGGTATTAGCACCCCACGACATCCATGGTCTAATTAATTTAAGATTTATTTTAATAATTACCCTTTTATTTGTAGAGAAAAAGACTTATTTAGGTTTTTGGTTTTTAGTGCTTGACAAGAGTTGAGTCTTGCTCCTACGTACCTCCGGATGCAATGGAGGAATCAAAGCTACGTAGTTCTTCCCGAAAAGGTTTGTTGGTTGGTGTTTTTTAGTGTAGGGGTCCTAGGATTCCTTGAACTGCATGCAAACTCATCGATTCTAGAACGACTAACCCGATTGTACAACCGACTTAGTCCCCTACTTTTTGAAAATGATTTTAGAGTTTTTTGAAAGAAATTGGCTTGGGGTGAGGTGGGTTCGTTTTAGAATAGGTATTCTAGAACTTCTGAACTGTACAGCTCATTAGTTCTAGAACGCTGACTAACCCGATTGTACAACCGACTTAGTCCCCTATTTTTAGGAAAAATATTTTTATTCGTATTTATTAAGTTTTCAGGGTTACTGAGCTGTACAGCTCATTGGCCCTAAAATAATGACTAACCCGGTTGTACAACCGACTTAGCCGTTTATTTAGGAAAAAAAAGTTTATTCGTATTTATTAAGTTTTCAGGGTTACTGAACTGTACAGCTCATTGGCCCTAGAGTAATGACTAACCCGGTTGTACAACCGACTTAGGCGTTTATTTAATTTAGAGAGAAAAATTATTTATGTTTGAATTGGAAAAGAATCACAAAGAAAAAGGGGGGGGGTGACAATTGTAAAATGAGATTTTATTAGTCGCAGGGGGTCGTATAATTAATAAGAGGTGTAAAGAAACGAGGCCCAGATAGCATTCAGATGACACACAAATATTGGGCCAAGAAAGAAAAAAGGGAGTTCGTTGTTAAACACTACTCCTTTTGACCAAAAAAACACTACTCCCGAATCCAGATCCAAGTTTTAGAAATTTGGTTAACATGTAAAGAACATAAAATATGAAATCAACACGTGCCAATGAGCTCTAACTCAAATAGTATTTTCTAGTCTTGCGAAAGGTGGAGTTATGGAGTACAATATCCAATTCTTAAATCTTGAAAAAGCTATCCCCCTGCATCTAATCTAATACTCAAAGGAAAAAATATAAAAAAAAAAAGCTGTGTATTCAAAATCTATGAGATTACCGATGCCGCTTTATGTTATTTATTAATATGTGTTTGTTAACAAAAACAAGTATTTTCACACTTTCAGATTTCTAAACTACTTTTGTAATGCAAACCGAAGTAGAAGATTACTAACTGCTCCCTCGAAAAAAGAGCTACCTTTCCAGACCCTTGTTGCTGAAAATAAATTTGCCTCTCCTTGCCTACTGCTCCTATTACTGCTAATCAACTCCTTTTGCTTCTCCGATCTCACAAAATAGTGTTTTGGTAATTAGGGTTTCAATGTGAGGCCCTAATCTTTATATTTTAGTGATTTTTGCGATCGGTTTTACGCTTCGGTTTTAGTGTGTTTTATCGTGGGTCGATCGCTTATTTATATTAAAAACTTAGGGTTTAGCATTTATTGTTGTTTGACTGGGCTCTTGCAGATCTGATAATGTGGGCTTGTTTGGCGATCTTGGAGAGCAAGAAATGACCAGAGATTCTTGATCTGCTCCTTTTATTTAATTTTCATTATTTTTTTATATTTTTTGTATTTTTGATTACTGTTTTTTTTCGGTATTTTAGAGATTGGGACATTTTGGACACTCCTAAATTGTAATAAAAATTAAAGTAGCCTTTTTTTTACACTTTTGGACTATACATTAATCAAAATAAATTAAACGACTAAAACAATAAAAAAGAAGACGGACAAAATTGGGGTATAACAGCTGCCCCTCTTTATTTATATTTTACTAGAAAATGTGAGGTGTATTCAAATTTTCGTAGTAGAAATAGAAATAAAGATAGAATAGACGTCAATTTTGTTCGTTTAGAGGGGAAATAGAGGGTTTAAGAATATACGAGGAGCGGTTAACACTTGGCGCGTGCTTGAGAGATCAAAATGAAGGATCGCCGGGATCCGAAGAGCACTAAGGCTCGAATGACCACTCGGGGTCTAGAAGGCTGCCTAGGCCTTAATAGAGGACCATCGTGGTCTGAAGGAGCGCTACTAGCTACGGTACTAGTAAAACGATCTGAGGGGCCTTTAGATTCGAGCGGCCAGGGGTCAAGATCAGATCCGGAACTGATATGTTGACCAATAGAGGACGTCCACCATGTCTTAGGCTGACACAGCTAGTCTGAAGGACCACGCGGGGTCTGGAAGGTCCGTCGGGCTCGACTACGACGTTTGCGACCTGGGCCACTCACTGAAGGAGCGTAGTGCTCTGAAGGACCACTCGGGGTCTGAAGGATCAACCTGGTGATCTGCGATATGATATGAGATCAACGCTTAAAGCGCTGATATTAGAGGAACAAAATATAGGGATCGACACTTGAAGTCGATTCAGAAGCAATACATGTAATGCATATACAATGCCAATAATACATGCAACAGTTGATTTTTGGCGATGTGATGAATGAAATAGGTGATTCTTTTCTCTTTTTGTTTCTTAGTTTTTTTTTGTTTTTTTTTATTTGGTATACAATAAATGCATGAAATGCGAATGTGGATGAAATGCTTGAATGAAAATGCTATGGTGCATGGTGCGATGATATGAAATGATTGATTTGGGTGTAGAAACATTTTTTGTGATGATGAGATGTGAGACTTTGGATGTGAGAGGTGGAGATTGATCATTCATTGGAAAGGCTAGATTTGATTCAAACTTCGGCAATCTCAAAGTTGTTATTTACAGACACTGATGTGAAAAAGTACTATATTTGCAAGCTCGCTTCTTTTTCTTTACTATATTTGCAAGCTCGCTTCTTTTTCTTTTCCACTATGATGCCCCATGATGACCGAAATTTTGGTCCACAAAGTTAACCAAGTGGACTTGCAGTATCATATTATCAACTTTGTGTTCTCTCTCTTTGAAGCATTGCTTAGTAAAGATGTATAGCAGTGTATATATAGATGAATGAGTCAGTTAACTTGGGGTTCTAGGGTGTGGACATTTGTGGCACATAAAGAGGTGAATGATTGACTGGTCTTTGTCAATGTCATGAAAGGTAGGTTTTCCCCAGCCAAGGAATGCAGGACTGCCCCAGTTTAGATTTGATGACGGTGAGTGTCTGCCCCTGTCTAGTGGTGACAAGCTAGGGGTGTAGAAGATGATGAGTTGGGAATGCATTGGCTTTGGAATGAAAGGTGGCAAGTAGGAGATGTTGTCTCAACCCATAGAGTTTGATGTTTCCACCTAATCATGGTAAGGACAAGATTGCCCCACTAGAGTAGAAACATTTAGGACAGTGAGTTGAGCAGTATGCTTTTGTGGTTGTGAATACGGCAAGGGGATAAGATGGGTGTAGGGTGAATTTTCCCATCTGAAGGTGGAGTGAAGAGCGACAGGATTGCCCCACTTGGAATAGTATTTCGAATGGTTGGCTTTAGTGAGATTGGAAAAGGTGACGGAGTTTGGGTTTTTGGAATTTGTCTGGTATGACTATAGGCTGGATGTGGTATGACACTGTACAAATTTCCCCAAGTTCAAATAGATGGTGAAAGGGATGCCCCGCTTTAGGATATAGGTGACGATCCTAGTATTAACTTTTGGTTATCTTTTGAATGACTCTCACACTATGATAGTCTTGAGTTTGCTATGATGAAAACTGCACTTGGTGATAACTAAGCCTTGTGTTTATATCAACGGAACTTGAATGAATCTCTGGGGTGCAAGCCCCTTTTTTTTGTTTTTTTTTTGAGAAATATATTTTTAGCAAACATATTGTAAATAAATAAACTTATTTGTCCTAAGATTAAAAACTTTGAGAAAACAAAAGCCATCGGTCATTGATCGGAATGGATTTTTGGGGTTGTAATGTGGTTGATGGTTAATGGTTTATGAAGGAGGGATAATTGGGCTCAAAGAAGATGATTTTTGTTTATTTTTATTGAGCAGTATAATTTGACTAATGGTTAATGGTTTATGACAGAAGGGTTTATTAGGCTCAATGAGGTGTTTGAGGTTTTATTGCGATAAGAACCTCTTATGTGCCTCATGGTAGAATGGATCTGTTTAGGGATGTGACTTGGCTAAGGGTTTATGAAGGATAGGATATTGAGGATGAGGGAAGTGTTTGGGAGTTTATTTCAGACAAGGATCTCTTATGCATTTAATGGCAAGAAGTATCAGCTCATAATTGTTCCACTTTTGCTTTTTCGTGGTTTTTCGATCCTCTTTTGATTTCACTTTCTTTTTTGATTTTGATTTTTTCTTTTTCTTTCTTTCGAGCTGAGTGACTTGATAAAAATGATACACCATTTTTGATGTGGAATTGATCATTGTCTAGGGTGATTGGAAGGTTTTTAGATTTTGGCTTAAGGTGGGTAGCACGGGTTTTTTCGAGGGTATGGGAAGATGGTCAAACTTCATTTCAAATCATGATTGCTCGTTTTCTCAAAAATTAACTTAAGGACAACAATTTACTTATTTACAAAATATTTGCTCTCTTTTCTTTATATATTTTTTTTATATGCCCTAATTTTTGCTTAGGCCGCTCTTACGAGTTTTCAACCTAACGGGCCTTTTTGATTTATTTTTTTTGTTAAGGACTTGCACCAAGAGAATACAATGTTGACAAGGTATTTTAGAGATCACACATTTGCCCCAGTATGGAGGGCCTAAAGTGTTATTTCACTAGGGGAACCAACCAGAAACGTCAACTATGTACCGATGTGGGGAGTATGTACTTCATGGGTGATCAGGGTGGGATTAGACCTTGACAGGGGATGATGGTAAGGTAGGGGCGCTAACTGACTCAAACAAAATAAACACACATGTTACACAAGTCACTACACAAATGCTTCGTAGAGAGTTAACATTAGTTAAAACATGATAGAAATTTTTGATGGACATTTCGGTCATTTATCATGGGATGGAAGAGATGCAATGTTTGGTTAAAAAATGTGAGCAAGCTAAAAATTTGAAAAACTGAGTGACTTGGAACACCTTGAGCTTGCAACGAAGTATGACTAAACTCTTTCCAAAAAGAATGATTTATTTCACAAGAATGTCTCACCTCTCATCGAATTTTCCTAATATTATGCTGATTTTTTTGTAATGCATGATGTAATTATGCAAATGAATGAGTGTGCATGAAATGCGAATGAATGTGTGTGAAATGCGAATGTAATGATAATGTATGTGAATGAAATGATAATGTATGATTTTATTTATCGCGTCAGGGAATTATAAACTTTCCATTGGAGAGTAAAGTACAAAATTTAATTTTGACTTCAGCGTGCACGGCTTCTCTCCAAGGTAAAGATTTTAATTCTCTGACGATCATAAAAGTGCATGCAACAGTAGATGTTTATTTGCTGTATTTTTTTTGTAGTGCAAAGAAAAAGAAAAAAAATGCATGTGGTATATTTTCTAAAAAAGTAGTAAATAATGATTTTTGGTTTTTTGATTTTTTTTTGTTTTTGATAAAAGACAGTATGCATAAATATTTGTTTGAATGCAAGGGTATGAAGCTCCTTTGTGACCCTAGAAAGGTATCTTACGGAGTGGGTCTAAGGTTTCTTTTATAGTGAGCCTCACAAGGGTAGTTCTAAAGAATCCTAACACAAGGTTCCTAGAGCCAAGAACTCCAGTCAAGAATACGGACCCCAACAATAGGCAAACTATTAGAAGGGATAGCATCCTTAAAAGGAATCAAACTCTAGGTGAGATTTTCATGACCACCCAACGAGACGTACGTCCCGCAGGCCATCATTACACAATCTCGTTCTAACTTAGGGTACACTCAAGTCCGGGTAGAGGACCTTTCTCACATGTGTGTGCAGAAGTGTAATTGTGAAGTGTGTGTAGGAGCAGTTTAAAAACAACCCAAAAGCTGCAAACAGACAAACAAACACATATACAAATATCGTCTTCTATCCTAGGGTTCATAAATCACATAAAAGTATAAGATGCGAAAAATAAAATAAATAAATAAAGGAAGGGTAAAAATTAAATTAATCCTAAATAATTAGACTAGGTTTTGACTCTCTAAAAAGATAAGTCCCTAGTGAATTCGCCAGCTGTAGCGACCGAAAAATCCGGGAAAGGATTCTTCGAAGTTCGAAAGGAAGCCGCCACCAAATTTTAGTTTAAGGGCAAATTTGGAAAATCCCTTTAGGTTTTAGGACAAAGCGTTGTTAGGGTTCGGGAGTCGTTATGTGTGGGGAAGGTATTAGCACCCCACGACATCCATGGTCTAATTAATTTAAGATTTATTTTAATAATTACCCTTTTATTTGTAGAGAAAAAGACTTATTTAGGTTTTTGGTTTTTAGTGCTTGACAAGAGTTGAGTCTTGCTCCTACGTACCTCCGGATGCAATGGAGGAATCAAAGCTACGTAGTTCTTCCTGAAAAAGGTTTGTTGGTTGGTGTTTTTTAGTGTAGGGGTCCTAGGATTCCTTGAACTGTACAGCTCACTGATTCCTAGAACGCTGACTAACCCGATTGTACACCCGACTTAGTCCCCTACTTTTTGAAAATGATTTTAGAGTTTTTTGAAAGAAATTGGCTTGGGGTGAGGTGGGTTCGTTTTAGAATAGGTATTCTAGAACTTCTGAACTGTACAGCTCATTAGTTCTAGAACGCTGACTAACCCGATTGTACAACCGACTTAGTCCCCTATTTTTAGGAAAAATATTTTTATTCGTATTTATTAAGTTTTCAGGGTTACTGAGCTGTACAGCTCATTGGCCCTAAAATAATGACTAACCCGGTTGTACAACCGACTTAGCCGTTTATTTAATTTGGAGAGAAAAATTATTTATGTTTGAATTGGAAAAGAATCACAAAGAAAAAGGGGGGGTGAAAATTGTAAAATGAGGTTTTATTAGTCGCGAGGGTCTATATAATTAATAAGAGGTGTAAAGAAACGAGGCCCGGATAGCATTCGGATGACACACAAATATTGGGCCAAGAAAGAAAAAGGGAGTTCGTTGTTAAACACTACTCCTTTTGACCAAAAAAACACTACTCCTGAATTTGTGATCCAAGTTTTCACTACAAAAAAAGCGCTAATTAGCGATTTGAATTAGCGACGGAAATAACAGACTCTCGCTAAATGTCAAGGCGCCAATTTGAAAATTCTGGCACGCAAATCTATGGACATTAGCGACGGATTAGCGACGGAATTGAGGTTCCCTCGCTAATCTCGACACAGCCTGTCACGCCTGGAACAGATTTGACCGTTGCACTCTAATCAATGGTGTTTAGCGACGGAATTGAGGTCCTCTCGCTAAATGTCGATATTTTTTTAAAAATCCAGACCAAACACACTCTCTCTCATTTTTACTCTCTTCTCTTCTATCTTCTCTCTTCTATCTTCTCTCTTCTTTCTCTTTCTTCCACACCACCACCACCACCACCACCATCTTCTTTCTTCTCTTTCTCTCTTCACCACCACCATCTTCTCCTTCTCTCTCTACCACAACCACCACACAACCACCACCACCACCACCACCTTCTTCTTTCTTCTTCTCTTTCTCTCTTCACACCACCACCACCACCACCATCTTGTCCTTCTCTCTCTACCAAAACCACCACGTCACCACCACCACCACCACCATTTACCACCACCAACACCACCATCTCACCCTCTTTCTCCCTTACTCTTCTCCTTCTCCTTCTCTCTCTACCACAACCACCACGTCACCACCACCACCACCATCTCACTCTCTTTCTCCTTTACTCTTCTCCTTCTCCTCCTCTCTCTACCACCACCACCACCACGTCACCACCATCACCACCACCATTTACCACCACACCACCACCACTCACTCTCTCTCTCTCTCTTTGGAAAGTTTGATAATAATAATAATAATAATAATAACAATAACAATAATAACAATAATAATAATAATAATAATAATAATAATAATAATAATCAGATTGAGAAGCGTGCAAGCCGATTTTTGGGCGGTGTCTTTGTCGGACATAGCGAGGGATTTAGCGAGGGAACTGCCTCTCGCTAATTAGCGACGGAACAGTCTTTCTCTCGCTAATTGCCATTAGCGAGGAGGAATTAGCGGCCGAACCGGTCCTCGCTAATTCCTCGCTAATGGCAATTAGCGACGAATTAGACGCCTTTTAGCCACCGATATTTCCCTCGCTAATGACAGTGTTTTTTGTAGTGTTTAGAGCTGGTTAACATGTAAAGAACATAAAATATGAAATCAACACGTGCCAATGAGCTCTAACTCAAATAGTATTTTCTAGTCTTGCGAAAGGTGGAGTTATGGAGTACAATATCCAATTCTTAAATCTTGAAAAAGCTATCCCCCTGCATCTAATCTAATACTCAAAGAAAAAAATATAAAAAAAAACAAAACTGTGTATTCAAAATCTATGAGATTACCGATGCCGCTTTATGTTATTTATTAATATGTGTTTGTTAACAAAAAACAAGTATTTTCACACTTTCAGATTTCTAAACTACTTTTGTAATGCAAACCGAAGTAGAAGATTACTAACCTGCTCCCTCGAAAAAAAAGAGCTACCTTTCCAGACCCTTGTTGCTGAAAATAAATTTGCCTCTCCTTGCCTACTGCTCCTATTACTGCTAATCAACTCCTTTTGCTTCTCCGATCTCACAAAATAGTGTTTTGGTAATTAGGGTTTCAATGTGAGGCCCTAATCTTTATATTTTAGTGATTTTTGCAGTCGGTTTCTGCCTCGGTTTCCGTGTGTGTTTTACTGTGGACTGACTGTTTATTTATATTAAAAACTTAGGGTTTAGCATTTATTGCTGTTTGACTGGGCTCTTGCAGATCTGATAATGTGGGCTTGCTGAGCAGTCTTGGAGAGCAAGAACAGACCCTAGAGATTGCTGATGCTGCTCCTTTTATTTAATTTTCGTTTTTTTATATTTTTTGTATTTTTGATTACTGTTTTTTTTCGTATTTTAGAGATTGGGACATTTTGGACACTTTTAAATTGTAATAAAAATTAAAGTAGCCTTTTTTTTTTTACACTTTTGGACTATACATTAATCAAAATAAATTAAACGACTAAAACAATAAAAAAAGAAGACGGACAAAATTGGGGTATAACAGCTAGCTAGTTTTGGTTCCTATTGTAAGTTGATAGCTAGTTTTGGACACCTATGAATTAGATAATGTAACTTGTTAGCTATTTTGTTTTGGTTCATCTTATGTTGACATATTGGTACATTTGGATATTGAAAGTTTGTTTCACTTCATCTAAGTGCATGTATTATAATTTGTTGTTAGCTAATTTTATATATATATATATATATATATATATATATTTATGTGTGTGTGTGTGTTTAAGTATACATATATGAATTTGATTGGATTGTATTGGTTGTATATGACCAGGTAAATTGTAAATATAAAAAGGAAAAATACACAAAATAGAAAAAAAAAAATTTAAAAAAAAATATACAATGGGTAGCGCTTTTATGGAAGTGCTGCCTATAGGAGCACAGGTTTGGGCAATAGGCAGCGCTTTCAAGGGAGTGTTGCCTATCTGAGGATGCGTTTAGGCAATGGGTAGCGGTTTTTAGAGAGTGCTGGCTATTTGAGGACGTGTTTGGCAATGAGTAGCGCTTTTTAGAGAGTGCTGCCTATCTGAGAACGCGTTTGGCAATGGGTGGCGCTTTTTAGGGAGCGCTGCCCATTGGCTAAATCTGTTGTAGTGATTCTTCCTTACTCTGTTTCCCCAGAAGTTCAAGAATTCACTAGTCTTCACTTTCATGAAACTCTCTTCTTCTTTCTCTCTCTTTTCTCTCTCAGAAACCCTAGTTCTTGGTTGAAGCTCTCACCAATCTATGGTGATTGAAGCTGCAATCACTTCGGTTTCTCTGCCAATGATGAGTTGTGATGATGATGAATCAAAACCCCAAGGTTTTGATCTGAATCGAAGCAATCTGAGGCTACGATTTTCATTTCTCATTTCGCGATAACACTTTCTCAATTCTCACTTTCGAACCCTAGTTTTGCTTCAAAGTGATTGATTCACCTAATCAATCACTCAAAACGTTTTTCTAAGGTTAGATTTCCTTTCTATTACAATTTCTTCCCACTTTCTTGTTCGATTATTGTACGATTCAGAAACCCTAATTTCTGAATCTTGATTTTTGCAGGTATAGTATTAAGATCAAGGTTCAACACGATCAAATCAAAGGTAAAATAACAGTCTCAGTGGTTTTCCCCTTTGAATCCTCTTTCTATGTTAAAACCCTAATTTTAATTCTATTCCTTTTTCATGAACATGTTGAGCTTCCAAAGTTGGAACACAACTCAGAACTCTTCACCAGAACACCTTCAAGAACACTTTAAAGGTAACAACACTCTCTCAATCTTACTTTTCCCTTTCTTTAGTTTCCAGTCACTGAAAATAGTATCTAACCTTTTCATTCTTGTTGTGCTAGGTACAACACACTCTTGTTGACAACCACAACCCATAACTTGCAAGGAAGATGATGGGAGCTTACGGTTAAGGGAGTATTTAGCGTAGAGTAGTTAGATTTGTAGAACACTTAGAGAAAAATAAAAGTGTAAGGACTTGTATTAAAATTGTTGTAGTTTTGGTACATGTTTGTATCCTATTTATATGCTTTCTCCGGACACTATAGCTGATAGGCACCAAGTTTGTTGCTTTCAACAAACTTAGTTTGTTATACCAACAAACTAGAGTAGTTAGTTATTTTTTGATAACCGTATAAATTGCTTGTTGTATAACAGACTCCAACGGTACTATTTTTGCAAAATAGCCGTTGGAAGTTTTTTTTAATTAGTTTAGGGTTGTTTTGAATACAAATTCAACATAGATAACACTAAAAAGTCACTCAAAATCCATCTAATAAAACAATCTCGTAAAATCCTTATATTTTTGAATACCAATAGATTGTTTTTAAGTGATAGAAAGTCTCAAATAAATATCAATGGATTTTGACAAACTCTTCAAAAAGTTCTGAATATCTAGATCGAATACCAGTGAATTATTTTTTAAGTGATATAAAATCCTGTTGAATACCAGTAGACTTTTTTACCCAAAAAAATCTTTTAAAATCCTAAACCAATACACCCCCTAAGTAATAGACTATCAGGTTTTTTTTGAAAAGGCAAAAGAAATCTCTTTAATTAAAAGTATAGAAGTGCCAAAATCCAATAGAAATACATCAGACAAATTCATTTTATTTTGGTTTTAAAAATCAAAGTACTCCCCCATTGCAGAGAATAATCTCGAAGTATTGAAATCCATTTAAGGGGTTGAGCTTTCCCACTAAATTTTTTCATACACACCAATTAGAGATCGAACCTTTGTCTAAATGCTTAAAGAATTCAAACATCACTTGTGCTACACCGTACACCATCTACACTCGAATTAAAACCCCAAGACTAACCACCTAATCACATTGTCATAACCAATGCATTTGAATAATTGATTTTAAAGGAATTAATTTATTTTTAGTAATGGTATTTTAAAAGCGAGTTCATAAGAATATTATTTCGTTTTGGATGAGAGTATAATCATTTTTAATGTGTAAATATAAGAAATTTTGCGGGCCCCACATTCAACATTGAATTTAGTCGATAGAAAAGCTAGAAATTATTGCTTCCACCAGAATCATTTCAACTCACCTAATCAATTTTCTCTTCCGCAACTAAAAACACCAGAACAATGATTTTGAATTATATTAAATTTACTTTTACTCCCAAAAAATCCTTGAGTGGAGAGTATTATAATTCTAAAAAAACTAAACACGAGTGAAGTAACATTTGTGAGCTATACACACTTGTGAGGACTTATTGGTGGCTGAAAATTCATGTTATTAACTAACTCTTTTTGTAGGTAGCACATTACACTTGAATGATGGATGAACGGTACAAATGAAGCTCAAGGAGGCGTGTCTCACCTAGAAGGTATATTTCTCTTAAGAGGCATGATTCCCCTCACGAGTACTATGCAAGGAGATATAGAAGAGATAAGTATGATGAGGAGGAAAGGAGGTATAGAAGAGATGAGTATGATGAGAAGGAAATGAGGGATAAAAGAGATTTTGTTGAGGAAGATGAAAGGAGCCATAGAACGAGTGACATCACTGATACTCCTCCAAGTATATCAACACTGATACTTGGAAAGCCCCAAGAGGGAGGAAGCTTCTACACCTAAAAAGGGAGCGGATAAAGCTTCAGCCATAGTGCCAAAGAGTAAGGAGAATATCTCTACTTCTATTTCTACTCTTAATAACAATTCTATCTTTCATATTAAATGCCTTGTTTTGAATAGGGTATGTTGTTTGCAAATTGATGGTGGAAGTTGTGTTAATTTGGCTAGCACTCACTTAGTTACAAAGCTCAATCTTCCCACCATCAATCCTCCAAACCCATACAAAATCTAATGGCTTAACGAGAAAGAAGAAATGATTGTGGATAAACAAATATTTGTTAGCTTTCCAATTCATAGGTACCAAGGCAAAGTCTTATGTGATGTTGTCCCTATGGAGGCTGCCCACCTAGTTTACGAAGGCACTAATCGATACAAAAGCACTCCATGATGGATTTACTAATAAATACTCCTTTATGCATAACAATATGAGAATTGTACTTTCTCCTCTTGGTCCTCAAGAGGTTTTGAAGGACCATGTCATTTTGAAAAAGAAAAATGAGGAGGGGAAAAAAGAAAGAAAGGTCAAACACTTAACTCTCTTGACCTCTAGATTTCCCGCCACGTGTCCTCGGATTATCCTATCTGGTCAAATTCCATCGATTCCTCCGCCTTGCCGCTATCGACGAACTAGTGGCCACCATCCGCGGCTGTAGTCCCCTCGCCGATGACAAGTCTGAAAGCAGTGGCAGAAGATCATAAGCCCTGTCAGACATAAGCTCCTATTTTATGGCATTGGACAAGGCTTATGTTTGAAAGCAGTGGCAGAGGATCATAGGAGCAGGAGGAAGCTATGATACTCCTAAAAAATAATAGCTAACAAGTTACATTATCCAATTCATGAGGATCAGAGGATCATAAGCTCCTATTTTTTCTATTTTGTGTATTTTCCTTTTTATATTTGCAATTTACCTGATCATATACAACAATACAATCCAATCAAATCCATATATGTATACTTATCAACATATATATAAAACAAATTAGCTAACAAGTTACATTATCCAATTCATGAACCAAATTCAAACTATAGCCAACAACAAATTACTATATATATATATATATAAACTTTGACACATTAAAGATTGTGGACTTCCCTGTCTCTCCAAATTACAGCCCAAAAATTAATTACAGCCCAAAGTAAAGTTCAAAAAACAAATTTAAACATCAATAACACAACCAAATATGTAAATCCTTCATGTGTGAACCAGATACAATCCAACATTACTTCTTTCTTCCACCCTCCTGAAAAATGCATAGATTAACAGTATTGGAATATCTTACATTCACCAAACCAATAATACTAGATGGAGATGCAGAACTTTAAATAAATACCAGCAAGAGAATCAGAAGGCAGCATATGGGATTGCTATTTCATTTCCACCAAAGTGAAGCATCAACCAACTGAACATAATCAGAAAACAAAATTATAATAGCAATCAAAATCACAAAACATAATAGATTTGAGAGACAAGAAGAACAGACTGAGTATACACACCAGTAAGATAATCCGAAGGCAGCTTATGGGATCCTCTTTCATTTCCACCAAAGTGAAGCATCAACCAACTGAACATAATCACAAAACATATTTTTAATAACATTTAAAAACAAACAGAATCACACAACATAATAGAGTAACAGAAACAGAAAATATCTACCATCAAAACAGAATCAGAAATGAAGGGTTGTGTCATATATATCTTTGAGCTGCAATATCCATTAGGCATGATGTTGAATTTGGGTCACACTGAGTCATGATTGACTTCAAAAAAGCAAAATGTGGTAAATCTGGAAAACAAATAAAAGCAATTAATACAATAGCAACATATTAGTAAAGAACACTATGAATACATATATAGTTAAGCATACAAGTAAAGAATACATATATATTCTGAACACTATTATAACACTATATTCTGATCACTATATGAACACTATATGTATTAATATGTATGTATTCTTTACTTTACAGAATATAGCTTTATCATAGTGTTCACACTATCATAAATGAAGTACAGAAGCATACTTTCATATAGTTAAGTGTTAAGAAAAGTGTTATAAATCAACACAAGAGGGACAAGATGTAAATATTAAAGAGCCAAAGTAGTGAATCTCCAACCTGTTTGGTAGTTTCGTTGTTGCTCGTGCTCCACAAGACAAATAACCAACTTCACCATGTTTAGCATCCATGAAAATAAAAAACAGGGTCAAATTAGTAAAGATAAAACTAGTAAAATAGCAAACCAGAAATAAACTAAAATAGAAAAAACTGAAAGTGAAAGCAAAAGAGTTAACTAGAAACTAAAATCGAAAAAACAAAACTTTTATAAAAACCTAACACTAAAACAGATTATTACAAAACCCTAATAAAAAAAGTCATATAACAGAAATAAAATTTTTAAGCAGAAATGAGAGAACAAATAACAAATCCTGACTGAGAAAACCCTAATCTAAAAGAAAAGCATATCGAAATCCAAAACCCTAATCTAGAAAAAAGTAGATTTGCAACACATAAACAAACACCATTTACAAAAAAAAATGATAAACCCTTCAACCTAGCAAAAGAAATAACGAAGATTTGAAAGAAATATAAAAACGAAGAAAGATCGAACCTCTATACCTTCAACTTCAAGTGGGTGAGAGATGGAGAGATGGAATCAAGTGAGTGAGAGATGGAGAGATGGAGATTAGGTCGATATAGGGTGATTAGGTCGACTGTGTGTTTCACGAATGAGAGATGAGAAAAAAAGAGAGGAGGAGGGAGAGTTGAGGGAGGAGGCAGAGGTTGAGGGCAAATAAGTGGTTGTGTGAGGGTTTGAGAGAAGAGAGGTAATAAAGTGATGTGCGAGAACGCGTGACCTAATACCCAACGTTTTTAAAAAAAATGCCGGTTGCACATATGTTGACAAAACGAGATTGGAAATTAGTATTCCTATGTTTGTTAGAAGTTTGAAAAAAATTATTTCCAGGTTTAAAGATTCCTAAGAGTGAAATAACTTCCATCATTTCCATGGATTCATTCCCAGGGAAAAAGGTGGGAAAAAAGTTCTCATAGATATGTGAATAAAAAGTATGAGTAACTACCTATATTCCCACTCTTAGAATAATTCCAGAGAATGTTATAAATATTTACCAAACACAATTTTTACTATTACCTTCAAATAAGATTCCCATCATTTTATTTCTAAGAAATGTATTCCCAGTAATGAAATTGCTAAACTTGGATAAAAAGGCAACAAAAACTGATTTGCTCGGTCTTAAAGTAAAGGAAATTGGTTGACTAAAAAATTCCTTGAAAAAAAAGTGTAACTAAAGAAACCAAACTCACATTAATCAAAAGTGTAATTAAACATAGAACAATTATAAAGAAGAAACTTGTGCATAATTTTAAAGATCCTATAAATATGTGCCTTAAAAATTTGTTAAACACTTTCCAACAAAAA
This sequence comes from Oxytropis ochrocephala, assembly GCA_020916435.1. Taxonomy (NCBI): domain Eukaryota; kingdom Viridiplantae; phylum Streptophyta; class Magnoliopsida; order Fabales; family Fabaceae; genus Oxytropis; species Oxytropis ochrocephala. The sequence continues at coordinate 107,983,432 of CM037091.1, read as the reverse complement.
CTTTTTCATTTCTACACTTTATTCTATTCCCCTAATAAACTAATTTACATTTACTTTATTTAATATGAAGTTAAATTTGTTAATTGCAGTCTTATTGCGCATTTTATTACACGCACCTTTATTAGAAAGAGTTTTGAACTTTTGAAGCTACTATGTTCATTTTGATTTGGAACTCCTTCACAGGATCCCACCCCAATAAGTGTGTGTTAGGTTCCGCGGTGATGAAAATTGAATTTGACAGAATTGAGTTTGCAGAATTGAATTTGGTTAAAAGTGAGTTGAAGGTAACGTGATTTTTGTTTGGATACATCTATTTTTTTTGACAAGAACAAACTTAATTCATTTCAATCAATAAAAGAGTCTCAATACAGGTTGGAATCAAATCAAATACGTGGGAACTAGCAAACAATCTTGATGCCTGTGCTAACGTATGAGCAACAAGATTAGCTTGTCTCCGAATATAGCTAACCTTAAAGCTAGGAAAAAGAACCAAACGGTTACGACAGTATAAAAGAATAGAACCCAACTCAGTATTCGGCAAATGCTCTATCTTCAAGCCATTAACAACCGGAGCACAGTCCAGTTCAATGGAAACAGAAGATAGCCCCAAAACCTCCAACCAAGTTAAGGTTTCCTTGAGTCCGGTTGCCTCCGCTTCTTGAGGGGTGGGGATCCCATTGTAACACCCTCCTCTATTTAATATTAAATTAAACTAATGAAAATCAGAGTCTTTCAAAATTTGTCCACGCACCTCAAAGAGGGTGATACATTTCATCAAAACATCGTTAAAACATAATTAAAAATTCAAACGCATCTAGTGCGTGAAATGCATAACATAGCCACGTGGTTAAATCCTCAAAACCTGTTTAATGTTTACAGTAATCCAAAAATAGTTCACAGCAGCGGAAAAACAAAATTGAGTTCAACACACTCAATACATAGTTTAATTCAGTTTAATCCATGACATAAGATAATAAATACTAAAACCCAAATCCCCGGTGTTACTAGATCAGAGCTGACACGTAATCCCAATGGAGCCTAGACATCCTCACTCAGTATCACCTGCATGTCGCCACGAGAGCAGGCAACATAAAATGCTAGGGTGAGTCTCTTTACATAAATAATAACAAGTAAGACGAGCATTATAAGCGAGAAAAGCATCTAGCGAAGAATAACCCTTCACAATCAAGACATTTACCATTTCAAGTATATTACTAGAACAACCATCACCAATTAATTAAGTATCAACAGGCATTCCATGAATGTATGAGTTTATGCATGTATGCAATATGCATATGGATCCATCACTCTTCGCTTTTTGCCCAATGGGCACTCTTCGCTTTAGTAGAAGCCTCTTCGCTTTTTGGTCGAAGCCCTCTTGCTTATGCATATGCTTTATGCGACACTATGACAATGCAACATACACAATCAATTATCACCACATTCATTGTCACATCACTCAAAACATCACCACAACACAACTCGTCACTTTTGGCCGAGGCCTCTTTCGTTTTTAACTCTTCGCTTTGGCGAAGCCCACATCATTACTAATTCAACACCTCAACATTAACTCACACTTCGTTGTCATTTCACCACACAATCTATTGGTTAAATTAAGTCTCACTCATGGACTAAAACCCACCTAAGGCCCATTTTGACCCTCAACAGTTTAATTTAGTACCCAAGGGTTATTTCACATGATTAATTTGATATTTAGGGACTTATGTTAACCTATTAGGATTGATTAGACACTAAGGGATTATTTTGTCACGCCAAGGATTAATTTAATTCTTAGGGACTATTCTGTCACACCAAGGATTAAATTAATTCTTAGGGACTAAACCATCACTTAGACACATTTTTATTCCACAATTCAATTTCAATGTAATAACACTCATCTAAGTAATTAATCATCCTCATTAAATCCACACATTCTCACATTCCTTCACATTGAAGCATTTAAATCAAACTTATAGCAACCAATATTAATAATACATTTATTTCCAGCATCATGTATCATGGCATCACCCAATCAAACATCAAAACAACAACAAACATAAGATTAACACAAAATTCACACAATCGAACCTTACTAGAGCTATTCCACACATAATACATATCATACAAGTTATTATATAGATAAAGTAGAGCCCCCTAACCTTACGAGCTACCGAGACGTTCCGAAACTCACGACCCGAACTTCACGAACTCGCTCCTAACTCGTCCAACCGCTTCAAAACCGAAAACCAAGTTACCCAAATATCCTTGAAGTCCCGGCTTAAGATCAATCTCCTTACAAGACCGAACTTCAAGTCTTCAAATTCTCGCAATACGAAAGTGCGCAGTGACCATCCTTCCATCATCAATGAAATCATGAAGGAAGCAAGAAGGCAACCAAGACAAAGGAGGAGGTCTAAAGAAAGTAAACCCAACAAGTTCCCTAAGCTTACGTGGCGTTAACGGCACCAAAATACTACCAGCTTCATCCAAAACACTAACTGGAAATAATCCATTTTTTCAAATCCCTTCCTTCCAAACGAACCCCTGATCCACAAACCACAACTCTCTCAACCAAATTGCCATACTTCACTCCCATACTATACGCCACAAATCCACCATAATTAACACCAACAACAGTACCCTTTTCCACTCCCTTCGATTCCCAAAAGCTCAAGCTTCACCAATCCCTTACAACTTGAGCTAAAACAGTCGACCCGATATCAGAAACAACAGAACTATAAAAATCATCATCATTCCCAAGCTTATCAATCGCGCACGGTTCCGTCATTTCGAAAGTCTTTGTTCGCGGTTATGGTCGCACACGAGTAGAACGGAACCACGGTTGAAGGAACCGACTCCATATTCATGCTCAGCGGCCATTTTTGAGTGGGAGAGTGAAGTTTCGGGTTCAACCATGGAGAAGGGAGGGAGAACGCGTGAGAGGAAGAAGGACGGCGCTGAGGTTTTGTTGCTGTTTGCGTTTTCAGCTTCGCAGGTTTCGCAGGGAAGAAGAAGAAGCCGCGCCGGGTCGGGTCATGGGCTGGTGCGTGTGGGCTTCGCGTGGGTCGCGTGGGTTGGTTTGTGTTTTAGTGACTGGGGTGCGCCTAACAACAAAAGGGAGGTGTGCGCGAGTAATATGCACAAATTCCCCTCTAAATCATTTTAAAAACTTCCAATTTCACTACAACTCCTATTTTAATACCTCAAGAGCTTACAATAATGTCTATAATAAGTGACATCTCAAATCCCAATTATTAATATTTATAAAAATAAAATATAGAATATAAATACATACAACCATCATATATTACTATTAGCATATAAAAATACCATATTTTTATTTCTAATATTTTCCACAGTCTAATCCCCAATAATTTATTAAATAAATTTTCAATAATCTTTGGGGTGTTACAACTCTCCCCCACTTAGAATATTTTCGTCCTCGAAAATCTAACTATCATGGATATGCAAACTTAAACACTCACTACAACAAGTATTAAACTCTAGCGAAACACCCTATTGGAACTCGTACCTCTAAGTGTAACCATCACTCATCTGCAGGCTCTGAACACGCCAGGACAACACTCTCCCGCTATACTCCCCCTCCTTCGGCTTTGGACACTTGGTACTAAATGTATCCCATTTCCCCACAGTTGTAACAGACCACATCCTCCATCTCTCACTTAGCAGCTACATGACCTCCCTTATCACACTTGAAACTCTTATCGACCATACAATCTGGACTCTTTTGCATCGGCTTACCACACTAGTGACACACAATCCCCGCAGTAGCGTCTCCCCCACTTAGCTTTTTGCCCGAACTCCCCTCTCTCTTGCCCTCACCACCTGACACATCATAGGCTTCCCACTAAACCGAGAACTCCGCTTCTCCTTCACTATCTTGTACGAACGATTGCTATCCTCCTCGAAGATCTACGCTAAACTCATGAATCAACATCCCGTCTTCTTATCCCTCTAACCATCCTCCTCCAAGTCCTATCGTATACACAACAGATCACACACTCTTCCCTATATTCTTACTCCCCAATTTAGTATTCTAATCTGTAGGTTGTCAAACTCCTACCCGACTACCCAACACAAGGAACAACAACAATTATGGCCAGAGGCCCAACAACCTAACAACTGTAATTAACACAACAATACCAGTCTCAACAATTATCATATATCAAATATTATTCACATCAACAATTACACAATCATAACAACGAAATTCAAGCTCAACTTATCCCACAATTAATCATTTTATTCAACGTTCAAATTATTCTTTCTAAACTCAGGTGCAGAAAATTTTGCAACTTTGCGCCTACTTTGGCGAATTAATTAAAATAGTAAACGACCTCGGATTTCGACAAACAAATACTTGTTGGAAAGCCACGGATGTGTAGTTTCTGAATACATCATTAAAGTTTCAAAACAATGGGCCAATTAGTACAGTTTTTGGGAAACAACCCAAACAGTTTTCAGACTTGACAGATTCTGCCCTCCTATTTCATTTCACGCTAAACTGACTTAAACTTGACCGAATGAGACAAAACCTCAGTCCGGATAAAAGCATTTTGAGTATGGTTTCTAATGGAAAAAGAATCGTTCAAAACGGAGTTCGTTTGGAGGCATAAGACTTGCAAACACCGAACCTACCCACAGATTGACTCAAAAAAAAAAAAAAATTGGCTCGACTTTGGAGACTCCTAACTGGAGCTACACAACTCCGAATTTAATGAAACTAGTGCCAAAACGACCGGCTTTAAGTCTATTTTCGAAATCACTCAGCCACATAATTTTCGACTCAACCAAACAATACCAGTTTTCAAAAGACCGAAACAGTGTCCAGATTGTTTTCCAGAATTTTAACCTAACTTGTTTCACCTATAACTTGAGTTCTATAACTCCAAATTCAACCCAATCAGCGGCAAATTAACAAGCATTCAATCAAGTTTTCGAAATGACCAACCACATAATTTTTTCAATTGACCAAATAATACCAGTTTTTTTTTTTTTTTTAAGACTGAAACCGCATCTAGTAACGCACAGAAATCATACGCAAGTAAAACTCATCCTAATCAATTACCAAAACCATTTATAATCATCACGTACTTTTGCATTTCATCAAACGCCAAACAAGCATAACCAATCATGCAACTAATTTACACTCACAATTTCGAAAAGATTAAACATATAGGCATATTCTTCGGCTTCCTCTATTCCTAGGGATTGACTAGCATGCAATTTTTACAACTTCCCTAGAAATATCACGGGTACATAATTCTACCAAATTGAATTGAATTCATATCACAAACAATACAACCAACACATGTTTTATAATACAATTGTTTTGGTACAAGTCTTGATATTAGTTTAAACCATGAAATTAAATACTCTCGTCAATTCTTAGCAATGAAAACTAATCAAGTAATAGAAGTGCTCAAAAGTCTCGTTACACGATTTAGTCATCGATTTAAAAACCACGTAAAACAATTTCAAGAAGTGACAAATAATAATAGTATTAGCAACAACAAGGACTACAGTTAAAACATAAATCGAACAAAACTTTCACAATTGTAGCTCACAGTTAGAGGATACTCGAAATTGTATATATTTGTTTCTAAAACTCGACAATTTAAATTGGACTTACATTCGCATCACATAAGGACTCTAACTTACCTAATCATGCAATTAGTGTAATATCCATAATCTCAAACAACACCTAACCACAACCTAATTGGTGCAAAAGCCGAAATCATGTCTCATTTTGAAATAAATTCTTAGAACAATTTGGAAACAAAATTTCAACACTAATTTGACATCCCCTTCATTTCCCAATATAAAATTTTCCGAGTACCATTTTTCGAAAACCTTAGAACTCACAGTTTGTTCAAAAAGGAAGTTGTATGCAAAACCCAAATCTCATTATCACATGAACATGCACCCTCATAAATAACTACTTATTAGTTCAAAATTTAATTTCCGCCATAAACTCTAACGGTAAGGAAAATTAATCATTTAATTTTGACAAATCACATCATGCTCGCGACACGCGTCGAATTGAAACACCGAAAGTGTCAAAACTTCAAGTTATGCAACTTTAATTGAGTGAACGAAAACATAGCTTTACACAGCATTTCATTTTAGCATACTAACTTTGAAACAATTAAGCATAAGTCAAGTTTAAACTCATATGCATCACAGAAACAATTCAACCTATAGCAGAGACGTCGATCAATGCAGCAATATTCAACAAGCAATCTTCAAATATTATTCAGAGTATACTTACCACAGTTAGGTCATATAAAGATTACTTTCTATATCCTAACAAGCTAATCAAGCAATCAATCAAATTAAAATTAGTACACGCATCCAATTTTTAATAATAACCATGAGTTATTGTCGCCTCTCTCAGTGGTGATAAGTGATTGGGGTGATCAGTCCCTCCTACTCATGCAACCAACTAATTAAGGTCACAAAAACTCATTTCTTTCAAATTTATAACCACCACATTAAAAGACTTTTAACGTTGTCCGGAGTGCGAAGGCGTCGTCACGACTTTCACTCCTCCGACGTCGTTAGAACTCTTTTAATCACACATATCTTAATTATAAAAAAACAACAGTCCCGAACAGACAAAATCAATGCTACAACCATCAGTTACACAGTTCAGTCACATATACCTCAATAATACAATATAACTTTCAATCGTAATCTAACAAATAAGTCACAAAATAAACGAACCAACAAAGTTAACAGTAATAAACAGCAGCATAATTATGATTTAGAACGAGTACCAAGACTCGAGGGTTAACAGACTCGACAACTTGGCCGGACGGACCGAACTGCTCTGATACCACTAATGTAACACCCTCCTCTATTTAATATTAAATTAAACTAATGAAAATCAGAGTCTTTCAAAATTTGTCCACGCACCTCAAAGAGGGTGATACATTTCATCAAAACATCGTTAAAACATAATTAAAAATTCAAACGCATCTAGTGCGTGAAATGCATAACATAGCCACGTGGTTAAATCCTCAAAACCTGTTTAATGTTTACAATAATCCAAAAATAGTTCACAAAGAAATGAAAAAACAAAATTGAGTTCAACACACTCAATACATAGTTTAATTCAGTTTAATCCATGACATAAGATAATAAATACTAAAACCCAAATCCCCGGTGTTACTAGATCAGAGCTGACACGTAATCCCAATGGAGCCTAGACATCCTCACTCAAGATCACTGCATGTCGCCACGAGAGCGAGGCAACATAAAATGCTAGGGTGAGTCTCTTTACATAAATAATAACAAGTAAGACGAGCATTATAAGCGAGAAAAAGCATCTAGCAGTAATAACCCTTCACAATCAAGACATTTACCATTTCAAGTATATTACTAGAACAACCATCACCAATTAATTAAGTATCAACAGGCATTCCATGAATGTATGAGTTTATGCATGTATGCAATATGCATATGGATCCATCACTCTTCGCTTTTTGCCCAATGGGCACTCTTCGCTTTAGGCGAAGCCCTCTTCGCTTTTTTGGCCAAGCCTCTTCGCTTATGCATATGCTTTATGCGACACTATGACAATGCAACATACACAATCAATTATCACCACATTCATTGTCACATCACTCAAAACATCACCACAACACAACTCGTCACTTTTGGCCGAGGCCCTCTTCGTTTTTTTAACTCTTCGCTTTGGCCGAAGCCCACATCATTACTAATTCAACACCTCAACATTAACTCACACTTCGTTGTCATTTCACCACACAATCTATTGGTTAAATTAAGTCTCACTCATGGACTAAAACCCACCTAAGGCCCATTTTGACCCTCAACAGTTTAATTTAGTACCCAAGGGTTATTTCACACATTGTGATTAATTTGATATTTAGGGACTTATGTTAACCTATTAGGATTGATTAGACACTAAGGGATTATTTTGTCACGCCAAGGATTAATTTAATTCTTAGGGACTATTCTGTCACACCAAGGATTAAATTAATTCTTAGGGACTAAACCATCACTTAGACACATTTTTATTCCACAATTCAATTTCAATGTAATAACACTCATCTAAGTAATTAATCATCCTCATTAAATCCACACATTCTCACATTCCTTCACATTGAAGCATTTAAATCAAACTTATAGCAACCAATATTAATAATACATTTATTTCCAGCATCATGTATCATGGCATCACCCAATCAAACATCAAAACAACAACAAACATAAGATTAACACAAAATTCACACAATCGAACCTTACTAGAGCTATTCCACACATAATACATATCATACAAGTTATTATATAGATAAAGTAGAGCCCCCTAACCTTACGAGCTACCGAGACGTTCCGAAACTCACGACCCGAACTTCACGAACTCGCTCCTAACTCGTCCAACCGCTTCAAAACCGAAAACCAAGTTACCCAAATATCCTTGAAGTCCCGGCTTAAGATCAATCTCCTTACAAGACTGGAACTTCAAGTCTTCAAATTCTCGCAATACGAAAGTGCAGGCAGCCATCCTTCCATCATCAATGAAATCATGAAGGAAGCAAGAAGGCAACCAAGACAAAGGAGGAGGTCTAAAGAAAGTAAACCCAACAAGTTCCCTAAGCTTACGTGGCGTTAACGGCACCAAAATACTACCAGCTTCATCCAAAACACTAACTGGAAATAATCCATTTTTTCAAATCCCTTCCTTCCAAACGAACCCCTGATCCACAAACCACAACTCTCTCAACCAAATCGCCATACTTCACTCCCATACTATACGCCACAAATCCACCATAATTAACACCAACAACAGTACCCTTTTCCACTCCCTTCGATTCCCAAAAGCTCAAGCTTCACCAATCCCTTACAACTTGAGCTAAAACAGTCGACCCGATATCAGAAACAACAGAACTATAAAAATCATCATCATTCCCAAGCTTATCAATCGCGCACGGTTCCGCCATTTCGAAAGTCTTTGTTCGCGGTTATGGTCGCACACGAGTAGAACGGAACCACGGTTGAAGGAACCGACTCCATATTCATGCTCAGCGGCCATTTTTGAGTGGGAGAGTGAAGTTTCGGGTTCAACCATGGAGAAGGGAGGGAGAACGCGTGAGAGGAAGAAGGACGGCCACGAGGTTTTGTTCTTTGTTATGCGTTTTCCGACTCGCGCAGTTTCGCAGGGAAGAAGAAGAAGTCGCGCCGGGTCGGGTCATGGGCTGGTGCGTGTGGGCTTCGCGTGGGTCGCGTGGGTTGGTTTGTGTTTTAGTGACTGGGGTGCGCCTAACAACAAAAGGGAGGTGTCTTGTGAGTAATATGCACAAATTCCTCTAAATCATTTTAAAAACTTCCAATTTCACTACAACTCCTATTTTAATACCTCAAGAGCTTACAATAATGTCTATAATAAGTGACATCTCAAATCCCAATTATTAATATTTATAAAAATAAAATATAGAATATAAATACATACAACCATCATATATTACTATTAGCATATAAAAATACCATATTTTTATTTCTAATATTTTTCCACAGTCTAATCCCCAATAATTTATTAAATAAATTTTCAATAATCTTTGGGGTGTTACACCCATCAAACCACATAGTTTTGCATCGAACGAACTCCCCCGTGGAGGATCGGATGCACATACCAATACCGTATTTATTTTCCTCCGCAAAGAGTGCCGCGTCGACGTTACACTTAAAAGTACCGGAGGCTGGTTTCGTCCACGAAAGACCACGCTGCTCTGCTGGAACCGAAGCAACAACATAATGTTGCTGCTGTTGGCGCGTTCTTTGTCGATTTTGCTGTGACTCTTTGGGCGCCAGAAATCACCTCTCAGAATAGCGGTTGAAACGCCCCTGTCCAAACCTTGTCATTACGTCTACGCCATATAGCCCAAATACCCATCAAAAGTCTGCTCCTGTTAGTCGTTGTGAGGCTGCCAAACAGCGCAAAAAACGCCTCACGCAAGCCGGGCCGCCGACGCTGTGCGGCGTCATATTCTAGTCTTTGCCATACCTCCCAATGCGTGAAGACATTCAAAAATATATGAGTATCGGTCTCCTCATGTTGTTCACAAAAAGGACATACCGCAGGACAATTCACATGCCGATGTACCAGGTTGCCACGGGTCGGAACACAACTCCTAACCAATCGCCAAATTAACGGTTTTACTTTCGGGGGGACGCCCGCCTTCCAAATAGACATCCAATCTCCTTCGATCCTTGCATGAGAATTGTTAAGAGTACCCGGGGAATTCATAAGAGCATAATAGGCCGATCTTACCGAGTAGTGGCCGGATCGACTACGCCACCAAGCTAATGTATCCTCTTCCAAATCGTTAAACCGTGGCATGCTCTTTATAAGCATAGCCTCTTCATTGCTAAAGAGTTGATCAATTAGAGCATAATTCCATCCACTGTTGTTAGTATTCATAAGGTCCTTAACCCGCATGTCCTCCATACCTTGCACTATGGGAGATCTAACAAAGCTATCACTACGACCCTTCAACCATGGATCCCTCCAATTCGAAATTTTTTCCCCGTTTCCAATTGTCCAACGTGCTCCTAAATTAACAACCACCCGGGAAGAGAAGATACTACGCCATACAAAGCTGGGATTATGGCCCAAGCGATCCCCCATGAAGTCATCATTTGGATAATATTTAGCTTTAAAAAGTCTACTTACAATAGTATCTGTGCGTGTAGCAAGATACCATGCCTGCTTCCCTAGCATTGCCAAGTTGAAACCGTGAAGATGCCGGAAACCCATACCTCCATATTCTTTCCTAACTGAGAGCTTGTCCTATTTCGACCAATGAATACCCCTTCGAGTTCCACGGTTCGTACCCCACCAAAAAGAATTCATCATTCTCTCAAGTTCCTCGCCTAAGGTAGTAGGAATCATGAAGGTGCTCATGTAGTATGTCGGGATAAATTGAGCAACCGATTTAATTAGTACTTCCCTACCTGCCTTGGATAAGTGCTTGCCTGACCAGTGGTTAATCTTGCTCCATAGACGATCCCTTAAGTAGCCAAAGACTTGTTTTTTGTTTCTTCCAATCATGGAGGGAAGTCCCAAGTATTTACCTGTCCCAAGACACTCAGTGACTCCTAAGGTTGCTGTAACTACCGTGCGGTCTACCTGATATGTGTTCCTACTGTAGAAAATTTCAGATTTTTGTAAGTTGATAGCTTGACCAGACGCTCGTTCATAAGTATTGAGGATCTCCTTTAAATTTCGGCTCTCTCTGGCATCGGCCCTGCAAAACAAGAAACAATCGTCAGCAAAAAGGAGGTGCGAGAGGGATGGGGCCCCTCTACACACCTTCACACCATGAATATCCCCTCGGCTCTCTGCTCTCTGTAGTAATGTAGTGAGTCCCTCTGCGCAAAGTATAAAGAGATAGGGTGACAGTGGGTCACCCTGCCTGAGACCTCTTCCGGGAGTGATAGGTCCCACTTTCTCCCCATTAACCATGACTGAGTAAGTGACTGTTTCCATACACATCGCCATCCACCTAACCCACTGCTCATCAAAGCTCATCTTGACGAGAATCCTGTGAAGATAACCCCAATCCACTCGATCGTAAGCCTTACTTATATCAATCTTCAGGGCCAACTCCCCCTTCTTACCAGTAGTCTTGCACTTCAGGTAGTGTAAAGTTTCCATAGCCGCCATGACATTATCAAGGATCGATCTATTCGCAACAAAAGCTGATTGTTCCAATGCAATAAACTTCGGAAGTAATGGTTTGAGACGATTAGCAAGAACTTTAGAGATGATCTTATAGACGACGTTACAAAGAGATATAGGCCTGAGATCCTTCATACAAGTAGGAGCCTCCACCTTCGGGATAAGTACAATATTGGCATCGTTCATATTAGGGGGAAATTCACCCGTCGCCAGCCACTCTTTTCCAATGTTGTACAGCTCAACTCCACACAGGTTCCAAAACTTCTTAAGAACGTCGGATTTAGACCATCCGGACCAGGGGCTTTGTCAGAATGCATTTGGAAGAGGGCTTGTTTTACTTCCTCAATCTCAAGAGACCGAGTCAATTGTTGATTATCCTCATCCGATACTCTAGGCTGAACATGCACAATTACACTCTCGTAGTCACCGTCGTTGCGCTGAAAGAGGTTAGTGAAATAACCCCTAGCCACATCACAGAGCTCATGTTGTTCGGTCACCTCAACCCCATCTTCTCTAACCAGCTTGGAGATGTGGTTTTTACGCTTTCTTGCACTTGCCATAGCGTGGAAGAACCTCGAGTTAGTATCACCATCCCGCAGCCAATAAACCTTAGCCCGTTGTCGCCAAAAAGCATCTTCTTGCGCTATAAGGGTACTTAGCCGATTTTTCAACTCCCCCAGCAATGGATCCCCTACTCCACCTTCAAGGGCACGCAACTCCTCAATCTTCCTACGACAATCATTGATCTCCTCACGGTAACGAGATCTGAGCTTCTTACCCCAGGTATCCACAGCACTAGTACACTGACATAACTTCTCAATGAAACCCAAACCTTCATTACGACTCCAACTCTCCTCCACAACCAAGGGGAGCTTCGGTTCCTCTAACCAACTATTCTCAAACCGAAACTCATGCCGTCTAAACCGATGCTCCAAACTATCCAAGCGCAACCACAAAGGTGTGTGGTCCGATTTGTTAGATACGCCATTCACAAATCTATTATTCGGGAAAATATCCAACCAGCTTTGAGTAGCAAGAATACGGTCCAGCCTCCCCTCCTTCACCTCACCTGTACTCAACGTCTTAGTCCAAGTAAACCGGTAACCCTCCATAGGAATGTCCACAAGGTGGCTTTCTTGAATGACCTCTTGAAAGCCACAGATTACCCATGGTTGGTGATCATTTTGTCCTCTAATTTCCTCATTTGAGAGGATATCATTGAATTCCCCCATGACACACCATGGCAAGTCATTGTTCCTTGATAATGTCCGCAGGAGATCCCAAGAATCCCGACGACGCCCGCTCTCCGGATAACCATAAAAACCCGTAAGCCGCCAGAGAGGCCTACCCACAGCGCTAACCTCCACATTAATGTAATTTGAAGAGTAGTTTAAAACACGGCAGTCAAATGGGTGCTTCCAAAGTAATGCCAGACCTCCACTCCTACCAACTCTATCCACAGCAAAAGCACTATCAAACCCCAATCTCGCACGGATGTCTTCAATCCTATTAGCATGTACCAAAGTTTCACACAAGAAAATTACGTCTGGATGGTACGTCCGGACGAGGTCACGGATTGACAGAACTGCACTCGGGTTGCCCAGGCCCTGACAATTCCAACTTAAGAAACTCATTTGTCTGGCGGGCTCGGTTGCGGGACTCGCTTAGTTAAAAAGGATTGTTACCGTCAATCATAGTCACCTCACCCCTACTAACACCGCCTACCTGCCTATCTCGGGCTCCAACGCAGCACCCTGCAGCGTTTTCTATCGAGTCTATGACCATAATATCATCACCGCCCTTATTCTCGCTAGCTTCAACCACACTCTTCCCACGCCGCATGGGTCAAGTTTTTTGGTGGGGAAAAACAATTGTGGAGCTTTGAATATTTCAGCCATGCTCATGTGACTAGAAGGCTTCGGTTGTGTAATTGAAGTTGCTGGTGTCAATGGATCGGTACCTGTGGGGCCCCCATGCACATTTATATCCCCTTGATTACCTCCTTGAGTTGAGGACCCATAACTACCAAGCCCATCACTCCCAGTAGTGTGACCAACTTTACTACTCTGGTTTGGGTTTACCCAACCACCGTCGCTGGTGTCTCGCAGCCACTTGGACTTAGTTACCGTGCCTCCCCTACGTAACTCCGCACGTAACTCCGGTCCCCACCCATTAAAAAGCGTTGTTCGCATGAGCTCTCTCCATGCCCTAGTCTTCCACAAATGTAGCAGAAGACCTCCAATCTCTCATACTTAAACACCACCATTCTCGCCTCTCCTCCTTGATTCCTAATCTTCTTTGATCTCATCAGTGGAAGTGTAACATCAACCATGACCCTTATGCGCATAAATGATCTCAAGACATTAGAGGAATTCTTTTCATCATACTCCAAGAACTCACCGATGGAGTTACCTAAGCCCTTCCCAACTGATTCAGACATAAACCCAAACGGAATATCGTGGACTTGGACCCAAAAAGGAACCTGGTAGAGTGGAACATCCTGTGGAGGTGTTCCTTCATGGACTGTTTGGATACATCTATTGAAAAGTGAGTTTCATCAATCATTGTTGTTTGGATAAATTAAATCAAAAGTGCTTTTGAGTATAAAATTACAAAAATGAGTATCAATTTAAAATTAAATTAGAAACTTAAAATTTGATAAGAAAAAGACAAAATCATACCAAATTAACCTGTAAAAAACCTAATTAACCCGTCAACCTAATTTAACCCGTCACGTTCACGGTTGGAGAACCAAACACAACACTTGATTTATCACTGGAATTGCTTTTACCAATTGTAAACTCACGTTTGGGGCTTCAAACGCATAACCAAACGTGCACTAAACACACACATTCCCTTATAGACTGTGTGGTCATAACAAGGAAGACAGACATCGTGGTCAGGATGATGATTATGATACGTTCAGCCCTATAACTATATCATCATGGGACCACCTTCATTTCAAACAGAAAAATTTAACAAGCATAGCCATATGGACCACCTCAAATTGCAGTGAGTTGAGTGGTACCAATTAGATAAATCCATTAATTGCGACAAAACTATGTCAACACAACACAACACAACGGTCTTTCTCTGAGGGGGACTTCGCATTTACATGTGATACCAACAAACCATAGGATAACAATACCGTTGCAAATTCACCAAACAAAAGTACTAACGAAAGCCCAAAGAAAATTAATTAAATTCAGAGCACATTTTGGATAAAAGATGAAAAGTAATACAAGATGGACATAAATTAGTAATTAACATGAACAAAGTACATAATAAAAAATTAATTAAACCGAACAATTAAAGAACCGCAAATAGTAAAAAACATAATAATGATGAGGATATACAACAAATTCCAATTCACCATATCGAAGCATGCAATCCTTTGGAAATTACAACATTACAGGCGGTTTGAAGAGCTCCTGAAAGAACCCAAAGCCTTCGCTGCTTGAGCTCTCAACACAAACTGGTGGTAGAATGCAGCAATGGCAGCACCAATGAAGGGTCCAACCCAGAAGATCCACTACACAAACATCATCAACATTTAATCAGAACACATTTACTAGTACTCAATTTATATATGAGCATGACAAATTAAGGGATTGACTTAGGGCCGGTGTTTTAGAAACCGGACCGATCGTCGAGTCAATCAATATATTAGGTTATTGAGTTATAATCGACTCAGTCAAGAATCAAGATATTAGGTTACTGGGTTAATAGTCGGATCGACTTAGGGCCGGTATTTTAGAAATCGGACCGATCGTCGACTCGGTCGAGATGTTGGGTCACTGAGTTAATGGTCAGATGAGATGAAATGGTCACTTAAATAACAGACCTGGTCATCCCATGCTTTCTCGTTGTTGTAAATAACAGCAGCTCCAAAACTTCTAGCAGGGTTGATGCCGGTTCCAGTAATAGGGATAGTAGCAAGGTGAACCATGAACACCGCAAACCCAATTGGAAGTGGTGCCAAAACCTAAAACAAAAACAAAACAATTAATAAAAGATTAAGGTTGAAGTAGCCTCTCTGCTTTTTGAGATTTAAAAAAACAAAATGAAGCAAAGAAGCAGGGTAAGTAGTAAAAATAAAGTAACATACAGGAACATGTGAATCTCTGGCATTTCTTTTTGGGATCGGTGGCAGAGAAAACGGTGTAAACAAGAACAAAAGTACCAATAATCTCTGCACCTAAACCAGTTCCTTTGTTGTACCCAGCAGCTAACATGTTAGCACCACCTTTGTATCTGTTGTAATAGCTCTTCTGAAAAGCTTTCACTAACCCAACACCACATATTGCACCTAAACACTGAGCCACCATGTACAACACAGCTCTAATCAACGATACCTTCCTCGCTAGGAACAACCCAAACGTCACTGCAGGGTTTATATGACCCCCTGTAATCACATCACAATTAATTAAACACTGATACGGACACAAATACAGACACCAAACACGACAAGGAAACAGACACTCAGATAGTTGTTTTATTTTGAAAATTTTCAAAAAATACAAATAATTGAAGTGTTAGTGTCGGGCGTGATACGTGTCGACATCCTGACACATCTTCAGTGGAAGTGACGGTGATATATAGGTATACAGTACACTGATATAATTTATAAGCAAAAGTTGGTCAACATCAGTGCTATTATTACCAGATATGCCGGCAGTGCAGTAGACGAGGATGAATATCATGCCGCCAAAGGCCCAAGCGATGCCGAGGATGCCAACGCCGCCACAAGCATCGCCACCGTGAGTGAGATCAGTCTGTCTGTTGTAGCCGATGACGGTTAAAATGGTGATGTAGAGGAAAAGGAGAGTGGCTACGAACTCAGCGATGAGGGATCTGTAAAAGGACCATTTGCGGAGTTCAGCGGTGTCGAAGAGAGGAGCTGGTGGTGGGTCATGATAGTCCTTGTGGTGTGGTAAGCCACCTTGAGCTTCGGTTTCGATGTCTTTTGACATGGAGGTACGAGGTGGTGGCAGCAACAGAAGAGAGATAAGGAAATTGGAGCGTGTATTCTTTTAGGATAGTTAGTAGTCGTCACTTTGTGGCAATCAATTGTGTTTTTATATTAAGGTTTCATGTGATGGGTTGTTTTTGATCACTTAGGCGGTTAACCGTTAACGTTAAGTGAAAAACATATTAGAATCTCACTCTTTCATATACTTTTAATTTTTTGAGTTTAATTTATATACACAATAAGTGTACGAGCTTTTTACACTATCTCCAATTAAACACATCACTAAAAATAAATTGGTTAATCGGTAACCAACCACTCCTTGAATTGTGATTGGTAGTCGTTGTAAAACCTGATACACAGTATGTGTATACAAATTAAACTCTAATTTTTTTAACTTTTTATTTTTATTTCAATTTTTTTAATGACTCAATTGTTTTTTTTAAACTCAATCTATTGATCAATTTTTTTAAAGTATGATTATTTTATATTTATTGAGTGTTTTAGATACTAAGATTGATATATGAAACTTGCATTAGGAGTATTCAGTGGTTCAAACGAGCCCAAACCAACCCACAATCCAATCTAAACCAATACGTTTGGTTTGAATATTTTTTGTGTTAGGGTCAAACTTGAAAAAATTCAAACCAACCCATAGTAGTTTGGTTCGGGCAACAGATTTTAAAAAACAAACCCGCGAACTCGAACCAACTCATACTAGCTAGGTTATATTAGTTTAGTAATTTTAGAACTATGAGATTTTATTTACTTAGACTTTTTACTTTAATAATTTAGTAGTACATTGCAAAATATTAATACTATGAATTGGAAGACTATTAATAGATTTGAAGTTGATTTGCTGTAATATTTAAGTTTTTGATATTTTTTTTGGCTATTTTAGAGGCGTTGGAATATTAAAAAAAAGGGGATGTATATTATGAGAGAAAGTTTATTGCGAGAGATGAGAGGATGAAATATTAACCGTAGGATGCTATTAGAATGATTCTCTTTTGGAAACATCACGTGACATTTCCTCTCTCCAATATTCTCCTTAATTTTTGCCTTCTCTCTCTGCCCATTCTTGTTACCTGATGCCTCTCATCTATGTTCTCTCTCTCATTGGTGCCTCTCCTTCCTTCTCTTTTGCCTTCTTTTTTTCCCCTTGTTTATCAAGTGAACCATCATCCCTATGTTACCATCTCTGTTCCGTGCTACGCTTTTCCATCTCTGTTTTGTGTGTCGTTGTTCAGTGTGCCGCTGCAACGTTACAACAAATCCAGAAAATGTAAAGGGATTAATTTCTTGAAAATGTAAAGTGATCCAGAAAATCAGTGTGCCAACAAACTGATTTTGAACAAAAAACACTTTTTTGTTTCTCAAAACTCAAAAGGACCATATACCAAAGATAATTTAAATTAAAGAAATCCAGAAAATGTAAAGGGCTTAATTTATGTTTCTTGCAACTCTTTTCAATTTGAACCAGCAGGACAAAAATATAAAGGGATTAATTTAAATTCAATAAATCCAGACTCAGTGCAAAAGATACAAGTTGAAACGAAAAAGAGAAGCACCCATTGTTAGTATTCGCTTGCCACGTTTATCATCAAATGCAGAATTGCGGCGAAACAGGGGGACATGGAAGAGAGGATAGAGTAGTGGAGACATCACGTGAGGTTTTAAAAATCCATTCAATCTAATTCCATCCAACGGTCAATATTTAGTCTTCTCATCTCTCACGATAAGTATCCTCTCATAATATACATCCCCTTAAAAAAAATATTATGTTTTATATTTTAGAAAATTAATATTTTAGTGCATGGCCCGTGGGCACAATCCGAAACAACCCGTTCAATATCGAATTGACTTGGTTTAGATTTAAAAAAAAAACGTAAAATCCAAAGCAACCCAAATCGATAATTGTAATTGGTTTCTTAATATGTTTTTTGTTGAATACTTATCTTCTTAATATGTGAGACGGGGTAGTACCAATAATAATTGTGCCTCATTTTCGAGTACTGCAACCCTCATGAGTCATGACCCACACGGCCACACCGCTATTCTTTTAATTTTTTTTTTGTTTAGCTCACGGTTGTTTCTCTTGCCACTTGCCACCTCATATTCGCTCTGTCTCTTGTGTTGTTCCAGTCACGTGTGTGCTAATCTTTTCGTGTCAAAATCGAGTCTCATGAAGATTCACAATATTTTTGATATGAGTTTAATTAGTATACACATTACGTGTAAAGCTTATTACACTATCCACCAATCACAATATACGTAGTAGGCGTACGACATCTCGGTGCCATTCTTAATCGAGTAACTTCTTTTAATGACTCATCAACTATCATTGGTAGATAGTGTAAAGCATGATATCTGCTGATTTGTGTATATAAATTAAACTCTTGTGATATTGTGTTATTATTTATAAAAAAATAAAATTCTGAATTCTCGACTGCATGTGAACGGTTGAGAAAATTGAAACCCCTGATAATATTTGTATAATTATTTATAAAAACAAAATATGTGAATGGTCACAATCTTGTGTAGTACATCTACGACAGCAAGTGACCATATCTGCATCTGCATGGGATATCAAAAGGCTGTAGAGATGACACGTGTAAATGCTTGCATGAGAGAAAATAAATGGAGGGAGGAGAAATTAAAGTGTATGTATGCGAGGAGAGTCACATGGAAACGTGGTTATGGTGGTTCCCATGCGATGAGGATGACGTGAGAATATATATAGCTAGGAAGAAGGGACCAAAGAAATATGCATGGGATGGATGAAACAAACCGCCTGCACTATCCAGCTCACATACACCTCATCTCTTCATCCTTTCTCATCTGTAATCCCGTCCCCACAATCTATCTTTCATCTTTACAACTATTGGGATTTGGGACAAATCTAAATCCCAAAATAGTATAGATTGAAAGGACATCATTCAGCTTACAAGTGTGTTTTGTAGGGTGGCTTTTAAGTTCTGCACAAATGAAGGTTTTTGTATTGTCTTAAAGTGTGTTAAATACTATTGATTTGGAAGCAAAAATATTTGATGGCGCAGATGAAAGTTGGAGTGCTTGTTTTGACTGTTTTATGTAAATTTTAGTTTATTTTCCATTTAAGGGTCTCGATTATTGGTTTATTGTGACAATAGTTTTTTGTCATTTTGTGTGAGTGGTATTGTTGTTGACGGTGTGTCATCAATATTTTTTTGTTACCATGTTTTCATTGGTTTTGCCGATGACTAATTTACGCTGAGAAACCTGTTTGGTCATGAGTATCGGTTTTGTCGGTTTTGCCGGCCTGTCTGGTTCTTCCCTCCAAACAGAGTTTTTGCCACACACAATATTCAAATTCGAGACTTTAGAGTGGGATCCGAGTCTAGTTATCACTCAGACCAACTCTTGTTGGTAGTGTGTCATCGATTGGTATCTGTTTTTTACATAGTTTCTGTCTCAAATTTTAATTTATATAAAACTTAATTTAAAAATTTCAAAAATTAAATGTTTATTAAAGTCTTCAATGTTCCATAACAACATACATTTTGGTACTGTTGTTATATTGTTTTAACAGCATATAATATTTTCAAAAATCATATTTCTATTAAAGTCTTCACCTGTTTTGGTACTGTTGTTACATTTTTTTAAAAAAAAAAAAGCTGACATTAATTATTAATTAAAATTTAATCATTATATTTAAATCTTATAATAATGTAATAATTTAAATTAGGCTTAAATATATGTTACCTCCCGCAAATATACTCATTATCCATTTACCCATCTGTAAAAATAAAACTCCTAAAAAAGATCTTGCAAATAATAAGTGTTTCTAGTTACCTCTGCTTTTAGATTGGATATTGCTCAATAGTACGAAATATAAGTGTACGAATTGTAAGAATACTGTTGTGCCACCCATCCCGCTTTGTATTGTTACAATTTCCACTTTTAATTAAAACACCTTCTTACAGTTCGTTCCGTACTTTTTAGCACTGCTCTTTTAGATTATATTAACAACGTTAAGTGTACGCCGAAATACTTATTATTTCCAGGGAGATAAATGGATAATGAGCATATTTGCAACGGGGGTAAATGGATAATGATCATATTTGCGGGGGGTAACATATATTTACGCAGGGGGGTATATGGTTAATGAACATTTTTAAGTGTTTTATTTTGACAAGGGGTAAATGGATAATGAGTATATTTGTATAAATAAAATATTTTTATATTTTATATTTTTAAATAGTTAAATGTTTATTTAAAAATATAAAAATATTAAATTATTATTTATTTTATAAAATAGCTTATTTATTTTATATAATTAAATAATTTTCTATTTTATTAATAAATATTTAACTATTGAAAATATAAAATACAAAAATAGTTTATTTATACAAAAATTATTTGGAAAATAGGGGGACCAAAGTTGCACAAAAAAAATATAGGGGATCAAAATTGTGCTTTTAGAAAAATAAGGGGACCAGAATTGCCCAAAATAAAATAAGGGTATCAAAATTGCGCATTTAGTAAAATAGGGAGACCAAAATTGTCCAAAATAAAATAGAGGATCAAAATTGCACATTTGATAAAATAGGGAGACCAAAAATACATTTAAGCCTTACAAATTTTACAACATATTCACGGCTTCCTATAATTTACTTTTTTTCAAAATCTTTTTTCTATCCAAATGTTCTTAGCTCTGAACACGTTTTCACAACATCAACATCAACAATCAGCAACCTAAAAACACCAGCAAAATAACATACTCTTATTTCAAGTCATATACGCTTATTGGATGCAAATTTCAAAATTTAATGCAAATATTAACATTTCAAAACACCCAAATATTTCCTTCAAATAGTGGAAGCAAATCGATCTCTTCTTTCTTCAATTTCCTCTGTAACTACAAATTTCCAGATGATGGAATTCGTCTTCTCTCTCTACTTTGGGGTTTTCTAACAAACTCTCCATTTCTCACTTCCTTCCCTTCCAATTATCAATAATAACAACATAACAATAAAACGTAGTATATTGTACAAACACAATAAGACAAACAAAAAATAACCTTAGTGTCAGCCACTCTGCCAACTCTGACCTTGAAAATCGGGTCGGGTACACAGAGTAGTTAATACAAATATTGGGGCCAAATTTCAAATACATAAAACTTGATGTCACTTAATGTAACCTGTTGTACCAGGTCTCACCAACTTGTGAGCTCATTTGGGTACCATACACACAAACATTGATTTGTGCAACTTAAAATCCACCGTTTTGTAGAGTTGAGTTAGTTCAACTCAAATTTCAAGAACTACATTTAGTGTAATAGTGTAACACCAACTCCTAGTAGCGTTAGCGTTTGAGGTTTCTTAGAGCATCCCCGTTGGAAAGAATGAAAAATGAATATCAATTGGGCAATGACGGATCTTGAACAAAAAGTTTGGGTGGACCGCTCTTGAAGTTGACGTGGAAACTCAGAAACAGATGAACAGATACGCAGAAACGCAAATGCAATTAAAATATATAAGTGTAAACTAAAATTATTTATAGACAAAATTAGATGGCTAAAAACATAATTTTGATTTCATAGAAATTAACTTAAAGTTGTTTGTAAAAAGGATAATTTTAAATTTATTTGATTCTAATTTTAAAATGCAAAAGATGTTTTTTTTCGAAAATCATCAACCATTTATTCACAATTTCTAATTCTAATATAAGAGATGTGCTAATATTAAAAATATAAATAAGATTTATACTCCAAAAAATATAAAAAATACATACATTTATATATATTTACATATTACCTATACATTGAATAAAACTAATATTATTAATACATAAAAAACATATTTTACCTATATATATATATATATATATATATATATATATATATATAATATTTGTAAACTTACCATCAAAAATATCTTGTGGCCTATTGGTAACGTATGGGTACCTTATTTGGAAGTTGGTTCAATACCTAAAATACATATTTGGCAATAGACAACCACCAGGGTAGTTTAAAGAGACAAATAGAAAAAAATTAGAAGAGAGAAGAGCTCCCCAAAGAATCAAATCGAACTCGGCACCTCCAAGCAAAGTACTAGAATTTCAACCACTCGGCCACAGTATAAAATTTGAATTAATTTGCGCAACGTTTATATATCTATGTAATAGTTGAGTTTTGAAAACAGGGATATTTTAGTAATTTTGCATGAAATTTTAGGACGGGTCGTGGCCCTAACTAAGATCCTCCTTTCACTTGGGGAGAAACTCTTAAATAGGAATCTCTCTCTCTCTCTCACTCTCTCCTACTCTCTCTCTCTCTCCAATGGGGAGGTCTTCGTTGTATCTTCCTATACAGTCTCAACATCTTCGTTTGGTCACGCTGCATCCTCGCTATATCATCCTGCATGCGATAAGTGCGGTCCTGATAAGAGCTCACGCTACATCCTTGCTTATCCTCCTTCAGGCGACATGTGTGATCCTAGTAAGAGCTGACATTGGCATAACCTCCTCCAGGCAACAAGTGTGGTCTGATAAGATTTGATTGTGTCCTCCTGAGCCTGCACTCGCATCCTCATCTCCACTACCTCATCTGCGCTCTACACAAGAGGAGGTCGACTAGTAGAGGCTCTGGCTGATGTCGACTTGATCGACCCCACTCTGTAAGGGAGAAAAGGGCATTTCATTATACGGGCGACCCTTATACTTCTTTCCTATCGTCTTCTTCTAGTTCCACACAGTTAGTGCAATGCCTTCTCCTTCTCCTCGTGCAAATCTTATCAAAACAATACAATATATAGTACAAGTCATGTTCAAATTTTTACCTAAGTCTGCCTCAAGCACTCGTCGACATAATCACGGGTTCCCTTCTCGACATGTGTGATTTTGTGCAATTCATGTCTAGGAACTGTGCGACCTAATTTTTTAGCCTATAAAAATGAAAAACACATGTTTTACAGTTTCTAACTAATCGTTCTAACAAAAACTTTACTACCGCAAAGATGTCGAGCATGACTGACCGATCCATAGTAGTGAAGCGAGCCACCTACTCTGATGCTTTGTTCTTCATGGCTTGCTCCAACAACTTTAGAAATTATGCCGAAGCGCAATGTCTCCGAAGGGCCTCCCAGACACTTAATTTGTCCTATTCGATAGGGCCTCTCTTTGCTAAGGCGAGCATCCCTAAGCAAGCTAGGAAGACGACAATCCGCTTTTTGATTACATATCCTCACTACGCCAGAATGGCTAAAAAGAGCGCCACATACCCAGCGTTTTTAATAAACGCCACGATAGAGAGGAAGAGATTGCACATAACCAGCGTTTTTTAATAAACGCTGCGTATAGAGAGGACGAGATAGGAAAATACCCAGCGTTTTTCAGCAAACGCTGCGTATAGAGAGGACGAGAAAGCCAAATAATCAGCGTTTTTGAGGAAACGCTGCGTATAGAGAGGAGGAGAAAGCCAAATAATCAGCGTTTTTGAGGAAACGCTGCGTATAGAGAGGACGAGAAAACCAAATAATCAGCGTTTTTAGAAAACGCAGCTGCGTATTAGAACGAAAAACCACATATTCAGCGTTTCTAAAAACGCTGAGTATTTGTTTTAATTTTTTGGCGTTCGTTATCTCTCTCAAAACGCATCTCTCTCTCTCTCTCACTCACACACACTTTGCCGAGCTTACCCTAAATCGGATCTCTCTACTCTCTCCTCCACGCCATTGAAAGAATCTCTCTGCACAATCTCCATTTCTCTTCACACAGATTCTGCAGATCCAAGATGATGACCACTGGCGAGCTTCTCAACATTGAACCTCTCGAACTCAAGTTTATCTCATGCGTTCTTTTCTTTTGGATCTCTTTTCGTTTTCTAGGGTTTGTGACGTATTTCATTTTGATTTTGATTTTGCATGATCATTTCTCTGTTTCAGTTGAGTTGAAGAAGCAGATCTCGTGTTCTCTTCAATTGTCAAATAAGATCGATAGCTATGTAGCTTTCAAGGTAACCTTTCATTTTATCTCACCTTCTGTTTTTTCAGAATGTTTATAGATTTTTTCCCTTTGGTTTAAGAGTATGATTTGATTCATTGTTATTTTGATTTTGCGAAACCTATCTAAGGTGAGTGATCTTTAATAAATAAGTTCACAAAATTATATTATTCTCTCATAGATCTGAAACCATCTCTTCAAATCTGTGTTAAACCCTAAAATTGTTTTCTATTATTTTTCTTGTCGTCAGATTTTAACTTTCTTGTGTTTCTTTTCACAATTTTAGAACAATTATCCTGTGCTTATTGAAGGTGAATTTGTTTCTACGTCTCAGAAGTTACTTGGGTTTTTTTTTTTTTTTTTTTTTTTTTTGGAGGGGGAAATTTTTGGGTTGACATTTGAGAATGAAATTGAAGTTTCAGTTTTTTGTTCTTGTTGTGAATGCTGAATCGTGTGTTATTTTAGCTGGTTTTAGGGTTATTCGGGTTAAAATTGAATTAACCTAGTTTATTGAGACAAACCCTAATTTGTATAGCTTCATGAGATCTTGTTTCTAAGAAGAATAATAATCTGAACAAGAAGCATGGGGAAAACAACAACAACAACGATAGTAGCAACAAGAATAAGGAAGGGAAGACTGATAAGAGATTCAAAACACTGCCAGCAACAGAGTCTCTGCCAAGGAATGAAACCATTGGTGGTTATATCTTTGTTTGTAACAATGATACCATGGCTGAGAATCTCAAAAGACAACTCTTTGGTATTTTTCTTTCCTTCTTTCTCAATTGTTACTATTTTTAGTATCTCTGATATTTACTTTTTTCAAAAAAAAATTACTATTTTGGTTTCGGATTTTTTGTGTTCTCTGATTCTCTATATCTGCAGCCTTATTTCTCTTTCCATGTTTGTGCAATTTTTGGTTGTAGATCAGCCTGTGAATTTGATTGCTGATTATTCTGTTCTTCACACTTAATGGAATCTTGAATTATCAGTAATTAACCTTCAGTATCAATTATCTTAAAATCATCATTTTATCCCTATTTTTCTAGCAGATGCTTTTTTTGTTATGCCTAAAGTAACTTGATATAGATGATTGATGATTGTGTGTTTAGGTTTGCCTCCACGATACAGGGATTCAGTTAGGGCAATTACACCTGGCTTGCCCCTTTTTCTTTACAACTACACCACTCACCAACTCCATGGTGTCTTTGAGGTATTATTCATGTTTTTGCATACTATTTTTTTGTGCTAACCAATGTTGTATGTGTTTACTGATTTGAATTTCATGGATTCCATGAATTGACTTTAAAGTGGTCTGCTTTGTTGTTGATTTTTTTTTTAACTTACATGCCACCAACTGTTGTTAAGGTTATCAAAAAGGGTTAGCAGCTCAAATTCTTCCAGAGTTGCTTCGTGCCTGGTCTACACCCCGAAAGAAAATTATGTTGAAGATGAAAAAAAGTTTGTATCTACCTTTATTTTTTGGCTAGTTGGGATATATGCTTGTGGGTAATTGTTTCCCACCGAATATAATCGCTTTGTTCTAATCAATTGTTAGTACTGTGTCACCATCAGAAAGTTTAAGACCCCAAAGAATTACTTCAATTCAAAGCATCTATCTTCACAAAAAAAGAGTCAATGGAAGATAACTAAAAGTTAGTACCCTACCCTCTTCAATGTGTGTATCCGGTTGCTTATCACCGTGATGTTATCCTTATTTGTTTATCCGTTGTATTCTTTTTTCGGATCACGGTTGCACAAGTTAGTTTTTGAAGAAAATGGATTGCCTCGATGGAACCAAGTAGGTTATTATGCACGTGGACAGTTTGTTTGTGTTTGATGCACATGTTATTGTTTTTCTATCATACCGCTAATGTTTACACTTACATGGTTACATTCGATTGATGTAAATTGCTTGAAGGTTTCAAAAAGGGATCCTAATTGTTTGTAGATGCCGCAATACCGAGGTACCCTTGACTTTGCTTGTATATTTTGCGGGCATTTCTCGAGAGCATGTAAATTCTCGTATAATTTTCATTCATTTAACATTGTGCGAGATCACCCTCACAGCTTGAGGTCCATGCAGATGGGCTACTCGAAAGAAACCGTGAGTCTTTTTCTCTCTCTTTTCTTTTGGGTCGGATATTAAGCAGTTTTTTAAACTGCTTTTTGCTTGAGCTTGTAAAAATAGCATGACTTTATTGGTGTTTTCCCATTTCATTGTCGCGATTTAATCATAGGTACTTGATTTCATTCATGCTATTGTCAATTTAGTTGTTCTCGCTTCCTCTAGTTGTATCTAAGCTATTGTCAATTTTGTGGAACCCTCAGTAGATTTAAAAGTTCACATATTGTTCTCTGCTAATCATGCATCATTGGTGTTCAAATTGAGCAACTTTATTTGTTTTATCTCTTTGTATTGTATAACTCCGTACCTTCTGCATTGTATTTTATTTCTCCTTGATTAAGTAAGTTAAGGGAGAAATTATCTTTCTTGCTAAATAACATACACTTGGGTATCTCTTTTGGTGTTCAAAAGTAATCAAATGAGATAACCACTTGGGTGGAATGTATAATATTAATAACGGTTATTCCTTTTGTTTCTTGACAACAAAATCTAATATAAAGTTGAGTGAAAGAAACTTCAAAGGCAAAAAGTCTAACAAATGAAGTTGCCAAAGAAAGGGAAAACAAGAGATAAAAGTCGAGTGAAAGAAACCATGGTTGTGGTTGTTTGGAAGACAGAGACTAATTACATTGCGATGGAGATGATGATTAGTGCATCATGTGCTTGTCTTCAAGGATTGGAGCAATGATGATGAAAATAATAATGTAATGAGTTGAACTTGTTACTTTTATTTTTGGGTTTCTGTTGCTATGTTTGTAAGAATAATGTAATGAGCAAATGATGAAAATAATAATGTATGATTTAATTTTTTGGATGTATTTTGGATGTATGATTTAATTTTTTTATGATGTATGATTTAATTCGTGTTTTAAATACAACAAATTCATAGATATCACTATTAAAAATATTTTGGATGTATGATTTAATTTTTTTGGTTGCAAATATAAAATGGAAAATACACAAAAAGCGAAAAAAATAAAAAAAAATTTAGATTAATATTCAATACTTTTAATGAAGCTACTGGGTATTTAGTATCACAAATAGGCAATATTCAGCGCTTTTAGTGAAGCGCCACAGATAAGGAAATATTCAACGCTTTTTTTACAAACGCCTGCAGATCCGGGAAGGCAATGGGGCTATATTCGCTAGCTTTTAAAAAAGCGCCACAGATCTGGAGGACGATTGAAATATTCGCCGCTTTTAAAAAGCGCTGCGATCTGGAGGACGTGTTTTGCAATGGGTGGCGCTTTTTAGGAGCGCACGCCCATTGTTGGAGTGAATACCCAATACCACGCTCAAAGCTACCAAAAACGCCGCCCACGGATGAAAAAAACGCCCCCATCTACTAGATCTCATTTGTAGTGCCTCCTAACATCATGCTCGTCCTCACCTTCGATGCCACTTTTTCTCTTTTGGGTATTACCTATTATGTATTATTGATTATACTAAACATTAAACAATAATTAAATTTAGAAACACGATACTTTTACTTTCCACAAAATTTGCATTCAAGTAGCGCATCATCATTTTTACCAAATTCGTTGTTGTAATACAACATGTGCACATCCACACAAACAATCAATTTTACTGGTCTGATGTGGAAAAGAGTGGAAGCATGGATGAAGGTCAATGATTTGAGACACTGTTGCAGCGTGTTGGACCACATGAGGATGCACAAATTGAATTTTAAGGGAAAAAGTAAAAAAAATGGAGATATGTGATATGGATTGCTAGCCATTGGGTAATTTGGATACATCGGAATAATGTAATCTTCAGAGGAGGCGCAATTAATATTGAAAATATGCTAAACAAGTCAAAAGCATTTCTTAGGGGTGGTTAGCATATAGGGGTGGAGGAGATGAAAATTTAGATTTCAATAAGTGGTGTAACAATCCCAATGATTGTTTGAGCTAATTGTAAAAGGGTTGGGGCACCCCTTGTGCCTCCTAAATTCTAATTTGACTTATCTAAAAAAAACACAAACAATCAATCTTCTTAACTTCCAATACCAGTTTTGACACTAACATCTTAGCCTCATAATAACCTCTATTGGCGTCGCCCATCATCAAATTAGTGACATAATCTAACCCTAATTCGTAAATATAACTCATGGACATGAGAGCTAAAACCTCACACACATTGATAATTTTGATTGGGATGAGTCTTCAAACAACATTTTTTGTCTTTATTAACAAATTATAAAATCTTTGTGTTTTTCCATTCTAAGTTCATCGAAATTGTCATAGGCTCATCAAATGGTACATTCACCTCGAGAGCATAACAAATTATGTTTTCCATTGATTCAAATTCTTCATTAGATGAAAGACCATCATCGAACTGCTTGAAGTCCCTGACTCAAAACTTGTCAGTTCTTCCCCATGGTTTACCCAAATCCAGCAGTTAGGCTTGAATTACTCCGGAGTTCATCAAAATTGTCACATCGAGGCTCATCAAATGGCACATCCATGAGCATCACAAATAATGTTTTCCATTGACTCAAATGTCTCATTAGATGAAAGACCAGCACCGGAACTGCTTGAAGTCCTTAAGTCAAAAATCATCAGTTCTTCTCCATGGTCAACCCAAATCGAATAATTAGGCTTGAACACCGAATTTTTCAAGTGATATTTGACTTCATCTTCAGGTCCTAATAGGCACACTGTCGCAAACAATGCATGGGCATCTAATACCTCTTCAAGTTCAAATGTATCATGTCACACTGTTACCATCAATCTCAATTACAAAAGACTTTTTTCAAACCCGTTCTTCCCCGATATAACCAATTTTTTTACACCCAACTACGATTCAATTGATTAAAATTCATCTATATACACATTTAAAAAACACGTTAGATTGTCATAACATTCCCAATAGTTAACCTATCAAGTTAGACGCATCGATATGATCTTAGTGGAGATAATTTTGAGTCAAATATGGGGGCCCGGGGCAGTACAAAACCCTTTTCCATCCAAGTAATGAATGAAATAATTTTAATTCCCAATCCTATTGTAGTTAGTATCATCTCAAAATTATCACAATGAAGATAATTTCGAGCCAAATATGGGGGGCGAGGGAGAGCACCTCACCATTTTCCATCAACAACATCCAATTTTACAATATAACTAGTACTTCACACGTGAATCAGCACGAGTGACACTATATTTTTTATAATTTTATCCTCCATTATATCCTCCATTGACGATCTCCAACACTTCTTGAGTGCCAAAGAGAACACGCATCTGAATACACCAGCGATCCCAATTCTTTCCATCAAGAATTGGTAAATGCGTAGGAAAACTTACATTGTCGTTCATCATCTCACAATAACTCGGTGTTTATGCTCAGAGATCCTCAAAATTGCTCAATCTCAAATACCAATTTGTTGGAGGTGTAGAGCATGGATTGCTCTGAACTTATCTATCACTCTCACTCACGAAGAACAGTCACACTGTAACAGAAAAATGGAAACTCGGAGAAGAATGACTCTGATTTATGTTATTGATGATCTAACTGAATTACCCAATGAGTACACTATATATGGTACTCAATTTACAACTCTAATAGTTATAGCTATCAACTGAAATGAATTACAAACGAACAGAATTAAAACTAAAATGTACTGACCATGAATTAGCTACAACAATCCTTCCTAACAAGGTAAGGAAAGCCACAGCAAGCACAAAGAAAATTAATTAAATTCAGCGCACATTCATTTAACACAAGATCATGAACAAAGTACATAATAAACCCCCTAAAAAAAGTACATACATACTAATAAACTAATTAACCCAGACAATTAAGTAAGCTTAAATAGTAAAAACATAATGATGAGGATATACAAATTCCAATTCACCTTATCCAAGTATGCAATTGATCAAGCTACGCGCGGTACCTATGGAAATTACATTACAGGCGGGGGCGGGTTGTTGAGCTCCTGAACGACCCCAGAGCCTTGGCCCCTTGACCTCTCAACACGTACTGGTGATAGATTGCAGCTATGGCAGCACCAATGAAGGGTCCAACCCAGAAGATCCACTGCACACATCATTAATTAATTACTTCATTTCCTCGAATGCGGGTCAAATTGAGAGATTGACATGTGTTATAATAGATCACCCACAAAAGATGTCATTTACCTCTTGCGGCTATGACTCAACTCCTTACCAACTGAGTCAACTTTAATTAAAGTTGACTTTCAAAAGAAGCTACTTAATTGGATAATTTCTCATTTTAAGTACTGGTAATTTTTAGTTAAAACGTTGTAACTAAGAGGTAAAACATTCTTTAAATTGAATTATTATTATTTGTCAAAAAATGATTGTTCTCTTAAAAAAAATAAATAAATTAAGGATGTTAAAAGAGATGCACAGACCTGGTCATCCCATGCCTTGTCATTGTTGTAAATAACAGCAGCTCCAAGACTTCTAGCAGGGTTAATGCCGGTTCCAGTGATAGGGATGGTAGCAAGATGTACCATGAACACCGCAAACCCAATTGGAAGTGGTGCCAAAACCTATACAACGTAAAACAAAACAATTAATAAAAGATACGTGAGGGGAAGTAGTAGTAGTAGTAGTAGAAATAACATACAGGGACATGTGAATCTCTGGCATTTCTCTTGGGATCAGTGGCAGAGAAAACGGTGTAAACAAGAACAAAAGTACCAATAATCTCAGCACCCAAACCAGTTCCTTTGTTGTACCCATCTGCTAGCATGTTAGCACCACCTCCGTATCTCTTAAAATGGCTCTTCTGAAAAGCCTTCACCAACCCAACACCACATATTGCCCCTAAACACTGAGACACCATGTAATATATAGCTCTAAACAACGACACCTTCCTCCCCACCAGGAGCCCGAACGTCACCGCAGGGTTTATGTGACCCCCTGCATTCACATCACAATACAATTAAGAAATTATAATGCAGCTTTTGGTATATCAATAACTAATATATCTATCTCTGTTTTATATTGTTATTACTGATATGCCGGCGGTGCAGTAAACAAGGACAAAAATCATGCCACCAACAGCCCAAGCGATGCCGAGGGTACCAACACCGTCACATTCATCGCCGCCGTTAAGAGTATCCGTCTGGCTGGCATAGCCAATGATGGTTAAAACTGTGATGTAGAGGAAGAGGAGAGTGGCTACGAACTCGGCAATGCCGGCTCTGAAAAAGGACCACTTGATGTCGGAGGTGTCAAAAGAGGCACCGGTGGTGGGTCTTGGTAGTCCCTGTAGTTTGGCAACCCACCTTGAGCTTCGGTTTCGATGTCTTTTGCCATTGGAGTGTGTATTTTCCTAGAATAGTAGTCACTTTGTGGCAATCAATAGTGTTTTTATATAAAAGGTTCAAAGCAAGTAAATAATCAACAATTATAGCACACAAAATGTTCTCAAACAGTTCAATCAATTGTATGCAGCAACATTTCTGACCGGTAAGGTAATTAATTCAGTAGGTTGTTAATTTATTGAGTACCCACATTCTTTAATGTGTATGCGAGGAGTCACGTGGAAACGTGGTGAAGGTGGTTCCCATGAGGAAGATAGTACGAAAGAAAAATGCATGGACTGGATGATGAATTGAAGAAAATGCATGGAAAGAAGAATGTTAGTTTTCCGGATTCAACTCGATCGGCACTACTTTCTTACACTCTTTTTCGCTCAAATGCTCTCAACTCGCCAACTGAACTACCTATTTAAGATACACAATATTTTGTCATCTATAATCCAGACCCCACAATGTCTCTTTGATCTTTACTACACTTAGTGTAGGTGTTAATAGTTATTGACATCAAACCCCTAGTAGGTACACATATTAAAAGTTCTATCCTATACTACACTTGAAATCCCGGTACTTAAAGTTCCTGACCCCACAATCTATCTAACTCTCTCTATTTATTTTTCTGTTGAAAAATCTTTCTCTCCATCCTAACCATAATCTTCAAATCTAATTTTTTTTGACCGGAATTCTCACATCTAATTTTCTTCTTCTTCTTTTTAACTTACACATCTATTTTCGAATTTGTGATGTGCCAAATGAAATTTCATCATAGAACTTTTTATTTTTATTTTTTTTATCAACAGTGAGAAATATTATAGTATAACGGACACTCCAATACGTTACAATGTCAAATTACTAGGACATAATGTGGCTCATTGGACACTTTGAAATAGTACTACTAAGTTGTATTAATTGAGGGAACAAGAAAATAGGATTTCAGCCAATTATAAAAGCGGCGGCTCCTAAGGTGAAGAGCAAACAAGTCCCTCACCGTAAAACACTTTTGACAACCATTAGATTAAATGAGTACACATATTTTATCATACATCACATCACACCATATCAAATCTCTTTTTTCTTCTCTCTTCTCTTTCCTTATTCTGAATCCTATCACCACCACCAACACCACCACACCACCACCACCACCACCACCACCACCACCACCACACTGTATTGGTTCTCTCTTTCACTTCTTTATTCTTTTTCCTTGTTCTGAATCTCACCCCCACTTTCTTCCCACCACCACCACTAACAACACCACCATCATCCCCACCCGACCACCACTACAAATGATGGTCCAGATTTATTAAGAATACATTTGGAAATATCTGCACATTTCCACATGCAATTTTTCCCCCACATCTCCCATTTGCCGTGATTTCGTGAAGATATAACTACGGGCTATGATTGGGGCCCTTTCTTCTTAGCCCTTCTCTAAAAAGACACGGAGAGCCTCTTGAGGCAAGTCAAGGAGAACAGTCATTACACCATAGCCGAAGACCCTATCTGGTTCCTGCGACTATGGGCTCAACTTTATTTTCCTAACTTCTCCTCGGCGGATCCCTTTCCATCCTCATCGGCTCCACCCAGAGTTTTGGGAACGAACTCGACATCTACTTCAACTCGCTCGTGAAATGCTTGGAAGTCCTTTGGGTGCTCTTCGACACGGCCTCCAACAACTTCAATCGTGTCTTGTTTTGGAGAAAGGCATCGCTCCTCAGGATTTTCTATCCTCTCGCAGAGGATCTCTCACCACAATCGTCACAATATGGTCGCTAACCGCCGAAGTTCCCGTGGTTGTGGATCTCACCGCTGGTATCAAGCCTTCTTCACGCAACAACTACCTCACCATTGAGCCCTACCATCCAAACTTTTGTAGCAAGATAGTTTGGTAACGACAACACATTCAAGTGCCCCATGCATCATTAGCACCCACTCAACAGAGAAGGAAAATCCTTTTGATGGATCTTAGGAGAGTCCTTAAAGACCACAATGACAAATTCTTAGCCTTCGTCTGGGGCACCTACCACAGGCAAGTTGGAGAAACCAATGGTTATATGAGCCGGTGGCCGTTGATTAGGGAATGCCTCTTTTCGCACTGCTGCCGCCGACTATATATCAATCGATACATAGGAACCGCAGGGTTCTTCCTACTCGACCAACATCGGTGGTTGCCAAAGACTAGTCCACCACCTATCGCGGCTACGAGCCTTCCACTCGTCAATCAAAAAGAAAAAGAAGAAGAAGATCCTTCTCAAAACCTTCCCTCAACAACAATCTTCCCTCAATCGAGGTCTACGGTTACTCCTGCATCTTCCCCATGTAATTCTATCGCTAACCAAGCCTTTATCGTTTGCTTTGGATGTTTTCTACGCCTTCGGCTAACGACTCTCTTTGTACAGCCCAAGAACTACCAATCGTACATCTCGACGATGATGAAGATAATAACATCCCCATCCTACAAATGAAACAAATGGAACTCACGATATGACAACATCTCCTCCTTCAAGCACACAACCTACGTCTCTTGTTGTCGAGGAACAACTGATAACACTTTTTCGTGGGGGTGTTACTTCTGTTCTAATACAGTAGAAAAATACTAAAGTATTAGCTATCGTATCCACAAAGACTTGGTGATATCTATGTCGTTCGACAAAATTCTATAATCTCAAGCAGTGAAAATAGATTGTTTTGGTTGTTTTCATATAAGTTGTAAAAACAAAATTTAAATAAGGATGTAAACAAGTGATAAAAGCGTTGGGATTAGATTTTACTAACTTTACTTAGAGGTATACTATTGACTCAACATACATATTTCAGTTTCATTTATTGATTCATCACCACCACCACCACCACCACCACCACCACCACCACCACCACCACCACCATCATCATCATCATCAGTTCTTCCAGATAAAGTAAATCATCATCAATTAATCTACCTAAACAATGATTCCTCGGTTATTTAAGTAAACAAAAGCATTAAGTTCAGATGATTATATGACTAAAACTGAATATATATATGTATGTGTGTGTGTGTGTGTGTGTGTGTGTGTGTGTGTGCGTGTGTGACTCAAAACAAATACATAAGTGAAAGTATAGTTACATCTAATCCCAACAAAGAGAGTTTAGTTATCCATTTTCATGGTAGCCATCATTTAAATGAGAGAAAAGGTGAAAAACCTCAAGATCTAACACCCTTGATCCCTCAAGATGATGAAAAACCTTCAAATTCATCAATCTTGTCGTCCTTTATAGTGTGTTTGGTTCCCATGAAAGTTGAGGGAAAGAAAGGCCAAGGGATTGAAAGATTCTTGGAATTCGGGTTTCCATCGTTTGGATGTGTCTGAAAAGTGAAGGGAAAGATTCATTTTTGTATGGGGCCCACAAAAAAACTTTCCAGCCTCTCGACGAGAGTTTGCATAGTCTATGTCATGAAAAGTCCTTATTGTACTTTGTTTTCACCCAAGCAACAAACTTATATAATTATTTACATAGGGGCAGTTATGTCTTTTAATAATTTTACATCTTTCTTTCCTTTCACTTTCTACCCCACTTTCACTTTAATCAAACAACAAAAAAATCATCTCATTTTCAACCCACTTTCTACTCACTTTCATTCCTTCACCAATCTTTCCTTTAACTTTCTTTCCCTCCATCATCCAAACACACCCTTAGGTTTTGCATGTGAGTATGTATGAGTGTCCTTTGAAAATTTGAGTTTTTCCCTTTATATAGAATTTAGGACAGGTCTAGTAGCTTAGCTAGCATTCTGGGTAGCTTAGCTACTGTTTCCCTCCTTCGGCACGGAAAAAGGTCTCAGCTAGAATTATCAAAGATGAAGTAATGTCGACAACGCAAGTCGAAGCATCGATGAAGCTATGCAGCTAATTTCATTTGTCAGAAATGTCAGCCACCACTAGCTATGCTACTAACAGTTTCTAAGCTACCGGTCTCCTTTCTTTAAGACTGAGAAAGGTATACTGAAATTCTTCAAGGTGAAGCAATATCAGAAACCATTTGCTAAGCTAGCCATGGATAACTAACCTACTGCTAAAATTATGCATTCTTCAATTTCACTTGTTTGACCTACGTTGATTAAATAGGCACAAAGATGAATAGATGAGAGAGAGTAATAGTGACTTCCTCGAGAGAACTTGTAGTCTGAGCTTAACCCTAAAAACAAAACAAATAAAAAAAAACAGAAAATAAAACACATGTTGCCTCTCGCAACACACTTGTTTAACGTCGCGAGCTTGACGATAGTTAGTGCTTAATCAGGGAGATCTCCAAGAACAAATTTAACATCTAACACAATGCACATTCTTAGCTTTCTAACCATGGTTCACATTGTTCTTTTTTTTTCCCCACGTGCATGGTGGATGAACTTCAAATGATACTGACTTTTTTATTTTATATCCACCCACCACTACGCTAGGATCCTACAAAATAATAACTTTTTCCCAAAGGTCCTACATCTTAAAATCACTAAAAATGTTAGATATAATCACATCATCAAAATAAGGAGAAGTAAAAGGAGAAAATCTTTCATTGGATACTAGTGCAGAAAAGGGATTCAAAGTAAATCCAATGTTAAAGTCGGGTGCAGGTCCGACTTCTATTAAAGCATCTTTGTATGTCAAAGGATTTAAAGTCGGGTTCACATCTGACTTAAAGTCGTAGTGAAAAACCTTTAAAGTCGCACTTTGAAATATTTTAAAGTCTATCTTACCATCTGTTACCTCAGAATTTCGACAGTACATTAAAGGAAGCTTTAAATGGGGTTGACTTCACATTTAATATTGTTCTGTGGGCCATGGGTCAATATTCAAGTCAATGCACCATGAATTCGACAGGAAAGGTAGACGAGTGCAAGGAGTGCAAGTAAGCTTCGACAAGCTTAGCTCTCAAAGCGATGAAGCAAGTAATGCAAGAAACCTTCGACAAGAGAAGACCCAACACTTCGACGTAGCCGGCTCAACTTTTCGCTGCGGTTGACAACGGGTTAGTCGAAAGTGCGAGAGCAAACGAGTCGTGGCGGTTACTCTCCCGTAGTTTTAGGAGGCAGTTACTCTTTCCCCCACGATTGTTCCTACGAGTATAAATACCCCTTTGTAATAGAAAATCGAGGTCACCACATTCTACGAGAACTCTGAGCAAGCCAAAGCGAAACACGAGTGAAACAGATACTTTGTACGTGTTGGTGAACCATTTTCCTTTCTTCATTTAATGCAAATTTTTACTTCCGTTTTACCTTCGTTGCATTTCTTTATCGCTTTTATTTTACTTTCAATCCGCTTCTCGCCGCTATTTATCGTTTTACGCACGTGAAAAACACAAAACTCAATGGCAATCGCCAAAGAGATTTTCTAGTTTGATCTCACAATCTCGATATTGAAAACTAGTGATTGTTTGCTAAAAACACTAGCAAACAAATTGCACGCGCCGTGGGGACCTTTGCCATTAACGTTGTGTTGTTTCTATAAGTGTGTATATTTGTATGCACTTGAGGAGCGGTAGAATGGGTACGTACCAATTCTAACAATGCCTCTAGTTCTAACCCCGTGGTATCACAAGGGCAAGGAACAACCGTAGATTCTACGAGTGTCGATGATTGGAAATGTTACGGGGGGACAATGGCCCCAAAGTGACATCAATAACCGTTCCCACGATGTCAATGACCAATGTTGGGTCGACGCAGTCTATGTCTTTGCCACAAAGTATAGGACTTCCTTCTAGTCCTTATATGGCAACAGGGAACAGTTTAGAGACACGTTTCCAGAACATGAGTATACCACCATATCCTTTTGGTGTATATGGCATGCCTACTGGAATGCCACACGTTTCGACCTTTTCCCCCTCTCATGTGTCTTCTGAAAGCACACTGGGTCGAAATCCTACTGCATTAACCAATGCGTCCTTGTTGGCGTTAAGACAGCAAGTAGACGAGAGCAATCACGATATGGTTAATATGCTCACCCAACAAATTGGTACTGTTTTCAATCCGTTGATTCAGAATACCAATACGAGTTACCAGATGTTAGCAAACCAAATGGGTAGGATAGCAGACTTCTTTGGGGCTCCTACAGGGAATAATAGGCAGTTACCCAATGGTGGGAATAATGCGCCTAATACCCCGCAGAGATCAGTTACTGTCGAAGCCCAGGCGGTTGTGGGCGAACAACAATGGATGGGAAACCATGTCCCTGAAGTAGTTATGGTACATCGAAACCAGAACGCTGATGAGGTTGTTCGACAAGTGCAACGGAATAATGTTTGCGCTCAAGACAACATAGCCAATTTGGTAGAAACCATAATGGCACAGAATGGCCTTAACGTAGGGTTACATAGGCCTAATTTCATATCGCCACTGTGTGAATATGTATTGCAGGCAGAATTGCAAGAGGTTGGAAAATTCCTAAATTTACTAAATTTGGGGGTGATACCAATGAATCTACTGTCGAACACATTGCTCGCTACATGACTGAGGCAGGGGATATAGCCCAAAATGAGAGTTTGAAAATGAAATATTTTCCAAATTCTCTAACCAAGAATGCCTTTACGTGGTTTACCACTTTACCCCTCAGTTTCCATGTACACATGGGGCGATTAGAAAAGGCTTTTCATGAGCGATTTTATATGGGCGATCAAGATTAGTCTTAAAGAACTCGCCGTGTTCGACGTAAAGTGCACAAGCTATCGACGACGACTACCGAATAGGTTTAGGCTATTAAAGGCTAGGTGTTTCACACAAGTGCCTGAGCACGAGCTTGTCGAAATGGCTGCAGGTGGCCTTGATTATTCAATTAGAAAGAAATTGGATACCTCTCATTTGAGAGACATGGCCCAATTAGCCGATAGAGTTCGACAAGTTGAAAGGCTTAAAGAGGAAAAGGCTAGAGTGAATAAGTTCAATAGAAAAGAAAACTCAGTTGGGTTTCATAAGAAAGAGAAAATAGCCTATGTTGATGAGGAATTCGACTTCGCATTTAGTGATGTCGAGTCTGAGGAAATAGATGTGGCTGAACTTAAGCCTGGTCCTCCTTATGCTTGTAAATTATTAAGGCCTGCAAATGGGAATAATCCTGTAGAGCCTAAAAACGATAGATTTGTGCCCAAAACATACACTTTTGATGTTACTAAATGTGATGAAATCTTTGATTTGTTAGTAACTGATGGCCAAATCATAGTGCCAAATGGCCTGAAAGTTCCTCCTCTCGAACAGAGGAAGAAAAAGGGTTATTGTAAGTTTCATAATTTTTTGGGACATACAACTGACCGTTGTGTTCTTTTCAGGGACATAGTTCAGAAAGCAATCGAAGAAGGGAGACTAACATTCGGTGAGAAAAAGAACAAAGCTCCCATGCAGATTGATTCTGATCCACTCCATCAGGCAGAGGCAATGTATGCGGAACCGATGGAAATGAACATAAGCATGGTAGATGTGAAGATGGCAGGCTCTCCTAAGCCTGTTGGGCCTTCGACAGACAAGATCAAAAGTGTAGTGCAGAGGGGCGATGATGTGCAAGAGCTTACTCAGGAGGAGTATGAAGAGAAGGTACAGTTCGTGTACCCCAAAGCTGAGGAAGAGTTAATAGACTTCCTTAATAGGTGCAAGCTGAAGAACTCTGAGGTAATGTTATGCCCCAGATGTAGTGCTGTGTTTGACAAGGAAGCGGCTAAAAGTGTCGAATGCTGCCAAGTTCGACAACCTCTGAAAAGGAAATGGCCAGAGAAAAAACCAAATTTCAGCTTCAAAAGGGGGGACCTTCCTTATAAGGTCAAGGGTTCGAACAAGCCTTCAACAAGCAAGCCACAGTTTGCTGGTAAGAGCGCAGCCAAGAAGGAGTTTGTACTGTCAGCGTCGGCCAAGCCATTTGTTCCAAGAGCAAATCTCCAAAATGAAAAATGGATACATGCTGGTGGTGTGTGAAATAAGCATGTGCAAGTATACACAGTCACAAACAAGTAATAAAGAGTAAGTAAAGATCGTTCCCACGAGGATTGACTAATTTTTAATGTGTTTGTTTAGCATAGGTAAACTAGTGTGTCTACAACTATTCAGAGATTTGTGGTTGGTTTTTGGAATATAGAAAAACAGAATTTAAATATCTGTAGAGGATGTAATTTAAGAGAGAGTTGAGATGCTTTTACCATATGAGTTCCTTGTGAGAATGTTGTCTTTGTCTTTGGTGCTGCTTGAGCACACGGTGCTTGATCACTTAGTGTAGATACATCAGTTAAGGGTGACTGCATGCTCAATAAACCCTTGTTTTTTTGGCAAAGAAAGGCAAGTGTGTCAAACTCCTCGCCTCCTTTCAAGTGGTTCAAGTTGCTAAATACTTTCCCTTAGTAAAAACCCCACACATGAACAAAGACTATGCTAATTACTTTTGAATTAGCATGGAATTACCAAGCTGACTTTGTGGAAAATAAATTTCTCATCAAAGACTTAAATAAACACTTGCCTTTGCTTCTAGTTCTTGAGATCTAGTTGTAAGTCAATCTCTTGTAAATACAACTCCCCCTTGTTCTAAGTTAACCTTAAAACAAGTTTAATTCAAGTACAAGAACTAGTAAGTGAGGCACCCTTTTGGACAACACAATAGTTCTCACGAGTTCATCATATGACTAGAGCATCCCAACTAAGGAATTTAGCTCATCATCGTCCACATAGAGTAATTAAACAAAGTAAGTAAAGAAAACATTGTAAATAACTTGGAAATGTAAATTGCTTAAAAGTAATTTGCTTGAATGGACAAGTCTTGCAAGAAAGTAAATTGCTTGATTGGACAAGTCTTGCAAGAAATTAAATAACAAGAAAGT
Source organism: Oxytropis ochrocephala (assembly GCA_020916435.1). Taxonomy (NCBI): domain Eukaryota; kingdom Viridiplantae; phylum Streptophyta; class Magnoliopsida; order Fabales; family Fabaceae; genus Oxytropis; species Oxytropis ochrocephala. The sequence goes on along the minus strand of CM037091.1, from coordinate 107,942,517 downwards.
AAATAGAGAGTAAGATGAAGAACATGAAATAAGAACTTAATATTAATGAAGAACACTTGATTCTCAACTAGGAAGAAGTGAAGAATAGAGATGTCAATTCCTTCTTACCTTCCTCTTAAGTTTAGAGTAATCAAAGTGAAGTAAAAAGACTTGGAAATAAAATGAAGAACAAGATGAACTTTAATCTAAAACTACTATTGTATCTATATGGTATTGGTCGTATATCTATATATTTCTTTACAAGAGATGAAAGAGTCCTATTTATAGATGTAGGAGATTTCCTTCCATGGAGGGTTTTCTTTGTCTTCAAGTATTTGATTCCTTGTTTGCTTGTGAAGTATTCTTTGACCATCATGTGACTTATCCTAGTTATTTTGCAGGTGTCAATTGTTGTCACTTTGAATGGGAAACATTCCTTTGAGTGGGAAACATTCCTTTTGAAGGGGTCCAATTAGTTGATGACATTTGGCTTGGTGTAATGATGATGTTTGTTGTTTTCATCCTATAGATGACTTCTTTGGTAACTTGATAATTGATTCCATGTGATCACTGAGCTAGTAGGAGGCCAGCAAGGCTCTTTAGAACGAAATCAAATTGAGGTGCTTCCAATGTGGGGTCTTGTGCTACTTGCTTCAAATTGCATGCTTTGGTGCTTAAACACTCGATGCTTAAGCACTTAATGCAAAATCACAAAATCTGCAAAAGTACTCAACAAACATATCAAACATACCAATTTGTATATAAATTGAACTTCTATCTCCTTGATAATGTATTTTATGATTTTCATCTCTTTTTATTGTATTTACAAGTTTATTGCATTGGTTTCAAACATTTATCTAAGTAAAAGACTATGAATAACTCTATATAAAATAGAGTTATCACACCAGAGGTACAGATTGGTGCCAAAAACTTGGTGTGTGAAATAAGCATGTGCAAGTATACACAGTCACAAACAAGTAATAAAGAGTAAGTAAAGATCGTTCCCACGAGGATTGACTAATTTTTAATGTGTTTGTTTAGCATAGGTAAACTAGTGTGTCTACAACTATTCAGAGATTTGTGGTTGGTTTTTGGAATATAGAAAAACAGAATTTAAATATCTGTAGAGGATGTAATTTAAGAGAGAGTTGAGATGCTTTTACCATATGAGTTCCTTGTGAGAATGTTGTCTTTGTCTTTGGTGCTTGAGCACACGTGCTTGATCACTTAGTGTAGATACATCAGACATAAGGGTGACTGTGTACAAGCTCAATAAACCCTTGTTTTTTTGCAAGCAAAAGGGGCAAGTGTGTCAAACTCCCTCGCCTCCTTTCAAGTGGTTCAAGTTGCTAAATACTTTCCCTTAGTAAAACCCCACACATGAACAAAGACTATGCTAATTACTTTTGAATTAGCATGGAATTACTAAGTGACTTTGTGGAAAATAAATTTCTCATCAAAGACTTAAATAAACACTTGCCTTTGCTTCTAGTTCTTGAGATCTAGTTGTAAGTCAATCTCTTGTAAATACAACTCCCCCTTGTTCTAAGTTAACCTTAAAACAAGTTTAATTCAAGTACAAGAACTAGTAAGTGAGGCACCCTTTTGACAACACAATAGTTCTCACGAGTTCATCATATGACTAGAGCATCCCAACTAAGGAATTTAGCTCATCATCGTCCACATAGAGTAATTAAACAAAGTAAGTAAAGAAAGCATTGTAAATAACTTGGAAATGTAAATTGCTTAAAAGTAATTTGCTTGAATGGACAAGTCTTGCAAGAAAAAGTAAATTGCTTGATTGGACAAGTCTTGCAAGAAATTAAATAACAAGAAAGTAAATAGAGAGTAAGATGAAGAACATGAAATAAGAACTTAATATTAATGAAGAACACTTGATTCTCAACTAGGAAGAAGTGAAGAATAGAGATGTCAATTCCTTCTTACCTTCCTCTTAAGTTTAGAGTAATCAAAGTGAAGTAAAAAGACTTGGAAATAAAATGAAGAACAAGATGAACTTTAATCTAAAACTACTATTGTATCTATATGGTATTGGTCGTATATCTATATATTTCTTTACAAGAGATGAAAGAGTCCTATTTATAGATGTAGGAGATTTCCTTCCATGGAGGGTTTTCTTTGTCTTCAAGTATTTGATTCCTTGCTTGCTTGTGAAGTATTCTTTGACCATCATGTGACTTATCCTAGTTATTTTGCAGGTGTCAATTGTTGTCACTTTGAATGGGAAACATTCCTTTGAGTGGGAAACATTCCTTTTGAAGGGGTCCAATTAGTTGATGACATTTGGCTTGGTGTAATGATGATGTTTGTTGTTTTCATCCTATAGATGACTTCTTTGGTAACTTGATAATTGATTCCATGTGATCACTGAGCTAGTAGGAGGCCAGCAAGGCTCTTTAGAACGAAAATCAAATTGAGGTGCTTCCAATGTGGGGTCTTGTGCTACTTGCTTCAATTGCATGCTTTGGTGCTTAAACACTTTCGATGCTTAAGCACTTAATGCAAAATCACAAAATCTGCAAAAGTACTCAACAAACATATCAAACATACCAATTTGTATATAAATTGAACTTCTATCTCCTTGATAATGTATTTTATGATTTTCATCTCTTTTTATTGTATTTACAAGTTTATTGCATTGGTTTCAAACATTTATCTAAGTAAAAGACTATGAATAACTCTATATAAAATAGAGTTATCAGCTGGGTGTAAACATTATAGGAGTGCTGCTCTACGTGCTGAGACAGTCAAACCAAACACGGGGGAGGCTACGAAATATAATTATAAGAATAATTATAAAGGGAAGAATCCCATGACCAAGACCCAATGGCATCGTTATCAGCGCTCGAAGAAGAAGGCAGCACTTGCTGCTGACGAGAAAACGCCAGGAGGTTCAAAAACGGCTAAGAATATGACCTCTAGAGCCGTGGGAACGACGAAAGTGAACATAGGTGCTGCCAACCAAGTAAAGGTTGGGAATAAGGCCAAGGGCAAATCTATTGTAATAGAGGAACCAAGGAGGCCTGCGATGGAAAGAATCTTTCCTCCATTGTCATCATTAAGGAAGAAAAGTGCAGACTTCGACATGGACGAAGACGTAACTTCAGATTTTGAAGACTCTGAGGCCAGTTTTGATGTCATTTGCAATGTAGTGTCTATTCTACCCAATAATATGACGTCATTATCGTCCCAAAATGATGTCGAAGAAAACTTCATCGAGGATATGGCTAACCACAAGCCGCTTTGTTACTATGTAATGAACAACGGTACGTGTCGAGGAGCAAATGGCCACTTTCGAGAGGCCAAACGAAGGCATGCAAAGATCATTTGAAGCCTCAGTATGTCCAAGCCAAAGTCAATGGCGTAGGCATCAACAAGATCTTGGTAGATGGAGGCGCTCACTGTTAACTTGATGCCTCAAGCAATGTTAAAAACTATAGGGATGTTCGACACAGGACCTAAAGCCTCATAACATTGTGTTAACCAATTATGAGGCAAATCCGAATTCGGTCTTTGGGGGCCGTCGAAGTGGAGGTGGTGGTAGGTACTTGTCAAGAGAACTACCATGTTCTTTGTCATAGCCTCCAAGGCAAGCTATAACATGCTCCTTGGCGGAGAGTGGATTCATGGAGTAGCGCCGTGCGCTTCGAGCCTACACCGTAAATTGGTGATGTGGAAGGATGATGGTCCGGTAGAATATGTCAAGCGGACCAAAGTTACTTCCTTCTTGATGTCAACAACGTCACCAAGGAGAATTTTGAAAAACAAATGGCGAATATTGCGCGTAGTGCACATCTTCTAGTCAGGCATACATATCATCTGACAATGTGCTTTCCTCTGTTCGACTATACCCAACACATGGTTTTGTTTGGGAAAGGGAAGCAATAGAGGATGGAAGTGTCTATCCTGAGGGTGTTCTACCCCCAACAGGATGAGATACTGACTCTTAGAAGGTTTTAGATGTCAGTACCCAATGCCTGGGATAGAATTACGGCTATATGGCGAAACTAAAATAAAACGGCTTTGGAAGCGAAATAAATCAACAAACAATGGTACGCCGAAGCCATGCCTTCATCTGAAGAAAATGGTGAAGTCATAGATGACAAGCTTGATTGCATTTATGATGACGAACCATTGGGGTTTGAAAAAGACCCTAAAGATTCGACAAAGCGCATGCAAGCTCAAGATCCAGTGGAAGAAGTGGATTTGGGAGATGGCCTAGTCAAAAGGCCAACATATATTAGTGCACACCTTGATGCTGCCTTCAAAACCCAAGTTATTTCACTTCTGCAGGAGTTCAAAGATTGCTTTGCTTGGGAGTACAACGAAATGCCTGGTCTGAGTCGAGAAGTGGTGGAACTTCAAATACCTATTCGACCAGGGAAGAAACCAGTAAAGCAAACACCAAGGAGATTTGCTCCTCCAATATTGGCTAAGATCAAAGAAGAAATAGAGAGGCTGTTCAAAAGCAAATTCATCAGAACTGCCAGGTATGTTGATTGGCTAGCTAATATTGTCCCTGTAATGAAGAAAAACGGAAAACTTAGAGTTTGCGTAGACTTTAGGGATCTAAATAACGCAACACCTAAGGATGAATACGCTATGCCTGTAGCAGAAATGCTAATAGATTCAGCAGCAGGATTTGATTATCTCAGTATGCTAGATGGCTGCTCAGGGTATAATCAAATTTTTATTGCCGAAGAGGACGTGTCGAAAACAGCTTTTCGATGTCCAGGGGCATTGGGTGTTTATGAATGGGTAGTAATGCCCTTTGGTTTAAAGAATGCTGGTGCTACTTATCAGAGGGCAATGAATTCTATGTTTCATGATTTTATTGACGATTTTATGCAAATATACATAGATGATGTGGTGGTTAAGTCGTCCTCAGAAATTGGTCATTTAGACCATCTTCGGCGTTCTTTTGAACGAATGAGGAAATATGGATTGAAAATGAATCCAACCAAATGTGCTTTCTGTGTACGTGCAGGTGAATTCTTGGGTTTTGTAGTACACAAGAAAGGCATAGAGATCAACCAAAATAAGACTAAAGCAATTATGGAAACGAAGGCTCCTTCGACCAAGAAAGAACTTCAGTCACTGCTGGGAAAAATCAATTTCCTTCGAAGATTTATTTCAAATCTAAGTGGCAAAACACAAGCTTTTTCGCCATTGCTGAGACTGAAGAAAGAAGATGAATTCAAGTGGGAGCATGTTCATCAAGATGCTTTCGACGCAATCAAGTCTTATTTAGTCAATCCACCAATTTTACTGCCTGTTATTAGAAACAAATTGCTAAAACTGTATATAGCAGCTTCTGATAACACAATAGGTAGCATGTTAGCGCAAGAGGATGATAATGGTGTCGAAAGACCCATTTATTACCTTAGTAGGGTTTTGATTGATGCTGAAACAAGGTATAGTCCAATAGAAAATTATGCCTTTGCTTGTATTTCTCTTGTACGAAATTGAAGCAATATATAAAGTCAGCAGATGTTTATGTTTATTCGCACTTTGATGTCATTAAACATATGTTGTCAAAACCAATGTTACATAGTCGAATTGGCAAATGGGCTTTAGCTTTGTTAGAATACAACTTAACGTATCAGCCCCTTAAATCAATCAAAGGACAAGTGGTTGCTGATTTCATAGTGGACCACTCTGTTGTCGAACATGAAATACATTCGTTAGACATACGTCCTTGAAACTATACTTCGACTTACTCGAAGCCATAAAAATGGAGCGGGCATTGGGATATTAATTATTTCCCCAGAAAACATTCCAACGAAGTATAAATTTAAAATTTGAGACTCTTGCTCCAATAATGAAGCTGAGTATGAAGCTTTAATAGTGGGTCTCAAAATTCCGCTCGAATTGGGGGCAACTAATGTCGAAGTAAAAGGTGATTCTCAATTGGTTGTCAAACAGTTGACAAAAGAATATAAATGCATCAATGAACACCTTGTTAAATATTTCGTCGTAGCCAACACTTTGTTAAAAAGGTTTGCCTGTGTACACCTAGAACATTTACCACGAATAGAAAATCACGTGGCGAATGAGTTGGCACAAATTGCTTCAGGTTACAAAGTATCAAAGCAAAGCCTAGAAGAGTTAATTGAGATAAAAGATAAACTAATCTCAGAAGACGCTCTTTATAATACTACTCCTTCGACGCTATTGTCAACACCAAAATTGGGGGGGCAATAAATGCAAATGAAGTACGCGTCGAAAAACGCCAGATTTTTGACGATATTGACTTAGCAGAAATTTTTGCTATTGACAATATGGCTGATGATGATTGGCGTAAACCCATTGTAGAGTATTTGCAAAATCCTACAGGAAACACTAATAAAAAAGTGAAGTACAGAGCTCTAAGCTATGTGTTAGTCGGAAATGAGTTGTTCAAACAAACTCCTGAAGGAGTACTGTTAAAATGCCTTAGTGAAAACGAGGCATACTTAGCGTTTCTGATACACATGGTGGAGCATGTGGCTCACATCAAGTAGGCCATAAAATGAAATGGTTGTTATTTCGACAAGGAATGTACTGGCCAACCATTTTAAAAGATTGCATAGAGTTTGCTAAAGGCTGCCAAGAATGCCAAAGACATGCTGGAATCCAGCATGTACCTGCAAATGAATTGCATTCTATAGTGAAACCTTGGCCATTTAGAGGTTGGGCTCTAGATGTAATTGGAGAAATAAAACCAACTTCGTCGAAAGGCCACAGGTACATCCTGGTAGGAATTGATTACTTCACTAAATGGGTAGAGGCAATACCTTTAGCCAACGTTGATCAAGAAGCAGTAATAAGGTTTATTCAAAACCATATCATTTACAGATATGGAATCCCAGAAACCATTACTACAGACCAAGTGCTTCGCTTTTACCGGTCGGAAAATGGTAGATTTTGCCGCTGAGATTGGTTTCAAGTTGTTGACTTCGACACCATACTATGCGCAAGCCAACGGTCAAGTAGAGGCTGCAAATAAAATCATTATTAACTTGATCAAAAAGCACGTTGGACGTAAGCCTAAAAGTTGGCACAGTTCTCTTAACCAAGTGTTATGGGCTTGTCGAACTTCGCCTAAAGAGTCTATAAACACTACTCCTTACAAAGTTAACATTTGGACATGATGCGATTGTTACTGTTGAAATTTGTTTACAATCACCAAGGATTCAGAAACAATGTGAAATTCCCTTTGATCATTATTGGGATATGATGATTGATGAATTAGTTGATTTAGACGAAGAAAGGCTGTTAGCTTTAGAGATGCTTATTCGACAGAAAGAGAGAGTAGCTAAAGCTTACAACAAAAAGGTTAAGTTAAAAACCTTTGAAGAAGGAGAGTTAGTGTGGAAAGTCCTATTACCTATGGATAAGAAAGATAGAGTTTTAGGCAAATGGTCACCAGGGTGGGAAGGCCCATTTCGCGTGTTGCAATGCTTTTCGAATGGCGCTTATGAAGTCGAAGAGCTAGGTGACGAAAATAGAATCTTTAGAATAAATGACAAGTATTTAAAGCAATACAGGCCAACATTGACCGAAATAAAAATTGAACAAGCATAGACAAACAAAAATTGTTCATAAATGGCAATGTATAATGAAATGTCAAAATTACATAGCCATTTCAAAAGTTCTAAACTATTACAAGACCTTAGAAGTTCGACAAAGTCGACTTATGCCTCTCCAGAATGCTGGCGCTCAAAGAGATAGAAGTGTCAAGAAGGTGCAAATTTTTGTCGAGTTCAGCAAGATTGGCTTGATGCTGGTCGGCTTTCTCCAGATGTTCTATGGCCGTCATTGCTTTCGTTGCTTTGATTGACGAAGAAGCAGCATTCATTCTTTCGACAATCAAGCCCTTCTGATACTTAGCGTTTGACAACTTAGTTTGGAGTGTTCTGATCTCTTCGTCAATACGCTGTAATCTCGCTTCCCATTCAGCAAGTGCTTGTTCATCATTGGCTGCTTGGGCTTCGAGAGCTTCTATGTCGTCTTGATCAGCTTTGAGGGAGGCAAGCGCCGCTTCGCAGAGTTGATTTTCTTTAGCCTTTTGCTTGAGAACTTTCGACCGCTGGTTGATCAAGAGGGAGAGTTGCTCGAAGAGTGGGCCGAATTCCATGAAAAAGGTGAGGAGGTCTTGGGGAGGATCCAACTTAGTGATTTTATGAATGAGGGATTTTACCTCAAGGTACACAGATGGATCACCCTCAATATTCGCCACCAGATTCCCTTCTAGAACCTTCGTCTTCAGCTGGCGAAGTAAGCTTTCGATTGTTTCCTGATTAATGGAACTAAGAGAGTTGGTCGAAGAGCTGCAAATCAAGCGACTCGACGAGCTTTTAAGACTCAACATGATTTTCAAAGCTGCTAGAGGATCTGTCTTCTTCAACTCAGCCAACTCGTGATCGCTAATAGCGATGTTGGATGAATCTTTGGTAGAAGCGCCTTGATTTGCAGACTCCTCCATTCTGGGCTCCTCTTGCTCTTGATTAACCATATTCTCTGCAGGAATTTCAACAGAGGTAGCCACCACTTCTTGCCTTTCGATTTCTGGGATGTTGGGTTCTGGAACTTGAACATTCTCTTCGACAACAGCCTCTGGTTCCATATTATCAGCGTGCGGAACAAGCTCTTTGAAAGTAGGAATCCCAGGGTCAGCAAGTGCTTGAAAAACTTCTTCAGCAGTTACACCTTGAGGCGACGAAGGGAAAGGAAGCATTGGGGCTGACAATTCCGCTTCAAAGAACCTCGATCAAAGACTTCGGCAGCGGGGATCATCAACAAGTAATCCACCTACCTGTTTACAGTGAATAATACTACTTAAGTTAGAACTGGAAAGGTGGAGATCAAAGAGGTTCGAAATGACGTCGAAAGGAAATTTACCTCATGTACCTTAAGCCTCTTGATTGGAGGAGAAGAAGGTGTTTCAGAAGGCTCGTTGATGGTGATGCCTTGAGCTGCCCTTTGAGATTCAGGTAAGGCCCTTTTCTTCGACCTCTGAGTGAGAGGAATGTTGTCATCACTTTCAGTGTCCTGCAAAAGAAATCAAATTATGACGCTGGTAATACCACGAGAAAGTGGATGATAAAATCGAAGAGGAATTTCGACATGTAATAAGGTGTATAGAGTACCTCAGAACTGGAGGGAAGAACCATTTTCTTTTTGGCTTTGGGCTTTTGAAGAGGTTTAGCCGCTTGGGTTGTTGCCTGGAAGAAATTTCCGACATGAATAAAAGCCATAGTAAACAGACAACTTAAGACAAGTGGAAAGTGCCATACCTTTTTTGGGGTGTTGTCTGGGTTAGGATTTGCTGCCACTTTCTTCGTGACTTGGGGAGAAGGCTTTGATGTGGTAGCCTTGCCTACTTTGACCTTCAACTTTGTTGCAGGTTTTTCTAAAAATGTCGAAAACATTGGTAAGCAAATAGAAATGAAGCCAAGTTATAAGTGGCTCAGACTTAGAAGGCTTTGAGTGTCGAAAAGTGTTTACCAGTGTTGTTCGAAGGGAAAGCCGCCACCAATTTCTTCACAATGTTTTCAGCAAAAGTGTCAATGGTTTCCCCAGCAGCATTGGTGTAATAACCAGTCCACCATTCATGAAACTTCTCAGTGCAGGAAAACCTTGGATTGAATTTGAGAGGTTCAAAATTCAAGGCTTCGTAATGGAATTTCTTGAAGGCTTGTTTATAAGCTACCTCTGATTCTGGACTTGTAAATTCTCGCCTGTGAAAGCACACTGGTGCAGGTCGAATTTGACAAAGCCCAAACTGTCTGGCAAAATAACTTGGGAAATATCTAGTAATTCCCAAACTATTTTTTGTTTTGCCAGGGGTGAGCCTAGTGGAGAGGATAGAAGGAGAGAGGTAAGCTTGCCAAATTCGGTTAACTTCCTCAGCAGGTTCGACAGAAGGGGAAGGAAACGGTTGTTTAAACCATGTTGGACCACAAGACCTTTGGACAAAGGGAGCCATAGAATCTGTAAAAGTGGCACATTTCAAGAAGATTTCGAAATAGACTAGAAAGGATTCTTCGGCAGAAAGGGTTGCTTGCTTAGGCCTAAACTGCGCCAATCGAATCCCTTTAGTACTACTAGTCTCTACAGTTAGTCGAGCAGACTTGGGGATATACAAGTTTAGTCGAGACTCAAAAGTGGCCAACAGCCACAATTGTAACAGCCATAGTGGGCCAGAGGCCAAAAACTTGGTGGCCGGTTCATTCTCTTTCAACTCTATAACAAAGATTATCAAGTTCTTTGGTAGAGAGCCTAGAATCAACTTGGCAAGGTTGATGTCTTCTCGCTCATGGAGTTGACATGCCGGAGGATGTAAGTTACGAAACTTGGAGGGAGCGTGTGCGAATACGAAGATAGATAACCACGAGTTAGAAAGTCTACATGTTCTATAGCGCACACTTCCTCGATGTCGCTTCCTATGGTGCTCACCAATGTAAGGGGCAAAGGTGGCATTGTTGAACTTGAAATCGTAGTCATAGTCAGGACGTGTGGGATCAAAGGTCTCTCCTAAGGGTTTCAGACCTGTAATAGCAGCCACATCTAGCAGAGTGGGGGATAGCATGCCACATTTCAAGTGGAGGCTATGAGTAGCACAGTCCCAGAACTGCATAGCAGCCAAAAGTAGGGTGCTATCATATTTGGGCCCATACCTAGACAGTTGGATGAGGTCGAAGATGCCCTGTTTTTTCCAGATTTTGGCTTTTTTAGCTTCTACTTTGTCAAGCCAGTCTATGTAGTTTTGTTGGTCGAGCCTAGGAGCAGACCTAAAAACCCTAGAAGAGTTAGTCAGAAACTCTAAGTGAAAAGGGGTTTTAGCGAAGATTCTAGGTTGGAGGCGAACATGGCTAGGGAAAATCTCAGAAACTTCAGTATTTTCCAGCAAAGTATCAGGCAGAGGACCCAAGTAAGCATGGGTATAAAGCTCAGTAGAAGGGATTAGTACCGAGTCCGCGCTGGGTAGATCGTTCGTCGTTGATGTCGTTCATCAACGGCCATCTAGGGTTTGAACGCTTTACGGGTTCGTCATTCCTCTTTGAGCTCTCAGGTTGCATCACTACAGCAGATGATGAAGCCATAAGTAAGAGAAAGTGAATGCGAGTTGAAATCTGGGTGTAGATTGAAGGAAAAGTACGAAAGTTTGGAACTTTGGCAAATTTGAGGTTTTTCGCAAAACGCAGAAATAAAGAACGCAGAAAGACTTCACAAGGTTTCAAACTGAGTAAAGAGGAATTTGAAGGGTTGTGGCCGTTTATATATGTTTGGAAGCAACAGTTATTGGCACGTTCGCCATAACTCGCACGTTTGCGACGTTTGGGAGACGTGATGGCCCACCAACTATGCGACGTGTGCCAATAAAACGGTTCGTTTTACCTGCGCAAGTAATGATGACTGTCTTTTCGACCACTGTTGAAGTGCAAAAGGCGGTAAAAGTGACCATTGCACAGTATTCAAAAAATGCATTTTCTTAACTCCTTTCCTTATTCCGTCGAAAAAGCATTTTTTGGGGGGCAATCTGTTACCTCAGAATTTCGACAGTACATTAAAGGAAGCTTTAAATGGGGTTGACTTCACATTTAATATTGTTCTGTGGGCCATGGGTCAATATTCAAGTCAATGCACCATGAATTCGACAGGAAAGGTAGACGAGTGCAAGGAGTGCAAGTAAGCTTCGACAAGCTTAGCTCTCAAAGCGATGAAGCAAGTAATGCAAGAAACCTTCGACAAGAGAAGACCCAACACTTCGACAGAGCTGGGCTCAACTTTTCGTCAAGCGGTTGACAACAGGTTAGTCGAAAGTGCGAGAGCGGCGAGTCGTGGCGCTTACTCTCCGTAGTTTTAGGAGGCAGTTACTCTTTCCCCCACGATTGTTCCTACGAGTATAAATACCCCTTTGTAATAGAAAATCGAGGTCACCACATTCTACGAGAACTCTGAGAAACTCAACTTCCAAGCCAAAGCGAAACACGAGTGAAACAGATACTTTGTACGTGTTGGTGAACCATTTTCCTTTCTTCATTTAATGCAAATTTTTACTTCCGTTTTACCTTCGTTGCATTTACTGCTTTTATTTTACTTTCAATCTGTTTCTCGCTGCTATTTACTGTTCTTACGTACGTGAAAAACACAAAACTCAATGGCAATCGTCAAAGAGATTTTCTAGTTTGATCTCACAGTCTCGATATTGAAAACTAGTGATTGTTTGCTAAAAACACCAGCAAACACCATCCGATTTTAAAAGTATATTTTTTGGGAAAAAAATTGGTGCTACCCCTCGAGCCTGCTTGAGTCTTATGTCAATAATATTAGCAGGTAAATTAGAATCAATCAATGCGTGGTCTGTAACGCCCCAAAAATAATTCAAAGCGTTTATTTAATTAATTAATTAAGTAGTATTTGGTGGGTTGTTTTAAAATAATAATTGAGTAATTAACTTAAAGGAAGAGTGGTGAATAGTAAAGAAGTGAGTGGTTAATTAACTAGGAAAAAGGAGTAGCGTTAGTAATTAACCGGGTGGTGAGAAGGGCCCAAGTTAAGAGAACCCATGACTTAAGCTAGGGTTAGTTTATTAGAAACTTGGAGAGAAAGAAAAGAAAAGAAGAAAAGAAGAGAGGGAGCGTGAGAGAGGGAGAGGGAGAGACGGCTAGGAGAAAAGAAAGAGAGAGAGAGAGAGAGAGAGATCGCGTGAAGAGAGAGAAGAAGGAGAAGGAGGTGGCGCAAAGGGAAGGGAGAGAAAGAGAAGAGGAGATCGTCGTGTTGCTGTAGTTACTCGTCGGTGCTCTCATACGTCTTCTACGGAGCTTACGTATTCGAGGTAAGGGGAGTCTCGCGTTATAAAGGTTCATATAATGATTGATATGTGGGAGGGTAGCTCTACGATGCCTAGGGGTATTAGTTATTGTGTTGGAATCTTTGTTGAATTGTGTTGTTGTTGTGAATTTGAGATGAGTTGTGCTGTTTGGTGTTGGTGATGATGTGTGCGTAATCGTTGTTGAATGATTGAGTGATGAATTGATGATAGAATCGAATAGTGAAGAATTGAATAAATCAAATAAATTGTTGCGGGGTTGTACGATGGATTGCTTGTGGGTTTGTGGTGTTTTCCTTGATTTGAGTGATTGAATGAGGGAGTAGATGTTGATGATGGTTTGAAGAATTGTTGATGTTTGATGATTGAACTGATGAATAACTTTGTTTGATGTCGATAATGTGAGGAAAAGATTTGAAAATGTGAGAGTTGAGTGAAAAAGTGAATTTTTCTGAAAATTCTGCATAATACATCGCATTACCGATCGGGCGCCATCACTGCTGCTGCGGTGGCGCTTCACACGCCAAAGCAATGCCCAAATTCTACGTGTTTTACCCATTGGCGCCATCAAGCCGCCTTCACTCGCTTTTCTTAAATGCAAAGGTCTGCTTTTTCACTGCTTTTGCAATGTTTTTGTTAAATGGATATTCTTTGAAACGGGAACCCGATTGAGGTGTTCTAAAATGCGTTGGAAAGCTTATTCAGAGGCCTAACTGAATATTCTACTTTTAAGGCAAAATAAACCGTTTATTGTTGCTGTCTTGCTGTTTTTAATTGTTATATGAGTCATTTTGTTTTATAAAAAGGAAAAATGTGTTGTTTTCGCTATTAAAAGGTGAGGTTTATCTTAACTTTGAATATGTGTTCCCTAAGCTTAAAATGCGATGTTTCCTCGAGTAAGATGTGGTGTTTGTCTAAACCGAAAGGCGATGTTTTCTAAAGGTGAATGGGGTATTTTTCTAGATGGAATGAGGGTGTCTTCTAAAATCTAATGTGATGTCTAAATTGACTTGAATTGATAATGATTCGTGGAATAGGATTTTGATTCGACTCCAAGCGTTATACTACTAGTGTGCTATTTGACTATGGCTAGACTGTGGTTTACCGCTAAGGCCAGAATTTCTTTCACTGGTGTATTTACAAGGGCATCACCGAGAGCCTTGCAAGTGCGCGCCAACGCCTCAAGCAAGTAGTATCGGTTACCTGAGTAATCCCATAGTCAATTAGTCTTACTATTTTATAACCCATGAATATAAAAAGGGTAATTGTATGTTGATATGTATCTTGCTGTAAATGATGATGTGAAGTTGATGTGAGCGTGTTGTGTGACGACGATGTGAAGTTGATGTGAGTGTGTGTGTGTGTGTTGTCTAATTGATGAGTGGGTCATTAGGACCAAAGTGAAGATAATGATAGTGATGGGTCGGTTATGGCCAAAAGCGACGGTGATGTTATAAGCGACGATAAAATGTTATAAGCGACGATAAAATGTTATAAGCGATGTTATGATGATGTAAGTGACGGTGATGATGTGTGGAACTAGTGTGTGTTGTGTGTTCATGAAGTCTCATGCATTTCATATGCACGACAAGTGACGATGAAGAGGTCGCGGTCTAAGCGACGAAAGGTCATGGTCTAGCGACGATATGCCACCAGGCAACAAATAAGCGACGATGATGGTACCACATGCATGTTTGCATTCTCATACATGTGCATAAAAGTGATGTAGTTACTTGTTGGTGTGTTTGCTATGTTGTTCGCCGATGTTGTCTGAGATGGTTGAAATGCGACGTTGGGTGTGTTATGGTAATTATAGATGTTGTTCTCTAATATATTGACTATTATATTTGCCTTTATGTTGTTTGAAGACTCACCCTTTCTGCTTGGAATGTTGCTCTATCGTGGCAACGCTGCAGGTACCCGCGAGTGAAGGTCTTCTTTGCTTCTCTCGTTAGTCGTCAGGGGTGTCTGTCGAGTCGCTCTCTGATACCGTAGCACCTAGGGGGCGTAGTTGAAGTTGTTAGTTTATTAATTAACTGTTTTACGATTATGTTAATGATGTGAGACGTGTTTGAGCGTTGTTTAGTGAGCTATTGTTATTTCCGATGCGACGAGATTATTTTTGAGGTTTAAATTTATGACATGAGGAGCTTTATAAATGACGACGTGACACTTCTTTTCTATCGAATAAATTCGTATTTTTGAAAAAGAAATTACTCTGATAATGACGTGTAAATTAAGGGTAGAAAATGGGTGTTACATGGTCATCCTCTCAATTTCTCTTCATTGAGTACAATGATTCTGTTATAATGGAGCAAAAATTTCCATAAAAAAATCATGCATAATAAACATACAAGTCTATTAAACTACTGGTAAAAAGCTCAAAACCAGAACTAAAGGCCTACTTGCTACAATGAACATAATAAAAGGGGCAAAGCTAAGCAATAAATAAATTTCTCTAACTCGAAGCAATGCTAAAGATAGAAGTCAAAATGGATAGAATAGAAGCCGCAAATTCTTCCTTCAACAAACCAACCAATAATTCATTTCCTTGGAAAAGAAAAGTAAAGGAGCTGGTTATAATTCAGACAGGGTCGTTTAACAACATGTGCAAGATGTGCTTGCGCACAGGGTCCAACCTCAAAAAAAAAAAAAAATAGGGCCCCAAAAATTAAAACTAACACATGACCCATAATTATCGACAGCTTAAAATAGTCTGAAGTTTAGTATCTTTATTATTATTGGTGACCACTCAATACAATATGAGACTTGGTTGATGACTTTGATTTAAAAACTGCTCGAAGGATGACTCTTTTTAATTAACTAGAAGGTTAATATTATTTTGAGATTATATCAAAATGTTATTTACAATTTATTTAATATTGTAGTTTACAGTTTTTGGTGATTTATTTGAATTTTTTTAAAAAATTTGGGGCCAAGTTTAAGATTTGCACAGGGCCTCCAATTTGTTTGAGACGGCCCTGAATTCAGACAACAATAACACTCCAAGATAATTTATCTATCTAATATCTATTTATCTATTTATACAAACAAACTACTTATAAAATTACACTTTAGATCTCTTATTAACAAGACATATATTCATTTTAGGGATAAAAATGTCATAACCCTCTCTTTCTTTTTCTTCTTACACTCTCTTTCTTCTTTCTCTCTCTTTCTTCTTACTCTCTTTCCTCCTTTTTACTTTTCTCTTACACTCTCTTTCTTACTTTTTTTCTTTTTCTTCTTACACTCTCTTTCTTCCTTTTCACTTTTCTCCTACACTCTTTTTTTTTTTTTTACTTTACTTTTATTTTTCCACAAACAATTATTCTCTTTCTCTTCAATTCACTTTAGTTTTTTTTAACTAAATTTCTAAATTTATACAAACACGACTCTACTAAAATTATCTTCTCTTTTCTCTCTGAAATCTATTTACACTCTTATTGATAATCTACTATCACCTCTTATTAATAATCTACTATCTATATTTTACTATCTACTAATATACTAAAATAATTAAAACTACGGAATAACAACAATGATAAATAAAAAACACGAAAACAAAGGATTAATATTTGTCATTGATAATTAAATTTTTTGAACTACTGATTAATATTTAAATTAATACAAGAAGATTTAATGACTATTTAAACTACTGATTAATATTTATATTGATAATCTACTATCTCCCTTTTACTATCTACTATAATATAATATTCAACTAAAATAATCAATCGAAACTACGAGATAACTGCACTGATATAAAAAACACGAGATAACTGCAATGATATATATATATATAAGAGATTAGTATTTGCCATTGATAATTATAATTTGTGAAGACTATCATAAACCTACTATCTAAAAACACGAGAAGGCTTAGTGGCTATTTAAACTACTAACTAGTATTAAACAAATATTTTTTATTGATAATTTACTATCTAGCTTTTACCATCTACTATAATCCACTAATAAACTAAATAATCAATTGAAACTACGAGATAATTGCACTGATATATTAAAAACACGGGATAACTGCAGTGATATATAAAAAAATACATTTGCCATTGATAATTATAATTTTTGAAGACTACTTTAAACCTACTATCTAAAAAATAAGAAGGCTTAATGACTATTTAAACTGATTAATACCTAAAAAAGACAAACAAATGTCACTGTTATATAAAAAACACGGGATAAATATTTCTTATTGATCATCTACTATCTATCTTTTACTATCTACTATAACTACAATGATAAATAAAAAACACGGGATAACTGCACTGATATATAAAAAAATAAAGGATAATATTTGTCATTGATAATTAAAATTTTGAAGACTACAATAAACCTACTATGTAAGAAACAAGAAGATTTACACTGACTATTTAAACTACTGATTAATATTTAAAACAAATATTTTTTATTGACAATCTACTATCTCTCTTTTACTATCAACTATAATATACTAATTAACTAAAATAATCAATTGAAACTACAAGATAACTGCACTAATATATAAAAAAACACGGGATAACTGCAGTGATATATAAAAGCATGAGATTAATATTTGTCATTGATAACTATAATTTTTGAAGTTTATTATAAACCTAATATCTAAACAAACAAGAAAGCTTAATGACTATTTAAACTGATTAATACCTAAAAAAGATAAATAATTGTCACTGATATATAAAAAACACGGGATAATTATTTCTTATTGATCATCTACTATCTATCTTTTACTATCTACTATAATCTACTAATCAACTCAAATAACCAATTTAATCTATGAGACAACTACACAGATACATAAAAAACACGAGATAGTTGCACTGATATATAAAAAAATACGGGGATAACTGCAATGATATATATAAAAAAACATGTGATAGCTGCACTGATATATTAAAACACGGGATAACAATACAGATACATAAAAAATACTGCACTGATATATAAAAAAAACCGGATAAATGCACAATTGTTTTTAAATAATACTTTACATTTTTAGATTTTAATATTTATCAATTTTTTATTTGAAACTCCTTTTTTATCTACTTTAAGTTAGTTTTTATTTTCACGAGATATTATTCAGACTACTTAAATACTATCTAAGTTCATTCATAAAAAGAACATTACAGCACCCGTGCGTATGCACGAGTATTCTACTAGTTAAGAATGATCAGTGAATCCAATTAAAAGAAAAAAAAAGAAAAATGAGAGTATTGCAAAGCGCTTATTTTGTCATATCATCCACAAAGTCAGTTTTGGTTAAACCAATGTATGCTAATAATTAAATGCAATATACCTATAACAAACACAACAGGGAGCAAAACTATATATTAAGAACTAATATAATAGGCATGTTCTTGATGAAGCCAAGTGAATCCAAATCCTCACACAGTCGATCAGCTTAATTAAATCCCAGAATTTAAAGCTTTGATAACATCCTCTTATTTACCAGTTCATAAATTTGCCATTCCCCAACCAACATGATGGTCCCTTAACCATTTGGTCTTAGGCTCGATCCCTGACTGGTGCGTATGAAAAAACATTTGTTGGAAGAGGATCAACCCCTTAAATGGATCTCCGATACCTCGAAGGATTAGTCTCCACATTCGCCGTGGAAGATACATTGGTTTACCAAAAAAAAGAAATTACCATTCCCCCGTGAACATAAATTATAGCATCACCAATGATTAAAACAATTTGTCTAAAAATTGGGGCTTTCTCTTCTTTCTCCAAATCAAGAACTAATGGATCTTTTTCATTCTTCTCAGAAATGCTCTCTTCAATGAAGTCTGTTGTTTCAATTTGACCCCCTTTAGAAAGAGTCAACATTTTGATTTGACTCTCTTCAGTAGGAATCTCTTCATCTTTCTTGGGAGCTTCTTCTTCTAGACTATCTTTCATGGAGAGCTCTTCATTCTCCTAAGTATACTATAGTTGTGTTGCTCTGTTTCTTCATTTTAGGTAGAATTAGTTTGTGAAGGTGTTTCTTGTACCTTTTTAGATAACAAAGCAATGAGATTTGATAGTTGACCACTCATGTCACCATTTTGTCCATCCAAGCTCCCAATACTGTCCCCCAAGGTATCAAGAGTACTGTTCCATAAATTGGCCAAGACCTTATTGGTATCCGGTGCTTTCTCCTCTTGCCTCTGCACTCGTAGTGACTCATAATTATCCCAGTTGGAAGAATAAAGAGGTGGCTCATAGTCATCCCAATAATCCAAATAAGGGTCATAATTAAGGAGGAGGAGAAATTGGGATCTCGCATTGAGGCACATACGTACCAAAATGACTTATCTAAATTCCTTTGTGCCACTGCCTCCCCAATATAATCTCCACTAGTTTTAGCCCTGCTTTACACTTTTCTCTGCAAAACAAGGTGAACTGCAACGGTCTCAGACGTTGCGTACCGGTGGATTTCCTAGCCCCTGATTTTAGCGGCGCTATTAGGATCCACCACAAACGTTGTGTACCGGCGGATTTCTTTATTTTTTGTTTTTAAAAAAAAAACTCGTTTTCGAGTGAATATTCCAATGGAAACACCAAAAATTTCGCCGAAAACGTACCAGCGGAACAAAAAAATGCTAGAAAGGCCAATTTTTCCACTGGAAAATTACCAGTGGACTATATCTGCCAGAAAATACAAAAAACCACTGGAGCCGTACCGACGAAAAAAATTCATCAGTAAAATGTTTTTTTCTTGTATGATCATGCTAGATGTGAGACCGAGCGACCGATCACTTTTGATCGGATTTGATATTTATGTAGCATCAAAAATCCGCATATGATAGGTAATAGTTTTAACATATAATTTTAATATTATATTATATTATATTTTTTATTAATATATTAATATATTTTTGTACAAATATACAGGATCGAGGGAAACTGAAGATTCCCGCACATCATTTAGTTTTGTCTGTAACCTGAAGTATTTGATTGGATAGTTAAGTCTGATCTATACGACTTAAAGTATTCACGTCTCAGGACCGTCGATCACGAGCTCATTTCATCATTTTTTTTCAAATAAAATGGGACGGGGGTAGTATGTGTGTATATATATCCATTTATATATTCTTCTTTATTTCAATATCATCTCTAAATCGATCATGAGATAGGCAAACGAGAAATGTTATAATTATATTTATTTTTTAGTTAGGTAATTATATATTTTCCCCAAAAACTACAAGTAGATTGCTAATTTAAAATGTCAAAGTTTGAGAATTTTTGGTCTTTTTAACAAAAAAAAATGAGATTATTTTTACCTACGTGTTGAGCTAAATCGAGCTGCTCTTGAGCTTGAGTGAAGTCGTGTTCGAGCTGGAAGAAAGGTTCATATCAAACTCGAGTCGAGCCTAGCTGAACCAAAAATTCGAGTCAGCTCCCATTTCTAGCTCTAGAGTCGGTGAAGGGATATATTGGATAGAGACTAAGCACTCATGGCGGCGGCGCGCGGGAGTGAGAGGGCATGGCTGGAAGAGAAAAGATCGAAGATGCGTGTGTAGTACTTCTCTATTGAATTGTTAAAGTTTATTCGCTGTTTGAGCTGCTCTATTTTTAAATGTATGTATGGTAGCCTTTTTTATAGGCAAATGTTAGTGGTTAGTAATTAGTTATAGGTGGTGAAATATTAGTTTTCAGAATGTGAACTATGATCCTCCTTCTTGCAACTCATTCATGTTCATTAACCCGCCAACTAAACTACCTTCTTAGAACGTTGTGTATATAGTAGCCTTGTGTGTGTTAGAAAAAAGTAAATCGTCATTTAAAACTATACTTTCTCCCACCCAAGCCCACGGTACAAACTATGTTATAAAAACATATATATATTTTATCAATGAAGAAAAGAAAACAGAATAATTTACAAATACAAAGTTGTTAAGAACTCGTTGGTGATCGAGTTCTTCCCAACCTGATTCTCTTCATAAAACTAGAACCTTTAAAACATGTTTGACTCTTACATATTTACGGGACAAAATCTTGCAACACTTACTACTTCAGCATTTATGTGGATGATGAATCCAATCTCACACAAACCATTGCATCAAATTAATTAGTAGAGAGAAGATTGTTTATCATATAGCTCATCATCATCATATTCTTCAGCAGTTTCTTCAGAGATTGTCTCCAAAGCAGGCGTATTAGAAGGTTTCTTTGGAAGAATTATAGGTGCTGGAGCAACCTCCATCCACGAATTTAGCTTCATGATTGCCTTAGCCATTACTTGACGTGTGAAATGGAAAGTGTTTAATTAATTTCTCTCCTCCTCCTATGTAGAAAGAAGAGAGAGAGATTTTTTACTATATATAAGAGAGACTTTGCACTAAGGGTTTTTGTTTATGAGAGAGAATCAATTTAGAATCACAATTTTATGTTTCTTTGGTGATATCGCAAAAGCCCTTACAATTACATACATATATATAGGTAGTGAAACCTACGAATAAGAGCACAAATCATATCATGTGGGAGATATTTTGAAGAGGAGGACATAAATTGGTGGTAGTTATACCTAGACGGTTTTAAGTTACGACACGTGTAGAATCATGAAAGATTCATCGGAATTCGGAAGTTTCTTTGGTGACAACATTAAAAAATCTAGGAAGGAGAATCCTAGGAATAGCGTGGCAAATATTATAACCACACACGTGTTTGTATAATCATTTCATGGTCGGAATGAATTGCCTGGTTTAGAGGCAAAACCGCGAAGAAATCTAGAAGCAAACTTCTCACTTTTATATCCTCCGTGAAATATTCATATATGGTTTTTAGCTCCTTTTCCTTGTTGACAAATTTTAGATAGCTTCCAGAAGATATGACAGAGAAATAGAAGTGAGAAGGAATATTAGAATTAAAATTAGTTATTCCAAACTTAGGTCAACTTGTTTAGGTTAAGTCTATTGTGTTTCTCGTTTAAAATAGGCTAAAATAGTCACCAATTACTTTTACATATTTTTAGAGGTGTTCGTTCTTGCATCTTTTAAGGGAAGAACATGATGGTCTTTACCTATAATTTATCGAGTTAGAATCTTCTTCATTTTTCAAAAAAAAATTGAGGACTCTATTTAGAGAGAGAGATAGACACAAATTTTGTGTTGAGCCATAGAATTAAATTTATCAAAATAATTAATTCTACAACACCGTCAATTTTGTTTCTATCTCTCTCCGTTGAGAAATGGAGATGATCTTAACCCTAACTTGGATGCCGAGATAGTAAAAACTCCATTTCGAGCTATATCTATATGTTGGCTGGTATTGCAATTTCTTGGCGTAGTGCCAAGTAAACTCTTGTAGTTTCATCCACAATGACAACATAGTTTGTAGTGTTACAAGGCATCAAAATATGGGTTTTGGCTAAGGAACTTTGTCACAAGGCTGCAAGTTATAGATGGAATTGAAAGACCACTTAAGTTATAATGTGACATCAATTACGTTTCTAGTTATTAAGAAAATGGTACAAAGTGGACATATTTACATAGAACACTTAGAGACAAACTCCATGATAGTAGATCCTCTGACAATGGGTCTTCCACCGAAGGTCTTTCACGAGCAAACTGCTCAGATGAGTATTATACAATGTAAGGATTATTTGGTTTAGTGGGAGTTGGACATTGTTGTGAGTTATGTTCATTCTATGTTTTGATATTATGTATACATGCTCATATATTTGTATTATGTTCTGATCAGAAATAAATTATTTGGTTATTTAGCTCATTGCACTTTGTTTGATAATATTGATCTCACTAAAGTAAGTAGGACCAGTTGAAAATTGGCATGTATATATAGATCACCTTCATGTGATTTTTCATGTTGCACATGATTAATCCATGTCATTTAGTTGTGTTTATATTCTTGATCATTGATGGGTTTAATTATATATGATCGATATTAATGAAAATCGCTTTGGCCCTATATATTGATATAACTAATGAACGAGATGATTATATGTCCAATGTTTATAACGAAAAATTTTGAGTTCATAAAGCCTAACACAATTATAAGGATACGTATATGACCAGCGAGAGATTGTTAGAATTTTTTGGGTCATACATGTAATAAATTAATGTGTTAGGGATATTATTTAATTAGTCAAATTAAATTGATCTATTTAATATAAGGTTTATGGCTAAGGATATAATTATCATGAAAAATATTATGTAGATACCAAAAGGCTTAATTATATTTTTATGATGGGTAGAAACAGAAATAAGAAAACTTGAATAATCGTGAACCCTTCATGAAAGGGCATGAAATAATTGTTATAAATAAGGGGTTATGGTCCCCAATTGTAGACAAGGCAATATAACAAAAATATGATTCTCTTTAATAGAGAAACTAAGGAATTAAGTAATCTACAATGGGAAGGTCATTACCCTATCAATATCATTGTCTTCTCATTTTTTTGGTGGACGTCTTCTCATTAAGATTACATGGATCCTAAAGGTACGATCCCACTTTCTATTTCATCTTGAATTGTATGGGTTCATAAAGTATTGATTTAGGGTTGTGCTATTTCTAGATTTTTATATGGGTAGAAATATGTGGTTAGACACCATTCTTGATTGTTAGAAACCAACAGTACACTGTTTGATTTGAAAAATTAGTCATGGTAAGTGAGGTAAGGGACTGGACAAAACCCCAAACTCTTGTCCCTCACAAAACTACAGTACAACTTTCTGTCTCATAATACAACTTTTGTCCACCCCAAAAATTACAAAAATAGTATTTTTATTTTATACTCAATAATTTTTTCTCTCGTATCCCTTTTCTCTATCTTCTCTCTCCTCTATTCTCCCTCTCTCTCCCCATTATCCCCCTCTCTCCTCTATCGTCTCTCTCTTCCTCACTCTCTCTCTCTCTCTCTCATATATCATTCTCCTCCCTCCTTTCTCTCTCCACATCCCATCTCTTATATATATATATATATATATATATATATATATATATATATATATATATATATATATATATATATCTTCTTCTCATATCTTTACGTACCCCTTTCTCTCTCTCTCTCTCTCTCTCTCCCTCTCTCTCCTTCTCCCGCTCCTCTATCTTCTTTCTCCCTCTCGGGTCTCACTCCTATCTCATTCTTATCTCTTCTTTCTCCCTCCATCTACCTCCCATCTCTCTTCTCATATCATGACCTCTCTTTCCCTCTCCCTTTCGCTCTACCTCCCTCTCTCCCCCTCCTATCCTCTCTCTAATATTATTTTCACTATAATTTTCTACTTTTATTACAATAAATGTTATATAAAATCATTATAAACCGCATAAAGAGAATAATAGTAAATTTTACATTTTTTTGCTTATTTTTTTATAAGCAAAAATTATATTAAAGGGGATGCAAACGAGCACCCCAACCGGTTCATCTACAAGGGGCATCATTAAAACCTCCTAGGGCCAAAACCCCATGGGAAAAAAGACCCAAGGAGGAAAGAGTACCCCAGGAAGAATGAAGCAAAAGTCATATTACACCGAGTTCATACAATGGATAGGATTTCGCCACCAATCAGAAATTTTCAAGGCTGAATTCTGACCTTCAGTGCTAATGAACCAACTCCAAGATATTGTTTTAACATGATTAACTACCACGTCCGAACTAAAGATTTGGTCCATAAAGAGAATATGATTACGGAGAAACCAAAGACACCACGTGACTGCCATCCACATAAATACTTGTATTTCAGAGCCTCTTTGGAATCTAACCTGATACCATGAGCTTTAAAATGTGCCACTCCGACGAGAGAGTTCGTGAATGCACATCCCATCCAGTTATGAATAGAAGTCCATACTGATCTAGAACACCTACAAAGGAAAAATAGGTGAAAAATAGTCTCATTTTGCTCAAAACAAAAAGAACAACACGACCCATGAGGGTTCATTGTGATACCCTTAGAAATAAGAGCGTTTTGGGTTGGGAGCTTTCCCAAAACAATCTCCAACCGAATACCCCCACTTTAGTGGGAATCGATAGCTGCCACATGTCATCTAAGGCACTTTGAGTGTCGCTATCCAACCTATCTTGATACATAAGATCGATTCACCAGCATAGCATAACAAGATTTAACCGTAAACACATGAAAATTTTCCAGCCTCCACTACCACCTATCTTCTTCGGAATCGTCAGGGTGCAAAGAGGATAAAATGTTCGAGAGCAAATCAGAATCAGCCCTTTCCTCCCCAGTCAAGACACGACCCCAATCAAGATTCCAATGCCAAGTATTATCTATCCAATGTCCTTGCTGTCTGATATATACAACCATGTTTAAGCTTAGCAAGCCGGTACAGACTAGGAAACAAGTCCTGAAAAGTATCAGCACTAGCTCACTTATGTGACCAGAAGGATATCAAATTCACCCTACCCAGCACAGGCCTAAGGCCAGAAGCAAAGGCACCCTGCCACAAAGGCAGGCCATCCTCCAAAAGTAATAAATCTCTCCACCATAAGGAATCCTTAATACCGCCTCGAGAAGAACTAGCCCCATGAAAAGAAACCTCAAATCACCATAACGGTGAGATATAAGCCCCCTCCAACTAGCATTAAGATCGTTAATGCATCTCCATTTCCACTTGCTCAGGAGAGCCAGATTGAATGCTTCCAAATTTTTGACCCCCAAACCATCATCCTTCTTAGGTCTGCAAACTTTATCCCAAGACACCTAGTAGACAGGACGACCCACACTGTTACCCCCCCACACACACACACACAAGAAGTCTTTCTGTATCTTAATAAGCTCTTGAAGAACAATCTTGGGCACCTTGAAGAAAGAGAACATATAAAGATGAATGCTAATGAGGACAGAGTTTATGAGAGTCACTCTACCCCCAATAGATAAAAAACGTCCGCTCCAAGAAGAAAGTCTCTTCCTCACCTTGTCAATGATTAGTTCCCAAGTATGTCTTCTTCTAGGATTAGCTCCCACTGGAATACCCAGAAACTTAAAATGGATAGCGACAAAACTACTGGTCAGTGTACACAAACAGTGTACTGGACAATGTGCTTTCTAGTACTGTAATATTCAGTCCAGTACTTATCTGTTTGTGAATCAAACTGACTCTTTGTTTGAAAAAAATGAAGAACTGTGTGTATATATCATTACTGCTTTTTATGATAATATAAATTATAACTGTTATTGTATTAAGAATGTTGTATATATTGGAGCTTCTTAATTTTTTGGTTATGTCTCTTATAGTTGAATGTGTTCTGAAGGAACTATTTTTTTATAAGATTATGTTTGGGAGTTTGGAGGGTATGACTTAAAAAAATAGTAAGGATGAAAGACAAATAGAAGGAAAGATGTACCATCAACTTCAATAAAAAGTTTATTTTTCTTTATAAAACCAAACCCTCCCAATTTGGAGGAACTCAAAAAATGTACTAGAGGAGGGTTCTAGGAGGTTTAGCCAAATTCTTGATCAAATCATTTACATTGTTTTATAGTAATCTTAAAATTAAAAATATATTAAGCATGAGCATTCTCTTATCATCGTCTACAAAATTACGTACTCTCTCAAGTATGGCGAAACATTTCTATATCTTTCAGTCTACTCCACTCCTCTCTAAGCCCCCCTCCCCCTCTAAACCCAAACAAACAAGTCAAATTACATTAACGAGGCACAATGAGTAACTCAGCCAACCCTTTTACAACTCAGCTACGTACCAATTCTAAACAAGCAGAGTGATTATTATACCAGCTCTCAAAATTGAGTGATAAGTGACTATCCACCCTATTAGCAAACCAACCGAAGACAAAAGTTTAACTTGATTTACCAATACCCCCACTAAAAATGATCCTAGATGCTATACAAATCACCTTTATCTTTTCTCATTATCTTTATGTTGTTGATATTATATAATAATAATCTTCGAAGAATAGCACTATTGTTTGTAAAAAAAAAGAAAGAATGGCATACTATCTCAATGCAAAGGTGTAAGAATTCCACTCATTGTTTTTTTAAAAATAAGCAATTTGCATTAAGGGGCGCACAATGCATCAACCCTTTACAACAAATGACCTCATTAAAACATCTGAGAGCCAAAACTCAGTGGGAAAAAGACCCATGGAGAGAAAAAGAGAGTATCCCGAAAACATAGAGCATTACAATGAGAGTAGGCATCCCATAGGACAATTAAACCAGTCTGACCAAACTATCCCCACAATTCCTCCCCTTCCTAACTTTAAACCACCCCAAGCACTATATTTGATTGCCAACACAATCGATTGAACGAATACAACTTCCCCTTTAAATACGACGTTGTTCCTAGCAAGTTGTAAATTAAGCTCAGGTGCAAGTTGTTAATGCACACTCCATTTAAAGGAATAAACTCACTAATACACGATTCGATTTCTAGCAATGAAATAATTTGGAGTTAGATTTTACTTCCCACCCAACCGTAATTTGAATTATAGTTAGGATCCCTTTCTAGATACTGTAGTCCTTAGAGGGGTCGAAGACCTCTAATCTAAAAAAAAATAAAATCAACTCAATATTGTTAATATATTTAAATGACAAGCTAACATTAATCTTTATTTTTCTGACAAAGCTAACGAGTAATCTAAGAGCACTAATGATATAGTTCCTGTTACCTTATCTCCTTTGCATGGGCAAATTTGTTGTAGCCACGTCCCATGCACCAAGAGGATTCTAGAGATCAAAATTTCCTCTTTTCTACAGTTTTAAGTTTTAACAAAATAACCATGTCACGACAAAAGTTTCCCATGACGTGTCAAGATATGGACATCCTAATCATCATTCAACATTGATGGAAAGTGGAGCCCACAGCTTTAACTTTGACCCAATGGTGACTGCGGGATGAGTTGGATTAATTAATTAATTAAGCTTCTAGATATCGATTTTTTTATTTACTACTTATTTATTACACTGCATTATTAACTGGATTTAAGTATTCGAATCGTATTCTTATTACAGATTAATTTAATTTCTGTCATTATCTCCGTAAGAAAAATACATTAGTGATAAGGAAGGCAGAAGTTTTTCAACAAGAAAGCGTGTAATGTCCTCTTAACATTACAGCCATTAGAATTATTTTCCCTTTCTTTAGTTGGTTTTAATCACCGAACAAATATCTCATTGGTCCAAGTGTGTATTTGTATTAGAAATCAACTACCCCGGTTTTCTCCAATCCACACTTTGGAAAAAAATGGAAAAAATAATATTATATATGTAGAAGATTTTTTTAAAATTTGGTTCTGTCTGCACCTTAATCACATGAGTGTTATTCATATTACAATCCACTTTAGGTTAAAAATTTATTATTATTATTATTTAGTAAATAAAGAGGGCTTACGTCCGATTAAAAATTTATTTTATATGCGCCGTCAAGTGTAAAAATATTTTATACGTGCATCTAATGTTTTGTCACATTATTTAATGAGTATCACATATCATGTAATTGTCTTTTAGTCTCATTGTTCCTGGGGTACTCTTTCCTCCTTGGGTCTTTTTCCCGTGGGGTTTTGGCCCAAAAAAGGTTTTAATGAGGCATCTTGTATTTGTACTGGTTGGGGTGCCCATTTGCACTCCTCTTTAATATTATTTTTTGCCTATAAAAAAAACATATCATGTATTTTTAAATGAGTTTAATTTATATAGACATAAAGTGTATAAGCTTTTACGACCATCACCAATCACAATTCATGAAGTGGTTGGTTACCAGTTAACCAATTTATTTTTGGTGGTGTGTCAACTTTTAATTGGTAGATGTAAAAGGCTTATACACCTGTTGTGTATATAAATTAAACTCTTTAAAATATGTTCAAGAAGGAAATTTATTAAATTATGTGACAATATATATCATTAGATGCACATCTAAATATTTTACACTGTCATGGTATGTGACAAAATATTATTAAAAATTTTGTACACTTTAGTAAATAGAAATTAAACTCTTCAATTAATTTACAATAAATATATATTTTCTAATAATTAATCATTTTGGATATTTTTATTTATTATAATATAATAATTTAAATAATAATCATTTCATAATACAAGAATACTTCTTTAGAATGAGTCACTAATTAAAACAAGCATTTAAAAAAAGACTAATTAAAATAAGCCAATGTTCGATTTCATGAAAAGGTTTTTAAAACCGCAAATAATTACTCATCTTATTCTTTTTTACATGTTTTTTTAGATTATTTTACACAAATTAAAGAAATCAAGATTTTGTTTTGGATAAATTATTAGTCTTTTTCTTACAACATATTATTGTTTTTTTCTGGTTACAAATATCATTATTGTTTATTACTCACTATAAATAATTAATGGCTAAAATTGAGAAACAACTACTAATTAATATAAGAGAAATTTTTTGGTGCAGTTGATGGTGTTTTCCATTCACACTATAGGACATGAAATTATTAAGAACATTATTTATTATCTTTTTTTAAGTTATCCACGCGTATTGATGTAATTGAAAAACAGCACGTATCTCACTTATGAAACCACACATAAATTATCTTAGTTTGGATAACTATTGTATGGGTAATTTGGGTCAACCGCAATAGAATTATTTTTAAAAGAGGCACCTCAAATGTAACACAAATGCTAAATCATGTTAAAAGGTTGTCATGGGGTTGGTTCTCAAACCGGGTGGGAAACAATTTGTCTTTAGATTATGAGGAGTTGAGAAACACCCCAACAGCTTGTTTAAACCTGCTACACTAATTGTAAACGGGTTGTGGGCTTGTGGCACCCTTAGTGCTCTTTTAATTCAATCTTTTGACTTATAAAAAAATAAACTATCAAAAGGAACGGAGAGGGTAACTTCTCACACACCATCAGTTTTGAATGTTAGAAAATGATTTTTCTTTAGAAGTCATATGAAGAATGTGAAATTTTTTTATACCTGCATGTATCACTCCATATCCTCTCTCACGTATCATGACGGTTATTTTTGTTTGTTCTTTCCCATGATGTGCAAGGAAAGAACTTTTAGCTTAAATCAAACAATATTGCTATTTAGACAAGATATTAGACAAATAATGCTACAAATATACGTTTTTGTATATACTGTGGGTCTCATACCATTCTTGCTTTTTTTATTGCTTTTACGCAGTCCCGTATTGTTGTTATTATTCTAAATCAAAAGCTACGGTCCCGTATTGTTGTTCACGATGTAAAATCATCACCATCGTTAATCAAATTAACAGGGACCGACCTCATCTTAAAACGCGTGAGGGCCATTGCATTTTATTCTACTCAACCATTGTGCAACTGTAGAGACTAATTTCTTGAGTCGGATCGTCAAAATTCTTTCTTAGGAGTTTTAACGCTGTTGACTCCTAAGACAGAATTCGAACTCAATATTTTTGTTAAGCTGAAAAGACCTGAATCATCTAATCGAACCACTATTTGGGTCTACTCAACCCTTTCTAGTTCTAGCTCTATTGTTATTTTTTTAATTAATTAATTGTAACGCGTATAGTGAGACTAAAGTATAAAATATATAAAAGATAAGTTTAAGTCTAGCTTAGCTTTATCCATAACCCCAAAGTATTATATATAAATAGACGAAGTTGTAAGAATGAGACAATTAGAAAAACAGAAAAACATAAAACAGAGAGAGAAATTAATTAGTTCAAGCAATTTGACCACAATGGCATCTAACAAGAAGAGTTTCATTTCAAGAGCAAGTTACATTTTCACAGCTACCTCTTCAGAGTCAGATTTGAATGAAGAAGGTCATGAGAGTTTGGAGTTCGATGAAGGTGAAGTGTGGAATTTATCCAACACAGTAGTGTCAATAACAGAACCAAAAAAGGGTTCACGATGTGTTGCAAAGAGAGGATCTAGTAGCAGAGTTAGCCCTGTTTCTTTGCCAATCAATATACCTGATTGGTCCAAGATTTTGAAGGAGGAAAACAAAAAGAGAAATGATTATTATTATTATTATAATTATGAGAGTGATCATGATGAAGGGATTCGTACACCTCCTCATGAGTATTTGGCTAGGAGAAGAGGAGCTTCACTTTCTGTACATGAAGGTATAGGAAGAACTCTTAAAGGGAGAGACTTAAGAAGTGTAAGGAATGCCATTTGGAAGAAAGTTGGATTTGAAGATTGATTGATTGATTTATTGTATTTATTTATTTCATTCATAGAGATAGATATATCAATCTATTTTGGCGATTTTGTACTAGCTTAATTAACTAGCTAGCTCTGTTTGGAATATAATATATATATATATATATATATATATATATATATATATATATATATATATATATATATATATATATATATATATATTCTTCCACCACCTTCACATTTTGTTGTTGTTGGATGAGTTAATGTTGGATGAGTAAGGGAAGGATTACACATGCTTGTTGTTAGTTATTATTAACTGTTTTATGATCATTAAACTGTTGTTTCAATCACGTTTGGCTATATATATATATATATATATATATATATATATATATATATATATATATATATATATATATATATATATTCTTCCACCACCTTCACATTTTGTTGTTGTTGGATGAGTTAAGTTAAATAAGGGAAGGATTACACATGCTTGTTGTTAGTTATTATTAACTGTTTTATGATCATTAAACTGTTGTTTCAATCACGTTTGGCCATATATCGTTTTTTTCTAACTTGTTCTTGCAGTCACCTTGTTCAGTTTGATCTTTTCCCCTTTATTGATTTTTTTTTTTATAAATCAAGCATCTACTGCGCGCGACTGCAGAGACTAATCATTCGAGCCGGGTAGGACCACAATAGGCAGCAAATCTTTCAATCAAGAGATATAACACTGTAACATGTCCAATCAGAATATGCTGATTTAACACTGTAGAGTTCTATTGTGCATATACACATAAACCAGAATATGCTGATATTCTTCTTCGCAATATCCAATCAGAGGAACAAGTTTCTGTGATGAATTCTTCATAGGAGGGCTACCTGCATTAGTGAGTCTATAGTCAATAAGCTGAAATTAAGATTATCTCATGTTCTTGCAGTTCATCTTCACAATTAAAATGATTCTACAACACTAATTTTCAATGGAGATTCAAGTATGGAAATGCTACCTCAGTTACAAATTAAAATTGCATCTATATTTCCCTCTGAATGCAACAATATCTTCAATGTGCACTTCTGAGCCTCATCCTAAGCTATTTGCATTCTAAGTTTCTTAAAAAACACTGAACTAACTGTGACTTCAGCCATGCTTGAGGGAAAATCCAGTCAAGAAGGTTTCATGAATCAAGGAAAAAGTATACCTTGAGACAAACTGAAAACAACATTCTAAGACTAACATTATAATATTTTACACAAAAGTAACATTTAACATACAAACCACATTATAATATTTTACACAAGTAACATTTAACATACAAACCAACAGAACCACATATTATTCCAACAAACCATGCCTACAATAGTGAATCAATGGTCATTAAATAATTCTTTTAGTGCGACAATGAAAACTAGCACAGTTCAATTAGAGTATAAGGAACATAGGCCTACACTATCAATCAGTGTCTTTGATTTAAAATAATCAAGCAATTGTAGATTTAGCATAGACTTAAGATATTAAACGGAAGTGAGTATATAATTGAAAATTCAGCAAGCTCAATTGTTAAATAAAAAAACACACCAAGTGGAACGGAAGTAACAGGTTATATGCCTTTTCTTTTGATCCATGAACAGAAGATAAAGAGACTCAACTATTTTTCATAAAACAAACCAATGATGTATTGATGAGAAACAAATTTTCAGAAAAAGAACTAATTCATACTCGATAAGAGTCCGTGCAAGTTGACGATATCCTTTGATTCATGCTTTCCAAGAGGATTAACAGCCTTTCCAATCTCAGTTACCTGAAAAATTTAAATCTAAGAATCAGAGGACTTACTACAAAAGAATAGTGAAATAAACAACAACAAATTGCCCAAAAACAAATTTAAGGAATGATAGAAATTGCAAACAAAAGGATTAGCAACATACTCCTTCCAGCCAATATGACAGTGTATGTATAAGATCTGTTTTGCAAACAAAAGACATAGTTAATTGAAAGAATTAGTGGACGAATGTAAAAACACAATACAACACAATTCTAGGAAGTATTGATCAAGATGAGACTCCATTAAATCTGAACCCATCACAGTAAGTGGTAATTCCCTGTTACGTGCCTCTGATTATCTGGATTTAAAGCAGTATTGATGGACTCTCATTATCGGTGATCAATGTATAATCAGAAGCACAGAGATAAGGAAGCTCTAATCACTTGCAAGGAAGCTTCAGATTCATCTGTCATTCTCATTTTAAGATCCACAATTTATATACATTATAAGATCCACAATTGATATTTAGCAAGATCCAAAATTGATATACATTATAAGATCTGCTCATAACAATATTAATTAGAATACGTCTTTGATCTTTCCATTACAGAACCAAGTCCCCACCACATAACAAGGTCTCCAGTTGCATCTTCTCACTCAAAATTTAGCAAACAGTTGAGGCCCAAAAATAAAGAGAGAGACATTGACATTGACCCAAAAATAAACAAGTTAACAACTAACAAACAATTTACTTACATGGACTTTATGTGAACAAGGTTCCAAAGTTGAAGTGCCAGATTTCCTTGAAGACAAAGGTCTTTCAAATTCCTAAGCAACAAAAGATATTCTCATCAGCAAACAGTTCTACCAATAAAAATAAGTATTCAATGAAAATTGATTTCATAGAATAATGAATCTGTACATTAATGAATAGTTGCACGCCAGTTTATATACAAGTCAATGATGAATGGAAAATTATAACTACCTCTAACAGTAAGAGAACTGAGGCAATCTAGTTAGTTAACTTAGTTAACTTGCTTCAATCTAAGTTATTATCAATTTAAGCAGATTTTATAGACAGCAATGCATAAGCACAATACATAATAAATTGCCTTCTGCATAATAAATTGAAAAATTGCAAGACCAACTACATCAGAACCTAAAACTGCAAATATAAACATATTAACCTATAGTAAAAAACACACAATCAAAGAGATCCTATTAAACTTCATTTGACACATTAATCTAGAGAATTATAATTTAGCAAAGAAATTACCAACTAAGACCAGGTCATGAAAAATAAATTGCATATCATACAATAGTTCAGCACTTCAATTACGAAACTGAGACTGTTCCTAAAGCTAATGAGTTTCAATCAAAAAGACAGATTTGAGGTTCAGCACAACAATAGTTCAGCACTTAATAGTCCAGAGGCAAATTTTTCTGTAAATTACAATTAAATGATGTCTAAGAGTTATGCAACCTTGGTTCAATTACCACTTACCACATGTAATCACAGAATTACTGAATCTCATTGTTTTCGTTCATTACTTTCAGAATTTAATAACAACATTAGATTTTCAAATCCTAAGTTAATAACAAACGATGATGAAATCAGAAAAGTAAGATGAATCATTGGCGTTTTAGGGTTCCAAAACGCAAAAGATGAGCACAGTTCGAGCATACAATCAGTAGACAAGCACTAAAATCACTCAAAATGTTGAAGAAAAAAAGGTTAGGGTTTCAATTAGGTTACCTTCACAGAAAATGAAAACAGGATCGCGCAATTGAGAACTGAGAAGACAAGCACGATCAGAGAAGTTGAGAGCACAATCAGAGAAGATGAAACGGAAACCAGGTTCGATTGTTGATTTCTAGGTTTGAAGGTTCGAAACGTGCGTTGAAACGACCATCAGAGAAGATAACATGATTTCTAGGTTTGAAACGTGAGTGAACACAATCAGAGCGTGAGGGACGAAACGGAAACCAGGCATGATTGTTGATTTCTGCGTTCATATTGTTGAAGGTTCGATTTCTCGATCTGTTGAAGAAGATGGCGATGATGAGTGAGAGTGAGAGCTTGAAGGTGATGATGAGTGAGAGTGAACCTAATTGGAATCTGACCTCTTTCTTTTATTATTATTTAATAATTAATAATTTACAAAACTAAAAAATCTGAAATCTGAAATAAAAACAAAAGTAAAAAAAAATCAGATTTTTTTACCACAAAAAACAGATTTTTTAAAGTTTTCAAAATAATATTAAAAAAAATTCTTGCGAAAAGTGGTTCTTAGAAAATTCCGCAGGAAAACATAATATTACCTGTCAACTTGAAAGCGCAGTAAACGTGCAGCATTTTTACAAGATTGGCAGGAAAATTCTCGGATATTACCTGCGAAAAATTTCCGCAGGTAATACCGAGATTTTTAGTAGTGGTGGTGTTTCCTCACAATAGTGAACTTGTAGCAGCTGGGTAAGGGAAGAAACACCATCAAAAAGGGGTATCGTAACTGAAATTGTGGGTCTGAGGTGCTTGGGATCGGTTTTGGAAGTGGTGGAACGAATTCGGTACGAGTTCGGAGTGAGTTTGGGTCGGAGAGTTTCGGTGTTTCGTGATTCTCATCACGATAGGTGAGTTTTACTCACTTAGGGTTTATATTATGATGTGTTGACTATGTGATTTATGTGATTGTTGGAATTGCATTCGTTTCGTAAATTTCAAGTCACAAAAACCGTAAATTGCTCATGAACTCACTGGTTTAGGAATTCTAGACAAAGGTACGGTTATTTTTAAATTGGGACTGTTCTGGGAATCCAAAAATTATGTGGTTGATTTTGCTCGAAACTAGACTTAATGACAGTCATTTTGGCATTGGTTTGGTTCAATTTGGTTGTGTAGCTCGAGTTATGAGTATCCCAAGTTAGGTCAAATTTCTCAAGTTAAACCGATATAGGTTCGAAGTGTTTTGGGTATTGTGCTCTCAATTGAACTCCTTTTTGAGAAACTATTATTTCTTTGAAAATCGGGCACAATTTGCTATGGCTTAGACTCAAGTTTCGTTAATTGGTTGAGTCTTGGTCATTTTAGAAATGCTAGAAGTCGTGGAATAGATTTTGTTCAATTAAGGAACCATTCTCGTCTTTTTTTTGAAAATCGTATTAATCGGCTTGTTATTTTGCAAACCTAAAGATTTATACAGAAACTACAGATCCGTAGCTTTCCAACGAGTGGCCTTTTGCAATTTTTTGATGTCATTTGCTATTTTAAAAAATTCGCCGAAGTATGTGCAATATAGTAGGAACGAATTATTCCAGTATGTGCAATGTTTTGATGTCGTTTGCAATTGTGTGTTGA
Source organism: Oxytropis ochrocephala (assembly GCA_020916435.1). NCBI lineage: Eukaryota > Viridiplantae > Streptophyta > Magnoliopsida > Fabales > Fabaceae > Oxytropis > Oxytropis ochrocephala. The sequence continues at coordinate 107,906,504 of CM037091.1, read as the reverse complement.
AATGTTTGTTTGTGTCATTACAAATCTCGGAACGAATTACTTGATGCAATTGTTTGTGATTGATGTTGCTTGGACTGGAATATTATGTGATATTGATTGTCTTAGTACACGTGTGAGCACAGGTTGTTGAAAACAAAACCGAACTAAATGTTCTATTCACTAGTGGAAAAAGTACATTAAACAACACCATTTAGTATCGGGTGTTTGAACAGCCGATGCTAAATGTGGACGCAGTGGCAATTTTGAAATTAAATGAAAGTTTTCAATTTTCACGCCTACATTTAGTATTGGTTGTTTAAACAACCGATACTAAATGTGTATCACAAACCGGTTGTTTAATCAATTTTCAATTTTCATCAGACTTTTAGTATTGGTTGTTAAAACAACCGATACTAAATGTGTATCACAAACACATTTAGTATCAGGTATTTTAACACCCGATACTAAAGGTCCCTTTCTATTTCACGCTTAATTCTCGTTCTCTCTCACTCAAACACTATTTCTCTCACTCTCAGCTTTCTTCTCTCGCGAGCAAACCCTCCTCTCTGCACAAATAGATCTCACTCACGCACAAAGCTTCCTCTCATCGCATCCACTCTCTCGCATTCTCAAGTCTTCCTTCTGGTCACTCTATCCTTCTCACTCTCTATACTTTCTCTTCTTCTCTCACGTCTCTCACTCTCCTCTCTCTTACACCAAAAATTTACAAGAATCGAACCAGAACATAAACCCCTTTTTTTTTAAATCGACGAAGCCCTAAACTGATGGCAGAATCATCAATGAGTCTCAACGAATTCACTCTACGCATCTTTATCTGAATTTCGTTTTGTATTGGTGTTCTTAGGTTTTTTTTACACACAAATTTCGGTAGAAATCGAACCAAACCCTAAACCCCCAATCTCTTGATCTCTCGATTTCAGATGCGCTTCTCCGACGATGCCGCCGCCATTAAAGACTAACTTCAGATGCGATATCGCTCATCAATGCCTTATCATACTTCAGATTCAGGTTTGAACCTCTTCACTCTTCTTCTTCTTTATCGCTCTTGATCAATTTCACTTTCACATCACGAAAAATCAAATGCATCTGTACAAAATCCCTAATCCTAATCGCCTCCAATTCCGTAATCGCATGCTTCTCTCTTCTGTGTGAAATCCCTAATTCATCAACTCTCCATCTAACAGTGTGAGATTCATAAGTCAAATGCTATTTTATTTCACTATTTCCTGTAAGTTCTTCTTTTTTCTTAGGAAAAACATTTTTGTATTATCACTTTGTTGTTTCTCCTCTCTCCCTCTCATTCATTATTAGGTATTCTTTCTCTAGATTTCTCTTATAGATAGATTGAAATTGCGCTAAAGCTAGAGCCATTTAATGTGGAAGCTTATCACGGTCTTTTAATAGCACTTCGGAATTGAACAACCAATGAAGGGTTTGTTGAACAGGATTGAAGAAGTGGTGAAGTTTTTCAGGAGGAAAAGAGGATTCGTAAGTGAGGAATTTATGTCATTGTCGATGGCGCAGTTAAGGTTATGGATGAGGATTATTCGGTGCAATCAAGGTGTATGAGGAAATTGTGAAGTTGGTATTGACATTATGATATTGCACATAATATTTTCAAGTGGAGCCACGATCGTCCATCCAGACGCGTCTAATGTAGTTTTTATGCATTTTGCACATGATATTAAACACAAATTCAAATATGACTTTCAATGAATTTCATCATAAATGTATTAGTGACAATGGATGTTTGCTTACTAGTTAGAATGATGGCCGCTAATTTGTATTATTCCCAGATATAAGACCTTATGTTTGAAGCAATTTACAACTCTCCCTTCTTTAGCATCTTGAAATGGTTGTTGTGTTTAGTTTATTATTCAAGCACCATTTTACTGATTCCCTTCAGTTATCTATGTGGCGTTGCAATAATGAGCTTTGTGTTCGTGCGGAAGAACTTCACAGGAATTCCAGTAAGGTGGATGGCTTGTAAGTACCTGTAAATAATGTTATCTACACATTTACATAAGGCTAATTGCATCACAAAGAAAACTGTTGTCAACTTAAATGTCAATGTTGTATATTTGTGTAAATATATTGGTTAGTTTACTGTTGTGATAATCTTTACTTTCTTCATGATGCAGAGTTTTGGAAAAAAGTTCCTCCAAATAAGCCATACCGTGTGGTACTAGGTGAAGTAAGGGATGGCTTTATTGTACTCATGAGCGTTCTCGCCATTTGCGGGCTCAAGGGTATTCTGACATTCTAGAAGAAGCCACTTTCACCAATGTTGAAGAGGTATCCATTATTGTTTTGCTTTTTAATAATAACAAGTAATGCAACCCAGCTGCTAACTTTAGCAGTTCAATGATCATAAATGCCCTCATATTTAGTTCTATGACATGTTGCTTTTTTACTGATATCAAGATGTTCTAGGAACTATTACAATTATATCCCTTTTTTACAATTGTTTTTCCTTTTATATCCTAAGTGTAACTATAGTTAATAGTTGAGTTAGTTTACTCGGTTGCAGTTAGGTTGTTATTGCAACTGTGTTAGTTGTGATATTCAGTTAGATTCTGTTTTAGACTTAGAGTCTTAGTTATTTTAGAGATAGCTTCAGGTTGTTGGATCCAGCTGATATATAAGGATCTTCAACTCATTGTAATATCAGATACTTAGTTTTCAATGAATTCTTCTTTCTATTCTTGATTGTTCAATATGGTATCAGTAGAATCGCTCTAGGGTTTCCCCTCCGCTCCGATCGCCCCTTTCGATTTCCGATCGATTTCGCTTCCTTCTTTCGTCGATTTCGCCGTCGGTCGCTCTCTTTCACCATGGCTCTCGTCGTTGACCCTCAAAACCCTTTCTTTCTCCACCACTCAGATAACCCGGGACAAGTTCTCGCTACTCATCTTCTCACCGCCACCGGTGACAACTACAATTCTTGGAAACGTGCAATGGTTTGGGCCCTCAGCTCCAAGAACAAATATGGATTTGTTGACGGCACTATCGTTCAGCCACCGGAGCACGATCCTCAGTTTCCGGCGTGGCTCCGTTGTAACAACACCGTCGCTTCTTGGGTGCTAAATTCCGTCTGTAAGGAACTTGCTGTTAGCATCGTTTACCACTCCACTGCTCGAGATTTATGGCTTGATTTGGAAACAAGATTCCACCAACAGAATGGTCCGCGTGCTTTTCAACTCCGGCGCGATTTCGTTGGTTGCACTTAGGGTTACGGTTTGGTGAATGCTTACTATAACAAGATTAAGGCGTTATGGGAGGAGTTGAGTCACTGTGTTCCTGGCCACACCTGCAATTGTGGAGGAGTTCAACCTCTCATCGATCATCTTAACTCAGAATACGTGTATACCTTTCTGATGGGTTTAAACGAGTCTTATGGCACTCTTCGTGGCCAAATCTTGGTCATGAATCCTCTACCATCCATCACGCAGGTATTTGCCTTGGTCCTTCAAGAAGAAACTCAGCGAGGAATTGGCAATCTTGCTGATCCTTCCCCTTCTGCCATTGCGTGTGCTGTTTCGGCTTCACCCAAGACATTTGGTAAGCGTGATCGCCCTCTATGTGCTCATTGTGGTCTTCTCGGGCACACCAAGGACAAGTGCTTCAAGTTGCACGGATATCCTCCAGGTCACAAGAAGCACACTGCCTCGGCCAATCTCGTGACAGAGCGCCTCTCTACCATCAAGCTGGCCCACCGAGCAATACCAACAAATGCTAGCATACATTCAGGCACAGCTTGCCACAAATAGTGTCACTGAGAGTGACACGCCAAGTATCCTCTGCATAGGCATTAGTCTCTCTGTTTTAAAATCTTTACCTATCAGTGCTAGAATTTTATGGCTTGTAGACTCAAGAGCTTCTGCACACATTTGCCATGATCTTGCACTATTTTTTCAATACACTAAACTGCCACACACGTTTGTCACATTACCTAATAATCAAAAAATTAGGGTAGTTGTTGTTGGTAGTATAAAGTTGAATGACAATTTCATTCTTACAAATGTTTTATACATTCCCACTTTCTCTGTGAATCTCCTGCTGTATACTAAACACATTGATGTTCATTTCATTGATGATTCTTGCACAATCCAGGATCTAACTCTCAAGCAAGTGATTGGAAGATGTGAACTTGTTCATGGGCTGTTTCCTCTCACCCTCGCCATCATCACACACTCTGTGCACATGATTAATTCCACCATGTACACTGCACCTTTATTGACTGATGTAATTTCCCATGATTGTAGTATAGTTTCCAATTCTACTTGTAATTCTGTTTCACAATGTAATTTTGTTTGTAATGCTGCTAATGTACACTCTGATGCTGCCAATTTATGGCACACTCGCATGGGACATTTGTCCGACCCTGTACTTCAAATTCTCAGTAATAAAATTCCTTTTCATGTTAATTCCAAGTTTCATTCTGGTTTGTGTAATGTATGCCCTTTAGCTAAGCAAAAGAGACTACCTTTTATGTCTCAACACAACATGTCTAACACCTTGTTTGATTTGGTACATTGTGACACATGAGGTCCTTTTTCAAAATTAACCCATGATGGCTACCAATATTTTCTCACAATTGTTGATGATCACTCAAGGTTCACATGGACTCATTTGATGAAATCAAAATCTGATGCACCTCACTTGATCAAACAATTCTTTGCATATGCACAAACTCAATTTGGCAAACACATCAAATGTATTAGAACTGATAATGCTAGGGAATTGCAACTAACTGATTTTCTGCAGTCAAAGGGTGCCACACACCAATTTTCTTGTCCTTACAGACCTCAGCAAAATGTTGTGGTTGAAAGGAAACATCAGCATTTGCTGAATGTTGCCAGGGCTTTAATGTTTCAAGCTGCAGTTCCTTTGCAATACTAGGGAGAATGCCTTGCTGCTGCAACATATTTGATCAACAGAACTCCTACCCCTAACCTGGACAACAACTCTCCCTATGATGTTCTCTTCTCTAAGCCTCCAAACTACTCCCTCATTAGAGTGTTTGGATGCCTCTGCTACACCTCCACCATTGCCTCTGACAGAAACAAATTCACACCCCGAGCTATCCCTTGTGTTTTCTTAGGATATCCCCAAGGTTACAAAGGCTACAAATTGTTTGACCTTCACAATCACAAATTCATTATCTCACTTGATGTTACCTTCCATGAGTCCATCTTTTCCTTCAAAGACAGTTCCCAATTTCATTCACATACCTCCACAGATAACACACCTTTACCTGCTGCCATCACCACCTCCACGTTTGATCTAGATGCTCCTGACCCTTCCCAACTAGATGTCACTCCACCTGAAGAAGACACTCCTACCGCTTCAACCACAGATCATGCTTCTTCTACTCCAACAACTATCACTTCTGCAACAACTTCTAATGAACTCAATAATGATCCTCCTCCATGTCCTACAGCTATTACTACTCTGCGCAGGTCTTCCAGAGTTAGTCAGCCCCCTGCATACCTGGAGGATTATGATTGCAACCTCACATATCCCATACAACATTCCCTTGATTACACCAAACTCTCCCCTGCCTATACTAACTACATCATGCATGTGCAGGCAGTCTATGAGCCTGAGTTCTTTCACCAAGCTGTCAATATCCCTGAGTGGCGCCATGCCATGGATGAAGAACTCTCTGCTTTGGAGGCTAACAACACCTGGACAGTTCAACCTTTGCCTCCTAGTAAAAAGGCAATTGGTTGTAGGTGGTTGTTTAAGGTGAAATACAAGGCTGATGGGAGTCTTGACAGATATAAGGCAAGATTAGTTGCCAAGGGATATACTCAACAAGCTGGAATCGATTTTTTGGAGACTTTTTCACCTGTGGCAAAGCTTGCCACTGTCAGAATTCTCCTGGCTATAGCAGCACAACAACATTGGTCCATTATGCAACTTGACATAAATAATGCCTTCTTGAATGGTGAGTTAACTGAAGAGGTATTCATGAAGCTTCCTTTGGGCTATCACATCAAGGGGGAGCACCTTGCTTGCAAACTCAACAGGTCCCTTTACGGCCTCAGGCAAGCTTCTCGGCAATGGTACACCAAATTTGCCTCCACAGTCATGTTACATGGGTTTCAACAGAGCTCAGTCGACAATTCTCTCTTTACCAAGGGCTCTGGCCCCTCCTTAGTCGTTCTATTGGTCTACGTTGATGATATTCTGCTCGCAGGACCGGATCCAAAGCTTCTGTCTCAAACTCAGAAATTTTTGGAGAGTCAATTCAAGCTCAAAATTGTTGGAGATCTTCATTACTTCCTTGGCCTTGAAATTGCACACTCTCCTCAAGGCATTTCACTCTCACAACGTAAGTACACACTCCAATTGCTTACAGACACTGGTCATATTGGTGCCAAGCCTCTTGATACTCCTATGGACTCTAATCTTTCCCTCAATGATACTGATGGAGACTTACTACCTGACCCTACTATGTATAGAAGACTGCTGGGTCGCTTGATTTATCTCACAATTTCACGACCTGACATATCCTATGCTGTCAATAGGCTAAGTCAGTTCATGAACCAACCTCGCAGACCTCATCTTCTTGCTGCAAATGCGGTTCTGCAGTATTTAAAGAAAGCTCCAGGTCAAGGTCTTATATTTCCTGCTGCTTCCTCTCTGCGAGTTACAGCATACTGTGATGCTGATTGGGGTGGTTGCACCACCACCCGCCGTTCAACAACTGGTTTCTGCGTATATATTGGATCAGCTATTGTCACATGGAAGTCCAAAAAGCAATCTACTGTTGCTAGATCATCAGCAGAGGCAGAGTATCGTGCCCTTGCAACCCTCACCTCTGAGTTGCTCTGGATAAGGCAGCTTCTTAGAGCCTTCAACATCAGCCTCACCTCAGCTATGATTTACAGTGATAGCAACTCTGCTATACAAATGGCCACTAATCCTACCTGCAATGATCGCTCCAAACACATTGATATAGACTGCCACTTCGTACGGGAACACGTCCATTCCAAGTTTCTCAACCTTGTTCATGTTTCTTCAAGTGAACAACTTGCTGATGCTTTGACAAAGGCTCTGCCAAGGCCCCTCTTTCAGAATCTTATCTCCAAGTTTGGACTTCACAATCTGTTTCTCCCAACTTGAGGGGGAGTATTACAATTATATCCCTTTTTTACAATTGTTTTTCCTTTTATATCCTAAGTGTAACTATAGTTAATAGTTGAGTTAGTTTACCCGGTTGCAGTTAGGTTGTTATTGCAACTGTGTTAGTTGTGATATTCAGTTAGATTCTGTTTTAGACTTAGAGTCTTAGTTATTTTAGAGATAGCTTCAGGTTGTTGGATCCAGCTGATATATAAGGATCTTCAACTCATTGTAATAGCAGATACTTAGTTTTCAATGAATTCTTCTTTCTATTCTTGATTGTTCAATATAATTGTAATAGGAACTAGACAAATTAACATTAGTTACACTGATGTGATGGATGCCATTACCAAACATTTGGAAATAGGATCCTACCAAGAATGGTCTGAAGAAAAAAGACAGATATGGCTATTGTCTGAGTTGAGTGGCAAAGGGACACTATTTGGACCTGACCTTCCCATATCAGTCACTACTCTATAGGACTTTTCTTAACAAATTGGTCTTCTAGTCTTCTCTCTAAGCTGCAGAATCATAAGAGTATGACCTGCACTAGACTCATGTTTTCTATGCCTTCTTTTGGCAGGGCGCCGGTCTTCATCATCTTCACTCACTTCATCAGTCTTGAGACTAGAAAGTGTGGAGGACTAAGATTTAACAATTCTAATGCATTGCAAAATAACTACTGTGAAAGAGATGGGATATTCCACTAGTGGAAAAAGGACATTAAACAGCACCATTTAGCATCGGTTGTTTGTACAGCTGATACATGTGCTTCTGGTGGAAATTTCCTCACTCTGGATTTTGTTTTCTTTTGATTTGAAAAAGGACATTAAACAAGTTGGCATTACATATGTATAAGAATTTGAATTTGAATTCAAATGATGGCAATCCATTTATGTTCTTTCTCTATATATGTTTTTTAAGTGAGTTAGAATTGCATGTCCTATTAAAAGCATTGTGTTCTGTTTGTTTATGTGATCATGTTTGACATATTATATCTTGAGTAGATATACTTGCTGGGTGTTAAGTTTTTTATACGGCTATAAATGTTTTCGATGAACTTTAAGATCTAGAGCTTGTACACAAAGTATATACATGTATTTGTTTATTGCTTTTCTTTTCAGAGAATAGGAAATTAAAGGGGGAGCTAAGGCCTAGAAAACTTGAGCAGGAAGTGGCACTTCTTAAGGTACATTAGAAAACAGTTGATTTTTTCTTTTTGAATGTGAAGGAAGATTAGTGGTTACTATTCTGAGTTAAAGATCTAATGAAAGGGAAAGTTTGTTATCAGATTGAATGCTCATCTTTAAATTAGGCAGTAATAGAGTAAATCATAATTAGCTTGTAATTGATTCCTGTATGTAATAGTTAGTTTCCCAATTGTTGAATTAGTTACATGGTTAAAATAATTAGCTCATCTTTGTTCTTAAATATTCTAAGATACCTAGGCGTAAAAGATACTTCATGCAAAACCAAATTATACTAGATGATGTTATCTGAGCCTTGAGCTAGCCAACTTAAAACTGAAGCTGGATGATATTATTCTTATTACTATAGTACCCTTTATTTGTTGCTCTTGTTCCAGTTTTATGTATTTATTATCTCTCCCAGGTTATGGTGGCTTTGGTGAGATGCTTCTACTTCTAACTAACCCTTGTGATCCTCATGTTCTCCTTTGGAATCTATTCTCACTCTACAGTTCGGTGGGTTGGTGTATATGGACATTGTGTTAGTCCTTGCAATAGCTCAAAGACTCAACATGAGCTCTTACTAGTGATCTTGTATAAGTTTACTAAGTACTCTAGAATCTAGGTGCTAAGTCTTTCAGTTATAACAATATTTGTAGATTTTTTGTAAGAAACTTGTAGATGTTATAGGATTAATAACTTGTATTGTATGATATTAAATTTCAATAGAATTTAAAGTACTTTTATGAATTTATTAATGTCTGGAAATAACTTTGTATATCAGGATTTTATAAATTGGCAATTGATATCTATTAATAGTGCCAATTAATTTTTTTATTTTTAAAAATAGACATTTAGCATCGGTTGTTTGAAACACCCGATGCTAAATATCACTTTTCAAGACATTTAGCATCGGTTGTTTTGAACAGCCGATGCTAAATGTCATTTTTCAGAACATTTAGCATCGATTATTTGAACAACCGATGCTAAAAGTCACTAAGAATAGACCTTTAGCAACGGTTGTTTAGATGACCGATGCTAAATGTCACAAAAAATGGACCTTTAGCATCGGTTATTTAAATAACCGATACTAATAGTATGTTTTAGCATCGGTTTTTTGAAAATCCGATGCTAAAAGTCACATTTAGTATCGGTTATTTAACCGATACTAAATGTCAGACATTTAGTATCGGTCGAATTAGCATCGACAGATAACCGGTGCTAAATGTGCAAAATAACCGATGCAAAATGTCTTTTCTGCACTAGTGATTGGTTAAATCTATGATTGATGTGTATAAGATATATAAATTACATCGAACATATAGGAGGCGGCCCAATGCGGGCAAGATATATAAATTATATCTATTATGGGTGATGACCCATGGAATAGCATACTAGGAGGGGAAGATACCGTTAGGGAAAGTACTAGCGGGGGGTTCATCGGGAGTAAGCAGTTGTATGGCGGTCGATGTTATGCTAAGTATTGTTGCACGATTCGTCGGGATTAGGAATCGTTGGCAATCGGTGTTTCGATAATTAAAAGCGGCTGGTAGTTTATAAATAAACTACAAAAGATAAGGTTAATTGAACAGCACATTAAAATGCCAGGATTAGCAATTGTTGGCAGTCAGCAATGGGCTAAAATTAAAAATACAAGTAGTTTATAAATTAAACTACAAATGTAATGGTTTTATAATTGAACCGAGAGTGTGTTAGGGGTCACGGTAGAACTCACTGAGATATGTTATCTCACCCTATCATTGTTGTTGTTTTTACAGAGAAACAGGGAAAGAAGAAGGATAAGCGGCACGAGTAGGTGACGTGTGTCTTAGAATGTGGCTTGGGCCTAACTCAACCCCACAAAACCGGCTTGTAAGGTGAGGGTTGTCTCTTCATTATAAACCCTCTTGAGCCCTTATCACTAGTCAATGTGGGACTTGGGATTTTCCCTAATACACCCCCTCACGCGCAACACTTTTTGTTTTATTTTTTGGGCTTGTAGTGTGTTTTTTTAATTGTAGGTGACCCGATAGATCTAGGATAGGCTCTGATACCATCTTAGAATGTGGCTTGGCCTAACTCAACCCCACAAAACCGGCTTGTAAGGTGAGGGTTGCCTCTTCATTATAAACCCTCTTGAGACCTTATCACTAGTCAATGTGGGACTTGTGATTTTCCCTAATAGACGTGTCTATGGAGATGTTGAAGACTTGTTGTCTTATTCCATGTTTATGTTTTCCCTATTGTTTCAGTTATGGTTATGTAACTTGTATTTGATATAAGTTGTATAAACCGTTTTCGCTTCTCTGGTTAAGATATTGAACAATAGGGATTTGTTATCCTATGATGTTATGAACTATGTTTGAGTTCAATGGATTTAAGAAAGGTTTCTATGAGAGGATAATTGTTATTATCAGAAAAATTTAGTTATGTTCAATATCTAAACAGGGATTATGTCCTCTGATGAGTACTAAGTTATGCATTCTGATATATCTACATGTTAGAAATATTGGGGTGTTACAGACAATACATCCAATCAAATCAAATCAAATCAAATTGTAGCTCACAGAAATTCAAAAACTAATGGCCTCTTACTAGCACCATCATATGGTTGTGGCTTATCAGCTTATCCCCCATATGGCTCCAACAATGATTGTGACAATGGTCGAGGAAAACCCAGAGGTTTTCCCTCTCCTAGCAATAGGCTATACCCATGTTGCCAATCCTACTAAGCTACAGACATATTTCTCCCTACAAAGACAAATACTCCTAAACTAATCAACCATCAAATGGCTCACTATGCATTTTGTCAACCCCACTAACCCAAACTGCGTATTTGACACAGACACTAGTCACCACGATTGCAAACAGTCTAAATAATATTCACATTCATTCAATATATGATGGTACTAAAGAAGTTTAATTTGGTAATGGTACCCGTTTAAAATGGCTCCACTACACTTTCCACACAAAACACTACTTTTCATGTAAAATATATTCTTTATGTTCCTCATGAAAAACATAATCTATGGCTCTAAATTTTGCAAATGTAACAATGCTTATGTTGAGTTTGATGACTCTTTTTTCTGTGTGAAGGATCGGGTGACGAGAGCTGTTTTGATTGTGATCCAAGTAATGATGATATGTATACCTATAGCCCAACTCTTGCTTTCCCATTAATAATTACTAATAATATTTGAAACATTATTATGATAATTTCTCGCTTCCAAAAGCTTGCATACACTAGTATTATTACCAGGGCCGTCCCAAACAATTTGGAGGCCCTGTACAGATATTAAAAATGGGGCCTTTGATAATACATTTTTTCATATACTATTTTTTTTTCCATAACTCATACTAATTTTTTCATGAATCATATCTAAAGTTTTTTTCGAGCACTAAATCATCTCAAAACACACTACTTAAAGGCGCACTTAACATATTTTGTCACGATTTTTTTTACCATATCAATTATTGAGGAGGTAACATTGCGTATTTGAACACTTGAAATTTTTCTAAACTCTAAATTACCCCAAAAACAAACTACTCACCATCACACTTTACATATTTTGTCACGAAATTATACTCTTTTTTCACCAAAATGGTTATTGAAGAAAGAACTTTGCGAACTTGAATACTTAGAAATTTTTCTGAACTCTAAAGTACTCTAAAAGACACTGCTCAGTCTCACACTTTACATATTTTGTCACGAAATTAAATTCTTTTTTCACCAAATCGGTTATTGAGGAAGAAACTTTGCGCATTTGAACACTTAAAAAAATTTCTTAACTCTAAAATACTCTTAAACACACCGCTTCACATCAGACGTTACATATTTTGCCACGAAAATAAATTCCTTTTTCACCAACCCAATTATTAAGAAACAAACTTCATGTATTTGAACATCTAACTTTTTTTGTAATCTAAAGTACTCTTTTAAGGGGCCCTAAAAAATTGATTTTAAGTCGAGACCCTGTGCGGTAGCACGCCCTGCACGCCTTAAGGCCGGCCATGATTATTACATAACATAGCGCTAATGCAAATTTTAAATTTAGATGAGCTAATTAATATAAAATTTATTTGATTATCAGGGCGTTACATATACTTATCATTCTTTTTCATGATATGATAAAGCGGAGTATGCCCAATTATTTATTAGCGGTGGTCTTGGAAAACCACAGGCTCATGGGATTTTAATTAACGCCCACCAGTTGAATGATCACCAATCAAATTATCATTATCTGCATGAAGATGAATATCGTTAATAGTTGCAATATGAATGCTACGAGTATTAATTTAATGAATAATAATTAATATTATATTGCTAAAAATCTTCAAAAGATTAAAACTAAATTAAATCCATCTATTATGCTCCCACGGTTTCACAATAGTTATTACTTTTTAGGAAAATTTTTGTTTCACTTTACTTTTCACTCATTTAAGAAGAAAGATAGAATACATAAGTTTAAATATATTGTAATGTATCTTACCAAGATCGTTCAACTTTGAGGGATTGTCACTGGTTGTTTGATAATAATGGATAGCATCATCAGGCTTAGGTTTATTATCATCACCTGGCTTAGGCTTAGGCTTAGGCGTAGGCTTAAAAGGCTTAGGCCAAGTACGCCAAGGATGCCAAGTATGGATATCATCATCATCATCATCATCATCTATTTAAAAAATTTGTTAGTAAGCGTATACATATTACTAAAATTATCCAAAAGATTAAAAAAAAGTTAGAGCAATACATATTAATAATAAATACAAGTTCAATCATTATGTCATAAATATGATAAATATCAAGCAAGTCTTTCGATCAACTTTTGAAGGTTTTATGCTATTATCCTTGATTACATGTCTATGCTTTGTTTTTCCGTAGGAAGTTCCTTTTTTTGTAAGGAATGTCTATGCTTGTGGTTTTTGCATTTTTTTTGTTATGTTATTCTAAATTAACCATGTATTAACATTTGGGAGTTTCAATATGAATTTATGGGAAAGAAAATTTTATTACTGTGTGTAAAATGAGACGGAAGATGTGTATATAATTTATATATTTTTAAAATTTCCAAAGATATAAAAAAAAAGTTAGACCAACTCAGGATAGCAAATATAATGATTACAATCATATGTCATAAAAATCAAGGAAGGTCCTTCGATCAATTTTTTCAGGGTTCTTAAAACCCAATAGAGGTTCCCATGATTGTCCACTAATAAAGAATGTAATGTTACTGCTGTATATGGATTAAGTACTCCTTATACTTAGCTGTTATTATACTTTATTTATTATGTATTTGTCTTTAAAAAAATGCATGCAATGTGATCACAACCATAACTTAAAACCTTGAACCAAAAAATGCATGCAATGGAGACAAAAATTGCCAAATTAAGAAAATGGAGACCGGAATTGGCAAAAATAAAATAGAGGGTCCAAAATCACTAAGTTAACAAAAATTACCATATTCATTTGGACTAATAATATACTATAATGGAGTTAAATAATGAATTGTTGGTGTTCTTTTATCTCTTTAGACAAATAAATTTCGTTGACATAACTAAATATTATATTATATTATTTGGATATCTAAATATAAAATATGCCTAGTAATACCGACAATTAAAACATCCAATCAAATCAAATTATATATAATGTTTAGGTTCATAAAATTTGTCAAACAAAGGCAATATACAATGTTAGGTTTATATATATAGTATACGTTATGAGAGAGTGAGAGAAACCAATCATGGTCATAGATCAAATCATGAGCAAATAAAAAGTCAATGTGATAACTAACTACCTTTTAATCACTAGCTACCACACATGTATTGTTATACAATCCAGATTTACTCCTTTCACAATATACATCCCATATATATATATATATATATATATATATATATATATATATATATATATATATATATATATATATATATAACATTTAGTTAAAAAGACTAACTATATCATTAATTTTTTATTAAAATCACTAGTGATTTTTATTGAAAAGAAAACAATTGTGCGATTTGTTAATCAATATATAATCAAAACCATTAATTTTTATTTATTTCTTTAAATTTAATATTCTCATTTTTTATAATCACATGACTCACTCCCTACTTACATATATACAACATAAACATATGGAGGGTCGGCATAATTTACTAAATTAGACATATAAGTTGTAATTATATAGGTCAAATTTCAAGGAATCAAAGAAAATTTTCTGGCCGGTTGTGGAAAAATTGATGTAACATCCCTTAAAAAGAGGTAAAATTTAGACTATTGAGTAGTGAAACATTAATATTATAATGTTTCTTGTGGTGTGCCTTATTCATACGATCAATATTCCCAATAGCATGTAATTAATAATATCGGTAAGGCCTAACTCATTCTGCAAATAATGAAATTGTTAGGCTGGATATATAGATTGAAGACAAAGCGATACTCACCATATATACAAACGAGAGAAGACAAACGACAAAAAAAAAACCACAGAAGACTAATACTATATCCTAGAAATGCAGTTAATGAGGTCAACATACCACTCATAAAATAGACAAATCTATTGGTTTATATTTGATCAAAAAAAATCTATTGGTTTAAATAAATGGCTCAACCAATCAATTTCCAAACACTCAGAAAGAAAGTAACTCACTTAATTGATTTGTTTGGTGCTCTTCATCAAGGGTTATGACTTTTGTTTTGACAATATCACGGGCTAGGACTTGTGAAGATAGGAAAACAAAAAAGAAAATGCCAATCAAAACATATGCCTTTGAGTTTGCCATACAAGTATTGATGGTTGGAAGATCAAACTAATGAAGAAGGGTATGGTTGAAGCTAATCGATGTAGTCTATTTTATTTATAGAGTTGAGAAGGGATCAAAATTGGAAAGATGCATTTGGCCATTCTAAGAAGCGAGAAGGCACCTCATAAACAATATTATTATACGTAAAAAAGTCAGTAAAGTAATTAATAAATATTACGTGCTTGAAAATTAAAAAAGAAAATTAATTAAGAATTATTATTTTATTTAAAAAGGGTTAGGAAAATTCTTCTTTTCATATTGAAAAGTTGCTTTAAGTAATATTTCACCTACCCAATCAAACTGACCACTCTAGGAAGGTTCCAGCTTTTGATTATTTGTGTGGTTGTTGGTGTACCGTTTCAAGCTATCGTGGTCATGGCAAGTGGGAGCAACAATTAACTTACCATAATCTGCATGCATAAAAAAGATGATTGTTAGTATTAATTTTTGCAATATGAATACTATCGGTATCTATCTAATGATTACTTAAAAAATTGTTAATATACTAAAAGTCTCCAAGAGATTAAAACAAAATAAGACCAGTTCATAATGAAGGCGGTTAATGCAAGTGGAATCATTATGCCACAAATATCGGTATCTATCTAATGATTACTTAAAACCTTGAACCAAAAAATGCATGCAATGGAGACAAAAATTGCCAAATTAAGAAAATGGAGACCGGAATTGGCAAAAATAAAATAGAGGGTCCAAAATCACTAAGTTAACAAAAATTACCATATTCATTTGGACTAATAATATACTATAATGGAGTTAAATAATGAATTGTTGGTGTTCTTTTATCTCTTTAGACAAATAAATTTCGTTGACATAACTAAATATTATATTATATTATTTGGATATCTAAATATAAAATATGCCTAGTAATACTGACAATTAAAACATCCAATCAAATCATATTATATACAATGTTTAGGTTCATAAAATTTGTCAAACAAAGCAATATACAATGTTAGGTTTATATATATATATATATATAGTATACGTTATGAGAGAGTGAGAGAAACCAATCACAGTGTATGATCAAATCAAAGAGCAAATAAAAAGTCAATGTGATAACTAACTACCTTTTAATCACTAGCTACCACACATGTATTGTTATACAATCCAGATTTACTCCTTTCACAAGATACATCCCATATATATATATATATATATATATAAAACATTTAGTTAAAAAGACTAACTGTATCATTAATTTTTTTATTAAAATCACTAGTGATTTTTTATTGAAAAGAAAACAATTGTGCCAGATTTGTTAATCAATATATAATCAAAACCATTAATTTTTATACCGAGTAAATAATATCGGTAAGGCCTAACTCATTCTGCAAATAATGAAATTGTTAGAATTTGGATATATAGATGAAAGACAAAAAGATACTCACCATATACAAACAAAGAGAGAGAAGACAAAGACAAAAAAACCACGTAAGACTAATACTATATCCTAGAAATGCAGCTTAATGAGCGCCAACATACCACTCATAAAATAGACAAATCTATTGGTTTATATTTGATCAAAAAAAATCTATTGGTTTAAATAAATGGCTCAACCAATCAATTTCCAAACACTCAGAAAGAAAGTAACTCACTTAAATGATTTGTTTGGTGCTCTTCATCAAGGGTTATGACTTTTGTTTTGACAATATCACGGGCTAGGACTTGTGAAGATAGGAAAACAAAAAAGAAAATGCCAATCAAAACATATGCCTTTGAGTTTGCCATACAAGTATTGATGGTTGGAAGATCAAACTAATGAAGAAGGGTATGGTTGAAGCTAATCGATGTAGTCTATTTTATTTATAGAGTTGAGAAGGGATCAAAATTGGAAAGATGCATTTGGCCATTCTAAGAAGCGAGAAGGCACCTCATAAACAATATTATTATACGTAAAAAAGTCAGTAAAGTAATTAATAAATATTACGTGCTTGAAAATTAAAAAAGAAAATTAATTAAGAATTATTATTTTATTTAAAAAGGGTTAGGAATTAACCAAAATTCTTCTTTTCATATTGAAAAGTTGCTTTAAGTAATATTTCACCTACCCAATCAAACTGACCACTCTAGGAAGCAAGAAATAACCCACGATCAATTTTTTATGAGTAAAAAGACAGAATCTATCGGACTCGAAAGACAATTTGGTCACTCTAGAAAGCAAGACTCAAGAAATACCCAAGAAATTGTTGAGATAAGTCTAGTATTAGTAGATTGTATTAATTAGCACATGAGTTAGTTAAATAACTGTATATAACAGAAAGTTAGTTAGCAAATGTGCAACAAACACTCTCCCTCTATCTGATGTAAATAAGAGCTATTAAATAGCCAATTCATTCAATGAAACAGTGATACATTCAATCTGCACATTTTCTTGTTCCTTTACAAATTGGCATCAGAGCCCTCTTGAAGGGCCTGGAAATAAGCAAACCGAGAAATCTCAATTTCTCAAGAGTATCAACAATGGCGACGAACGGAAACGCGAATGGAGGTGAAGGCAACTACATGCAACCATCCATACCTCGATTGGATGGACATTATGAGCATTGGTGCTTGCTCATGGAGAATTTTCTCAGATCAAAGGAATACTGGTTCTTGATCGAGAATGGAATTGAAGAACCAGAGAAGGGTGCCGCGATGAGTGAAGTTCAGAGAAAGAAGATAGAGGAACATAAACTCAAGGATTTGAAAGCCAAGAACTACTTATTTCAAGCAATTGATCGACCAACTCTTGAAACAATTTCTGATAAGGATACCTCCAAAGCAATTTGGGATTCTTTGAAGAAAAAGTATCAAGGAAATCATAGAGTCAAGAGAGCAACTCTGCAGGACTTGAGAAAGGAGTTTGAAGCAATGGAAATGAAATCTGGGGAAACAATCACTGAATACATACCTAAAGTGATGCAGATAGCAAACAAGATGTGTATTCATGGTGAAAAGATAGATGATGGAGTCATTGTGGAGAAAATCTTGCGTTCTTTGACTGAGAAATACAGTCACATTGTATGTTCAATATCAGAATCACATGACACAGATAAAATGACAGTGGATGAAGTGCATAGCTCTCTGATTGTTCATGAGCAAAATATAACAAGATTTCAAAAGAAAGAGGAAGAACAGGCTTTAAAGACTGAGACACAAGGAAGAGGTTCTGGTGGTGGCTACCAAAGGGGAAGAGGTGTTGCATCACGAGGAAGAGGTAGGGGTCGTGGCAGGCAAAGCAAGGAGACTGTGGAATGTTTCAAATGCAAGAAATTGGGCCATTACAGAAATGAATGTCCAGAATGGGACAAGGATGTGAATTATGCAGAGGCTGAGGAAGAAGAATCAATGCTGTTAATGGCAAGGAGCTGTGAAGAAGGTGACTATCTCAGAATTGAAGATGGAAAGGATGAATATATGATGGTAAATGAATCCATGATACTGATGGCAATTACTCAAATTGAAGAGAAGGAAAGAAGCAAGGTGGAAGCATGGTATCTTGACTCGGGGTGTTCTAATCACATGAGTGGGAATAGAAAATGGTTTACTGAATTAGATGAGAACTTCAAGAAGTATATCAGGCTTGGAAATGATGCAAGGTTAAAGGTGGAAGGAAAAGGAAGCATAAGAGTCAAGGTGCATGGAATTACCTACACAATTACAGATGTTTTCTATGTTCCTGAGCTAAGAAGTAATCTCTTGAGCATAGGCCAGTTACAAGAGAAGGGTTTGGCCATTCTATTTGATGAGGGGTATTGTAAAATATATCATAAGAAGAAAGGATTGATGTTTGAATCCTTAATGGAGACCAACAGAATGTATAAACTCATATCTGATCTGGTAATTGAAGGCAAGGAGATAGATGGGAAATGCTTACAGACCTCTAATGAGGATGAGACATATCTGTGGCATTGCAGATATGGCCATCTAGGAATGAAAAATTTGAAGATGCTTGCAAGTAAGAATATGGTAACAGGTCTACCACAGTTAAAAGACAGCATGAAAGTGTGTGAAGATTGCTTGAAGGGGAAGCAACATAGAGATCCAATTCCAAAGAAAAGCAAGTGGAGAGCAAGTGAAAGACTAGAACTTGTGCATGCTGACATATGTGGACCAATAACACCAACCTCAACCAGCAATAAGAGGTATTTCCTTAGTTTCATTGATGACTTTTCTAGAAAAATTTGGGTGTATCTGTTAATAGAGAAGTCTGAGACCTTTGAAAAGTTCAAACACTTTAAGATTCTGGTAGAGAAAGAAAGCAACCTTAAGCTTAAGTGTTTGAGGACAGATAGGGGGGTGAATTTACATCAAATGAATTTGACAAATTCTGTGTAGAAGAAGGAATTAAGAGGAACTTGACTGCAGCATACACCCCTCAGTAGAATGGAGTTGCTGAGAGGAAGAATAGAACAATAATGAATGGAGTTAGATCAATTTTAATTGGTAAGAAAATGCCCAAGAGTATGTGGCCAGAGGCTTTGAATTGGATAGTGTATGTACTAAATAGGTCACCTACACTTGCTGTGAGAAATAGGACACCTCAAGAAGCTTGGAGTGGTTGTAAGCCTTGTGTATCACACCTAAGAGTTTTTGGGTGTATAGGACATGTTCATATCCATGATGCCAAGAGAACTAAACTTGAAGAGAAAAGCAAGAAGTGTGTCTTGCTTGGAATGAGTAGTGAGACAAAAGGATACAGACTGTATGATCCAATTGAAAGAAGAATAATAGTGAGTAGAGATGTTGTATTCGAAGAAAATGAAGTCTGGAATTGGATGGAAGACTATAAACAAGAAGTGAATGCTGAGTTTAGTTGGAAAAACTCCAGAGTTACAGTGAGTGATGATGAAGACAGTGACATAGAAGAAGGAGAACCTGATGTGCAACAGAATCAGGTAGTGAGAAGTGAAGCTAGACAGGTAATGACAGATGATGAAAGGAGAGTGAGAAGACCACCTGAGCATCTAAGGGATTATGTGACAGGTGATGGCCTATCTGAAGAGGAAGAGGAGGCTTATGCAACAATTTCTGATCCTGATACCTTTGAGGTTGCTGTCAAAGATGCAATATGGAGAGAAGCTATGGACAATGAAATAGCTTCAATAGTTAAGAATGAAACATGGAAATTAGTTGAGTTACCTAGAGGAGCAAAAAGAATTGGAGTAAAGTGGGTGTACAAGACCAAATTGAATGAACATGGTGAAGTAGACAAATACAAAGCAAGGCTTGTGGCAAAAGGTTACTCACAGCAACAAGGGGTTGATTACACAGAGATATTTGCTCCGGTTAGCAGACTTGATACCATAAGAATGATCATGGCAATAGCAGCACAGAAAGGGTGGACTCTATACCAATTGGATGTGAAATCAGCATTTCTATATGGTAAGTTAACTGAGGAGGTGTACATTGAGCAACCAAAGGGATATGTTGTGAAAGGAAGTGAGCACAAAGTGTATAGATTGTACAAAGCTTTGTATGGTCTAAAGCAAGCGCCACGGGCCTGGTTCAACAGGATTGAAAGATATTTCATAGAGCAGGGATTTGAATCTAGCAAGAATGAACAGACCTTATTCATAAAGCATGGAGAAAATGAAGAAATTCTCATGGTAAGCATATATGTGGATGATCTAGTTTACACAGGAAATAGTAAAGATATGCTGACAGATTTTAAGAAAGAAATGGAGAAGGAGTTTAGCATGAATGATCTGGGAAGAATGAAATATTTCCTAGGAATTGAAGTCATTCAATCCTCTGAAGGCATTGGAATAATGCAGAAGAGATATGTTATACCTCAATTTTGTCCGTCTTCTTTTTTATCGTTTTAGTCGATCCAAAAGTGTCAAAAAAGCTAATTTAATTTTATTACAATTTAGGAGTGTCCAAAATGTCCCAATCTCTAAAAATACAAAAAAAAACAATAATCAAAGATACAAAACATATAAAGAAAACAAAAATTAAATAAAAGGAGCGGCATCAGCAATCTCTGGGGTCTTTTCTTGCTCTCCAAGATCTCGCCAAATAGAGTGCAAAGCCCCCATCAAAAACAGTCAAATAACAATTAATGCTAAACCTAATCTCTACCTATAAATAAACAGTTAACCTAGGGTCTAAAGACACAGAAAACAAGGCAGAAAACTACTGCTAAAATCACCCAAAAAATAGGATTAGAGTTTCACATCGAAACCCTAATCCACTAAACACGGTTCTGAAGTTTCTGAGATCTAGACAAAGAAGTCGTCATCAACACAAAAGCAATGAATCGCAGACCTCCACAAAGAATTGTTGCAAATATGAACAACGGTGCGGTGACACGAACAAAAGTCGGAATTTAGGTTATTTTGTTGTTAATACCAAAATTATAAAAAATATGTAAACGTTTAACCTGTCATGCTTTATCTTGTTTAGATGATTGTATGCTAGATAACATGTAGATATAGTGATTGTAAATGTTCTCTTTATGATGTTTAGTGATATATGGTGTGCGTGAGCAAATGAACGTAAATAAGATCAACAGTGGCTTAGGATAAACGCGGTTAGCATCGGACTGGAAATTCACGTTAGGTTTCTTAATAAAATCAGTTTAATCATCCTCTTTTAGCAAGGTATTCTGATCAAGGTTTTAAAAGGTAAAAAGAATTAACATCAAGTAGTTTTTTAGTTAGAAAGAAGCTTGAAATCGTTTTTTAGAGCAGGCTGGCGTTGGTGCGTCGTTTTCTCTTAGGATAGGATGGTGAAACAATAAAAACCAGCAAAGTCAAACAAACAATGAAGAAAACGTAAAACAGAGAACAAAAACGAGGTTATTCAGGCAAGATCAATGGAAGAAAAGGTGAAAAATCTAAACTGAAACCACCCCCTCCAGCCGTCGTGAATTTCGAAATTTTCCTCCATCACCGCCAGCAGTACAACGCCGGCCAAGGAACGCCGGACGTCGTTCCCCTCTCTCTCGCCGTTCAAACCTCTCTCTCTCACCGGTCGGTGCCCACTCTCTCTCCCCCATGGAAGCCGGCGAAGATTTCGCCGCCAAAGCTCTCTCTCTCTCTCGTTCTCCGCCGCGGCGCCGCAAGGGTAAAGGAAGGAAGGGAGGAAATGAATGTTTCGGGTTAGGGTTCCCTGATATTGGGCCTATGTAGTCTCTGTCTTTTTTTTATTATTATTTTTTGTTCAGAACACTATTCGCACCCCCCTTTATTTACGCGCACGCTGATAACTCATATTTATATGAGTTATTTATACTTATTCAAAGATAAATCATGCAAGTTCTCTAGCAATAGTAGGTTGATTCTATTAGTTTTCTGTTAATTTATTGTTTCTTAGTTAGCTAGGGGCTAAATTACGAGTTCTGTGCATTTTGGCACCAATTGGTGCTTTTGTGAGCGTTTTGATGCTTCTTGTGTTTGTGCAGTAAAAAGCCGAACGTCGCAACGTCCCTCATCACGTCTACGAAAGGTGATAACTCATATTTATATGAGTTATTTATACTTATTCAAAGATAAATCATGCAAGTTCTCTAGCAATTGTAGGTTGATTCTATTAGTTTTCTGTTAGTTTATTGTTTCTTAGTTAGCTAGGGGCTAAATTACGAGTTCTCAGGCATTTTGGCACCAATTGGTGCCTTTGTGAGCATTTTGATGCTTTTTGTGCTTGTGCGCAGAAATTTAGAGCCGAACGTCGCAACGCCCTCACCACGCCCGAGCAAGGGCAGCGAGCAGAGCAAGAGTGAAATATCTCGCTTATGGCGCACTAGCAATGATGGTTAAAGATTCGTAAAGTCGTAAGATCTTCTATTCCCATGTGCCGACAAGGATGACGCATCAGAGCACCGCATGCTGTGATCGTCGAGAAGTGCAAACATAAAGCTTGGTAGGTGGGCAAATGACATCGCAACATGTGACCCATTTGGCTATTTAATGGAAGACTTGTCTCTCTCTAGAGATGCATACACACACCGCATCATACCACCCACACCTCCATCATCTACCTTCCTCCATTGTTCGAGAAAGAGTTCTCAAAACGAAGTTCGGAAACAGAACTTCGGTTTTTGAACTCTACTCAACTCCATTTCCAATCCATAACCACTCATCAGAAGCTCGGACGTTGTAACGTCTCTCTACAGATCGCATGCGTGAAAGTTACTTAGGTGTATCTTTTGCACTCAGCTTTTTTTCTATTATGTATGGTATTTTAACTTCTTATCTTTCTCAGAGATGCTCAAAGATGAGCTAAACATTTTGTAGTTGGGTTGTTGTTTTGCATGTAATGAATTTCTAGTTAAATGTTATGAAGTATTGACGCTTACATGTTTTAAATCTTTGCATGATAATATTTCCAAACTTGTTTTGAGACTCGATCACTTAAAATAGGTAGATTCATAGGTACAGGACATGGTCTATGAAAAGAACTCAAAGATTTATATGAACGAAAAGGTGCACTAAAGACATTTAGGCATTTTTATCTAAGTCTAGACATAGAAAGGATAAATAGTTCATAGAACATTGCCGTGGGTGCTTAAAATACGAGGAGTGGGCCTATTTAGAACCTAGACATAGGACCTCTTATACTTGAAACTCGGCGTTTTGTCTTTGAAAAGCATAGCTCTTTTTGCAACAAATGTTCAAACGTGGCCACGCCTATACAGAATAGCATTTGTGCGTAATAACGTGTAAACGTTATAACGCCCGACTAGAGAGGAATTACTTGCATGCAACAACCCAACTCATTCTCATCCATATTCACAACCACTATCTTATTTACTTGTTTTATTTATGTTCCTAGTTTTAACACCAACTTTTAGTGCCGATTTGTTACTTGTTTCACTTGTGTTTTAAGACTTGAACTTTGAAAGTACAATCAATCCTCGTGGGAACGATCTCTTACTTATATCCACTCTATTACTTGTACGACGTGTATACTTGCACTAAATTTGCGAATACCACACTATTTTACACGCAAACAAAAGGCAGCTGAGCAAGAGTGAAATATCTCAGTTATGGCGCACTAGCAATGATGGTTAAAGATTCAGAAAGTCAGAAGATCTTCTATTCCCCATGTGCTGACAAGGATGACGATCAGTAGCACTTTATGCTGATGTCGATTCGTAAGTGCAAACAGGAAGCTTGGTAGGTAGGCAAATGACATCAGCAGCATGTGACCCATTTGGCTATTTAATTGAAGACTTGTCTCTCTCTAAAAGAGAACATACACACACCTGCATCATACCAGTCCATACATTCATCATCTACCTTCCTCCATTGTTCAGAAAGAGTTCTAAAAACGAAGTTCTGGACACAGACTTCGGTTTTTGAACTCTACTCAACTCCATTTCCATCCATAACCACTCTCGTGAAGCTCGGACGTTGTAACGTCTCTACAGATCGCATGCGGGAAAGTTACTTAGGCGTATCTGTTGCACTCGAGATCTTTTCCTCTATGTATGGTATTTGGATTTTAACTCCTTATCTTTACAGAAAGATGCTCGGCATGAGCTAAACATTTTGTAGTTGGGTTGTTGTTTTGCATGTAATGAATTTCTAGTTAAATGTTATGAAGTATTGACGCTTACATGTTTTAAATCTTTGCATGATAATATTTCCAAACTTGTTTTGAGACTAATCACTTAAAATAGGTAGATTCATAGAAGTACAGGACATGGTCTATGAAAAGAACTCAAAGATTTATATGAACGAAAAGGTGCACTAAAGACATTTAGGCATTTTTATCTAAGTCTAGACATAGAATGGATAATAGTTCATAGGACATTGCTGTGGGTACTTAAAATACAGGAGTGGGCCTACTTAGAACCTAGACATAGGACATTCTAGTACTTGAAACTCGGCGTTTTGTCTTTGAAAAGCACGCCTTTCTTCTGAACAAATGTTCGGACGTCGTAACGTCTATACAGAATAACACTTGTACGTAATAACGTGTAAACGTTATAACGTCTGACTAGAGAGGATTTACTTGCATGCAACAATCCAACTCATTCTCATCCATAATCACAACCAACACTTATTTACTTGCTTTATTTACGTTTCTAATATTAACACCAACTTTTAGTGCCGATTTATCACTTGATTCTCTTGTGTTTTGAGACTTGAACTTTGAAAGTAAACCAATCCTCGTGGGAACGATCTCTTACTTATATCCACTTTATTACTTGTACGACGTGTATACTTGCACTATATTTGCGAATACCACACGAACGCAAACAAGTTTTTGGCGCCGTTGCCGGGGATTGTAGTAACTTTTATTGTTCAAAAGTATTGAAACACAAGTTGAAAGAATTTTACTGTGTAGTTTGTTGTTTCGGTGTGTGAACAGGTAGACGTTACAGCGTATGCTTTGTTCCAACTCAAGCTCTAGTTCGATTGAACCAGGGAGTGAATCTGCGCCTGAATTCGATCCAGAACCTGAAAGAACATTCAGACAACTAAGGAGACAACAACGGTTAAGAAGGAGACAACAACAGCAACATCAACGCCCAACTATGTCTGAACATAACACTGGATGAAGCTCTAGAGGTGGACCTAACCCAAGAGGAGGTAGAGGACATGGTCGTGGACCACAAACTCATACCGAGACAATAGTTGTTGATGATGAACACCGCGAGGCAAAGAACTCATCAATGCAGGACCACAAGACATGGTCAATGACAGGGACAGGCCTATGCGTGATTATGCTGTACTTAATCCTGCTCATCTACAAACAGGCATTGCAAGACCAACCCTTCATACTGGTCACTTTGAGTTCAAGCCAATGATGTTTCAAATGCTGCAAACTGCAGGACAATTTGGAGGTTTTCCTCAAGAAGATCCTTATGCACACCTAAGGCAATTTTTGGATGTGTGTAGCAATTTTATTATCCCTGGAGTCTCAGAAGATGCTTTCAGACTGAAGCTCTTCCCATATTCTCTTAAGGATAAGGCCAAAAGTTGGTTGAACTCCTTGGAACCAAATTCAATTCACACTTGGGATGAGCTAGCTGAGAAGTTTCTTGCAAAGTACTTCCCTCCCAACAAGAATGCTAAGCTGAGAAATGATATCACTTCCTTCAAACAAAGGGAAGGGGAATCATTATTTGAAGCTTGGGAGAGATGGAAGGAGTTACTGAGAATGTGCCCACACCATGGCATTCCTGTGGTGATCCAAATGGAGACTTTCTATAATGGTCTAGATCAGCCTACTAGGTTGATACTTGATGCTTCATCAGGTGGTGTCATTCTCGAATATGTCCTTTTACGAGGCATGCAAGCTTATAGATGACATAGCCACCCACAACTCTCATTGGCCATCGATAGATTTACTCTGGAAAGAAGCGGTGTCCATGAAATAAGTGAAGTGATCGCTCTTTCTTTCGCTCAGTGGCTACCTTGACCAACATGATCAAAACTTTGAGTACTTCAAACGTGGCCACGTCTGAGAAGCGACTATCTGCGGCAGTGATAGAATCCACACATTCCGGGGGAGTAGTATGTGTTTATTGTGAAGAAGGGCATGTGTATGAGGAGTGTCCTACAACCTCGATCAGTAAAATTTGTATCTCGAACATAGGTAATGATCCTTACTCCAACTCTTACAACTCAAATTGGGGAAATCATCCAAACTTTGGTTGGAGAAACAACAATGCTTTGAATGCTAGCAATCTTCGCTCCCGCAATACCTCCGAGATTTCCCCTCAACAACAACAACAGAGCGGTATGTGCGAATAACTACAATAGCAACTTGGAAGCCATGATAAAAAGCTTCATAAGTGATTGTAAGACAACTTTGCAAACTCATGAGTCTTCAATCAAAACTCGAAAACCAAATTGGGCGGATAGCTTGACTCTTACTCAAAGGCGAATGGATCTCTCCCATCTACAATCAAAACACCATCATCCAATCCAAATGGTAATAATGGGGTGAATGCACAGTAAATGCTATCTCATTGAGAAGTGGTGCTGAATACCACCAACCAACTATGCTGTGGAGAAAGAGGTGCGCAGAGAGGAAAAAGAGAAAGGGAAGGTGACGAGCACAAGTGGAGAAAAAGAGAAGGATACTTGGATATTGTGATGTCTAAACCGGGCGTTACAACGCCTACTTTTGAACCGTGAATCAAGATCGCGTACCTAGCCTTGTACACGAATATCCTCCTCCACCCTATCCTCAAAGATTAAAGAAAGCACATGAAGACAAGCAATTCAAAGCAAGTTCATGGAGATGCTCAAGAAGCTACACATCAACCTTCCTTTGGTAGAAGCTCTGCAAAGATGCCAAACTATGCCAAGTTCTGAAGGACATCATCACCAAGAGAAGAAGGCTAGGGAGTTCAAACTCTGTTGCTTTAATCAAGAATGTAGCTTAATTATGCGAGAATAAACTCCTAGAAAACTCAAGGATCCTGGCAGTTTTACTATACCATGCTCCATTGGAGATTTTTACATTGGCAAAGCTTTATGTGACTTGGGAGCAAGTATCAACTTGATGCCCAAATCCATATATGATAAACTTGGTATAGGAACCGCGGCACCTACTTCTTTAAGTCTCACTTTAGCTGATAAGAGTAGAGTATATCCTGAGGGCATATTAGAAGATGTTTTGATTAAAGTTGACAAGTTTGTGTTTCCAGTGGATTTTGTTATTTTAGATTTTGATGCAGATAAAGAAGTTCCTATCATTCTGGGGAGACCATTCCTAGCTCTTTGGAAGGACAATCATTGATGTGCAGAAAGGAGAATTGATCATGAGAGTCAATGACCAAGAAGTCAAGTTCAATGTTCTCAACGCACTCAAGTATCCAGAGCCTCACACAGAAGAATGTTCTTATGTGGTTGCCCTTGACCATGTGGTTCAAAAACAATCCAAAGCAGCCAAGCCCAAACCACCATCACCAAAAGCCAAACAACCCCAACCCTCACCTAAAGAACCATTCACTCATGACCAAAATACCCCCAAAACACCACAATCTAAACCACAAGACCAACCCATTCCACAACCACCCCCCACTCAACCTGAACCAGAAAAAGAACCATTACAACAACCTCGGCAAAAAGAAAGGGAAACTACTGACGTTATAACATCTGCCGTTGTAACGTCTTCTAAGCAGTTGGTTCCAAATGAAGAGGTGGTTGCAGTTGGTAATTCACCAAGACGCAAGCAGAAGGCTAAGAAAAACCTAAGTCCGCAATCTTCACCTCGGCCCATTGCCACCAAACCACCAAAATTCACCAAAACAGTTCAAAGAAGAAAGCTCATTGAATGGGGACAAGTTTTATCATCCACCTCAAGGCTTAAATCTTTACCTAAGAAGCTCAAATCTAGGAGATCAAGACCTTTCAAGTTGGTGAAGGTGTATCCTAACAAGATAGTGAATCTGTTTGAAGAAACCACTTGTTCCACACTGAAGATCAATGATGAAAGGGTGAAGAAATACTGTGGAGCACATGTGGTGAGGGACAAAGTCTCCACCGAGCTTCAAGACCTCTAACGCTAAAGAGGAAGTCTGGCTGAAGACTCTTAAAGCAAGCGCTCTTGGGAGGCAACCCAATGGTTTTAACTAACCAATAATTTTGTGTCTTTTAAATTTTTGATTTTTGTAGGAATGGAAGTCAAGAAAGGAGAGTCAAGTGTGGTAGGCGTTATAACGTCTCGGTGTACACTAGACGTTGTCACGCTTTGTTATGCAGGC
This sequence comes from Oxytropis ochrocephala, assembly GCA_020916435.1. Classification (NCBI taxonomy): domain Eukaryota; kingdom Viridiplantae; phylum Streptophyta; class Magnoliopsida; order Fabales; family Fabaceae; genus Oxytropis; species Oxytropis ochrocephala. The sequence continues at coordinate 107,877,707 of CM037091.1, read as the reverse complement.
AAGGTTTAAATGAAAAGAAGAAGGAAAAGAAGAAGGCGGCCGGTCAAGGGCATCCCCACTCGGCGAGTGGAAGGCTCGAGTTTGGTGCTTTGAACAAGTAATTTAGCCCTTTATTTTTAGCGATAGAGAGTAATTTTAGTTTTTAATTTTAGTAAGAATAAACAAGCATCCAGCGTGATAACGTCTGTTTCAACGTTGGATGGTTAGAAAGATAGTAGTTGTAAGTTTGTTTGTGTCCTGTTTAAATGTTCCTCCCCCAATTTAAAAAAAAAAAAAAAGATTTTCATCATTGAGCAGTGGGGACACTGCTCAACTTTAAGTGTGGGGGGGGGGAGAATCCTGATGTTCAAAACAAGTTTTTGTTTCTGTTTTGTGCATGCATGAAATCAAATGCAAAATCAGTTTTTATTCTTACTCTGTTAGGCATTAAAAATAATTCTCTTTGGGCTAAATCTAGTGATGAATGTGAATGTGTGAGTAGCTGATGCATGTTTAGATGAATGGAATTGATTGCTGCTTCCACACAAACTCTGTTTTAAGGAAAAATCTAGTTAGCTAGGGAATATTTTATGCTGAAGCTAGTTTTGGTGAGCTATGTTGATTGTAAAACTTGATTAAAAACCTAGAGTAGCAGTAGAAGCTAAGTTTGGGGGTGTATCAGGTTGTACAAAGGCTGGGTGCGAAGACTGTAGGATGGTTAGTGCAGGCGTAGTGTGAGTGCAACGTTGTAACGTCTACCCGTAACGCGTTATACGTTATGCCGTGTGTGTGTTGTGTTCTGTGTTCAAACGTTATAACGTCTCACCTATAAACGTTATAACGTCTACTCCAAAAAGACCAAAAAGAGTGTGTTGTTGTAAATAAGTGGAAAATCCACAAGTGCTTTGTGTTTTGCTGCAATACCCTAAAACAAATACTGGGCAACCCAATATATAATGTTAAAAAAAAAAAAAAAAAAGAAAGAAAAGAAAAGAAAAAAAGAATTCCAAGTGGAATGAATCAAAGGAAGCCTGCTTTCGAATGAGGGTTGAAGTCATTTGCGTGTGTGAGTCAGAAAAATAGTTGCACTAATCTAGTCCTAGCACCCAATTAAGACCCTTTGTCATGCTTTAAATTAACCCTCATTTCTTATGTGAAAATGTTAGCCTACTCTTTGTTTTGAAAGATGTTTTGCTCTCACCAAATGGAAACCACTCTTTCATAGGCTAGAATAGCTTCTGAACCTAGCTAGGAATAGAATTAATCACGAGAGGTCACACACTCACTTTGGGCAGTAATGAATCTAGAATTTAATTGTGCATTGGTGCGTGAGTGTGTAGAGAATTAGCCCCTTGAGAATAATTTTTGATCAAATGATTGAGTAGAATGCAACCTGCTGGTGTAGTTGATTTCATGCATTTCTGTTAATTTTGTTTTGTCTTGATTGCTTGAGGACAAGCAATGATTTAAGTTTGGGGGTGTGATAACTCATATTTATATGAGTTATTTATACTTATTCAAAGATAAATCATGCAAGTTCTCTAGCAATAGTAGGTTGATTCTATTAGTTTTCTGTTAATTTATTGTTTCTTAGTTAGCTAGGGGCTAAATTACGAGTTCTGTGCATTTTGGCACCAATTGGTGCTTTTGTGAGCGTTTTGATGCTTCTTGTGTTTGTGCAGTAAAAAGCCGAACGTCGCAACGTCCCTCATCACGTCTACGAAAGGCAGTTGAGCAAGAGTGAAATATCTCAGTTATGGCGCACTAGCAATGATGGTTAAAGATTCGAAAGTCGAAAGATCTTCTATTCCCATGTGTTGACAAGGATGACGCCCGTAGCCTTTATCTGATGTCGGTTCGAAGTGCAAACAGGCTTGGTAGGTGGGCAAATGACATCACAGACATGTGACCCATTTGGCTATTTAATTGAAGACTTGTCTCTCTAAAAGAGAACATACACACACACATCATACCACCCATACATTCATCATCTACCTTCCTCCATTGTTGAAAAGAGTTCTAAAAACGAAGTTCGGACACGCACTTCGGTTTTGAACTCTACTCAACTCCATTTCCATCATAACCACTCATCGTGAAGCTCGGGACGTTGTAACGCTCTCTGATCGCATGCGGGAAAGTTACTTAGGCGTATCTGTTGCACTCGGTATCTTTTCCTCTATGTATGGTATTTGGATTTTAACTCCTTATCTTTACAGTAAAGATGCTCGGCATGAGCTAAACATTTTGTAGTTGGGTTGTTGTTTTGCATGTAATGAATTTCTAGTTAAATGTTATGAAGTATTAACGCTTACATGTTTTAAATCTTTGCATGATAATATTTCCAAACTTGTTTTGAGACCCGATCACTTAAAATAGGTAGATTCATAGAATGCAGACATGGTCTATGAAAAGAACTCAAAGATTTATATGAGCGAAAAGGTGCACTAAAGACATTTAGGCATTTTTATCTAAGTCTAGACATAGAATGGATAATAGTTCATAGGACATTCTTTGTGGGTACTTAAAATACGAGGAGTGGGCCTACTTAGAACCTAGACATAGGACATTCTAGTACTTGAAACTCGGCGTTTTGTCTTTGAAAAGCACGACTTTCTTCTGCAACAGCGTTCGGCGTCGTAACGTCTATACGAGATAACACTTGTGCGTAATAACGTGTAAACGTTATAACGTCTGACTAGAGAGGATTTACTTGCATGCAACAATCCAACTCATTCTCATCCATAATCACAATCAACACTTATTTACTTGCTTTATTTACGTTTCTAATATTAACACCAACTTTTAGTGCCGATTTATCACTTGATTCTCTTGTGTTTTGAGACTTGAACTTTGAAAGTAAACCAATCCTCGTGGGAACGATCTCTTACTTATATTCACTTTATTACTTGTACGACGTGTATACTTGCACTATATTTGCGAATACCACACGAACGCAAACACACGCCTCCCCCACTTAAGCCCAGTTTCGCATATTGGGCTCTCCTATGCGAACTGGGCTTTCCTTTTTGCACCTCCAATTAATCATACTACCCCCTGCGACTAATAAAACCCCAATTTACAATTTTCACCCCCTTTTTCCATTTTAATTCTTTTCTAATTCAAATAATTGTTCCCTCGAAATTAAATAAATGGCTAAGTCGGTTGTACAACCGGGTTAGTCATTATTCTAAAATCAACCCATCTCACAACTCCTTTCAAAAATTCAAAAATCATTTTCAAAAAGTAGGGGACTAAGTCGGTTGTACAATCGGATTAGTCAGCGTCCTAAGAATCAGTGAGCTGTACAGTTCAAGGAAACCTAGGATCCCTACACTAAAAAACACCAACCCACAAACCTTTTTTCAGGAAGAACTACGTAGCTTTGATTCCTCCATTGCATCTGGAGGTACGTAGGAGCAAGACTCAACTCTTGTCAAGCACTAAAAACCAAAAACCTAAATAAGTCTTTTCTCTACAAATAAAAGGGTAATTATTAAACAAATCTTAAATTAATTAGACAATAGGATGTCGTGGGGTGCTAACACCTTCCCCACACATAACGACTCCCGAACCCTAACAATGCCTTATCTTAAAAACTTAAAGGGATTTTCCGAATTTGCCCTTAAACTAAAATTTCGGTGGCGGCTTCCTACGAACCTTTCGAAGAATCCTTTCCCGAATTTTTCGGTCGCTACAAGATATGCTGCAGAAATTATTGAAAGATTTGATATGAAAGGTTGCAGCACTTACATGGTACCGATGGTGTCGGGAACTAAACTTAATAAAGATGAAGGAGGTGAGAAGGTTGATGAAACTCTGTATAAACAACTTGTTGGAAGCCTAATGTACATAACAAAGAACTAGACTGATCTCATGTACAATCGTAAGCTTGATTAGCGTGTATATGAGCTGCCCCACTCAACTACATTGGCTAGCGGCTAAGAGAATCTTAAGATACCCGCAAGGAACTATCAACATGGGAATAATGTACAGAAGAGGGGAGAGAGTGAATCTAGTAGGATACACTGACAGTGATTATGCAAGAGATGTAGTGGATAGGAGAAGTACTTCTGGTTATGCTTTCCTGATGAGTGGAGGTGCAGTGGCTTGGATGTCAAAGAAACAACCTATAGTAACCTTGTCATCAATCGAGGCGACTTTTGTAGGCTGCGGGAAGCGTGACTGTCAAGCAATATGGTTGAAGAAAGTACTAAAGGAGCTTCAATGCTTAGAGAAGGATTGTGTTACAATCATGTGTGATAACTCCTCTGCAATAAAGCTCTCAAGGAACCCAATTCTTCATGGGCGAAGTAAGCATATTGAGGTGAGGTACCACTATCTTAGAGAACTTGTGAAGGGTGGAGAAATTGAACTGAATTTCTGTGGATCAAAGGATCAAAGGATCAAGTAGCAGATATGTTTACAAAACCAGTAAGCAAAGATGTGTTTCTAAGACTCAGAAAGGAACTTGGGATGGTTGAGTTTGATTGAAGGTGGATTGAGTTTGGTTCACTGCAGAGTTGCCATGGTCACTGCAATGATCAAGTTTCCCTACTGTTACAATTCTATGGTTTAATGATTTCAGTAGTTTGGCTAGTGTGTAAGCTAAATGTTATCTTTGTTAACTTTTAGCTTAAGGGAGAGATTGTTGAGATAAGTCTAGTATTAGTAGATTGTATTAATTAGCACATGAGTTAGTTAAATAACTGTATATAACAGAAAGTTAGTTAGCAAATGTGCAACAAACACTCTCCCTCTATCTGATGTAAATAAGAGCTATTAAATAGCCAATTCATTCAATGAAACAGTGATACATTCTATCTGCACATTTTCTTGTTCCTTTACAGAAACAATTGGGAGAACTTTTGTATTAAGGGTATATTCTGTTCTTATTTGGTTCATTTCTGTGAACAAGGGTTGATGGAGATCGTTATATGGGCCGAAACCAGGTGGAGGTAAACGTGTTCTTATTTGGTTCATTTCTGTGGTGAGGTTGGTGATATCAAGTTGGAAACTTTGCTACATTTGGAGTATTTGGTTCAAGGTGGCGGCTAGGTCAGAAGGGTCTGGGGAAGATGAGGTCATGATGAAAGCACCAATGTAAGCTAGAGAGAGAGAGATGGAATGCGCAGATTAAGAATAGACTATGAGAAATGAGCTACTATTACACTAACATCTAACATTCATTCAATTCTTGCTTGCCTTGTATTATTCAATAGTGGCGTTAAATAGCCAATGAGGGTACTAAGATTCTCTATAGCTGTCATAGTACACTATCTGAGGATGTATATATCAGCTTGATGTCAAGTCGGCATTTCTCTATGGTACACTATCTGAGGATGTATATGTTGAGCAACCAAGGGGTTATGAAGTAAAAGGGAGTGAAGAGAAAGATACAAGGTATCAACATGGCTTTATAAGGCTTTATATGGCCTTAAACAAGCCCTAGAGCATGGTTCAAGAATTGAATCTTATTTCATGCAAGCAGATAGGTTCAGGTTCGAGCAAAGAAAGTGAGCAAACATTGTTCCTTAAACAAGGTGAACTCTCAACAAGATACTCATAGTGAGCATCTATGTTGATGATTTGGTATATCTGAGAAATGATGACAACATGATGAATGAATTTAAAAAATTTGAAATGAAGAAGGAGTTTAGTATGACAGACTTGGGAAAAATGAAGTATTTTCTAGGCATTGAAGTCTCACAAGGTGATGATAGCATATGTATCAGTCAAAGGAAGTATGCAAAGGAGATCCTAGAAAGGTTTGATATGTCAAATTGCAATGCTGTCAAGGTTCCCCTGCTATCTGGATACAAGCTCAGTAAGGATGTTGATGGTGAAAAAGTTGATGACACTCTCTTCAAACAACTTGTGGGTAGTCTAATGTACTTGACAAGTACAAGACCTGACTTAATGTATGCTGTAAGTCTCATCAGCAGGTATATGAGTAGTCCTACTCAACTGCATTGGCAAGCTGCTAAGCGCATATTGAGATATCTTCAGGGTACTGTGAACTGGGGAATCAAATACAGAAAATGAGGTAATGATGAATTGATAGGTTACACAGACAGTGACTATGCTGGAGATATGGATGACCGTAAGAGCACATCAGGTTACATATATACCTTGAGTGATGGAGCAGTAGCTTGGGCCTCAAAGAAGCAACCAATAGTCACATTATCTTCAACAGAAGCAGAATTTGTTGCAGCAAGTGCTGCAGCAACACAAGCTGTCTGGATGAAGAAGATACTCAATGAATTGAAGCACTCTAAAGCTAAGTGTATCAGGATCATGTGTGACAATACATCAGCCATTAAACTCTCCAAGAACTCTACCTTACATGGCAGAAGCAAACATATAGATGTGAGGTATCACTACCTCAGAGAACTTGTGAATGAAGGCACGATTGAGCTCAAACACTTTGGAACCAAGGAGCAAGTTGCAGACCTGCTAACCAAGTCAGTGAGCAAGGACATATTTCTCAAGCTTAGGGAGCAAATGGGCATGATCGAGATACTATAGTAGAGTCTCCTGTGTCTGTATTGTTGTTTTTCATTTCTTTCTGGTTTAATGCAGTATAGTATGCATGTTTGTAATCTGTTTGTTCAATTGTTTGGAACAATCAGATTAAGAGAGGGTATGTTGGATAGTTAAGTAGTTAATAAGGTGAATAATTAGCTTCTAATATGTTAGTCAGTTAGTTTAGCAGTATAACAGCTTTCGGTTATAGCTGTTATCTTGAGTTGTAATAAGAGCTCTTTATATAGAGCCTCAGTGATGAATGAAACAGTAACTTTGCACTCCATTTCGCATCTTACCTAACAGAAGGCACCCAATAATAAACAATATTTTTATACGTAAAAAGTAAGTAAATTAATAAATAAAAGTGATTAATTAAACATATTTTTTATCAAGATGTAATAATTGTACAAATAATAATCTAAAAAGGTTAGGAATTATTCATTTAATAAGGGTAGGAATAATCCGAAATTCTTCCTTTTGTATTTTAAAAGTTATGATAATATTGAAGTTTTGAAAGGTTGCTTTAAAAACACACCTACCCAATCAAAATTCGGAAGTTGCATTGGGCCACTCTAGGAAGCAAGAAGAAATACCCCATAAGCAATTCCCCATAAGCAATTTGGATTGTTTTTTCCATACCCCCACCCCTTCCCCATATACCCCCACCCAAAAGTGAAACCCCAAAATGCCCTTTGTAATCTATTTTTTTTTTAAAAAGGCCAATCGTATATATGTTATTTTGGACATATATATAATGCCTACTTTTAACACATCGTATATATGTCCTTCAGACGTATATACGATTGCATCTTACACGGCTAATCGTATATACGTCTTAAGGACATATATACGATGTGTTAAAAGTAGGCATTATATATATGTCCAAAATGACATATATACGATTTGTTTTAATTTTTATTACTAAAGAGCTACTAAAAATTCGTTAAATAGTCAAAACTACTCTAAAAAATTATACGGCTATAAATGTTTTCAATGAACTTTAAGATCTAGAGCTTGTACACAAAGTATATACATTTATTTGTTTATTGCTTTTCTTTTCAGAGAATAGGAAATTAAAGGGGGAGCTAAGGCCTAGAAAACTTGAGCAGGAAGTGGCACTTCTTAAGGTACATTAGAAAACAGTTGATTTTTTCTTTTTGAATGTGAAGGAAGATTAGTGGTTACTATTCTGAGTTAAAGATCTAATGAAAGGAAAAGTTTGTTATCAGATTGAATGTTCATCTTTAAATCAGGCAGTAATAGAGTAAATCATAATTAGCTTGTAATTGATTCCTATATGTAATAGTTAGTTTCCCAATTGTTGAATTAGTTACACGGTTAAAATAATTAGCTCATCTTTGTTCTTAAATATTCTAAGATACCTAGGCGTAAAAGATACTTCTGTGCCAAACCAGCTATACTAGATGATGTTATCTGAGCCTTGAGCTAGCCAACTTAAAACTGAAGCTGAATGATATTATTCTTATTACTATAGTACCCTTTATTTGTTGCTCTTGTTCCAGTTTTATGTATTTATTATCTCTCCCAGGTTATGGTGGCTTTGGTGAGATGCTTCTACTTCTAACTAACCCTTGTGATCCTCATGTTCTCCTTTGGAATCTATTCTCACTCTACAGTTCGGTGGGTTGGTGTATATGGACATTGTGTTAGTCCTTGCAATAGCTCAAAGACTCAACATGAGCTCTTACTAGTGATCTTGTATAAGTTTACTAAGTACTCTAGAATCTAGGTGCTAAGTCTTTCAGTTTATAACAATATTTGTGATTTTTTGTAAGAAACTTGTAGATGTTATAGGATTAATAACTTGTATTGTATGATATTAAATTTCAATAGAATTTAAAATACTTTTATGAATTTATTATCATGCTGAAATAACTTTGTATATCGAGATTTTATAAATTGGCAATTGATATCTATTAATAGTGCCAATTAATTTTTTTTTTAAAATAGACATTTAGCATCGGTTGTTTGAAACACCCGATGCTAAATATCACTTTTCAAGACATTTAGCATCGGTTGTTTTGAACAGCCGATGCTAAATGTCACTTTTCAGAACATTTAGCATCGGTTATTTGAACAACCGATGCTAAAAGTCACTAAGAATAGACCTTTAGCAACGGTTGTTTAGATGACCGATGCTAAATGTCACAAAAAAAATGGACCTTTAGCATCGGTTATTTAAATAACCGATACTAATAGTATGTTTTCAAGACATAAAAAACACACAAAAAAACGTCATTTAGCATCGGTTTTTTGAAAATCCGATGCTAAAAGTCACATTTAGTATCGGTTATTTAACCGATACTAAATGTCAGACATTTAGTATCGGTTGAATTAGCATCGACAGATAACCGATGCTAAATGTGCAAAATAACCGATGCTAAATGTCTTTTCTGCACTAGTGATTGGTTAAATCTATGATTGATGTGTATAAGATATATAAATTCGAACATATAGGAGGCGGCCCAATGCGGGTAAGATATATATATAAATTATATCTATTATGGGTGATGACCCATGGAATAGCATACTAGGAGGGGAAGATACCGTTAGGGAAAGTACTAGCGGGGGGGTTCATCGGGAGTAAGCAATTGTATGGCGGTCGATGTTATGCTAAGTATTGTTGCACGATTCACCGGGATTAGGAATCGTTGGCAATCGGTGTTTCGATAATTAAAAGCAGCTGGTAGTTTATAAATTAAACTACAAAAGATAAGGTTAATTGAATAGCACATTAAAATGCCGGGATTAACAATTGTTGGCAGTCGGCAATGGGCTAAAATTAAAAATACAAGTAGTTTTTATAAATTAAACTACAAATGTAATGGTTTTATAATTGAACCGATAGTGTGTTAGGGGTCACGGTAGAACTCACTGAGATATGTTATCTCACCCTATCATTGTTGTTGTTTTTACAGAGAAACAGGGAAAGAAGAAGGATAAGCGGCACGAGTAGGTGACGTGTGTCTTAGAATGTGGCTTGGGCCTAACTCAACCCCACAAAACCGGCTTGTAAGGTGAGGGTTGCCTCTTCATTATAAACCCTCTTGAGACCTTATCACTAGTCAATGTGGGACTTGGGATTTCCCTAATACACTCCCTCACGCGCAACACTTTTTGTTTTATTTTTTGGGCTTGTAGCGTGTTTTTTTTAATTGTAGGTGACCCGATAGATCTAGGATAGACTCTGATACCATCTTAGAATGTGGCTTGGCCTAACTCAACCCCACAAAACTGGCTTGTAAGGTGAGGGTTGCCTCTTCATTATAAACCCTCTTGAGACCTTATCACTAGTCAATGTGGGACTTGTGATTTTCCCTAATAGACGTGTCTATGGAGATGTTGAAGACTTGTTGTATTATTCCATGTTTATGTTTTCCCTATTGTTTCAGTTATGGTCATGTAACTTGTATTTGATATAAGTTGTATAAACCGTTTTCGCTTCTCTGGTTAAGATATTGAACAATAGGGATTTATTATCCTATGATGTTATGAACTATGTTTGAGTTCAATGGATTTAAGAAAGGTTTCTATGAGAGGATAATTGTTATTATCGGAAAAAATTAGTTATGTTCAATATCTAAACAGGGATTATGTCCTCTGATGAGTACTAAGTTATGCATTCTAATATATCTACATGTTAGAAATATTGGGGTGTTACAGACAATACATCCAATCAAATCAAATCAAATTGTAGCTCACAGAAATTCAAAAACTAATGGCCTCTTACTAGCACCATCATATGGTTGTGGCTTATCAGCTTATCCCCCATATGGCTCCAACAATGATTGTGACAATGGTCGAGGAAAACCCAGAGGTTTTCCCTCTCATAGCAATACTATACCCATGTTGCCAATCCTACTAAGTTACATGACATATTTCTCCCTACAGTACAAATACTCCTAAACTAATCAACCGTCAAATGGCTCACTATGCATTTTGTCAACCCCACTAACCCAAACTACGTATTTGACACAGACACTAGTCACCACGGTTGCAAACAGTCTAAATAATATTCACATTCATTCAACATATGATGGTACTAAAGAAGTTTAATTTGGTAATGGTACCCGTTTAAAATGGCTCCACTACACTTTCACACGAAACACTACTTTTCATTTAAAATATATTATTTATGTTCCTCATGCAAAACATAATCTATGGCTCTAAATTTTGCAAATGTAACAATGCTTATGTTGGGTTTGATGACTCTTTTTTCTGTGTGAAGGATCGGGTGACGAGAGCTGTTTTGATTGTGATCCAAGTAATGATGATATGTATACCTATAGCCCAACTCTTGCTTTCCCATTAATACTAATAATATTTGAAACCTTATTAATTATGATAATTTTTCGCTTCCAAAAGCTTGCATACACTAGTATTATATATTACATAACATAGCGCTAATGCAAATTTTAAATTTAGATGAGCTAATTAATATAAAATTTATTTGATTATCAGGGCGTTACACATACTTATCATTCTTTTTCACAACATGGAAAATGTATTTTTTTATTTAAGTAGGTGCTACAAATTGCCATTTTTCATGATATGATAAAGCGGAGTATGCTCATGGGATTTTAATTAACGCCCACCAGTTGAACGATCACCAATCAAATTATCATTATCTGCATGAAGATGAATATCGTTAATAGTTGCAATATGAATGCTACGAGTATTAATTTAATGAATAATAATTAATATTATATTGCTAAAAATCTTCAAAAGATTAAAACTAAATTAAACCCATCTATTATGCTCCCACGGTTTCACAATAGTTATTACTTTTTAGGAAAATTTTTGTTTCACTTTACTTTTCACTCATTTAAGAAGAAAGATAGAATACATAAGTTTAAATATATTGTAATGTATCTTACCAAGATCGTTCAACTTTGAGGGATTGTCACTGGTTGTTTGATAATAATGGATAGCATTTGGGGGAGGATCATTATCAGGCTTAGGTTTATTATCATGATCATCCGGCTTAGGCTTATTCCTAGGTTTATTATCATCACCAGGCTTAGGCTTAGGCTTAGGCTTAGGCTTAGGAGGCTTCCAAGTACGCCAAGGACGCCAAATTAGCATATGGATATCATCATCATCATCATCATCTATTTAAAAATTTTGTTAGTAAGGGTATACATATTATTAAAATTATCCAAAAGATTAAAAAAAAAGTTAGAGCAATACATATTAATAATAAATACAAGTTCAATCATTATGTCATAAATATGATAAATATCAAGCAAGTCTTTCGATTAACTTTTGAAGGTTTTATGCTATTATCCTTGATTACATGTCTATGCTTTGTTTTTCCGTAGGAAGTTCCTTTTTTTGTAAGGAATGTCTATGCTTGTGGCTTTTGCATTTTTTGTGTTATGTTATTCTAAATTAACCATGTATTAACATTTGGGAGTTTCAATATTAATTTACGGGAAAGAAAATTTTATTACTGTGTGTAAAATGAGACGGAAGATGTGTATATAATTTATATATTTTTAAAATTTCCAAAGATATAAAAAAAAAAAGTTAGACCAACTCAGGATAGCAAATATAATGATTACAATCATATGTCATAAAAATCAAGGAAGGTCCTTCGATCAATTTTTTCAGGGTTCTTAAAACCCAATAGAGGTTCCCATGATTGTCCACTAATAAAGAATGTAATGCTACCGTTGTATATGGATTAAGTACTCCTTATACTCAGCTATTATTATACGTTATTTATTATGTATTTGTCTTTAAAAAAAATGCATGCAATGTTATCACAACCATAACTTAAAACCTTGAACCAAAAAATGCATGCAATGGAGACAAAAATTGCCAAATTAAGAAAAATGGAGACCGGAATTGGAAAAAATAAAATAGAGGGTCCAAAATCACTAAGTTAACAAAAATTACCATATTCATTTGGACTAATAATATACTATAATGGAGTTAAATAATGAATTGTTGGTGTTCTTTTATCTCTTTAGACAAATAAATTTCGTTGACATAACTAAATATTATATTATATTATTTGGATATCTAAATATAAAATATGCCTAGTAATACTGACAATTAAAACATCCAATCAAATCATATTATATACAATGTTTAGGTTCATAAAATTTGTCAAACAAAGCAATATACAATGTTAGGTTTATATATATATATATATATAGTATACGTTATGAGAGAGTGAGAGAAACCAATCATGGTCATAGATCAAATCATGAGCAAATAAAAAGTCAATGTGATAACTAACTACCTTTTAATCACTAGCTACCACACATGTATTGTTATACAATCCAGATTTACTCCTTTCACAATATACATCCCATATATATATATATATATATATATATATATATATATATATATATATATATATATATATATATATATATATATATATATATATATATATACATTTAGTTAAAAAGACTAACTATATCATTAATTTTTTTATTAAAATCACTAGTGATTTTTTATTGAAAAGAAAACAATTGTGCCAGATTTGTTAATCAATATATAATCAAAACCATTAATTTTTATTTATTTCTTTAAATTTAATATTCTCATTTTTATAATCACATGACTCACTCCTCCCTACTTACATATATACAACATAAACATATGGAGGGTCGGCATAATTTACTAAATTAGACATATAAGTTGTAATTATATAGGTCAAATTTCAAGGAATCAAAGAAAATTTTCTGGCCGGTTGTGGAAAAATTGATGTAACATCCCTTAAAAAGAGGTAAAATTTAGACTATTGAGTAGTGAAACATTAATATTATAATGTTTCTTGTGGTGTGCCTTATTCATACGATCAATATTCCCAATAGCATGTAATTAATAATATCGGTAAGGCCTAACTCATTCTGCAAATAATGAAATTGTTAAATTTGATATATATAGATGAAAGCACAAAGCCGATACTCACCTATATACAAACGAGAGAAGACAAAAAGACAAAAAAAACACGAAGACTAATACTATATCCTAGAAATGCAGTTAATGAGGTCAACATACCACTCATAAAATAGACAAATCTATTGGTTTATATTTGATCAAAAAAAATCTATTGGTTTAAATAAATGGCTCAACCAATCAATTTCCAAACACTCAGAAAGAAAGTAACTCACCTAAATGATTTGTTTGGTGCTTTTCATCAAGGGTTATGACTTTTGTTTTGACAATATCACGGGCTAGGACTTGTGAAGATAGGAAAACAAAAAAGAAAATGCCAATCAAAACATATGCCTTTGAGTTTGCCATACTAGTATTGATGGTTGGAAGATCAAACTAATGAAGAAGGGTATGGTTGAAGCTAATCGATGTAGTCTATTTTATTTATAGAGTTGAGAAGGGATCAAAATTGGAAAGATGCATTTGGCCATTCTAAGAAGCGAGAAGGCACCTCATAAACAATATTATTATACGTAAAAAAGTGATCAGTAAAGTAATTAATAAATATTACGTGCTTGAAAATTAAAAAAGAAAATTAATTAAGAATTATTATTATTATTTTATTTAAAAAGGGTTAGGAAAATTCTTCTTTTCATATTGAAAAGTTGCTTTAAGTAATATTTCACCTACCCAATCAAACTGACCACTCTAGGAAGGTTCCAGCTTTTGATTATTTGTGTGGTTGTTGGTGTACCGTTTCAAGCTATCGTGGTCATGGCAAGTGGGAGCAACAATTAACTTACCATAATCTGCATGCATAAAAAAGATGATTGTTAGTATTAATTTTTGCAATATGAATACTATCGGTATCTATCTAATGATTACTTAAAAAATTGTTAATATACTAAAAGTCTCCAAGAGATTAAAACAAAATAAGACCAGTTCATAATGAAGGCGGTTAATGCAAGTGGAATCATTATGCCACAAATATCGATGAAATCTTGTAATCAATTTCAAAGGCTTTATGATGTTATTGTTATCCTTCACTATATATTCATGCTCGAGCTTTCATGGTTCGTTATTATTTTTGTTACATTATTCAAAATCATATAAGTGTTAAAAATATTATTCCCAAAAAAAGTGATAAAAATAGGGGAATGCAATGTATATATAATGGCAAAGAAAAAGCTATTATTGTTTGATTTGTAAAAATAAGTTTTTGTTATGTGAAAATTTCATTAGGGTTTGTCCTTGTGTGGGAAACGAAGGTAAAATACAGAAGTTTCAAATTCTAATCTATCTTGCCAGCATTGTTCAAATTTGAGAGATTACAATGTAGTTTGAGAATAATGGGATGAAAGATGAAATACATATATAAGTTTCAAATTCCATTAACTTTGAGGGATTGTTACTAGTTGTTTGATGATTATTATTTGCACTCAAAGGATGATTATTATTAGCAGCAAGAATATAACTATCTTCAACATCAATTTAAAGAAAAATAAATTTAAAACTGTTAGTAAAAGTATACATATATTTCTCCCATGGTTTCAAATTAAGTTTCTCTTTTGGTATTCAATGTGTATTAAGAAAAGAATGTTAAATGAAGAAAGAGAAGAATAATCTTACGTAACCAACCTTATTGGTAATTGATGTATTCACCACTATCATAAATGCAAAGTAGATGTTAATGTCTTGGGTGATGCTCATAGTATTAATTAATTAGAAGGTAATATTCGCAGAAGGTTAATTAAAAGTTGAACATGACATACACTAATTTTGAAACAATATTTTTAGTAAGTGTTACGTACTGTGAATTCTCTAACAGAATGAGAGAGAGAGAGAGAGAGTGAACTGAATTTTTGTTTTGATTTCATTCAATTGATTGAAACAGTTACAGAGATGCTATTTATATCTAACTCTTAACCTGTGCACACTGGGACTTAACGTGTGCACATCTATAACAGATTTACATTTGAATCTATCTGCACTTGCAGAATACTGCAGAAATGTAAATATTGCAGAACACTAAAATATGACTAAGTGATGTACTCTTACACGTACAGATAATTTGAGACGAAAGGTATACTAAAAATCTCCAAAGATTAAAACAAAGTACCAAAATAATAAATAATAACAACCACAAGTACAATTCAATCATTATTATGTCATCAACTTTTTTTGTTGTGATATTCAAAATAAAACAAGTGATAAAATTATAAGTTTACTAGGACACACGCCCGTGCGATGTACGGGGAGGTGATTAACAGGCCTACAAATGTAGTTTCGAAAAAACATCAACATTATATAAGGGGGGCATAAAAATACGCAACACATATATATAAGACGAAGAGGCAACAATAGCCCTTGGTGGGATGAGACAACAATTTCGGTCCAAAAATATAGAGTGGGGGTATATTGGTAAACAGTGGGGTACAAAATGAGGGGTACATTTTGATAATAAAAAAAAGTGTTTGACAAATAAAAAATTTGTCAGGGGTATATCGGTCCAAAAATATAGAGTGGTGGTATATTGGTAAACAATGAGGTACAAAATGAGGGGTATATTGGTAAATGGTGGGGCACAAAATATAGAGTGGGGGTATGTTGGTCTAAAAATATAGAGTGAGGGTATATTGGTAAACAGTGGGGTACAAAATGAGGGGTATATTGGTAATTGGGGGAAAAAAATTCCCACCAAAATCAGGTTATCTCACGTTATAGGATTAATATATAGAGATGGGTGGAGAAAAAGTTGTCATTGCGTGAAAGTTTAATTAGGACATGTATGTAATTCTTGTTTAGGAAGCAAGATAGAATACACTAATTTTAATTTCTAATGTATCTTACCAACATTGCTCAACTTTGAGGGATTGTTTGTTACTATTTGTTTGAGGATAACGACTAGCTAGGTACAGCAGCAGCAATAGGACCATCATCAGGATCATCATCCAGAGGATTATTATCATATATCGACAATTATAAGAATATGAATATCATCGAAATCTAATTAATTAAAAATTTTGTTAATAAGTGTGTGTGTATAAATCTCCATAAGATTAAAATAAAGTTAGACTAATACAGAATAACAAATAATAATGAATACATGCTCAATCATCAGGTCATCGAAATCTAATTGAAAAATGTATGTTTTTAGAGTAAGACTTAAATAGAGATGTTAATTGAAAAGTGTATTATTTTAGAGTTGTTAATTGAAAAGTGTTCAAGTGTTTTTTGGATGAACCCTAGGTTAGATGACTGTCTGTTGTTGATGGAAAAGGGTGAGGTGTTGTCCCTCACCCCCATATTTTGCTCGAAATCATCTTCATTGAAATAATTGCGAGATGGTACTAACAACGGTAAGGTTGGGAGTTCGAAATAACTTCCTTCACTACTTAGATGGAAAAGGCCGGTTTTGTGCTGTCATTGACCCATATTCGGCTCGAAATCATCTCCACTGCGATGATATCGATGCCACTAACTTCATATATGTTATTGGGAATGTTATGGGAATCTAACGCGTTTTTTAAATGCGTGTAGATGAATTGGTATCAATTGAATCGTGATTGGGTGTATGATCGGTTATATTCGAGAAGAGCGGATTTGAAGGAATCTTTTATTGTTGTGGTTGAACAGTTTCTTGTGGTAGCGTGGCAACATGATTTGGCTAAAGAGGAAAATATGTTTAGATGTTCATGTTTAGAATGCGACGGTGTACCTATTAGGAGGCAGCAACGTTCATAATCATCATTCATAATTCAACATGGTCCTTGAACCACTTGGGCCTAGTTTTGTTCCTTTTAGGCCTTCCTAGTGGCGGCTATTGTTTTTCCCACACCCCTTAACAAATTTTATTCCAAAAATAACCTCGCGTGAAACGCTGAGTTCACGTGTTTAAAGACGGTTCGAACGACCTTGTTCGAACACGTTCGAATGACCTCGTTCGAACAGGTGAAATTACGCACAAGAGGGTGTGAAGTCAATATTTAACACACTCGAACGATGTCATTCGAACGGGTTCGAACAAGGTCATGCGAACAGGTTCGCATGACCTCACTCGAACAGGTGAAAAACGCCCAAAGAGAGTGTGAAGTCAAGATTTAACACACACGAACGATGTCATTCGAACCTGTTCGAATGCCCGTGTTCGAACAGGTGAAATTTCGTGAAAAAAGAGGTTTTGACTGACCTTTTGGTCTTTTCACACCTTTATGAGGTGTGTTTTGAGTAGGAGGGGGTGTGGGAAAAGCAAATACCCCTAGTGACACCACCATATCCAATGCATCTTCATGGTCCAATTCCTCTTCCTCTATTTCTTCCTGCACCGTGACAAGATGCATTTGGCCAATCTAGAAAGCAAGAAGGCACCCAATAAAAAATATTTTTATACGTAAAAAGTAAGTAAATTAATAAATAAAAGTGATTAATTAAACATATTTTTTTATCAAGATGTAATAATAATCTAAAAAAGGTTAGGAATTATTCATTTAATAAAAAAAGGGTAGGAATTATCCGAATTCTTCCTTTTATTTATATTTTAAAAGTTATGATAATATTGAAGTTTTGAAAGGTTGCTTTAAAAACACACCTACCCAATCAAAATTCGGAAGTTGCATTGAGCCACTCTAGGAAGCAAGAAATACCCCATAAGCAATTTTTATGAGTAAAAAGACAGAATTTGTTTGATTCAATTGGGAGATAATTCGGTCACGCTAGGAAGCAAGACTAAAGAAATACCCAAGAAACATTAAAAAAAAAATTATGAGTAATGTATTTTTAAAATTTGTAACGTCTTTTTTAATTAATCACTTACAATATGATTAGACATTATAATCAGATACTTTAAAATATTACTATAGTTATTAAATTTGAAACATTAAAAATATTTATATGTTACAATTGATACATTAAAATTTACAGTTACAATATGATTATACATTGAAATTGATACATTAAATATATTTAAACGTTCAAAACGTCTTTGATGCAATAAATATAAATTCATGAATAATCAATTTTTGTAGAAATCATATGTTTATATATGTTATCAAGACCAAGCAATATTAAATAATCAATTAGTAAAAAATCATATGTTGAAATCATACATTTATTTCATTTCATCGCTTTTTAGATAATTTTTCAATTCTATTATCGCATGAATAATCAATTTTTGTTAAAACCATACGTTTAAATATGAGTATTTCATTTCATTTGAATAATCAAATTAAAAATTATGACATTTATATATAAATGTGATAATACTTAATTTTTACTATAAGAATTTGATTGGGTAGGTGAAATATTACTTAAAGCAACTTTTCAATATATGAAAAGAAGAATTTTGGTTAATTCCTAACCCTTTTTAAATAAAATAATAATTCTTAATTAATTTTCTTTTTTAATATTCAAGCACGTAATATTTTTTTTTTGACAATGGAAAACTCATATCATTTCATTCAAAATCAAAGAGGTAATACAATTCAGACTACAATCAAAGGTATGGGAGCTAGCGAAATTCCTTGATGCTCTAGCAAGTGTATGAGCAACAAGGTTGGCTTGCCTCCGAATAAAACTAACCGCATAGTTTTGTGAAAGTGTCAAAAGGTTCTTACAATAGGATATAATAGTGCCGAGCTCAGTAATGGAACTACACCTTCCGTTGATACCATCAACCACCGCTTCTGATCGGTTCAATGGTGACTCTAGGGATATGCAGCTCGCGAAGCCAAGTAACAGCAACAAATAATCCTAATGCCTCTGCTTCCTGCGGGTGTGGGGAGCCGAAGTACCAAGTTGTTTTTGCCTTAACAAAGGAACCAATACTATCCCGAATGCACATACCGAAGCCGAAACGATTATCATCAAACAGCGCCGCATCCACGTTACATTTCATCACATTCTCGGCTGGTTTTTCCCAAGCAAATGTGGTGGAAGGAAGCGACATCGAAGTCACCGTAATTCTTTGCGACTTTGTCAGTTGCACGCACTCGCCGCCATCGGTGCAAAAATTCGAACACACTGCTGATCGACTGCCGAGCTGGTTTTGCATTATTCTCCCAGACTTTCTCGTTCCTCCGCTTCCAAATACACCAAATTAACATTACTATACTGTTGCGAGCCACCACAGACTCCGCTGCTAGCAACCGAAATAAAGTCTCCTTGAAGCTATTGTCGTTGTTATTCTGGTGACGATGTACCGTTTGCCATAACCCCGCCTGTCTCCAGATCGTTTCCGCTTGAGAGCACCCAAAAAATATGTGCCAATCACTCTCTTCCTCATGTTCACACCAAGGACACTCTCCGGGACAATTCACATGACGTCGGCGTAGATTGAACCGACTTGGGAGTACCCCCCGAGCACATCTCCACAAATGAATTTTCACCTTGTGAGGAATTTTAAGACGCCAAATTAAATGCCAATCTCCCGGAATACGCAAAGCCGAGGTGTCCTTAAACTCATTCATGTACACATAGTAGGCGGATTTAACCGAGTAGGCTCCATCTCGGCTCTTGTTCCTACCAGCTTGTCATCTTGTCCTCGGCCAACAAGGACCATTGCCTGGATGCGTTTCTTGTCATCTTCATTGAATAATTGATTCATCAACGCAACATTCCATAGTCCTCCCGTAGCATCGAACAAATTAGCCACTTTTAGATCCTCCCACCCCGAAACCACACTCGATGAAACATACGAACTCGGCCCTCCTTTCACCCAAGGGTCCTTCCAAATATTGCTAGAAGTGCCATCCCCAATTTTCCACCGAGCTCCAAGTTTAACTAATACCTGTGAAGCGTGGATGCTACGCCATACATAACTGGGATTATGGCCCAAGCGAGCCCCCAAGAAGTCCCCATTTGGGAAATATTTAGATTTCAAGACGCGGGTTACTATAGCATCTTTGTTGGTACACAACCTCCAACCTTGCTTCCATAGCATAGCCAAATTAAAGCCATGGAAATGACGAAAGCCCATTCCACCAAACTCCTTACGCTTAGATAATCTCTCCCAACTCAACCAATTTATTCCTCTGCGAGCTCAACGATTAGAACCCCACCAAAAGGAATTTATCATCCTCTCCATCTCCTCCCCTAAAGATGTCGGAATCAAGAAAGTGCTCATGCAGTAAGCCGGAATGGCCTGAGCGACCGACTTCACCAGCACCTCCCTATCTGCCTTGGATAAATGTCGTCCCGACCATTATCGAACCTTACCCCACACCCGATCCCGTAAGTAGCTGAATAACTGCTTTTTACTTCGGCCAACCATCGACGGCAAGCCGAGGTACTTCCCGGTGCCAAGACACTCTGTGACTCCCAAAATACCAACAATCTCATCTCGGACTCATTCTTTGAGTGTTTCGCTAAAAGTAGATTTCGATTTACGAAATTGACCGATTTCCCAGAAGCTTTCTCATAAGTCTCCAAGACACCCTTGAGTCTAGTGCTCTCCTGAACATTGGCCCTGCAAAACAAGAAACAGTCATCCGCAAAAAGTAAGTGTGTGAGGATAGGGGCCCCTCTACACACTTTCACTCCATGAATCTTACCTCTCGCCTCACACTTTTTAAGAAGAGCTGTAAGACCCTCTGCACACAATATAAATAGGTAAGGTGACAGTGGGTCACCTTGCCTGAGTCCTCTCCCAGGTGAGACTGAACCAGCTTTTTCTCCATTCATGAGAACTGAATAGTGTACCGTTTCAACACACATGGTCATCCACCGTACCCACCGGTCATCAAAGCCGAGCTTCTCGAGTACCCTCTTCAAATATCCCCAATCAACCCGATCATAAGCCTTGCTCATATCTATCTTTAACGCCACATCTCCCACCTTTCCACGCACCTTACACTTCAAATGATGAATAGTTTCAATGGCCACCATAACATTATCTAGGATAGAACGATTTGCAACAAAAGCGAATTGCTCCAATGACACACACTTATAAAGAACAACTTTCAATCTATTTGCCAATACTTTGGATATAATCTTATAAATGACATTACAAAGTGAAATTGGTCTAAGATCTCTCATGGTTACTGGATTATCAACTTTGGGAATTAAGACAATGTTTGCATCATTGAGCATCGGAGGGAACTCACCCCTGTCGAGCCACTCTACTTCTGCATGAAACAACTCCGGACCACATAGATTCCAGAACCTTTTAAAGAATGTTGGGTTCAACCCATTCGGGCCCGGGGCCTTATCCGAATGCATTTGGAACAGAGCATCTTTAAACTCTCCAATCTCAAAACGACTAGTCAATTTCGCATTATCCTCCACCGTCACTACCGTCCTCAAACAATCTACAACCGGTCCATACTCCCCAACCGACCCCTCAAATAACGACGTGAAATAACCGTTCGCCACCTCCCCCAACTCACCCTGAGTTTCAGCCACGGTACCATCATCTCGGTTTAATCTAGCAATAGCGTTACCGCGACGACGTGTGCTGGCCATTGCGTGAAAAAATTTAGAGTTGGTGTCACCATCCTTCAACCAATGAACCTTAGCTCTTTGTTTCCAGAATGCCTCTTCTTGAGATAGCAAAGTACCAAGCCGAGTATTCACCTCCTTGTAGCGCTCCATGGACACTTCATCCACCAATCCACGCAACCCCTCCAATTCCTCCTTGCACCGCTTAATGTAAATTCTATACCGAGCTCGCAACTTCCTTCCCCAACTATCAACCGATCTAGTACAATTCTCCACCCTCTGCATCAGGTCCAAATCCTCATCACTAGACCAACTGCTCTCTACTACTAGCGGAAGGTCCGCTTCTTCTAGCCAAGCATTCTCAAACTTAAACAGGCGAGAAGGCCTTCTTTGATGTCGCTCCCATAATTGTAACCAGAGCGGTGTGTGATCAGACCGGTCAGAAATATCGTTGATAAGATTGCAATTTGGGAACAAGTCAATCCAATCCTGAGTAGCAAGAGCTCTGTCCAACCTCTCCTCCTTAAAAGCGGCCGTACCCCTCGCCCGACTCCAGGTGAAAGGATAACCCAACATAGGAATATCATGTAACAACCAGTCCTGAATAGCATCTCGGAAACCCCGGAGTAACCATGGTGCTCTATCAGCACTTCCTCGCTTCTCATCATTAGATAGCAAATCATTATAATCCCCCACAACACACCACGGTAGCGAATTATCCTGCGCAAGTGTGTGCAACAAATTCCAAGACTCCCTTCGTCGCCCACTCTCTGGACACCCATAGAAACCTGTAATTCTCCAGTGAGGGCCATTCACACTAACAACCTCCGCATCAATGAAATTAACCGAGTAACTAGTAACCGTACAATCAAACGGGTGGCGCCAGAAAAGAGCCAACCCCCCACTTCTCCCAACACAGTCAACAGCAAAAGACGATTCAAACCCAAGACGAACATGTATCTCTTCAATTTTGTCAGCATGAACTAGTGTCTCACATAAGAACAAGACATCCGGTTGATAAGACCGGATGAGGTCACGTAACGATAGAACTGCTCGTGGGTTACCCAAGCCCAAGCAGTTCCAGCTTATGATACTCATTGCTCCTGGCAGGTCCCACTGCCAGGGCCTACCCATAAAAAAGAACCTTCTTTTGGTTTAGGAGTGCCTGCTACCATCACCCCCGAGCTTCGTTTAACCCCTCCTGCGTCAACACACGTCTGGCTCGCGTCACCCCCTATAGTGGCCTCTTCGCGAATTCTTTTTCTGTCATCCACAATGGCCACGTCAGCGTCCATCATTGTCACCGTGGCGCTGACTGTACCCTCACTAACTTCTGATGTGGCATTTGACGATTGTGATAACGGTCTAGGAAAGAGGATTTCAGGATTTTAAAAGCTTCCACTAATTTTGCAACCTCATTATTCTGACCGTTTTTATTCCACCATTTGAATTCCCATTATGGCGATCCAAAGAACTAGGAGCCTGCTTCCCATAATTAATTGTGCCATTAAAGCTCTGATTTGGTGCTTCCCACGGCTGGTTCTCCTCCCTCAACCATCGTGCACCACCACTTCCTCCACCCCTGCGCACCTCGGCATGCAACTCTGGTCCCCATTCTCTTTTCCCATCATCCACTTGTAGATCAAAAAGTTCTTGTGCCTCTCAGCCAACAGTGGCAAGCGCCACACAAAGAGAGCAAAATACATCTAACCGTTCATATTTAAAACACACCTCCTTCGCTTCCCCACCCTTCTTCTTCAACCTCATATCTTTCACCAGAGGTTTCCTTACGTCGATCAACACACGAACCCGCATATAAAGCTTCCAAAATTCAGAAGAGTTTTTTGGATTATATTCAAGGAAGGTACCGATCGTGTTTCCGATATGCTTCCCTACCGTTTCAGACATAAAACCAATAGGGACGTTAT
This sequence comes from Oxytropis ochrocephala, assembly GCA_020916435.1. Taxonomy (NCBI): domain Eukaryota; kingdom Viridiplantae; phylum Streptophyta; class Magnoliopsida; order Fabales; family Fabaceae; genus Oxytropis; species Oxytropis ochrocephala. Next base: position 107,853,924 of record CM037091.1, on the reverse strand, counting down.
GAACTTGCACCCAGAATGGGATCTGATACAATGGGACTTCACGCGGAGCCATCCCATCCGGAATGATGCTCAAGATCAAAAGGTTTTTATCAAAGGACCATGGCCCTTGCTTCATGACCTTCTGGACGTCCAGTTGATGAAAGAACTGAAAGAGAAACGTCCCCAACCATGCCTCTCTGATGTTGATCCCACGCCCTAGTCTCCATATCGCCGCCATCCTTTCCTTCATTATATGTGTACGCACCGGCCGGTTGGTAAGAAAGCGCCCTACCAATGTCAAGGACATATCAACCCCACTCCTCGGTTCTTCCTCGTCACCGTCAAACTCAACCTCCAACATCGGTCTATGTTGCTCCCACTTGCCATGACCACGATAGCTTGAAACGGTACACCAACAACCACACAAATAATCAAAAGCTGGAACCTTCTCACGACTCTTCTCACAAAGGAATACAACCCTAGGCAAGGCACCTAGAGAGAAACCTCGGAGAGACAATATACAATCGATATAAAAAAAATGGTCCTCTTCTCATTAAATTAGCATTCTTATCGGTGACAAATACTAAAAAATAAGATGAACTGGAGTTCTATATATTAGGGTGTTTTGACTTGGTTTAAGCAAGAACCTCAATCTTTTCAATCATAGCATTGGTGACTTTACTGACTTTTTTACGTATAAAAATATTGTTTATGAGGTGCCTTCTCGCTTCTTAGAATGGCCAAATGCATCTTTCCAATTTTGATCCCTTCTCAACTCTATAAATAAAATAGACTACATCGATTAGCTTCAACCATACCCTTCTTCATTAGTTTGATCTTCCAACCATCAATACTTGTATGGCAAACTCAAAGGCATATGTTTTGATTGGCATTTTCTTTTTTGTTTTCCTATCTTCACAAGTCCTAGCCCGTGATATTGTCAAAACAAAAGTCATAACCCTTGATGAAGAGCACCAAACAAATCATTTAAGTGAGTTACTTTCTTTCTGAGTGTTTGGAAATTGATTGGTTGAGCCATTTATTTAAACCAATAGATTTTTTTTGATCAAATATAAACCAATAGATTTGTCTATTTTATGAGTGGTATGTTGACCTCATTAACTGCATTTCTAGGATATAGTATTAGTCTTCTGTGGTTTTTTTTGTCTTTTGTCTTCTCTCGTTTGTATATGGGCTGAGTATCCTTTGTGCTCATCTATATATCCAGCCTAACAATTTCATTATTTGCAGAATGAGTTAGGCCTTACCGATATTATTTACTCGGTATAAAAATTAATGGTTTTGATTATATATTGATTAACAAATCTGGCACAATTGTTTTCTTTTCAATAAAAAATCACTAGTGATTTTAATAAAAAAATTAATGATACAGTTAGTCTTTTTAACTAAATGTTTTATATATATATATATATATATATGGGATGTATCTTGTGAAAGGAGTAAATCTGGATTGTATAACAATACATGTGTGGTAGCTAGTGATTAAAAGGTAGTTAGTTATCACATTGACTTTTTATTTGCTCATGATTTGATCTATGACCATGATTGGTTTCTCTCACTCTCTCATAACGTATACTATATATATAAACCTAACATTGTATATTGCCTTTGTTTGACAAATTTTATGAACCTAAACATTGTATATAATTTGATTTGATTGGATGTTTTAATTGTCAGTATTACTAGGCATATTTTATATTTAGATATCCAAATAATATAATATAATATTTAGTTATGCCAACGAAATTTATTTGTCTAAAGAGATAAAAGAACACCAACAATTCATTATTTAACTCCATTATAGTATATTATTAGTCCAAATGAATATGGTAATTTTTGTTAACTTAGTGATTTTGGACCCTCTATTTTAGTTTTGCCAATTCCGGTCTCCATTTTTCTTAATTTGGCAATTTTTGTCTCCATTGCATGCATTTTTTGGTTCAAGGTTTTAAGTTATGGTTGTGATCACATTGCATGCATTTTTTTAAAGACAAATACATAATAAATAACGTATAATAATAGCTGAGTATAAGGAGTACTTAATCCATATACAGCGGTAGCATTACATTCTTTATTAGTGGACAATCATGGGAACCTCTATTGGGTTTTAAGAACCCTGAAAAAATTGATCGAAGGACCTTCCTTGATTTTTATGACATATGATTGTAATCATTATATTTGCTATCCTGAGTTGGTCTAACTTTTTTTTTATATCTTTGGAAATTTTAAAAATATATAAATTATATACACATCTTCCGTCTCATTTTACAGACAGTAATAAAATTTTCTTTCCCGTAAATTAATATTGAAACTCCCAAATGTTAATACATGGTTAATTTAGAATAACATAACAAAAAAATGCAAAAACCACAAGCATAGACATTCCTTACAAAAAAAAGGAACTTCCTACGGAAAAACAAAGCATAGACATGTAATCAAGGATAATAGCATAAAACCTTCAAAAGTTGATCGAAAGACTTGCTTGATATTTATCATTTATGACATAATGATTGAACTTGTATTTATTATTTAATATGTATTGCTCTAACTTTCTTTTTAATCTTTTGGATAATTTTAGTAATATGTATACGCTTACTAACAAAATTTTTAAATAGATGATGATGATGATGATATCCATATGCTAATTTGGCGTCCTTGGCGTCCTTGGAAATTTCCTTATGGAAAGCGTCCTATTCCTCCTAAGACTAAGCCTAAGCCAGGTGATGATAATAAACTTAAGCCTGATGATCATGATAATAAACCTAAGCCTGATAATGATCCTCCCCCAAATGCTATTGTGAAACCGTGGGAGCATAATAGATGGGTTTAATTTAGTTTTAATCTTTTGAAGATTTTTAGCAATATAATATTAATTATTATTCATTAAATTAATACTCGTAGCATTCATATTGCAACTATTAACGATATTCATCTTCATGCAGATAATGATAATTTGATTGGTGATCGTTCAACTGGTGGGCGTTAATTAAAATCCCATGAGCCTGTGGTTTTCCAAGACCACCGCTAATATATAATTGGGCATACTCCGCTTTATCATATCATGAAAAATGGCAATTTGTAGCACCTACTTAAACAAAAAAATACATTTTCCATGTTGTGAAAAAGAATGATAAGTATGTGTAACGCCCTGATAATCAAATAAATTTTATATTAATTAGCTCATCTAAATTTAAAATTTGCATTAGCGCTATGTTATGTAATAATACTAGTGTATGCAAGCTTTTGGAAGCGAGAAATTATCATAATAAGGTTTCAAATATTATTAGTAATTATTAATGGGAAAGCAAGAGTTGGGCTATAGGTATACATATCATCATTACTTGGATCACAATCAAAACAGCTCTCGTCACCCGATCCTTCACACAGAAAAAAGAGTCATCAAACCCAACATAAGCATTGTTACATTTGCAAAATTTAGAGCCATAGATTATGTTTTGCATGAGGAACATAAAGAATATATTTTACATGAAAAGTAGTGTTTCATGTGAAAGTGTAGTGGAGCCATTTTAAACGGGTACCATTACCAAATTAAACTTCTTTAGTACCATCATATGTTGAATGAATGTGAATATTATTTAGACTGTTTGCAATCGTGGTGACTAGTGTCTGTGTCAAATACGCAGTTTGGGTTAGTGGGGTTGACAAAATGCATAGTGAGCCATTTGACGGTTGATTAGTTTAGGAGTATTTGTACTGTAGGGAGAAACATGTCCTGTAGCTTAGTAGGATTGGCAACATGGGTATAGCTTATTGCTAGGAGAGGGAAAACCTCTGGGTTTTCCTCGACCATTGTCACAATCATTGTTGGAGCCATATGGGGGATAAGCTGATAAGCCACAACCATATGATGGTGCTAGTAAGAGGCCATTAGTTTATGAATTTCTGTGAGCTACAATTTGATTTGATTTGATTGGATGTATTGTCTGTAACACCCCCAATATTTCTAACATGTAGATATATTAGAATGCATAACTTAGTACTCATCAGAGGACATAATCCCTGTTTAGATATTGAACATAACTAAATTTTTCCGATAATAACAATTATCCTCTCATAGAAACCTTTCTTAAATCCATTGAACTCAAACATAGTTCATAACATCATAGGATAACAAATCCCTATTGTTCAATATCTTAACCAGAGAAGCGAAAATGGTTTATACAACTTATATCAAATACATGTTACATAACCATAACTGAAACAATAGGGAAAACATAAACATGGAATAAGACAACAAGTCTTCAACATCTCCATAGACACGTCTATTAGGGAAAATCACAAGTCCCACATTGACTAGTGATAAGGTCTCAAGAGGGTTTATAATGAAGAGGCAACCCTCACCTTACAAGTCAGTTTTGTGGGGTTGAGTTAGGCCAAGCCACATTCTAAGATGGTATCAGAGTCTATCCTAGATCTATCGGGTCACCTACAATTAAAAAAACACGCTACAAGCCCAAAAAATAAAACAAAAAGTGTTGCGCGTGAGGGGGTGTATTAGGGAAGATCCCAAGTCCCACATTGACTAGTGATAAGGTCTCAAGAGGGTTGAGTTAGGCCCAAGCCACATTCTAAGACACACGTCACCTACTCGTGCCGCTTATCCTTCTTCTTTCCCTATTTCTCTGTAAAAACAACAACAATGATAGGGTGAGATAACATATCTCAGTGAGTTCTACCGTGACCCCTAACACACTCTCGATTCAATTATAAAACCATTACATTTGTAGTTTAATTTATAAACTACTTGTATTTTTAATTTTAGCCCATTGCCGACTGCCAACAATTGCTAATCCCGGCATTTTAATGTGCTATTCAATTAACCTTATTTTTTGTAGTTTAATTTATAAACTACCAGCCGCTTTTAAATATCGAAACACCGATTGCCAATGATTCCTAATCCCGGTGAATCGTGCAACAATACTTAGCATAACATCGACCGCCATACAATTGCTTACTCCCGATGAACCCCCCGCTAGTACTTTCCCTAACGGTATCTTCCCCTCCTAGTATGTTATTCCATGGGTCATCACCCATAATAGATATAATTTATATATCTTACCCGCATTGGGCCGCCTCCTATATGTTCGATGTAATTTATATATCTTATACACATCAATCATAGATTTAACCAATCACTAGTGCAGAAAAGACATTTAGCATCGGTTATTTTGCACATTTAGCATCGGTTATCTGTCGATGCTAATTCGACCGATACTAAATGTGACTTTTAGCATCGGATTTTCAAAAAACCGATGCTAAATGACGTTTTTTTTTTGTGTTTTTTATGTCTTGAAAACATACTATTAGTATCGGTTATTTAAATAACCGATGCTAAAGGTCCATTTTTTGTGACATTTAGCATCGGTCATCTAAACAACCGTTGCTAAAGGTCTATTCTTAGTGACTTTTAGCATCGGTTGTTCAAATAACCAATGCTAAATGTTCTGAAAAGTGACATTTAGCATCGGCTGTTCAAAACAACCGATGCTAAATGTCTTGAAAAGTGATATTTAGCATCGGGTGTTTCAAACAACCGATGCTAAATGTCTATTTTTTAAAAAAATTAATTAATTGGCACTATTAATAGATATCAATTGCCAATTTATAAAATCCTGATATACAAAGTTATTTCCAGACAGTAATAAATTCATAAAAGTACTTTAAATTCTATTGAAATTTAATATCATACAATACAAGTTATTAATCCTATAACATCTACAAGTTTCTTACAAAAAATCTACAAATATTGTTATAACTGAAAGACTTAGCACCTAGATTCTAGAGTACTTAGTAAACTTATACAAGATCACTAGTAAGAGCTCATGTTGAGTCTTTGAGCTCTTCCAAGGACTAACACAATGTCCATATACACCAACCCACCGAACTGTAGAGTGAGAATAGATTCCAAAGGAGAACATGAGGATCACAAGGGTTAGTTAGAAGTAGAAGCATCTCACCAAAGCCACCATAACCTGGGAGAGATAATAAATACATAAAACTGGAACAAGAGCAACAAATAAAGGGTACTATAGTAATAAGAATAATATCATCCAGCTTCAGTTTTAAGTTGGCTAGCTCAAGGCTCAGATAACATCATCTAGTATAGCTGGTTTGGCACAGAAGTATCTTTTACGCCTAGGTATCTTAGAATATTTAAGAACAAAGATGAGCTAATTATTTTAACCGTGTAACTAATTCAACAATTTTGAAACTAACTATTACATACAGGAATCAATTACAAGCTAATTATGATTTACTCTATTACTGCCTGATTTAAAGATGAGCATTCAATCTGATAACAAACTTTCCCTTTCATTAGATCTTTAACTCAGAATAGTAACCACTAATCTTCCTTCACATTCAAAAAGAAAAAACCAACTGTTTTCTAATGTACCTTAAGAAGTGCCACTTCCTGCTCAAGTTTCTAGGCCTTAGCTCCCCCTTTAATTTCCTATTCTCTGAAAAGAAAAGCAATAAACAAATAAATGTATATACTTTGTGTACAAGCTCTAGATCTTAAAGTTCATCGAAAACATTTATAGCCGTATAAAAAACTTAACACCCAGCAAGTATATCTACTCAAGATATAATATGTCAAACATGATCACATAAACAAATAGAACACAATGCTTTTAATAGGACATGCAATTCTAACCCACTTAAAAAACATATATAGAGCAAGAACATAAATGGATTGCCATCATTTGAATTCAAATTCTTATAAATATGTAATGCCAACTTGTTTAATGTCCTTTTTCAAATCAAAAGAAAACAAAATCCAGAGTGAGGAAATATCCACCAGAAGCACATGTATCAGCTGTACAAACAACCGATGCTAAATGGTGCTGTTTAATGTCCTTTTTCCACTAGTGGAATATCCCATCTCTTTAACAGTAGTTATTTTGCAATGAATTAGAATTGTTAAATCTTAGTCCTCCACACTTTCTAGTCTCAAGACTGATGAAGTGAGTGAAGATGATGAAGACTGGCGCCCTGCCAAAAGAAGACATAGAAAACATGAGTCTAGTGCAGGTCATACTCTTATGATTCTGCGGCTTAGAGAGAAGACTAGAAGACCAATTTGTTAAGAAAAGTGCTATAGAGTAGTGACTGATATGGGAAGGTCAGGTCCAAATAGTGTCCCTTTGCCACTCAACTCAGACAATAGCCATATCTGTCTTTTTTCTTCAGACCATTCTTGGTAGGATCCTATTTCCAAATGTTTGGTAATGGCATCCATCACATCAGTGTAACTAATGTTAATTTGTCTAGTTCCTAGAACATCTTGATATCAGTAAAAAAGCAACATGTCATAGAACTAAATATGAGGGCATTTATGATCATTGAACTGCTAAAGTTAGCAGCTGAGTTGCATTACTTGTTATTATTAAAAAGCAAAACAATAATGGATACCTCTTCAACATTGGTGAAAGTGGCTTCTTCTAGAATGTCAGAATACCCTTGAGCCCGCAAATGGCGAGAACGCTCATGAGTACAATAAAGTCATCCCTTACTTCACCTAGTACCACACGGTATGGCTTATTTGGAGGAACTTTTTTCCAAAACTCTGCATCATGAAGAAAGTAAAGATTATCACAACAGTAAACTAACCAATATATTTACACAAATATACAACATTGACATTTAAGTTGACAACAGTTTTCTTTGTGATGCAATTAACCTTATGTAAATGTGTAGATAACATTCTTTACAGGTACTTACAAGCCATCCACTTTACTTGAATTCCTGTGAAGTTCTTCCGCACGAACACAAAGCTCATTATTGCAACGCCACATAGATAACTGAAGGGAATCAGTAAAATGGTGCTTGAATAATAAACTAAACACAACAACCATTTCAAGATGCTAAAGAAGGGAGAGCTATAAATTGCTTCAAACATTAGGTCTTATATCTGGGAATAATACAAATTAGCGGCCATCATTCTAACTAGTAAGCAAACATCCATTGTCACTAATACATTTATGATGAAATTCATTGAAAGTCAGATTTGAATTTGTGTTTAATATCATGTGCAAAATGCATAAAAACTACATTAGACATACCGATGGACGATCGACTGGCTCCACTGAAAATATTATGTGCATATTATGTGCAATATCATAATGTCAATACCAACTTCACAATTTCCTCATACACCTTCAGTGCACCAGAATAATCCTCATCCATAACCTTAACCTGCGCCATCGACAGCATAAATTCCCTCACTTCTGAATCCCTCTTTTCCTCCTGAAAAACTTCACCACTTATTCAATCCTCTTCAACAAACCCTTCATTGGTTGTTCAATTCCGAAGTGCTATTAAAAGACCGTGATAAGCTTCCACATTAAATGGCTCTAGCTTCAGCGCAATTTCAATCTATCTATAAGAGAAATCTAGAGAAAGAAAACCTAATAATGAATGAGAGGGAGAGAGGGAGAAACAACAAAGTGATAATACAAAAATGTTTTTCCTAAGAAAAAATAAGAACTTACAGGAAATAGTGAAATAAAATAGCATTTGACTTATGAATCTCACACTGTTAGATGGAGAGTTGATGAATTAGGGATTTCACACAGAAGAGAGAAGCATGCGATTACGGAATTGGAGGCGATTAGGATTAGGGATTTTGTACAGATGCATTTGATTTTCCATCATGTGAAAGTGAAATTGATCAAGAGCGATAGAGAAGAAGAAGAGTGAAGAGGTTCAAACCTGAATCTGAAGTATGATAAGGCATTGATGAGCGATATCGCATCTGAATTTAGTCTTTAATGGCGGCGGGATCGTCGGAGAAGCGCGTCTGAAATCGAGAGATCAAGAGATTGGGGGTTTAGGGTTTGGTTCGATTTCTACCGAAATTTGTGTGTAAAAAAAACCTAGGAACACCAATACAAAACGAAATTCAGATGAAGATGCGTAGAGTGAATTCGTTGAGACTCATTGATGATTCTGCCATCAGTTTAGGGCTTCGTAGATTTAAAAAAATGGGGGGTTTATGTTACGTTCGATTCTTGTAAATTTTTGGTGTAAGAGAGAGAGAGTGAGAGAGACGTGTGAGAGAAGAAGAGAAAGTATAGAGAGTGAGAAGGATAGAGTGACCGGAAGGAAGACTTGAGAACGCGAGAGAGTGGATGCGATGAGAGGAAGCTTTGTGCGTGAGTGAGATCCATGTGCGAGAGAGAGGAGGTTTGCTCGCGAGAGAAGAAAGCTGAGAGTGAGAGAAAGAGTGTTTGAGTGAGAGAGAACGAGAATTAACGCGTGAAATAGAAAGGGACCTTTAGTATCAGGTGTTAAAATACCTGATACTAAATGTGTTTGTGATACACATTTAGTATCGGTTGTTTTAACAACCGATACTAAAAGTCTGATGAAAACTGATTAAACAACCGGTTTGTGATACACATTTAGTATCGGTTGTTTAAACAACCGATACTAAATGTAGGCGTGAAAATTGAAAACTTTCATTTAATTTCAAAATTGCCACCGCGTCCACATTTAGCATCGGCTGTTCAAACAACCGATACTAAATGGTGCTGTTTAATGTCCTTTTTCCACTAGTGAATAGAACATTTAGTTTAGTTTTGTTTTCAACAACCTGTGCTCACACGTGTACTAAGACAATCAATATCACATAATATTCCAGTCCAAGCAACATCAATCACAAACAATTGCATCAAGTAATTCGTTCCGAGATTTGTAATGACACAAACAAACATTTCAACACACAATTGCAAACGACATCAAAAAATTGCACATACTGGAATAATTCGTTCCTACTGTATTGCACATACTTCGGCGAATTTTTTAAAATAGCAAACGACATCAAAAAATTGCAAAAGGTCACTCGTTGGAAAGCTACGGATCTGTAGTTTCTGTATAAATCTTTAGTTTTGCAAAATAACAAGCCAATTAATACAGTTTTCAAAAAAAGACAGAATGGTTCCTAAATTGAACAAAATCTATTCCCCGACTTCTAGCATTTCTAAAATGACCAAGACTCAACCAATTAACCAGAAACTTGAGTCTAAGCCATAGCAAATTGTGCCCAGTTTTCAAAGAAATAATAGTTTCTCAAAAAGGAGTTCAATTGAGAGCACAATACCCAAAACACTGAACCTATATTCAGTTTAACTTCAGAAATTTGACCTAACTTGGGATACTCATAACTCGAGCTACACAAATCCAAATTGAACCAAACCAGTGCCAAAATGACTGTCATTAAGTCTAGTTTCGAGCAAAATCAGCCACATAATTTTTGGATTCCCAGAACAGTCCCAGTTTAAAAATAACCGTACCTTTGTCTAGAATTCCTAAACCAGTGAGTTCATGACCAATTTACGGTTTTTGTGACTTGAAATTTACGAAACGAATGCAATTCCAACAATCACATAAATCACACAGTCAACACATCATAATATAAACCCTAAGTGAGTAAAACTCACCTATCGTGATGAGAATCACGAAACACCGAAACTCTCCGACCCGAACTCGCTCCGAACTCGTACCGAATTCGTTCCACCACTTCCAAAACCGATCCCAAGCACCTCAGACCCACAATTTCAGTTATGATACCCCTTTTTGATGGTGTTTCTTCCCTTACCCAGCTGCTACAAGTTCACTATTTTGAGGAAACACCACCACTACTAAAAATCTCGGTATTACCTGCGGAAATTTTTCGCAGGTAATATCCGAGAATTTTCATGCCAATCTTGTAAATATGTTGCACGTTTACTGCGCTTTCAAGTTGACAGGTAAGTTGGCAGGTAATATTATGTTTTCCTGCGGAATTTTCTAAGAACCACTTTTCGCAGGAAATTTTTTTTAATATTATTTTGAAAACTTTAATATTATTTTTTTAATATTTTCGCAGGAATTTAGTATCAGGTGTTAAAATTTAGTGTTTGTGATACACATTTAGTATCGGTTGTTTTAACAACCGATACTAAAAGTCTGATGAAAATTGAAAATTGATTAAACAACCGGTTTGTGATACACATTTAGTATCGGTTGTTTTAACAACCGATACTAAATGTAGATGTGAAAATTTAAAACTTTCATTTAATTTCAAAATTGCCACCGCGTCCACATTTAGCATCGGCTGTTCAAACAACCGATACTAAATGGTGCTGTTTTTTCTCTGTTTTTTTCCTTTTTTTATTAATAAATTCGGGCAATCCGTCTGTTTGTTAAAAAAAACTCATATTTAATAACATTCTAGTTAGTAAATATATAGAATAAAATCTATGGAATGTGATACAAAATATTAGATGGTAAATAAATATAATATATAAATGTAATATATAATAACAAATATATATGTATCAAAATAAATAATAAATAGATATAAAAAGTAGGTAAAAAGTTTTGCAATAAAAGAAAGAATAGGAGAAACATTATGTAATACGCTTTAGTAACATGAAATTGCGGTAGCTCAAATGGTTAACGTCTAGGTGGCACCGTGGGGGAATGGGTTCAATCCCTAGCTTCTGCTTTTTTGGTGATATATTTCGAAATAACATGCTGAGGTGGATTAAAATTGTGCTGATGTCATTATTGACATGGATGCCTAGGTGGACAATCCATGGTTTATTATAATATACTAGTAAGTATCACCCGTGCCAGCACGGGTATACATTTTCTTTTAACATAACATTTGAATTCGTTGTTTGGGACTTAAAAAAATGCAGTTGTACGCTTTCGTGTATTATGTGATATGATGTATCTGTATTTCTTTGTACACCGTCTTTTATAAAATCATTATGTTATATAATATATTTTTCCCATATATTTTGCATATATATATATATATATATATATATATATATATATATATATATATATAAATATAATTATTTTAGTCAATTATATACATTGATTTTTTATTAAAATATGTATATTCCATAATCTCAAAAATACCCCTTGTGGGTATTTAGTATGTTCCGATAAATTCTATATAGACGGGAGAAATTGAAGTAACGATTTAGGAGAAACAACTATTAAAAATGAGGACATTGGGTTATTATCTAAAAGCCTAAAATAGTCATTGACTATCCAATGGAAGCTAAAAGCCTAAAATGGTTTCCTTCCACGACTTGAGTTTCATGGGGAAAACTCGTATTGGCCCGGGAGAGAAACAACCCATGACCCGAATGAAAATTCTCCTTTGTACACCGTCTGTTATACATTCATTATGTTATATATATATATATATATATATATATCATAACTATATTAATTCACGAGTTGTACAAGTCAGCGTGCACGTAGGACCAATCAAAAAATGACACATACATCTACTGATAAATACGTGGCACGCCACCTGTCTATTTTTCGCACTGAATGGCAAGGTTCATCGTTGATCAACGGTTGGATTAGATCGACGGTGGATATAGCCTAAAATTGCTGCTGAAATCTCATTAAATAGAATTTATTACGTATTAACAGGTCTAATTATCAGCAAGGAAAAAAAACGTCAACTTTTATTACGTATTAACAGGTATAATTATCCCACTTAACTCATGACCATAATTCAAGGAAAAAAACGTCAACTATGATTACTAATATTAAACCAGTCAAATCCCATAGCAAGACACAACTCACACACACCTAAGATCTAACGGTTACAAATTAGTCAAAATAGTAAGAACAAGATCAACAATGATGGTTGTATGTAATTTACAGTTTATTTTTAAAATAAAATCAGAATCAATTATCACATTGAGTTAATCATTCATTAGGCAAATTAATAGTTGGTCGATCCACAAATATCCCCATTCAACAAATGTATGGGATTTTCGCAAAGGTATCACCGTTGATCCCGAGAAACTAAGGCGACCCCAAGTTCTTAATATTTTCCTTTGATTTTTGAGAATCGGATATTTTTACTTCTTAGTGGCATCACACTTGATTCTACATGTTTTTCTGTTTTGACGTTTTATGAGGACTCACTCATGGATCTCCACCATTCCTACTTCGATGACTTCTTCCTTCAATACGATTATGTCAATATAGCCTATTGAAGACCGGTGACCAACCCGAGGTAGTATAATCACACTTTAATATTTGTTATTAGCCAAATAAACAAACGCATCCATAAAAAATTGTATATTTGTTTAGCCTAGCTATTTGAAATTTTAGATATATGTTTTTAGCCTACAAAACACTTTTAGGATAGATCTCCTTCAATTTCATGGATTTATGTTTTTAGCGTAACAATCTCATCGATTGTATGTCTTTGTCGTTAATTTTATGAATTTAGAAAATAAACACAGATAATTTTTTGTATATCTATTGAAATCACGAATAAGCTAAATACTACATTCTCATAATTTTTCCTATTTAACATTATAAACAAAAGTTGTAATCACACAAAAAAATATTATGTTTTAAACCTGCAACTTACTTTTACGCTAATTCGAAGTACAGAATTATTGTTTTGATTCGCACTAATTTTCGGTATGTTCGATCGATACTTTATGTTTGATTATTATCATTTGTTTTTTAGCGTGCTTGCACGTTTGATTTCACTGTTTCATTATGGTTCGTTCACTGCTCTGATGTTCGTTTCATGTTCTTGCCAGGAAGCGCCTTACGCTATCGTGGCTCATATCATTCGAATCCTCTCAACATTAGTGTAACCTTGACACCTATTACCTTACTATTTTTAAACTATTTGAAGAATTTAAACATTGTAATCTAATATCTACATTTTCCTGTAGTGAAGGAATTGATGTCATTGTTGAAGATCATACTGGGAGAGCGATCTTCACCCTTAGGGATGAGACTACCTATCACTTTTATGAACAACACCTTCGTAATTACGATGTGTCTGAACCGGTAAATACATGACAACCTTCTTTATAAATTTAACTATGCCAATTTATTTTCCATTGCTGGCCTGTAATTTCTTATTTTCTTACTATTTTAGATTTTGGACCCATATGCACTCAATAATCGTTGGTTCCGTACATGTGTTTTCAAAATCAGTGAATATGTTTTTGTTGATTAACGGAGCCAACTTCACTTTAATTTGCCTGTTTTGTAAAATAATCCCCTGTGATGATTTGCTTGAAAAAGGTCGCCAGTAACTCGGTCGGAGTAAATTGATGCTGTCTATTACGCGCGGGAAAGGGAAATCGTAGTCAGTGAGAAAGGGAAAGTGAGGCAACGACTCGATGATAGGGTTTCTAATGCCAAACGGTTCAAATTTTGTAACTGAATTTGCAAATTACAAATATAGCCATTTTGTGTGTATAGAAACCCATATATACCCCTTCAGTTGCCATCATAAATTAGAGTTATTGTTAAAAAAAAATATCCTTACAAAATTAGAGTTATTAGTTGCTTAAATTCTAATAATCTAATTTTTTATTAACCTTAAATGTAACTTAGGTCTCCCTATATATTTTTCTAAATGTGTAATTTTCGGACTCTAATTTTTTTTTTTTTTAATTTTGTCCCTTTTCCTTTTACAACGTATGCAATGTTATTTCCCCTACTTTACTACATACGCAGATTTGATCCCTGTATTTGTTTTGCCCAATATTGGTCCCCGTATATAAATAAACTAAACATTGAGACTTTATATTTCAAATAACTACTCTATAAATAAACTTTTAGATAAGTAGACTTCTAAATTTTAAATAAATAAACTCCTTTCGATTTAATATATTTACTGATTGTTTAACATGCTAGATCTTTGCACGTGTTCTATTTGGTAAGAGGAACCAGTCTTTGATTTTTCAAGAACCAATGAACTCACGAAAACTAAATTTCTTCAACGAGATATTATTGTTGATTGTTCACATGACAAGTGTTTTTGATTTCCAATATTGTCAATTTGTACATGAATCGAGATTCTCATTGTTAACATAAACCAGTCTCTATCAATAACATAAACTAAACATTCTAATTAATGAACGAAAATCCCATTTTTATAAGAATAAGCAAATGTTAACAATAGCAAAATTGAATTGGAAGATCCGGTTGGTATATCAAACTAACAAATATGACATTAACATAACGGCTTTACATAAGTAACTTTTTTCGACTTTCATATGAAATTAACAACCTTAAGTCGTTATCCCTATCTTTAAAAACAATGAAAATTTCGATTGGAAGAAACCATTCCTCTGTGTGTTTGTTCACGAATCGATTTCCATTACGAGGTTCCCCTTCGTCGTTGTCCACAAATGTGAAAAAGATGCATGTTGGGTAGCCATTATTGATCGAAAGGAAGACCAACAGATGATTCAATGTAGATGATTGTGAATCGAATATGAGGAGGAAGTTACGGGATGGTGCTTTGGTGAGAAGGAGGAAGAGGAAACACAATTGGGGAAAGTCGAAGAACAAGGGTTTACGAAAGGAAAGTAGAGTTTAACTCACAAGTAAGTTACAAAATTACCTCACTTTTTTCTCGCAAAACCAAAAACACCCCTCTCCATGTTATAATTATCTTTTCTTTAATTGTGTGTTACAACTACAAGTTTTTGTCTATTTACAATTTTGTTTGTAAAACAAACATTAAAAATTATAGAATATGAACCTCATATTACTTCCCAGATTTTCAATTTTTTTCCCTACTTTATTATTTATGTTACCACGTGGGTCTTTTCCTCAAAATCGATTAATACATTCGAGAAAACGAAATTATAATATATATATATATATATATATATATATATATATATATATATATATATATATATATATATATATATACGTTTGACAAATATTTAAATATACAAATTGTATAAAATATTATAAGTATATGTTAATAATATATTTTGCTAAAATTATTATAGAACATAATAGCTTAATTTTAGATAATGTCCATATTTAATATATCGCACAATGCACTTAAACATACAACTTCTGGGTCAATTTTTAAGTTATGAATAAATGTCATCATCTACAAAATTTATTGGCCAAAACTTTCACACCACTTGATAGTGACTGAATTGCCCCGTTACAACTTCAATTGCTCTTTCCAAATATACCATGCAAATGTATAATATATATAATAATGACCAATTGAAGAAAATATATATTAGTTCTCTTATATATATATATATATATATAAACTTCTTCAACTACATTTTAAAAACACTTTGAAAAATCCAACTTTAGTGGTGTGATTATAACCTCTATAATTAAACATTCAGCTACCTTAATATATTTTAAACCTCTTCAACTACATTTTAAAAACACTTGTTATATGTAGTTGTTGCCAACAAAATTGTCCTATAGGTTCATAATACTTATCGTTAGAATCCAACTATATAGTGGAACTTTGTAGCAAAAGTTCATCATCTGCAAGATAACTAAAATAGCAATACTTCAGCAATCTTAATCCACATTCCACACTTTGAAAAATCTCTTACTTCAATGAGATAAGTGGAAAACCAACCTTTAAGCACTTCACCAAGTAATATATTTTTTAACATGTTTGAGAACAAAATGTATTGATCCACTTAAATTTTGATCATACCAAATTTGTCTTCAAATTGGAAGGCAATGACCAAGATAAAATTAGCTAAATCCAAAGTGACAACCTAATATTTTGCAAAACGTGAACCACAAAAAAACCAACTTAGAAAAAACATGAATTAA
The DNA here is from genome assembly GCA_020916435.1 of Oxytropis ochrocephala. NCBI lineage: Eukaryota > Viridiplantae > Streptophyta > Magnoliopsida > Fabales > Fabaceae > Oxytropis > Oxytropis ochrocephala. The sequence continues at coordinate 107,837,289 of CM037091.1, read as the reverse complement.
AATCCAAGTTAACGTACAACTTAATTTTCTCAATTAAGGTAAATGGATAAGGACTCTTCAATCTTTACATGGTTCCATAACTTAGTTCTTCTTCCTTTACTTCAAATAGTCACTATGCATATTCAGTGACCACAATTCAATAAAGTATATTCGGTGACCACAACTTAGTTCATAGCAAAAAGACTTATACATATTCAGTGATCACAATTCAATAAAGTATATAATTTGGAGATCAATAACTTACAGGCAGAAAAATCCTTCAATTTCAAAGTGAATAGAGGAAAAAAAGCAAAAGTTCACCTTTTAAAAATCTCTGGTTTGACTATGCTAAGCGATTATTTTCACTGCTAAAGAGAAAAGAAATGTAAATCATCCCTTAGTCAAATAAAACAACTTACACTATTTGCACAAAACAGGATTTCGTGCAACCATTAAACACAGTTATGATATCCAAACCAAAGAATGTAACAAAGCAATATAAAAGAATAGAACTTTAGAGCACCAGTCACATCCTATCAACATAAAGCTAAATTAGTACCAATAAAGCAATATAAAAAAATAGAACTCTAGAGCTACAGAAATTTATACCACCAAAGCAAATATTAACAGCTGAAAGGAACTACCAGATTGACGATGAAACATTTGCGACCACATGCACATATAGAAGAAAATCTGATAAGTAGGCCCATCTTGCTCTCTTCTTGGTCCATATGTTGCAGGTACTTAAAATAGAAGTTTAATGAGAAATGTTATTGCAGGGAAAAAAGAAGTAATTATCAATAACTTTACAATTAATTAGTATTTCACATGAACAACAAAAATCACAGAACAAACCAATGACACATGAAAAAGAACTAAAAGGAAAGGAAAAATATCACAAAAACCATTATGTAAAGATCATTTGTTAAATACGAACCAACACATAGTATATATCACCTCCGCTAATTTGTGAAGCAATTAAAAATGAAGCGATGAAAAAGAACAAAGTCAAAACTACTTATAATAACACTGAACTCTTTACTATTGGACCTTCTATTGCATGATTGAGAAGTATTAAGATTGTCTCAACTTCAATCACTTCTAATAATATATCAAGAAATCGCCTCACTCAAATTATTCTTATAAATAAATAAAACCAAATACCCTCCCGATGACAAATCATATATCTATATATGAAAAAAAGATATAAAAATACCAAATTTATCTCGGTGTTCCCCTTTCAATTCAAATTTGTCATGAATAATAAAGAAAACACAACCAACAACAATAACATCAACAAAAGCTGAAACTACGAAAATACTAATCATAAATGTAACAAAATGAAGATTGCAATGAGAAACAATCAAATAAAATTCTTGAAAAATTATGATGAAAATACCTTGAATCAAATCCTGTCTTGCCAAATCTAGAAGCCAATATTGTTGAAGCTCCTAAAACATGAAATACGCCAAATCGAAAAGTTAAAACAAAATAAATCAATAATTGAAACTGCACCCCATATCAACGATTGAAAATCAAACAATATTAAAAAACCATGATAAGAAAAACTAAAACCATGATAAGAAAAACTTAGCAGAAATAAAATGTAGAAAGACAAAGTCAGAGAGAAGAGGGGGTTTAGGGTTTGGGTGGATTTCAGCAAAAAAAAATGTGGGTAAAACCAAAACAAAACAAAAATTAGATGAAGATTAGTTATATGGCAAAACTATTGAAGAACATTTTCAGAGGAAGAAGAGTTGGAAAGCAAACTACCTATTGTTCAGAGCGGTTTAGTTTATCGATTCTGAATCCGATCTTCTTCTTCCGTTTAGTGCTTCCTTGATTTCTCGATGAGAAGTTTAGGTTTTGGTTTGAGTTACGGGCGAATTTGTGTGTAAAGAAGTTGATGGTTTTGAAAGAAGATGGTTTTTGAATTTATGTGAGAGATGAGAGAATTAAAGAAAGAGTTGAGAGAAATGAGAATGAAAGAGATGGTTTTGAATTTTTTTGAAAGCTAAGAAAGAAAGATGATGAGAGAAGGAAGAGAGATTGGCTTGAGATAGAGAGAGAGATTCTGGATTATTTGCGAAATCAGTGTAATAGAAGCATTCGAAGTGTAGCTGAACCGTAACCGTGGGATTAAAATAGAGTGATATAGGTGGATCTGGCGAACGATTTGCGAAATCCGTGCGAGCAATATTTGAGTAACTTACTATGTATTTCGTGTATCCCAATATTTGAATTCTCTTGATTTCTTTAATTAAAGACAATGAAATCAATAGGAATAATTGTAGATCCACATTTTAAGGCTACTGTTAAAAACGTAATGACAATTATTTTTTTTTAATGAAATTTGGTTTTAAAATTGTATCATAAGTGTGTGTGAAATCTGTATGCGTTTAGTGAGTTAATTAATGGTGCATGTGAAATTTGTATCAAAAGTTGCGCATGGTGCAGTGGTTCTTGTTGTTGTTTGGCACTCGAAGGTTGAGTGTTCAACTCCCATATGAGACATTTCTTCATTTTATTTTATTAAATTACTGACATCCAAATACATATTTGTGGGCTCCACAGTTATTGACATGTAAAGCCACATATTTGAAGAGATCTACGTGGCTTTTCTTAGGTGGACGCTTAGGTGGAGTTATTCGTGATTTATATTACTTATGATATATATATATATATATATATATATATATATATATATATATATATATATATATATATATATATATATATATATATATATATATATATATATATATATGAATTTTTTTTTTGGTGATTTATATATATATATATATATATATTATGTATGTATGTACCTCCTCCGTTCATAGTTCCCCATCGACAAAATTTCCCCTCTCTCAATCCAACCATGAGTCGGTCACCACCTCAACACAGTGGTAGGTCTTACCATTTCAGCTTAAGAATCAAGTTTGAACACTTTGAGGTAGAGTCCGTCCAAGATGTGGTAAGCTCATATCTTCTATTTGGATCATATTAATTTGTGATCTTTATCATATATGTGACTTTGCATGCCCCATGAAATTGAAGGAGGGAAAGATTGTTTGTTGGCTTCTTCAATTTTTTTGGCCAATTGGCCTTTTTTTCACTCTGTTTTTTTCCTTTTTTTTTACTTTTTTTGTTACCATCTCATTGGTGTGCAGTTTTCATCGGCTTTATCGATGACTAATCTACACCAGGGAAGCTGGTTGGCCACGAGTACTCGGTTTTGTCGGCGTGTGCGGTTATATCCTCCCAACAGAGTTTTACCGATGACTAATAGACTTTCAATAAACTTCATTATTTTTAATTTATTTTTCTACTAGTCAAGCTTTATTTTGAAGACCAAGAAAAGCATCCAACTACATCTAGAAAAACATGACGTATATCAGAGAATACAAAGCAAGCTATTCACACTGATCTTTATTTTGCTCCTTGGTAATGTCTAATTGCTAATGTCACAGAACCTTTGGAATTAAATTGCAAGTCCGAATCCATACAAAAAAATGATGCAACTATGCATCAATTTCCTACCTATCAATATGAATTCATGAAACATTTATTTAAGGAGAAGGCCGAAGAGTTAGATGTGTAACATGATTACATTAAAAATAAAAAATCACATAACATTAAAATATCGAGTTTAACAAAATGAAAAAGGGGGACATTTGTGGATGGATCCGTCTCTTTTGCCTATGAAAATGGGAAACAGACACTCGAGTCATTTTGGGAACATGAACCAATTTTTTAAGTCACACTAAATAAAATTTTAACCTTAGATTGCACATAATGCAAGATGGAACATTGATTGCAGATAAATTGTCGGTCAATGTGCATGATCCAAGTGATGATGATACACAAGAAAAAAAAAGTTACAATTGCATGAAATAGTAGTTAACTATAGAATAGCAAAATAAATGCTTTCTTCTAATTTAACTCAATAAGTATTGAGCTTAGGTAACTAATGTTTTGATACTACAAAACCATTGTCAAAGAGTTTAAATAGAAAGGCAATTCCTATAAACCAATATTTATAGGAATATAGGATGAGGATCTCTAGCAAGTGATAATAAGATGGAAAAACTCTATTTGACATATATATATATATATATATATATATATACTATATATATATATATATATATATATATATATATATATATATATATATATATAATGAGTACTATCATCAATGGAAGAAAAATTCAAGTCCAAATCTCCTTTGTGAGATCCAAGAGAAACATCAATTGGGAGATTTTAATATCAGAAAATTAGATCAGAGTGTCTCCTTCCATTGCTTCAGGAAGGGTAAAGGGTCAGAATGGCAATAGAGAAATTGATCAACCCAGCTGTACAATTCAAACAATGGTTTCCTTTCTTGCACTACACTCGTCCATTGTCGCGTCGCTACTAGAATCCGTTATAATGGTCAACCTCCTTGCAGTTTTAGTGAAGACACTGCAAAGAGCATCAAATATATTACATATCATGCAATTTGCAATTCAAAAAAGAAATGAAATAATGAATTATATTCCAACCTGAATGCTTCATCACCAATGTGTTTGACCGCTCCCGTTATATCACGGTATAGCACATGACTTAGCACCTCGGTTTTTTGTAAGCTGAACATATCGGCCAGCTTTTTATGCAGTTCATCGTAAGATTGAAGTAACGAAAGGTCCATAGTCCGACCTACATCTTCTGATTCCATGAAAACTTTGCAGTGACCTGTCTCCAAATTATCCAAATTTTCTTGCTGTTGATTCTTATGACCATCACAAGTATTAGTCATTTTGTCAGCATTTCCGTTTCCATCCGACGAACTATTTCCCGAGGTACTAAGAGAGATCTGCTGCTCGGTGAGAATTGTTTGACCGAAAAGCACCAATTGGGGTGTCTTCAAATCATCTGGTTTCTTTGAAGACTGAGTAGAACTTGCTATGGATAGCAAGCAAGAGATATTCTCAGTCTCATTGTTACTGGTTTTTTGCAATGATGTGTAACTCGGGATCCTCATTGGTTTCGAGGCGTGAGCGAATTGTGGAAAACTAGCCTGAAAGAGTCCTGATTGCAGTTTATTGAGGTGGAGATCTGATAAAGATAGACCGTAATGAGCATGCCTGGCTCCCTGCATGCCAGCAGGACTACTTTCAGGTAAACGACCGAACGGATTGTTGAGACCTAAAAGGTTGTTGGAAAATGCTGGCACTGAAATCTGGCCATCAAGGGAAAAATCTGTGTGTTGAGGTAATCTTAATTTCTTCCGTGGTGGTGCAAAAGGAGAAAGATGAATGGAAGGCACGTTTGATGCTAATTCGACTAGCCACGGGCTCACCCTTTTTACATTTTGAAGTAACTCTGGTTCATCCCATGTAACCTAAACATTATTACATCAAAAGATTATTCAGAGCTGAACCAAAATTCAGAATGTGTCAAATTTCCAAAATACTCATTTTGAAGTAATATGTAAAATAACATTGTGAAATTCATTAGTAATCTAATTCTCCTTTAACAAATATATCAGCAAGAACAACGTTACACTACAGCATTTGTCAGTACCTCTGTATGATTGACACTTCAAGTCGAAGACGTGTTCGGTGTCCGACACGACACTAACATTTCAATTACTTGCATTTTTTCAAATTAAAATCGGTGTTCACGTGTCAGTGTCGTGTCCAGTGTCTGTGTCGGTGGTTCATAGGTGAGTACTATGTCAGATATTAGATGTTAAAATTAATAAAGATGACTATACCTGGAGAAGTCTCCAAGGAGATTCAGGCCATGTAGGATCAGCAACATGAACAGAAGCTATAGTTCCCATAAACCAACTTATCCTTGAGGAGTCCTCAGTTTCAAAGGGCATTTTGAACCTCATTCCAGGACACCACCTAATCTTCAATGCTGCTTTAACTAAAGAGGTCTTCACACAAAACTCTGGTGTACTTGACCTAGGGTAGTAAACAACCTCAAAAGGCTTCATATTCGCACCGAGTGTCGCTGCTTCAATAACTTCTTGAGCCCTCACTTTCCCCCTAGCACTTATGCCATTACCGTTACCATTACCATTTCTCATGAATTGGTTATCTCCCTCTCCTAAAAAAGAAGTAAAACCTCCATAAGGCAATCGATGAATTGCGCTTCCCGAATTCCATCCCGATGAAGAACAACCATCCGTTCCACCGAAATTTCCTCTTTTAGCCCTCCTAATACCAACACATAAATCACCATTTTCAGCTCTCAAAAACACAATTGAATCCCCAGCAACTAACTTCTTATGATTAACAAAAGTACTCCACCCAGTCGTCAATAAATGCCGCCTCGGTGTACCCCTATAAATATGCCTAAACTTCCATGTTTCCCCATGAACATCCTTAGCAAGAATGTTCTGAACAGGAGGATCAGCTGAATAATCCAAACGAGGAAAAATCGTCTCGGCACAATACCTAGGAACAGAAAAACCACCACCATTGTTTGCATCAGATTGTGTCAATGTTTTAGCAAAAGAAGGAGGTTTCTCCTTAGTTTCAGAACCACCACTAATGTTTCCAATTCCAACACATTCATCTTCAAAATCAGCTTCATTGTTATGCAAAGGAACAAGCCTTAATTTTGCATACACCTCATCTGTTTCAGGATCAGCCATATATTTAATAGCTGCAACTCTACATTGAATTAGAGGTGGAATTTTAGAGTAAGCTCTGAAATTCACTGGTTCACATGCATGTTCAGCATGACCTTGAGGGAAATAGAAGACTTTAGTATTCACTAGTGGCATTTGCACCATTCCTCCTGCACAAGCATGCCATAGCTGAGAATCTAAACACTTTTCTACCTCTTTTAATTTCTCCTTTGATTCCATAAACCCTGTCCTCTCAATTGGAGCTTGATAATAACTGCTTTTCACAGGTAATTCCTGAAATTTCCCAAATTTTGAATAATAAATTGAAAAAATAAACAAAAAATTGTATAACTGTTCATAGATCATTGAAGTGTATTATATTATATGAATTTAATTAATTACCTGAAAAAGCATGTGTGATGATCACTGCAAAGCCAACACAATAATCTGTGCCAATTATCCACAATAAAGCAATTAGAAGTTAATCTGAAGTTCAAATCCACAATTGCAGGTGCTCCAATTTTGATGACTTATTTCTTTTTTCTTACCCCAATTTTGATACCCCCTAAAGAAACCTTAATTTCAAAGGTTGAAATTCAATCACTAAAAAAATCTGACAGAGAAGAGAAGTGAAAAAGACTATAATTAAAAATTGGCAAAAATCAGAACCTGTTAAAGATCGAGGCTACAACAACAGTTTCAGACTCAATCGCTGTCGTGTTTGCCGCAGAACAAGATAAGAGCAAGAAACATGATGAAACTATAAACTGAACAAAACAGAACAAACAAGGAACCAGTAACTAACTAGACGATAATCTCTCAAAATTATAAAATTCAAAGAAACAGCGAATTATCCCCAAAAAATAAAAAGAAAAGAGAATTCACTAAACTGTAGTGAAACTTGAGAGTTCATAGATTCACTGAGAAAAGTGATGGGATGGTGAATTATATGGCCGACAGGAAAGCGCGGATAAAACGCTAAAGACAGAGACCGACAGAGTAACAGAGGAAAGCAGAGAGAGCAGAGAAGCGTTTTTATTTTTCAAGTTTTAAATATTAGCAGCTCATGCAATGCAAGAGTCCAAACAGCACACAAGAAAAATAACAGAAAAAGCGCTTTCTTTAACTACAATGACAGACACAGTGGTGGTGTGATGTGGGTGGTCAATTGTAATAATAATAGTGTGTGTCAATGTTTTGAAAATCGAATCGGACATTGAGTCTGTACAACTCTGATCCGATTTGAGGGGATGTGTAGAGGAAGTCTTTCACGGGTAAAATGTGGGAAAGTGTGCATACCTTGAGTATTGTCTTTGGTATTTCCATCCGCTATATTATGAAATAAAACCCAGGCCAATAAAATGTTGATGTATCAGGTCTACGAGATACATCAACTTTCGTTGACCAATTTTTTGCCTATATTATGTAACAGGGAGTATTTATAGATGTTGAGGAGTGTTTAATCTAATTGATTAGGGTCATTCGATCTAGGGTTTAGATCCTGGTCATTAGTTGTTGGGTCCAGGTGCTGGCTTATGGGTCTCAGCTAGCTGACCCAATGTTTGCGCTGAGAGGAGAATAAGGGGGTGAGCATAGCGCAGTTTCCCTCTATAACAGAACCGATGAGACATATAGGTCATGTTTCAACTGCTTTAACCACTTTTAAAAGCTAAAATAATTAAACTGTGTAAAATGTCGAGTCATGGTTCAATCAGATCAACTGTTTCGATTGATTCGGTTTTTAAAACAAGGGTGTGTGTATGGGACACCCAAGTAACTATTGCTTTTTCTTCTTCTTATTTTTTTATCCTATTTGTTCTCGAAAAAATGAATAAAACAAATTATTTCTTTTTCGTGGGATCTGAAGAAAAGAAAAAAGAAACCCTGTACTTGTACCTTGAGAACCCAGCAACCGATTGTTTTCTTCTTTATATTTGACATTAAAATATTCGATTATGATATATCATTGATTAAAGTGTCCTGATTAATAAATATTTTCCATAAATAAATAATTAATAAATATTAGGAAATAAATCTATTTATTTACTTATTTTCTTTTTTTTTTGACACAAACTTATTTATTTATTTGGTGAGTGGTAATACCGACATGATGGATGGGGGAGTTTGGTAGTTAAAGGAGGTGGAGAGCAGGAGAGGACGGACTCAAACCGTTAATTAAACTCAGGTTAATTTTAGTGAACCGGGGTTAATTTAATTTGGGGTCAGTGTATGTTCTGTTCGACCCACGGGGTATTTTTGGTTTTACACGTTGCGGCACACCTCAAAATTAGGGGTGTTCGTGGTGCGGTTTGGTTCGGTTTTGAGATAAAAAGTGAACTGAACCGCAAGGTAAAATTACATGCGGTTTGGTTTGGTTCGGTTGGCTTCCTAAAATAAAACCGAACCAAACCAAACCAAACCAATGCGGTTTGGATTGGTTCGGTTGGTTCGGTTGGTTCGGTTTTTTCCAAGACAAAATTAATTTAAAACGGAGTTAAAATTAACTAACATAAAAAAGGCTAACATAAATCATTAAGAAAAAATCTACTCAAATATATGTAGTATATAAATCACTCTCTTTTAATTTTTGCAAATAGCTAAGACAATGTTTAAAAGAATTTGAATGAAATATTTTGTTGTAATTTTTAAATATAGCATAACAATATGGATTATTTGTAAGTGAGTCAAAGAATTAATTGGATTTGGGCTAGTAAGTGAGTGAGAGTTGGGTTGTAGTTGCAATTGGGTTAGTAAGTTAGTAAGGAAGGTTGTAATTCAACAAGCCTTAGTATTACTTGCGGTTTGGTTTGGTTTGGTTCGGTTTTGGAAAACAAAACCGCGAACCGAACCAAACCAAACCACGCGGTGCAATGAAAAAAAGAACCCAACAAAACCGATCAAAAGCGGTTTTTTGCGGTTTCGGTTTGGTTTGGTTCGGTTTGCGGTTTTCCTATTGTTTGGTTCGATTTTGAACACCCCTACTCAAAATAGTTGTTAGCCTCACTCTCTTTCAGGCGCGTGACAATGTCGACAAATGGTTTGCCTCGCAAGTGCAACCCATGAAATAATGATGGTCCATGGATTTGAGTGTGTCACGTGCAAACAGGAGCAACCTTATTGTGGGAAAACTCCATGTAACTTTCGCTTACTTAACATGAATTATGCATGATTTTGAATCTCAAATTATAATTATAATTGAGTAGAAATTTTAATTTTTTGGCTTGATTACGTTTTTTTATGGAAACCAAATTGATTAATTTCAATAAAAATAGTATCATGAATACAAGTTGGAATGAAATCAAAAACATGGGAACAAGTATAAAGTATTGATGCTCAAGTAAGAGCAACAACATTGGCTTGTCGTCAGACAAAACTAAACTTATAGTTTCGATGAATAGCTAACAAATGCTTGCAACTATCAAAGAAAGAGCATATCAATGAAATGATTCCATTAATCACTGGATAACAATCCAGCTCAATGGTCACTTGCTGGACTCCTAACTAATTGAGCCACCGGATAGCCTCAAATGCGCCAGTTGCTTCTGCTTTTTGGGAGGTCGGAATTCCTTCAAAATTCATTGTTTTCGCAGCAACAAATTCGCCCTTGTCATTTCTAACACACATACCAACATCGAACTTATCTTGTGATTCAAAGAGCGTCGCATCAACGTTACATTTCAGCTCACCTGTCGCCAGCTTTGACACTTCACAAACCCAGGAACTCGCTGAACAACTCGACCCATTTGTCTTGCCAACACTTAATATTAAATCATTTATTTTAATTTAGATTTATTTTCATTATCTTCTTGAGGTGCATCAAACACATCAACAACTCGACCCATTTGTCTAGCCAACACTTGATATGTTATTTGTATTTTCTATTAAAGGATTGAACACAATGGCTATTTCCTGAGTCATCATGTTCACCATATTATGGTTACTATCATCCATTTGTTGTTTGAATGACAGCATGGTCGTGTTTGTTACTGGAGAATTAATAACATTCTCTAAGACCATGTTTTGGGGATTCAAATGATTGAACTACCAATTCTCCAATTATTGATTCCTCGAAATCCAAGAGGGATTGAACTTGCCAATGTCACCCTTAGAGGAGGAACGAATCCATAAGGCAAAACATAGGGTGGTTGGCTTACGTTAACATTGTGACGCTTTGGTTCGATTGGTCGTTCGAGTCCCAGTTGCCTTACAACAAGGTTGGACCCTTGGTTCTCCATTGTCAACATGGTCTATGTTATTAAATTGATCAAATTGATTAATTTCTTGTTGAACTTCTTGTTCAAAATTATTGTTATTCCTATTCTGATTTGGGGAACTTGTTGATGATCTATTACGATTCTTATGAGCCATTTTACTGCTTCAAAGAAGCATGCCAAAACAATCTTGGCACAAACTATCTCTAACTAAGTTCCACTGGGCGTGACAAATTGTTTACCACTTAATTTTGTTGAAAACAAATGAATTCGAAAAGCTTGAATAAAGATGACTCGTATTAAATTCTTTGAAATGTCAAGTTGACATGTTTAAAGTGCAAGATCAATTAACATGATTTCAAAGTGTAAAGATGATGCTTTTAGAAGAGAACTCAATTATGCTATCAATTGAATAAATAAAAGGACTTGAGACTGACAAAGTAAGTTGAATTCGAGGGTAAAATAAGATAAAGACTTGAAAGGAAGAGAAGAATCAATCCAAAAAAGAATGATTTTTGTGAGTTTTAAGTAAAATAATTAAAGAAAAGACTAAGTAAAACAAATAAAAGACAATAGTGAAGTACTTAGATTCTCAAAAGTAACCTAAACATTAAAGTAGAATTCTAAATACAAATGTAAATATATGGCAAGAGCATACATTTTTTTCCAACAAAATTATCAATGATCCTCTGTAGTCAGATATGTTAGCTAGATGTGTGTAGCTAGGTTACTTAATGTTATGAATTCCGCCCTTATTCCTATTTACAATTTCCTATTTATAGAGTTTACAAATTAAAGATAACTAACTTCTTGCATGATAAAAACATGTCCATTCAAAACAACTAACTAATAATGATTCACCAATAATTGGTAATAACCTATTACCATCTCAACATTGTTGTGTTGGATGTTTTCCCCTTGTCCAAAAGCCTTTGACAACTCCTAAAAGCTTCCACTTTTGCATTTTTCTCACCTTAGACCTTGACTTCAAAACTTGACTAAAGCCACGTGTCTTCGAACCTCTTCATAGCATTTCGATCCATTGCATACTTCGAAACATCCAATCTTAGACTACTTTGACACTCGATACTTCTCCTACTGACCTATCAATTAGATCAATTTCGAACTCAAAATTTGGTTATAACAGTCATATACTCAAAGTATATATCATCACCATTTGTTATTATTTATTTTCAGTTTTATGTAGCCTAAGTTGTTAATATCATATATATTTGATAGTAATAAAACTGAAAAGAAAAACATGCAATAGCAACAGAGCAAGAGATTGGATCTAGCTTATACCCAACCAACATACATGCTAATTACAAGCAAGAAATAGACAGCATAACCACTCATAAAAGAATACATAAATAATATAGAAACAATAAGCTTACAAGCTTCTTATGACAATTGACAAAGGCCTTACCCTACCACCATGCACAAAGAGATACAAGTGGTAAGGATTGAAGAGAGAGAGAGAGAGAGATATTAGTTAGGTCATGTCATAGAAACTCCACTACCTGGCATCATTGAAGTTGAACATGGAAAAACACATGGAGCATACATCAAATTTATGCACTTGTCTTTCCCCATCGTTTGAAACTTGCACGACCCAATATTACAGGCACCAAGCCCACTTCATGAATTTTCGATGTTAACAGCTCAAGTTTAATTTCAATCAACTAGTGGTGCAATTCACTCGGACTTAATTGATTGGGAAAGTTCCTCATCTCATCTCATCTTTCAGAAATGAGGATGTGTCTTCCTGTCGCCCAACCAAGGAAATTTCAAGATCTTATTATGAAACTTTTGTTTTTCTTTTCATAATGTTTTCTAACTTTTCTGTAAGAATATGATTAAACATACACTCACAAATCTTCTAATGAAAATGATATGCACTAACTATGTATGGTTAAATATGTTTTTAATCAACAATTTTGCTTTTAGTCCTTATGAAATTTTTCATCCATCTTTAGTTTCCACAATATTTTTTCGTCAGTAGTTCGACTTTTAGTTCTTATAAAATGTCAACTCATGTACACCTATTAAATTCGTTAATGATATTTTACATACTTGTTAAGAATATTATAAACATCTCCCGTGCAAAAACTTCGAATTTTTTGGCAATGAATGAATTACATATGAGTTTTTTAAGCACCAGAAACTCAGGAAACAAAATAAAAAAATATGGACTTACAAATTGAATTTTGAGCGTGTATCTGCAAAACTTCATTCAAAAAATTTGAAGGATATACATGAGTTAACATTTCATAGGCACTAAAACTACTGATGAAAAATATTGTAGTGATGACTACAAAAGTCAATGATAACTTAGGGCAAATAATTCATGATTTTGAGGAAAAAAAATTTCAGATCAAGAAAATTAGAGCTAAAATTGTCAAAAGTAAAATAGAGGAATCAAAATCACCAAATTTACAAAAATCACAATATTTGCTCGGGATAATAATAGATTAATGGAATTGTTGTTATTTTTTTATCACCTCAGACAAATAAATTTGGTTGGGGATAGATAAGTAATATATTATTCAAATAATTTAATATAAAGTATACTTACTTATTTAAATACATATATTATCTTTGGGTAGCTAAGACTACCCCATTCATACACTACCCTATACCCCCGATCGTGGCCTATGCTGAACCCAAAAACTCTTTTTTTTTTGTTTTAATTAGTACTCTCTCTACACTCCAAAACTCATAAAAAACCATAGTCTTTTTTGATATAAATAACAAACCCTAGTCTAAGCTTCTAAGAATACATTTCAACCTCTTTATTATTAATTAATGTAGTTTTAATTTTCTGTTTTAATTTTAGATCGCATCACTTGCTTTTTTTTGTTATCGTGTTATGGAATGCAGTATTTATCGACTTTATCAGTGTCTAATATATGTCGAGGCCGACCATGTGTACTCAATTTTGTTGGTCTATGTGATTCTCTCCTCCTATATAGAGTTTTTATCACACACAATACTTGAAAATGAGACATTTGAATCCGAACCCAATTACTACTCGTAATAATCCTAAATAGTGATTGCAGCATTTGATATTATATAATATCCTTTTTTAAAAAAAAAAAGAGATATTATAATAATTTCACATGAAACCAACCCACACAAAGATCCGCCTCTGCTATGCACTCCAAAACTTACAACAAATCCTAGCCTTTAAGTAAACTAGATAGTACATTTTAACCTCTTTATTCATTAATGTAGTTTGAATTTTATGTTTTACTTTAGATTGCATTACTTGCTATTAGTGTGTTATTGGTGTGTGGTATTTATCATCTTTGTTGGTGACTAATAAACGTCAAACAACGTGGCTGGCCATATGTATCTAACTTTGTCAGTTTGCGAGGTTCTCTCCTCCTATTAGTATTTTCCTCATATCCAAAACTCGAATTTGAAACTTTGTAATGTGATCTAAACCTAACTACTTTGCATCACTCACTTTGGTAATTATATTTAAAAAAAACACCTTTTAAACTTCTAGAGAATTAAATACACCTCTTCCAACACTATATTAAGACATTCATTAGTGTTTGCCATTGCAATAATCAATTTGATGCTCCACCAAAATTCATTTGACAACTACGAGACAACAACGGTGGAGGTGGGACGGGCCAACGGAGAAAAACCAAAAACAACGGTTCACGTTTCATGATCCGTCTCACCGTAATTGTGCTGCTGTTGATGAATGTAAGGGTGAAATAAAGGACGTGACAAGAGAATCTCAGTCGCATTACAACAATGTTGTTATGTCGTGTTATGTGTCATTGACGCCATTACCGTCCCATCACTGTCAGCATTCATCATTGTGGGACTTAATTGGGAGGTGGTAATAGCTGCACCTAGCCCGCTCCCCAAATCTTTGTCGGTAACCTTTGGTATCTTCTACGCGCAGCTGCAGAGACTAATATCTCGAATAATAAAACTACAATAGGTGAGAAACTCTCCCTCAAGAGATTTAATAAAGTTGCATTCCCAAAGCTGGATACAAACCCAGTAGGAGACACAAATCATCTCATTCAAGTGCTCTTGAGTTACTGTTTTCACTTTTATGATAATTATGTAATACTCGTGCATTTAAAAGGAAATATAATAATTGATTTTTTTAAGCGAACAAACATAGGTCATTTCATTCATTAAAATAATGTGGAATACAACGATAAACATCGTGACTAGCAAAATATTGAGCCGCCCTAGCTAAACTATGAGCAACACAATTGGCTTGTCGCCGAATAAAACTGAGTGAACAGTTATGTAAATAAGAGAAAGTCTCCTTGCAGGAAGAGATAATTGCCCCGACCTCGTTGGCTAATCGCACACCACCGTTGACAGCGTCAACTACAGATTTGCAATCAAGCTCTAAGTCAACATCATGAATGTCCAGCTGAAACAAACATCGAAGAGCCTCTAGTAAACCTACTGCTTCAATCTCTTGTGGCTTCAAGAAGCCATAAAACCAAATTGTCTTTGCGTTGAGAAATCGCCTGTCATGATCCCGTAAACACATTCAAACACCACATCGCGACTGCTCCGCGAACCAAGCCCGTCAATGTTGCACTTCTTACGGCCTGTAGGAGGTCTAGACTAGCGTTGATGTGCACTAGCTGCTGGTGGCAGATTCTGGCGCTGAACCAGATCGGACCTGTGGTGAGGTTGTCAGGAAGCGAGTCGCGTTGTTACTTCGTGTAGGCACTGACCAATCGGTCTATCTAGAGAATTCCACACCATGTCATTACGTCGCCGCCAAATACACCATATACCAGATGCAAAATCACTGCTAACATTCTTTCTGAGCAGCTCCAGCAGAGAAAAGAATAATTCATGCGCTCCCTCAGCTCTATCATATTCTGGTTCAATGTGATTCCCTAAACCAGCTGCTTACCACACTTGCTAGGCCTTGGGACAACCAAAAAATAAATGTCAGTCGTTCTCTAAAGCATTGTCACACATGGGGCAGCTACCGGTGCATTGAACACCCTTACGTTGCAAACGACACCAAGTAGGGAGGCAACCGCGGGAAATGCGCCATAGCAGAATTTTTAATTTTGCCGGAACATTTAAAGACCAAATAGCATTACAATTACCATCAACACGCAAATGTGAAGTGTCCACAAGATGGTTCGTAGCATAATAATAAGCGGACTTCACCGAATAGACACCATTACGACTCAAGTCCCACATCAATTGGTCTTCCCCCAAAGTCGTACAACGGGAAATGCAAAGGATAGCTTGTGCATCGGCTTCATTAAAGACCCCGTTGATAAGGGTGGCCTTCCACTCACTAGTATCATGATCAACGAGATTGGAGACAAAACAAAGATTAGAATTTTCCCATTGGGTAGTAGTGATATTAGCATTTTCAAAATTGCAGAGCCAAGGATTATTCCATATACGGATATTAGAGTCCGTTCCAACTCTCCATCGCATACCACCTTCGACAATTACCCGTGAAGCGCAGATGCTACGTCAAACATAACTCGAATTGTGGCCTTTAGAAGCCCCCATGAAATCCTCTCTTAGGAAGTATTTAGCTTTGAAGACACATGAGAACTCGCTTGATTCAATAAATCCTAACCTATAATTGTAATATTGTAATATTATATCCACTAAAGGTCTCTGACCTATAATTGTCTCTACGGGAATTTTTTTTGCAGAGACAATTATAGGTCAAAGACCTTTAGTGGACAGTGTGATATGTGTGGCTGAAAGAGAATATGAAGATTCCAGATATAGGTCGCAAACATAGAAATTCACCATCTCATTTTGCGAATAAAACAAGTTTTGAACCAGTTTTCGTTTTCTAACATAAGAGAAAATTTCAGCGAGTATGAAATTTTTATCTTGTTGAAAATATTGAAAAGTTATTTCTAAATAAGTGATTTTGTGGGTCATCAATTCACTATTGCACCTACTTGAAAACGCTGGATGATGGTGAACACAATAAAGAGCACATGTTTGGTTGGAACATGAGCATCTCTCAATTTCATCGTGTCTGTCTTCAGTTAAAAGAATAAGGCAAATTTTGGGACCACACAACACAAGTCACAAGTCACAACATTGGATAACAAAACCACACGTGAAAGTTTGGACAATAACTACACAACTCACAACATTTATCACTATCACATTTCAAGTCATAGCTCCAAACACACATTTGGTAATTACACGTTTGGTTTCTCTTTTGAGAACTCAAAAGTGATTCTTAAGACAAAATTAGTTTTGACATACTAGTGTTTTCAAGCACAATTTGTAGCTTTTACTCAAAGGAAGGAGGAAATTGAATGCTGTGTTAAAACTTAACTGAACTTATTTTTATTCTGTCTAGCCATCAAGAGAGTAAATGTTCAATAAGAAACAAAGAAACAAAATTAAATTATCAGTGCAATTGGGCAATGAGATCCAAACCACAAATACAACAAATCTCAAGCCTGCTTTCAAACAGGAAGACAAGTAATCAGCTTTCAAAGGCCTTCAAATAACCGAATGTGATCTTCAAATGTCTCACCATGTCTGATTTTGCTCACTGATCCATCATCTTCAACCTGAAACATTTTACAAGATGAGATATCATTCTTTAAGACAAATCATAGATGAAATTAAAATTGTGATTTTGTTCAAGCCAAGTTTCTCATTTGGGTGGTGTCTAAAAGAATGCAGGCTTAAAACTTTTACAGGATTTTACCAAAAAGGTGGAATTCCCATTAAACCATTCCCAACAAGAAATGAGCTATCCGATCTTACAATTACCAAGTATAAATTGTAATAAGCAATAGTTGTAGCTTTTCTTTTCTTTTCTTTTCAACACATGCGTTAAACTTCATATTATTTACTTATGACCCATTTACCACATTAAGAAAAACTATTAAACAGATCCCATCTAAATGCTTTTTACCAAATAATACATTAATTTTGATTGATGATCATCATAAGGCATTTTTTCTCTCAAAACCACTCTTGTATTATAGAGAAGCCTGCCTAACTAGATTAGCAAACAAAGAAAGGATGTTCCATACCCAATACTCCGGAGGCCGCATCTTTAGATTGTAGGTTGATGCCATACTCATGCAATAAGCACCAGCATCATGAACAACTAGACCAGTACCCTGCAAGTGAAACTTACATTAGAACAAGTTTGCATTGCTGCCATCATCATCATATGTTATTAATGTGACTATTTAAATACAATATCAATACATCATAGTACCTTGGCAGGAGTTGGAAGTTCTCTTTCTTTTCCTAAGAAATCCGCAGACTCGCAGACAGGACCGACTACATCAAAAGTTGCTGTCTCGGCATTTTCTGGTGCAGGGGAAACCAGCTCAATATGCTGCAAAAAAAATGTCATTAAACATTCACTGAAATAAATCAATCCGCATTAAAGTAGCATCAGATAATCATAATGCTCTTAAGCTCCAACAACTCCCAAGCAATTTCTTTAGCATGCAACTTAATTCTTTAGAGGAAAGCTTTGAATGCTCAATGCTGTGTTAAATTTAACTGGATTCATTTTTAATCTGCTTTCCACTCAATAGTGTAACTATGGATATATTGCATTACATAGCATGTCTGAATCCCAGGGAAAAGAAGAGTTGTTTTACATAATTGACAGCTAACGTAAAACCTTGTTGAATCTTTATGACATGGATCAATGAAGGAAAAGTATATGACAAATCATTATGAACTATATGACATGGTCTGCATTCTTTGGCAAGGAAAGATCAAAACACCAAAAATACAAGATTTTTTTTTCACTAGATTTGGCACAGCCAAGAAGGGGCTGTGACATCCCAGCCAAACCATAACATATTAAAATGTTTAGTGAGTTTTAATAGTACATCATATGATGCACTTAAGGGGTCTAAAATCCTTCATTAATCTCCAACATAATCCAGAGCTGAAAGAGGGAGCCATCCGTATTAGAATTCTAATGAGAAAAACTGTTTTACATGAGCAGTTCAGCACCAATATTAATACATCAAATGACAAGCCATAAGAGAACTCAGTTACTTGAACAAATACCTGG
This sequence comes from Oxytropis ochrocephala, assembly GCA_020916435.1. NCBI lineage: Eukaryota > Viridiplantae > Streptophyta > Magnoliopsida > Fabales > Fabaceae > Oxytropis > Oxytropis ochrocephala. Next base: position 107,818,424 of record CM037091.1, on the reverse strand, counting down.
TAAGCATCGTAAAGACTAGGGCGGATAAGTTCAGCCATACTTCCATCAATAACAATAAAGTTTTTAGATCCGTTAGTTTTGACACCTGTCACACGGTTAACTAAGCAACATGTGTTTGCTATGAGTGATCTCCCTGGTTCAATGATGAGTTTAAGACCACGGGAAAGAACAAGCTCTCGTACCTACCCCAATCATGAAAGGAATAACACTTAATTAGAAGGGATAGTATGAAGTGTACATTTGAATAACAGGTCTAACTATGAGACATTAATTGGCAGATAAAAAGAAGCAGATGCTCTTCTATGATTTTAATATGCTCTTCTTAGAAGGAATAGCAAACTTGACCACCTAATATGGAAAGATAGAGTAAGAAATATGGATAGAATCCTCACAGTATCAATTAGATCTCTGGGCGTAGGAAGAACAGCACCGGTATGATAATAATCTATCCCAAGTCCACCACCAATATTTAAATAATCGAGTTCAAAACCCTGAGCTCGGATTTCGTCAATATATTTGACCATAATAGTGGCTGCATCCCTGAAAATATCTACCTGTAAATGGGAAAAATAGCAAGCAACAACCACATTTCAACACTTAAATTTAGAAAAGACTTAGCACCAGTATACAAGAGTGCAAATTGTCCCATCAAAGCAAAAGTGCATTAGATAGGAAGGTATTTCACAAAGTAGCGAACAATCAAATATCAGCCATGGTGGATTGCGTGGTGGAATTTTTTACTACCGCCAAGGCCAATTTGTTAATGGCGGCACCATGGTGTTTTATCACGGATATGGTGGCCTAAAATGGTGGATTTTTGGCTTGCCGCTACAAACCGCCTTCCACCATCGACAACACTGGTAGGTAGCAAAGCACAAGACAAAGCAGAAAAAGATAAGGAACTTTTGGATAACCTTGGTGATTGTTGATCCAAGATGACAGTGGGCCCCTGCAAGCTTTAGTTCATCGGGGTGCGCCTTCACAGCATCTAAAAACCACTGCAGCTTCTCATTTCTAATGCCAAATTTAGAGTTTTTATTCCCAGTGGCAACATAAGGATGAACCTAAGGATAATAAAGATATAAACTTTCAGATATTACAGAAAAATAAACTTGTTTGTAACTTTCTATATCACACCTCGGTTGCCTAACAATTACCAATATATTGCTGACGACTCAAACTACGCAACAAACTTTGCAACACATGTAACAAACCCTTTCAATAACATACCTGTGGATCCACATCAGGATTAATTCGAAGCAAAACATTGACCCTCTTCCCAGAAATTCTCGCAGCGGCGACAATGTTTTCCAAATCAAATTCACTATCAATGTTAACAAACACACCTTCTTGAGCAGCCAAGACCAAATCCTCCAAAATTTTCCCATTCCCATTAAAGATACACCTATTCATTCATCCATGTATAACAATCTCATAAATTCTCAACTCAACAAAAAAAAAGCACAAAAATACCAAACAATGTAATCTAAACTCTAAACTAAACTCAAGCAATAACATTAATTGTTTAAGTGTAATAAAATTCAACCTTGTAGGATCAAATCCAGCACGAAGAGCAAGTTTGAGCTCGTTGCCACTGACAAGCACAGCACCACAACCCAACCCTCTCAAATGTTGAAGAATCTTCAAGTTATTGTTAGCTTTAATAGCATAACCAATTATAGACGTCAAACCTTCCAATGCATCTTTATAAGCTTCAACATTTCTAGTTATCTGAGGCTTACTGTATAAATAAAAAGGTCTTTTCTCAACAGACTCCATAACATCGTGAACCTTCAGACCTTCACAATACAGATACCCATCTTCGGATTTGCTGAAACAGTGTCGAAAATGAGTTTCCTTGGAGTTTTCGAGTGAGGTTTTGGACAGAACTGCTCTGAGAACGCGCGATTTGATGGTGCCTTTGAGTTTGAGGGGTAGAATTAGGTTTTGAGATAAAGGGTTTTTGTTTAAGGAATGGTTATAGGGTTTGGGTAGGGAACAAAATTGAGAAAGGAGATGTGTGCCTGCCATGGTTGTAGACAAGTTCAGTTGCAATGCAAGCAGTGGCGGATCAAGGTAGTTAAATTCACACGTAAAAACGCACGAAACAACGAGTTTCGCAGAGCTTTGCGAGCTCAACAATGGTGGAACTCGTTTCTGAACGAAAAATACGAACACGCCGTGAAGAAACGGCGCTTCCACCTGTGTTTTTCGTTCTTACCCGTTTTGCAGATATGTGGGATTAGCGGATCGGTTTTTTATTTCTCAGGCCCATATGTTTTAAAACCCTAATAGTTACTTTGTAACATAATTTTTACTTGGTTTTTTACCTGTGTTACTCTCTGTAAAGTAACTATCCCGTGTAAAGTAATAAAATAAAACCCTAATATAAAAACACAAAACAGACCTTTCTCTATCAGACTCTCAGTACGCAAGCAAACGCAGAACAGAAAACGCAGAGAGAAGAAATTTTGTTCATCTGCTGAAGCTTCTGCTTCTTCCTCCTTGCAAGTTGTTGCTCTTCATTTCCTTCTTTGTTGTTGCTGCTGTCTGCTGTTCTTCCTCCTTTTCCTTTTCCTTTTCCTTTTCCTTTTCCTTTCTCTCTTCTTGCCATTTGGATTTATTACTTGTTAAGTTATGGTAGTTTAAAGACAAAATTACACTCTGTCTCTTTCAATTATTTAATCAGTAATAAGTTGGTTTTTTTCAGTTTTTTTAAGTGACTTTTAAGTCACATAACGCGTAATGATCGTTAGTTTTTTTTCATTTTTTATTATAAAAAAACTCAATTCACACTAACAGAGTTGATGTGGCCGTGACGGATGCTACCTATCATCTATCGTGTAGGAATTTAGTCGTTTAAGACTACTGTCATGTAACAATTTGGAACTTTTAACTTAAAATTTTTTTTAAAAAAAATGGTTCATCTTCCTTTTCATTTAAGTTGAAAGGACCAAATTGTTACATGAAAGTAGTCTTAAATGACAAAATTGTTACAAGACAAATGACAAGTAGGCTCCGTCACAACCACGTCAGCTCTGTTAGTCCGAATTGGTTTTTTTTGTAACAGAAAATGAAAAAAAAACTAATGGTGTACAGATTATGTAACTTAAAGGACCAACAATTGTTACAATTGAATAACTTAAAGGACCTAAGTGGTACAAAAAAAACTTAAAAGACCAACTTGTTACGATTAAATAACTTAAAGGACCTCTGGTATAATTTTGCCCGCTTTAAATTATGTAAGACTTTCTTATTAGTATTTTTAATTTAAGCTTACTAATGGTGTTTTATATGCATAATATGAATTTATATGCACATTTATATAAGTTTGTAAAATATGTAGACACTTATGAATCGTGTTACGACTCTACGAGTTACGATTCTTAGATCCCCTTCCGAGTTTGGGTAGAAACTCGAATTTAACTACCTTGGTCACGATACCATCACCAAGACTCATTAGCTTTAACAATGAATTTGCATACATTGTTACCAATAAAGTATCTTTCATATGTTATATATTTTAGTCTTTTCACCGTGTGTGGGGGGTATGGAGTCAAATGGTGGGGCACCAAAAAATCCTTTATTTTTATGATAATGTTTGAGTCCATATAACATAACCGTTGGTTAGTTAATATCTATAAGAAAATTTCACAGTCATTTTTTAACAAATAGTACACACATCCATTTTTTTGTGAACTATATTATCATCATTATTGTTAAAGAGTGTTTTTATCAACGTTATTATGAATTAAGTTTCTCACATTCAAAATCACCACCCCGCATTGGAATGTATCTTCGCAAATATATCATATATAAACACAACTTTGTTAACATAAAAATTTCATTCTATGTTTAGTTGTAAATTATCAATTCGTATCAACCACTAACTTTGCAATACATAATTTTTTAACATTTTTTACAGAATTCCTTATAACTATGTCATGTGCATCGCACAGGTGTACGTCCTAGTGATAATGAAAGGAGTGAGTTTATTAAATAATAAAGAGGAGGGAATAAAAATGATGAAGCGTGAGATTCTTAATATCGTGGGGTTAATTCAATCAACTCCAATTCACTTGACCCAAAAAAAAGTCGTATTTATCTTCATAAAACATAGATTCAATTTTCCTTAAAAATTCGCATCGTATTTACCATATTCTAAGATAAATAGGATTCTTTTTTTAAAAAATTTATTTGGTTTTCGTCAATGAATCGTATATAGGTAAATACGACCTGAAAAAATATAAATTGTATTTACCTATTACAAACATAAATCAGATTGGTTCAATTTTTGTCACAGTATGTCCATTCAAAAATATAGAGTGGCGGTGATATTTGGTAAACAAAGTGGGGTACAAAAAACCCAAAATATGAGGTAGTACATTTTGATAATTAAAAAAGTGTTGAACAAAAAAACAAATGAGTGGCTTTTAATGTTTCTTGATTATTAATAATGGACATAAAGTTTGCATTAACTATACTCTAAATCCCCCCCCCCCCCCAACCTCTTTATAAAGGCGATTTACTTATTATAAAGATGGATTTGCATACATTGTTACCAATAAAGTATCTTTCATATGTAAAATTTATCCATTACAGAAGATCAAAATTAGTTTCATCAAAAAATCAATATATATATAACTATATAAAATGCATGACAGAAAACCAAAATGAACAAATGGCACAGTATGAATGGGATACATAGAATATATAAATGGACCTATCCTTTCATATATAGACCTAATGAATGGGATTCAAAACTACATAATACATGACCAAAAATCAAAACAGAAACTGATCATTTTCATCTCTTCATTGATGCATAAAGCGCAATAAAATACACAGCGGCACTCACTGCTCCTGTCACAAGATATATATAACTGTAACCAAAAATCAGAGAGCTCAAGAATCAAGAGTTTTAGAATTGGAAAAAATAAATCCTTTTGCTCATTTAATTTTCTCCTATTTCTAATTCTGTGAGTAGAAATTCAGATTTTTTTATCCATTAATCGATAACCTATTTGTTGATCTCTCAGTGCTTTCAAATTCACTCATGAAGGTATGGTACGATATAATATAACTTATGAAATTCATTTTACCTTAAGTCATTACTTTATGTATAATTTGTTGAAGCAATTACTCAAACACATTTCATGCAGTGGTATGAGACCCTCCTACAATATTGTAGATAAGATATCCAAAGTAACTGTCATTATACTTCCTATTTAAATCAGTAAATCATCAACAGTAACACCAAACAAACCAATAAGAAGTTTTTGGCTTTTGTGACAAATAGGAAGAATAAACAATACCAATACAGTGGGTTAGTTTCGGAACCTCACTAATCAGAAGCAGCCGCCGCGGAGCAGAGATGGAGGCGGAGGCGGAGGCGGAGCAGAATAGATCTGGCTTGGCCGCTCGGAGCACAAGTGGCGAGCAGCACACACTGGAGCAATGGGCGAGTGCGATGAAGGTAGAGAAACACGAAAGTCAAAACCCTTAACAAGCAGTGGCGGATCTTGACAAAAAAATTGGAGGGGGCCAAAACAGTAACAAATATATAGTGACAATTATTTGTCCTTTTTAAGGTATTAGTGACAAATATTTGTCACATGTATTTTAAATATTAATCAGTAGTTTATATAGTGACTAAGTCTTCTTATTTTTTTGTAGATATCAATCTCGTATTTTTATATATCAATGCAGTTATCCCGCGTTTTTTTATATATCAGTGCAGTTATCTTGTAAATTGATTACTTTAGTTGATTAGTAGATTATAGTAGATGGTGGGAAAAGAATGTGGGTGGGTTTGGTTTAACTATTGAAATTGAAATTTGAAAGAAAAAAAAAGTAGAAAAAAGTAGAAAAAAGATGGAGTAAGAAGAAAGTGCATTGGGAGAATAAATTTGAAAAAAGTATGATAGTAAATTTCAATGTTTTCCTTAGTTAGATGGGCTGTGATGTAAATAGGGAGGCTTATTTGGGTAATTTAAGTGTGATTTGTTTGTATAAATAGATTTATTAGTGCAGCTATCTCGTGTTTTTATATATCATTGCAGTTATCCTGTATTTTTTTATATATCAGTGCAGTTATCCCGTGTCTTTTTATATATCAATGCAGTTATCTCATAGTTTCACTTGATTATTTTAATTGATTGGTATATTAGATAGATATTAGATAGGGAGGTTTGTTTGAATAATTTAAGTGTGGTTTGTTTGTATAAATAGATATATCAGTGCAGCTATCCCGTGTTTTTATATATATCATTGAAGTTATCGCGTGTTTTTTACATGTCAGTGTAGTTATCTCGTGTTTTTTATATATATATTTATCTCATGCAGTATATATATATATATATATATATATATATATATATATATATATATATATATATATATATATCAGTGCAACTATCCCGTGTTTTTATATATATCATTGCAGTTATCCCGTAATTTTTTATATATCAGTGTAGTTATTCCGTGTTTTTTTGATATATCAATGCAATTATCTTATAGTTCCAATTGATTATTTTAATTGATTAGTAGATTATTTTAGATGGTGGGAAAAAAAAAAGAGGGTGAGTTTGGTTTAAATTTTAAAATTTGGAAAAATAAGTAGGAGAAAGTAGGAAAAAGTGAAAGAGAAAGTGAATTAGGAAAAGTGAAATTAAAGGCGGAGGGAAAGAGAAATGAATTGGGAAAAGTAAAATTGAAAAAGTGAAAAGTTTAACCTATAAAATGACATTTGTAGCCTTCATTATTGTATTAGATAATATATGTGTCAATTAAAGGTGAAGGTTAATTTTGAAAGTTCAATGAGATGTATTTGTATAAATAGATATATATATCAAATCTGCAACTATCCCGTTTTTATATATATCATTGCGCTTATCCCGTAATTTTTATATATCGGTCAGATTATTCCGTGTTTTTTGATATATCAATGCAGTTATCTTATAGTTTCAATTGATTATTTTAATTGATTAGTAGATTATTTTAGATGGTGGGAAAAGAAAGTGGGTGAGTTTGGTTTAAATTTTAAAATTTGGAAAAAATAAGTAGGAGAAAGTAGGAAAAAAGTGAAAGAGAAAGTGAATTAGGAAAAGTGAAATTAAAGGTGGAGGGAAAGAGAAAATGAATTGGGAAAAGTGAAATTGAAAAAAGTGAAAAGTTGGAAAAAGTGAAAAGTTTAACCTATAAAATGACATTTGTAGCCTTTATTATTGTATTAGATAGTATATGTGTCAATTAAAGGTGAAAGTTAATTTTGAAAGTTCAGTAGAGATGTATTTGTATAAATAGATAAATAGATATTAGATAGATGTCTTTTTTCTAGATTTTGGTCGGAAAGGGATCAAAGTTCTAACATTTGGCAGTAAGATTCATTTGGGCTATTGAAGGCCCGTTCTTTCAGCTTGCCACAAGCAATGGAGCCACTAGAGGTTTTGTTTTTTCCACTCGCCCTCCTACTCAAAAAACACCCCATAAGGGTGGGAAAAGACCAAAAGGTCATTAATGAAATGGCCAAAGCGTCTTTTTTTCAACAAATTTCACCTGTTCGAACACGGACATTCGAACACGTTTGAACAGTCTCATTCGAGTGTGTTAAATATTGACACACACACACCCTTTTGTGCGTAATTTAACAGGTTCGAATGGCACCAATCGCACTGCTCAGATAGGCTTGTTTCGAACACCCTATTTTATTTCGCTCAAACTGCCTCATTTGAGTGTGTTAAATATGGACCCTCACACCACATTCACCAATATTCCTTAACACGGATGCATGCGTTCGAACCGTCACTAATCACGTCCTGCAAGAGCGTTCCACGCGAGGTTATTTTTGAAATAAAATTTGTTTGTAGTGTGTGATGAGTAGGGGGGAGTGGGAAAAACAATTGACAGCCACTAGTGTCTAGTATATGCCAAAACTACGGCCATTGATTTTTTTACCCCACAGTTTTCCACTACCCCCACAGACGCAGTGAAATACTCATTATACCCTTGACACTAAAAAAAACCTAAAACCCACACACTTCTCACACATAATGCAAGCAGATTTATTGTAAATCTTATTCACAATTTAACAAGCTACAGATTTATGGGTTTGACACAAATCTATATGGGTTGTGTTCAAATCTGTTACAGATTTATGGTGCTAAAGTAAATTCGTTGTGCATTTTGATTGAAGTGCTTGCGAATTTACGTTTTTAACATTAATCCGTTCTTGAAAATTTTGTACTACGGATTTATGTTTAAAAGTAAATTTGTAAGCAATTCAATCAAAATACGTAATGTATTTTATAATTCAACACCAAAAAAATGTAGTTATTATTATTTTTCAATTAAAAATACTATTAATATATTTTTATTAACGTGTTGTTATTTTATTCCAGTGCCGCCAACTAGAGGTAGAAACATCAAAGTTATCCCACGCTGCCATGATGATCAGGGTCAGAGTTCACAGTCAGCTGGTCGAGACATGACTCCTATGAGAGTACGGGGTCTCGATTCTCACCAGTGGAGACACGATGAGGCACGACGTGGCGGTCACCATAGAGTGGAGGACTATATGGATCAGGATTGTGAGGCTCCTTATATGGCTATGGAGGAGCATTTTAAGCCTTATGAGGCTTTGTATCAGCATATATACACAGAAGTCGGAGGAGTCTCAAGAGTCTTAGGAGTCTGATGTTGAGGAGGAGGAGGAGCCTCATCAGGCCCGCAATGGGAATGTGGGACCTATCGACGACTCGGTGCTTACTAGATTTAATGTTCATGTAGCATAAAAAAATTAGAGGAGAGTTAATAGTTTTAACAAATAAATTAAATTTTTTGCAATGCCATTTACTAGTATATTATTATTTATATTTTTATTTATATTAACCGATACGCCGAAACTTGCAGATACCCGCACATTGTATCAATATAAAAAAATGGTCGGATTATCACAGTGTAGCGGAATGTATCAATGGGTACGTGTGTCGGGTTTAGGGAGCCTCTCCAAACAAATGTCTTACCATATACATCTGTTAGAGATCGAATCTAGGCCAAATTGTTAAACTCAATTATCTACCAACTCAATTATCTACCATTATTTGCCACATCATATTGATAGGCGGAGTGTATTTGGGCCAGTCTACTTAATTTGAAAAGGGGGAGGCAGAATGTGGGTAGAAAAAAGAAAATGGCAATGCCGGTAGCACTCTCCTTAGATAAATTGATTAGTACATGAGTAATTGGACGAGGCAAAATGAAAAGAGAATAAAGAAAATGAAAGAACAGAAGAATAAAATATGCAAAACTAATAAAATAGATTCATAATGATTTTAAGACCTTTGTATCTGCAACTTGAAGAACAACAGTGCCAAGTGCCAATTGCCAATTGCCAGAGCTATATGGGGTGATTCATGTCATTTAACTTGGTCTTCACATTGGGTACAAATATTATGAAGAAGAGAACATTCATGATTAAGACACACAACTGACACAAGACAACATGAAACATTTTATTTAACGAGGCCATTGTCGGTTAAAATTAAATGATTAAAAGGACGAACGAAATCTTGACATCATTTAGGCTATTGCATTTTGCACATTTAAGCTTTGTTTGACAATATTGATTCACTAGTTTATAGCGGTCAGCAAATCTGTTAATCGCAGGTGTTTGACATAATTAGTTTTTAGTGTTTTTACACTAACCTGCATTTTTTGAAACGCTACTTGAAGTAGTATTTGAGTTTATAGCTTACAATGTTTCATTATTTCTCTCAATTTTACCCTCATTATTTTAATTAAATTTTTCATTTATCCTTCATTGGATGAGTTTCTCCCTCATTTTTAAGCATTAATTACAAATGTCTATTTACGTAATTTTATTTTATAAGTCACTTCAACTGCTAATTTTACCAAACACTTTAAATTCTTCAACTGCTAATTTTACCAAACACTTTAAATTCAATACACTACTTAATTCGCTATAAACTAGTTTATCCGTTATCCGCTGGTTATTGCCAAACAGAGTTTTACAAAGGTTGATTTATTAGTGGAGCTTAATTCGTGTCGTGGAGAACTTCTGAAGCTTATTGATGAAGATGCTAGAGGAGTAGTTGTTTGTAGAATCTAGTTCTTTTCCTCTTTTTTTTTGCCACTTTTTCAATTGTAACAAAAAAATGTATTATTGTTGTTTGGATAGATTGAATCAGAATTGCTTTTAGGTATGAAATTACCAAAATGAGTCTCAGCTTAAAATTACATTTATGATATAAATCGAATATCTTCTGCGCGCAGCTGCAATGACTAACCCCTCGAGCTGGGTAGGACCACAATGAAGGGTAATTATGAAAAATGTAAATATGCAATATTAGAATCAATTATAGGTCACATTCGAAGCTACAATTTATAGTTTTTACTAGAATCAATTCTAGACGAATACAACTGGTTTTAGGTAAAAGAGCCAAATATCAATTTAACATACCAAACATGCATAAAACTATTTACTTTCACACTGCTAAAGAAGGTGTTTGTATCTAGGTCGACTAGCAGATCCGGCCTGGGGTAATGATGTTGGTGGCTCGCCTAAGACGATGGTGGTCCGAGGCAAGCTTGATCCTCTATGGTTAGAAGTGATAGGTGAGGAAGTGATAGGTGAGGAATGAATGAGAACATACCCGATCCCATGGGAGTGAGGGTCTATATTTATAGACGTCGGGTCCGAAGCTGGACTGTTGGATGAGGCCGTGATCATCTGGATCGTCCATGTTGATCTCCCTTTAAGCGCTGCCAAAGTGGGTCGGGAATAGGGCTGGATTGGACCTAGCCTCGCTCTGGGTTGGGCCAGACCCAATCTGAAACTGAAGGATAACTAAGTTCATTTAATTTAATTTCCTTGATTTCATGTAAGAAGTATATATAATAGTCCTTCTTTTTGACAAAGCTATAATATCCCTCTTCTCACACAATTATTAACCGTTTTAGACATTGCAGTTGATGATACGATTGCAATGGAATTTTGGTAATGCAAGGTTGTCCCATTATTAGCTTAAGAAAACTGAAAAACTGATGTTTAAACCTTAACAATAATAAAATATTCCTAGGAAATTGCGTTTGCAAGGTGGTGGTGGTCCTAGAAGTTTTTATGTTTGCCAAAACTAGCATTGCATAATACACAGTCAAGCGTTTATACTAGAGTCAGTGGCAAAGACTAGCTCTTTAATTTACACAAAACTTGACTCATAGTATGATGAAATGACATCTTTTCACTCTTTGCTCAAAACATCAATAGCTGTCATCTCCCTTTCAAGACAACTTCTCCTAGTCCTATTTTGTACTAGAACTTGAACATTGTTTTTTACCTTCAAACATTTAAGATTTGAATATTCATCAGTAAAAAAAAAGGTGAAAAAAGCTCATGATAGGAATTTAGTAGTATGTACCTAATTTTGTCAACTCCACCCTCTTTTCTCTATTACATAAGAATGTGCACATATGCTTTGTTGTTGCACAGTATGATGTTGCGCTAGTGAGGACCATTAAATATAATGAGAGAACACTTCGATCTCTGTGATCTAACACCGCTGTTACAAGAACACTATATTGCAAGCAGTTGGAGATCCAAACCCTTTAAAGATTGTTTTTTCTTTTTGCTAAAGCTAATTCTAGTTAGAAGAACTTGTGAAGGAATCAAAAGGGTATATATGTTTGGATCATTTCAAAGGTAATAACATCAAAATTCATGACTACACAACCACTCAAGATATCTCCGAACTAATAGCCCTAATTGTACAAAGTAGTTCTTTCCTTCTTTCATGTTACTTTCAACCACGGGCTATTGTGTTAGATGAGACCAGGGGGACCAAAGATGGCCATGATATTGTCTTCTATTCAGATACATGTGCCACACATGATTCCTTTAATTTTTTACTTTGAATTCCATATTGCCCTCATCAACACATGGCAATGTCCCATTTGTTGAAGAATAAATGGCCTACAAACTTCACTCTCTTTGTCCAACATGAGCTGAGGAATACAATACCTATTGCACTTCCACTGATCAAAAGAATTGGCCCCCTTTACCTCCTAGTCCCTCTCTTGTCTATGTTGTCTCTAGCTCTCTAGACCTTTTGATCTCAAAATTTAGTTACTTCAAGACAAGCCTTGAGCATCACTGTCCCATATTCGGTCTCATTCTTTATTAGCAACACTTGGTGCCCATTTGGATGGGTTTTTTTTTGAACTTATTTACTCAAGATAAACACTTCATGAAGTTTTATAAAACAACTTACGATATGCTCATAAGTTTATTTTCACTAATTTCCATAAGACAAAAGAATAAATTTTAGAAAAAAAATTTAATTTCCATAAACACTTATATGATTAGCGATTATGCCATAAACATTTAATTAAAGTTTGCTTATCCAACCGTGCCTCTAGTAACATTCAAGTGAGCCCATAGTTCACCACACTTCCCCCATCAAGTCTTGTATTGTGTGTGATCTTTGTTTATGTCTTAATTTAGTGGTTATGTTATCCGTGTTTGATATACTTAAACACTAGCGTGTTATCTGGTTCGTATAAGGTATAAGCTGCTTTCATAAGTTATCTCATGAAAATTTATTGAAATGAAATGCAAACAATTTATATATGTCATAAGTTGTATCCATGTCTTTTTTAACACTCTAACAATTGAGATAAACCAAAATAAGCTATTCATCAGCCAATCCAAACACAACCTAAGTTCAGAAGCCGGCAATTTACAATATCAGAGTTTAATAATAAGGTAATAAAAGTAGTCTCACTTTCAGAAGTAGTTCAGGTCAATGCGAGTAATTTACATAAGAAATTAAATAAAGGACTACTAAAAGAAAAACAACAGAATTAATATTAATACTGATAGTTGAAAATAGATTCTTCCACCACCTCCAAAATTAACTATGGTGTCTCATCTTCCGTGCACATGAAGCAAACATAGCTAGCAGCTACCTTGAGATGTCATAATCTTGAGGGTAAGCAAGCTGCTGTTCCATCTGCCAGCTCAACTTTAAAGCAGCACCCTCATGACAAGGAACATACTCCTGTTTAATTAAACGCAAAAAACATGAAAATTTGATTATATACTCCACATACTATCTCTCTGATACATTAGTTATTAACTAAACGTAAAACTGCATTTTTCTCTTATATATAAGATCAAAGGAAGGAATTGATTTGACAAGCTTAATGACATACTAAATCAATGTACTTATTGTTTTATGCTTTTTCCAATTTGCAAATCTTTTCATTTTTCACATATATGAAATAAGAGCAACTTGTGGTTTGATGTGACTTTCCTATTGAAAAATCAAAGAAAATGATTCGACATGGGACAGTTGCTTCAACTAGTGAGAATCAAACAGAAAAGGATCTATATATAACTGTAATGCCCACCCACCAAGACATTCCAGAATAAACTAGAGAGATGTCAATTTCAATATTTTTTCATTTCATTCAACATGGTTAAAGTTAGGAGATATTAATTACCTCCAATTTCTTGACTAACTCTTTAGCAGTTGGTGCTGATACAATTATATGGCGGGCATTTGGACTAATGAATCCCTCTTCCACAGCTTTGTCAATGAATGACAGTAAGGAATTAAAGTATCCATCAACATTTACTAATCCAACCTACAATTTTGGAATTTCAAGACTCATTAGTCTGGGATCACAAGCCACTTCATACACATAAATTTATAACGTTAACATAACATAGATAAATAAAGATATATCATGTATATGTATATAAGTCAATTACTTACTGGCTTGTCATGAATTCCAAGTTGGGCCCAGGTTATGACTTCAAGTAGCTCCTCTAAAGTCCCATATCCGCCTGCATGTAACTTCCATCAGTTTCTTTACAAAATTAAACGCGAAAACAAATTATATATATTAATTTATGTTGATCAACTTTTGCTTATAAAAGAGACCGGTAATTTTTTTTTTTTAAAAAAAGTCCATGAATGCAAAATCAAACATTGGCCGCAATATCAAACATTGTGACGCGATAGCGATCAACGGAGAAAAAGGAAATCTAATTTGCAAAAAAATAAATGATGTTGATTTGTATTTCTAAAAAAGTCATGTATATTATGAGAGAAATTTTTTTCTCTAGAAAGTCATATAATATGGGACGGAGGGAGTAGGATGGATCCCAAGATGGAGTGATTGACAGACACAAACCTCTGTCTTTGCGTGTGCCTCATTTCTCTCTGTCACACAATTCTATCTCACTCAGGAATCAAGATGATACTAACAAGAAACAACAAGTGTTTGAAAAGGGTCAATGGAAGCATTATTTAATGTCAGGTAGAGGTGCAGGTGCTAGATAGATGGAATGGAAAGGGGGAGGGGATTCAGTGACTTGATGGCGGGATACCTTGGTGCCTTTATTTTGATATTAACTGTTGGATAAATCAGGTGATTCAAAACGTGCCACGTATCACCCTCTGCTCCCGTCGCCGTCGCTTCACCTAACTCCACCACCCACCGTTTGTTGCTAATACTGGTCCAAGCACCACAACAAAGTGTGGTGCTGATGAAGTGATGATGAGGTTACAAATGATTGAGCATTTGTTTGTTATTCTTGACAAGAATTCCCCAAATGATTCTGAAGTTTAGGTGGGTGTGGTTTTGTTCGTGTGTACTGTGAAGTGGTTATGTTTTGCCGAGTTTTTTTTTCAGAAAAATGGTGAACACGTGGAACATTTAATATCATCCGATTTATCCAACGGCTAATATTAAGATAAAGGCAGCAAGGTACAGCAACATCAAGTCACTGAATCCGCTCCCGATGGAAATGTTATCAAAGGAAGCAAGTTTGGTAGAATCACGCCACGGTTCAAACCAAAGTTAAGGCAAAAAATGGTTATGTAACCTGAACCAAAACAGAACCACAGTTGCTCAGAACAACTGCTGAAGAAGCTCTGATTCTCATCCCAATATTTTAAGGGGTAAGGTAAGGTCACTATCATTATCATTATTCATTTTGAAGGGTTTCTCACTAATCATCATAGCATTGGAATGAGTGAAAATTTGATTAATGTAGTAGCAGTAATTAGTGTCAACACAAAAGAGCAAGAAATGATATGAGACACATGTCATAATTACTAAATTCCTATTTTATCCTCAGTAAAGGGAGGGACCACTAGTCAAAATTACTCATTACGTGTTGTGACTTCCAAAATCTTGTTAAGCAATATCCATAATTAGGAGTGGTGATTTGAACAAACATTTTTTAGAAAAAAAAAGGAAGATAAAAAGGTTAGGAAAAGAAAACTGTGTCAGCAAGAAAGTTTGGTAACTTTATTAGCAGACAGAAAAACAAAACCATTACTAGTATGTTTAAAAAAGCAAAGTGAGAGAGAGATAAACGGAAAATGTCGGTGAAGGATTCAATTTGGTCATTGCTTGAAGAAGAAGCACTTCATGGGAAAACAAACAAACAGTTGGTATGCATGCTAACCTGGTAAGGCAATGAAGGCATCTGAATGTTTTGCCATCTCAGCTTTCCTTTGATGCATACCAGCAACAGCTTTTACTTCTCCCACT
Source organism: Oxytropis ochrocephala (assembly GCA_020916435.1). Lineage (NCBI taxonomy): Eukaryota > Viridiplantae > Streptophyta > Magnoliopsida > Fabales > Fabaceae > Oxytropis > Oxytropis ochrocephala. Next base: position 107,802,839 of record CM037091.1, on the reverse strand, counting down.
GTTTCCCCAGTTAGCTGCAAAAAGCACATTAAACTAAATTAACTTCTAAATTAGGTTAAATTTGAAAAAGAAAAACAGAAGATGCAGATGGAGCAGAGTGGTAAAAGAAACAATTTTTAACAGCTGTTAAACTGTAAATTAGTAGCAAGTAATTAACTTGTGTTTAACTATGATAATAAGGAGAAGGAAAAAGGGGTTATGTTATGTTTACCTCTCGAGGCATGAGCGTCTTGGGAATAACTCTGGAAGAGAGAATAAAATGACAAATACACAGTTAATTAATTTAATGAAGGGTGAAAGAAAGAAAGAGCATGGTGGTTATGTTATGTTATGTTACCCAATGACATGGCGACCACCATCATGAACAGCTTGTGAAACCAAACCCATTAGACCAATGCTTCCACCTCCATAAACCAGATCGATGTTCCTTGAAACCTTCACAATATCAATAATAATGGAATAAGAATGAATGAACCATACAAAATGTATGAAAAAGAATAATAATAATAATAATAATAATGAAAATTAAATAGCGTACCAATTCATTGCCAAGTTCAGTAGCAGCATCTTGATAACTAGTCTTCTTACCAGGGCTACTTCCACAGAAGACACAAATTCTGTTAAACTTAGGATGTCTTATTACCTCACCGTCTGTCTCCATTTCTTACTAGTAAGGTAGTTAGTTAGTTAGTTGTATTTAACTTAATAATAACGGTTTAAAAACACAAACAAACAACAACGCACGCGCTTCTCAAATCCTGCTACTACTAAGAAGGGCCGGCTAGTTATATTCCTCTGTTTAGTGACATAAGTGTAGTAAGTAACTAACGACTAACACAAAAGAAAAGAAATAACTAGAATTTCAAAAGAACAACTATAGTAGTACTCTATGTTTTGCTTTCCTTTGCTTAGCTTACTCTTCTTGCATACATACATGCCTTTTTATAATGAACGAACCCGTTCGTTGTTGGTCTTCGCACGTGACTGCTTTAACACGCGTGACCTACTACTATTCTTGCTTGCGGATGCGGATGCGGACCCAACCCCAACTCCCAATTTCTCTTCTTAATCAAAACCGGCGATTTCATTTTATTTTTTTTTATTTCTTAAATACATCAAAATTTAAATAAATAGGTTATGTTATGTGCCCCTTCACACACAAAAAAATGGTAGATTATGTGCCGTCTAATTATTATCAATAGGAAAGTAAGCACATTTTTAGGATGCAATACTATATAGAAATAAACTTCTTTTTGTTATAAACTAAGTATCTTCTGTGCACAACTAATTACTCGAATTGTGTAGGACTATAATACGCGACAAAACTCTCCTTCAAGAGATTTAACAATGTTGCATGTCAAAGACTGGATTCGAACCCTAGACTTTAGTTAAGCTGAAAGAGACCCCTATTATTTGTGTTAAATTATCTTCACAATCTTCCTTGTGAGAATTATTTTAAGAGTTTAATTTGCATACACAATGGGTGTATGGGCTTTTACAACCACTACCAATCACAATTTATGAAGTGGGTGGTTACTAATTGACTAAATTAGTTGTTACCAATTGACCTATTTCTCTTTAATGATGTGTCATTATGTGATTGGTAGATAGTGCACAACATACATACACCTATTGTGTATATAAATTAAATCCTTATTTTAAATTTTATTCACACAAATTTAATTATTATGCACTCACAATCTTTTAAGGAAGTAATATTATAACGTGCGTGCCTTTATCAAAAAAATAAATTATAACGTGCCATTATATAGTGTGATTGAAAGTTGATGTGAATTGCACATATTTAGTAAAATCTATATTTATATTATTCCGTTTTAAATTGATAGAAAATATTTCATATATATATATATATATATATATATATATATATATATATATATATATATCATGTATGTGGATTCAACAACCGTTTAAAGGTTAAACACGTTTTGCATTCATTAATTTTATTTGATTTTTATTTCTTGTGATGAGTTTCTATCATTTTCAATTTATAATATCATTTAAAAATTTAGCCTTGTTAGCGCAAGATTTGCAAGCCCAATTTGAATCAAAACTCGTTCAATATCAAGTTGGTATGGCTTGAAAAAAAAATTAAAATCCAAACCAATCTAAACCAAAAATTATGATTGCTTTGGTCAGCAGATTTGTGCACATTCAACCTGGCCAAAACCAATCTTTGAAAAACACTCCAGTGCAAAGCAAGAAAAACCTAGACATGTTAAATAATTACTAAAGGAGTTACATTTACTTCACTCTAAGAAGACTAGACCTGCGGCAGGTCAAATATAAGTCTTGTCATGCTCAGTTGGACCAATCCCTTGTTAATTTAATGTGTTTCATGTGATACTCTAATGCACTACTTAGTACTTAACATCAATGTTATTAAACTCATGTTGGGCTGGCCAGTTTAACCGAAAATCGATGTTATGGTCAATTCGAGCAAATAGTTGGTTCGAATATGTCACAGACCCCGTGTGATACTCACAATTTTGCGGTCAAACTGGTGACCTAACCAATTATATTGAACGAGTGACTCAGCAGACCAATTATATGTGGTTCAGTTAGTCAGACCAATTATATGTGGTTCCTACCATTTTTTATATATATTTTCTATTGCAAAAGTAATGACTTGAAATTTGAATTTATATATGGCTAATTTTTTGATATTTTTATAGTAATCGGATCATACGGTTCAAGTACTGATTCATTAGTCCGATTGTGGGTCTGAGTTTTTTTTTCTTTTGGCTACAAAAATTTTAGAGTGAGTAGATGACGCTCCAATTCAAGGGACATCTCTCTGTAGTTGGTTCACACGTTGAGTAGCTTGAATTATAAGGATACATGATTTTCTTAAACCTCTTTTATCTCATGTTAGTAGTTGTTAACCTTTCATTCCTTTTCTTATTTCTCTTTTCATTTATTATCAGTTTATCACATCATCCATCACATGGCTCATTTTTGTTTATTTTTTCCTATGTTGTTTATTTTTATTATCACATCATCCATCACATTGGTCTTGAAGGGAATTCTTCCATTGTTATTGCATATTTAGTATTTTACATCACCCAACACATTTTTATCTTTTTTTCCCATTCCATTGTGCCTCTCTTTCCCATGCTACACATTATTGACCTACAACTAGATTTCATGTTGTATTCACTTATGACACGAGTCCACTGTTACCCTTACCTCGTTTTAAATGAGCAATTTTTTGTGAGAATCATTGAATTTCACCACCATTTTGGTTTGAATTTGATCATAATTGTTTGTGAGTCTTATCCAAGAAAAATTAGTTGTATCACCCAGTCATAAGGCACAGTAGTGTGCCAATTATGCGCATAACACTGTCACTCTACTTCCCTTCCCTTCTTTTTCCACTTGTTCTGCTTTCCATTGGTCCTTTCTCCTTAGTCATAGCCAAAAGTGTAGAACAAATCATTCAACATGACTTTATCTAGAAGAGTAGTTTGGAATATGAGTCTCTTCATTTTATGGACCTGAATTATTTGCTTGCCTCTGCACTGCAAAAAGGGTAGAGAGAGGAGATTCAAACTCTTCATTTCGCTTTTTCAATCACGAAAACGAATTTAATAAAATTGATTTTGTAGAATTTAGAGCCTGTTTGTTACGTTTTTTTTATTAAAAAAATCACTTTTTTTTTTTAAAATAATCACTTATGACGACATGTTGTCCGTTTGTTACATATTCTTAAAAAAATGAAAATCTGAAAATAATCTACAAACTGCTTCATATGAGAAGCTGTTTTGAGTGACTACTGATAAAAATTATTTTTTTTAATAATTATTTTTTTTAAATAAGTGATTTTCAAAGATGTTAGATAAACATAAAAAAATCCCATTTTCTTAAAAATCACTAAAAAACGATCTCTAAATTATTTAACTACAAAATGATTTATTTTTTAATCTTAACAAACACCCTTATTTTAGTCAAAATTAAATTGAACGTAGCATAATTTATAAGAAAAGTAATTTTTATCAAGTTATTTGTTTGAATGGGTTCAATTAAAATTGGTTAAGTGTAAAATTATGTTATAATGAATTTCAAAATCAATTCTAGTTAGAATTAATTTCATGTCATCGTAAAAGCTACAAAATGGAGCTTCCACTTTTTTTTTTGACAACAAAAATATTACACTTAAAATTTAAAGACTAGTTTCTCAACGTAGAAAGCTAATTATCTTTTTATCTTTTTTTTTTAGATTAAAAAAAAGTTTAGGTGAGTTGAGCCCAGAAATTCTCCACCGGATCGATCAGACATCGAACTTTTTAAGCGACTTACGAGAGATATTTGAGAGATCACCCACCAAAGAAGTCATCACATCGATCGACAATGGAGTTGAGCAGCGCGGCTCTTGTGAAATAACTCTCTCGCTAACCGAAATCAACATTCTTTGGCTAATTATCTTTTTATCTAGTCAAACTATGTTTGAACATTGCGAACTCAAATTTGAGGAATGTGAACTTTGAACCAAAACAGTCCTCATCAACCAACAAAGTGACTTATTACTTTTTTTGTGTAAAAAAAAAACCAACAAAGTGATTCTTTGACCAAAAAAAAACAAGAAAGTGATTCTTCATCCATCACTTTTCAACCAACCAAAATAACTGATGATAACACCCCCACATCTCTTACTAACTACCATCAACGAAAAACAAAACATAATTCCTCCCTTCAAAAAGAAAAAGCACTTTTCATTCCCCTAATGAATCATATACTTATGCAAAAACCAATATGGTATAACACAAGTGGTAGATAATTTGGCTCTTTAATTAATTGGTCAGAGTTCAATTCTTGACTGGCGAAAAAAAATTCTTGACTGGTCCGTTCGGGGTGGTTGCGAGGTTTTGGTTTTTGGTTTTGAAAGTTAATTTCAAAACCAAAACATGTTCGTGTAAAATGGAGTTGAGTTGGTTTTATTTTCTTAATTTTAAAACAGTTTTCCTTAAAAACTCAAAACTACAAAAATAAGTTTTATAATTTTTGTTTCTGTTTTTGTTTCATTCACCTCTGATCATCAATATATCTGACCACCACCAACCACCACTCCGACCACCGCCAACCACCACCACCGGCCACCACCAACCACCATCGACCATCACTGCGGTCATCGTCAACCACCACTTTGACCACCATCAACCACCACAGTCATTCACCACTTTGACCACCACCAACCACCACTCTGATCACCGCCAACCACCACCCCAACCATCGTCAACCACCACCAACCACCACTCTTACCACCACCGACCACTGCTAACCACCACTACCGACCACTGCCAACCACCTCCAACAACTGTTGACCACCACTCTAGCCACCATCAACCACCACTTTGGCCACCATCAACCACCACTTTAGCCACCGTCCACCACTTTGACCACCACCAATCACCACTACCGACCACCACTCTGATGACAACCGACCGCCGTCAACCACCACTCCGACCACCCCACCACCACCAACCACCACTCCGACCACCGCCAACACCACTCACTGAATAGATTATATAGTTGTAATATTTAATTGCTTTTCTAAATAAATAGATTATGTAGTTGTAATAAATAGATTATATTACTAAATAAACAAATTATATAGTTGCAATATTTTAATTTTTTTCAAACCTAATGTTATATATTGTTTCGATTAAAATAAGTTTATGACGAATATTTATTTTTATGTTTATGTTTGAAAGTGTTTTTGATTTTTGAAAACTTCTTAATTGAAAACTGAAGTTGATTTTGGTTTTTTAAATTTTTAAAACTCAAGACAAAAACTGGTTTTGATTTTTGAAAATTTCAAAATATTTTAAATTACAAAAAAATATCCATATGCCGTTGATTAGGTTCACCTCCAAAATTAGAAAGAGTCTCTCACCGTCAAAATTCATAAGAAAAAAAAATTATTAAAGACAAAGACAAAACTGAGTTAGTTATTAAAAGAAAAATATGAGAAGATGCTACAAATAATTAATTTTAACGAATGGGCAGTTCTGACAATTTTTGTAATTTCATTTGATGGTGCAATAAACAATTTTGTTTATTATATACGAGCAACTTATGGGTAAATTGCAGGCATTACTTCAGATGTTGTTCCAGTGATATTTAGCATTGTGCATTGATGATTGAAAAGAAAAATGTAAGTGGGTAATATAGTGTCTTATCTTATACTCCCTCCACTCCTATATACTTGTCGCTTTTTGGCATTTTACACATACTAATGAGCTCAATAAATTTTGTTACATTTGATACAATTAATTCTCTTTTACCCATAATACCCTTAATCATTTATTATATCATTTCTTCTATTTGTCTCTCTACAATAAATACTTAAGGGCATTATTGACAAAACAACAATAAATGTTGCGACGACTTTTCAAATCACAAGTAAATAAAACAATTTTTTTTCTCCAAAATGATAATAAGGCTTAATGTATGAATATCACCTTGTGCCCTTATCCACCTTCTCTTGCTCGACACCCTTGTTGTATTCATAGGAAACATTTGGTTTTCATTTCACACGCTATTTTCCATTCCCCATATCCTTTCTACCTCTATTCTTCAACTATCTTGTCCTCAACCCCATTCTTTGTCTGATGTCTCTCTAACTTATTCCATATTCTCTACTAACAACTAATTCTAGGGTTAGTTAGTTAGTTAGTTTAGTTCTCCAAACCCCAATGACCCGTGACTTTTAAACTATAGTACTTGTTATACCATTTGCTAGTTTCTTAACACACTACTAAAAAAACAATATTTCAGAGGGATTTTTGTGATGGACTTGTATCCCTCACTAATAGTGACAAATTTAGCTACGAAAATGAGGGTACGTGCTGAACTTAAATTTTCAATTGTTTGCGATGAGTTTAGTGACAGAAATTATCTCTCACGTATGTTTCTGTCGCAAAAGGAAAGAAATTTTTATTAGAGATAAACTTTGAGATGAAAAATATCTCTCTCTAACTACTCATGGCAAAATACCTCCTAAAATCTCTGAAATTTTATTTAGGGACAGATTTTGATTTCCCTCTCTAACCAAAAACCTCTTTCCTCACAAACCAAAAATCTCTTTCCTTATTAAATTGATAGAAAAATGTCACTAAAAATCCCTCACAAATAGCAACGGGTTTATAATGGTGTGACATGTTGTTCTATGGGCAACTACTCTAATAGACCTCTAGACCCCTCTGAGCCTCTCTTTTGTTTGCAATCAAACGCTATTGATGGAGGTGACTATTGGTTAAGACTAAGTCTAGTCAGCGTCTCTCTATTAATGGAATGTTAATCCTTTGGAGTGTCTTTCTAGGAAATAGGAGTCCTCAGTTGTGTGTGGTGGATGCTTCTTTTTGTATAAGGGGTGAACTATTTCTTGTTTGAGACATGTGACCCTTTATTTCTCTAGCTTCTAATTCACACATTATTGTATTGGTGTTGAATGCCTATTTCACTCAAAATTAAGTGTTATCAATAACATGTTTGCTATTTTCAAAAAGATGTTTGAGACCTGACTTGTGCATATAAAGAAAATGTTAAGAGTAATTAATCGACTCAATAAATATCACTATCTCATGGGATTAGTCATTGACACCATGTTACAAACACCCTAAAAACTCTACAGAAATGCACTATATTTCTCAATTGATAGGGTTTTGTTATGATTTGATTAATTGCTGACATTTTCTTTTTGCAGTTGTTTGGCCAAGATTAGAGGAACTGATCAACCATAGCCTTTAAGCTTGTAGTTGTATATTGAGTTCCAATCCCAAAATAGCTTCTGGCTGTTTTTGTTTAGCTTTATTAACACTTGTCTACTTCTTCACCTCCTCCAACTTTTGGATATTATAAAGGCATAATCACTCTTTCTTAATGGGGGGTTGAGCTTATGTATAAAAATTTAAGTGAACCTCCAGCATGCTTGCACGCGCGTTTAAAACATGTTTTTGTGTGTTACTGAGTGTACTTGTTGTCTTGCTTTCTTAATTTAGTAGTTAACATGATTAAACTCAAACAATGAGAATAAACAAGTGACTTCATTTTAATTATTAATTACTACCTCTAGTCCTATATATGAGAAAACTATAGTATTAAATTCACTGAATAACCGATGTATTTAGTCCTATAACTAATGTATCTGAGGAAAGTCATTGTCCAAGTTGATGCTAAAGTTGTTTGCCGTGTGATCCGAGATTTAGACAATGACCATATTCTTGGTGGAGGTATTATCCGTGAGATTCTCAAGTGGTCAAGCCGCTGTGTGGGGGGTTCAATTATCCTATATCTTTAGGGAAGCGAACCAAAGCAAAGATGAGTTAGTCGCTATGGCACTGTCGTCAAGTGGAGACTTTGATTATATATGAGCATTAACCCTAGCGTGGGATCAATTGCACTATCAGATAACTGGGGTGTGTCTATCCCCCGTCATGTAATGTGTTGATCTTCTTCTTCTTGGGGCTTTTTGCCCCCGTTTAATACCAAGAAAAAAAATGTATCTTGTTTATAGATCACATACACAAATCTAAAACTGATGGAGTATTAAAAAAATTTGGGTGAGGATAAATGCATTATTAGATTTAATAAAACTAAAATTACATTTTTCTCTTATATACGAGACTAATACAGGTAAAGAAGGACAAGAAATTCAATTCAAGGCTTATACTTTGTATTTTCTAAAACCTTGGGGGATATGATATACTCCCTCTGGACTCGTATATACAGTCAAGATACATGCTTTTGTTAAGAGTCCCACATCGGATGTGATATGGGCTGAAAAAGAGTTTATAAGTGGGTGACATCCCTCACCTTACTGCCTGGCCATGGAGTTGAGTTAGGTCTAAACCACGTCTAAGATGGTATCAAAGTCAATCCAAGATCCGCTTGGGCCACCCGCTATCGGGCCACTCGGATCACACACTCGCTTTTCGAAAGATCGCGCGTGAGGGGTGTGTTAAGAGTCCCACATCAGATGTGATATGGCCTGAAGGGTGTGTTAAGAGTCCCACATCAGATGTGATATGACCTGAAAAAGAGTTTATAAGTGGGCGGCATCCCTCACCTTACAAGCTGATTTTGTGGGGTTGGGTTAGGCCTAAACCACATTTTTCGGTGAATCTAAAAAATTGTTTATTGTTTATGTACGAGTCCAGAGGGAGTACTATAATATAGAACATGGTAAATGATTCTGTTTTATTATATTGTGTTTCATGCCATAATTTCATTTACACAAAACTCAATAAACCAAAGTGGGACAAGTTGAAGAAAGTCCCAAAAGCTGAGCTGCTTTTAGAAACCAATACTGAAGAAATCCAGAAACAATATTAGTAAATTGTTCAAAGGGGGAACAATTTCATGAATCTGCATGTAAGCTTACAGAGTGTTTTTTTTTAAGTCATGATTTCCCCATAACACTCTGTTTTTCTCTGTTTTGGACAGAGTATAGTTAAATAATGAAAATTAATTATGCAAAGGGCACCGCTATATTGACATGTTGCAATAGTTAGTTGTTTGTCAATGTTTCCTAGCTAGATGATGTAAAACCTGTTTGGTTTTATTTAGTTAATTAGTTAATTACAACTACAAAGTATAATGGCCTGTTAAAAAGAGTTTAAATTTGTCACCTGAATTTTCAATCAATAAAAGGTGTATTATGATTTTATAAAATACAAACACTTCATTTGCAATCTGGCTTTATTCCTTCAAGGAATATTCATGAGAATATTGTTATAGCTGAAAAGATGTTGCATGGCTTTTGTAATGGTCTTTAATCTATGATGTCTTTAAAAGTGTGGTTTGTCTTAGGTGATGATTAATTTAATTATGTATTGTGTGACTAGTGTTAAAACTAATGTCATGTGGAATGATAATTGTTTTGGTTATTTTTCCCCAATAAAGGAATCAGATAAGGGAATCCAATGTTATAATGTTTATTTGTGTTGTGTATGAACAAGTTATTTTACCGTATAGCTCAAGCAATGGATGACAAGTTATTGATTCCTTTGAAGGCAGACATGAAGGGTTTAAACATTTATCATTTTGTGTTTGCTATGTTCAAGAGTCCAGAAGAGTACTGGAAGCAATATTGAATTAGTGACCAGGACAATTAAGAGAATTGGACTCTACAACTCCATTCAAAATCTTAAGGCAAATAGTATCTTTTTTTCACTGCTTTATTCAAATAACTACTTGAATTAATTTTGATTTAGCCAAACTATGCTAATTTTACTTTATTCAAAGAGGTATTATTTAAACTTTTATTTACTGTTTTATTGAAATAACTATTTATAGCTCTAGATTAATTTTGCATATTCAAAAAAAATTATGAATTATAGAGGAATGAGAGTTACTTGTATTTTTGTGCTTATGTTTTGTTATGGATAATTGGAGTGAAATTAGATTTGTTAAGAAATATACATTTGATAATTTGGTAAAGATGGTAATGATACATAATGATGAACGTTGAATGAGACAGGAAGCACTGTGTAATAAATTTATTGTTAATCAATGCAAATTTAAAGAAAAATAGCAGCAGATTAATCATTCGTTAAAAGTGTTCGGACACTATATGAAAAAACAAATACTTTGTCCACTAAACGCAAAATCGCTACCGCTAGCAATCCAGTTCTGACACATGGCCCCGCTTTGAGAATGTTTGTGGCTCTCAAAATTAGTTATCTTTTTGATTTTGCGCGGTACATAACAGAAAAAATGTAACCTCCAAAATTCAATTACATGTATTTTTGTTTTGTTCATTTTCTTCTTTCCTTCAACAAGATTCGACGTTTTCATGGTTCCACACAAGTCATTGTGTCTACATAAAATTGTCACAACTTTCACTTTCATTGTCTTCTTCAGTTTAGATTCTATTTTCGTAATATTATCAATTACCAATTTGTCTTTGATCATTTTCAGCCTTTTCTTTTTTTGCATTATAATTTTATTTGCCTTTTTTCATGGTTGGTCACGTAAAGGTGGAACTGAAGTGAGGGAAGAATCCTTTTTGCCTTGTCCCAAAATAAAGCTAGTAACAAAAAGTCTTCATTAATCTTCACTACAAGAAACACGGGGATTAGCGAGTGAAATATCCGCCGCCAATGCGCCATTTTCGTCGCTAATGTCCATTAGCGGCGAATTAATGAGGGGACCAGGTTCGGTCTTAATTCCTCCTCGCCATTAGTGGCATTTAAGCGAGGAATATGTGTCGGCCGCTAATTAGCGAGGACCGTCCTCGCTAATTCCTCGCTAATCCGACAAAGACGCAACCCCACCGATTAGCACGCTTATCAATTTGAATTTATTATTATTATTATTATTATTATTATTATTAGTAGTAGTAGTATTAGTATTATTATTATTATTATTATTATTATTATTATTATTATTATTATTATTACTACTACTGTTATTATTATTATTATTATTAGTATTATTATTATTATTATTATTATTATTATTATTATTATTATTATTGTTGTTGTTGTTTGGATGTGGTGTGGTGGTGGTGGTGGTGGTGGTGGTGGTGGTGGTGGTGGTGGTGTGGTGGTGGTGGTGGTGGTGGTGTAAAGAGAGAAGAAGAAGGAGAAGAGTAAGGGAGAAAGAGGGTGGTGGTGGTGGTGGTGGTGGTGGAAGAAAGACAGTGAGAGAAAGAGGTATGTGGTTGTGGTGGTGTGGTGGTGGTGTGGAAGAAAGAGAGAGAGAGAGAGAGAGAGAGGTGGTTGTGTGGTTGAGGAGAGAGAGGAGTGAGAGTGGTTGTGGTGTGGTGGGGGCGTGGTGGTGGTGGTGGTGGTGGTGGTTTTGTGAAGAAAGAGAGAGAGTAGAGGAAGAGGAAGAGGAAGAGGAAGAGGAGTGGGTATTGTGAAAGAATGGGTATTGTGAGTGGTGGTGGTGTGGTGGGGGCGTGGTGGTGGTGGTGGTTTTGTGAAGAAAGAGAGAGAGTAGAGGAAGAGGAAGAGGAAGAGGAGAGAGGAGTGGGTATTGTGAAAGAATGGGTATTGTGAGTGGTGGTGGTGGTGGTGGTGGTGGTGGTGGTTAGTTTGTAGGTGAGAGAGAGTAGAGGAAGAGGAAGAGGAAGAGGAGAGGAGTGGGTATTGTGAAAGAATGAGAGAAGAGTGAGAGAAGAGTGAGATAATGGGGTATTCGGTCAAAAAGACGTGCCAATTAGCGAGGGACGTGCCAATTCTCATTAGCTAATCGCTACCGCATAGTCGAGCAGCATCGCAAATCCAAATCACCAGACGTGCCAATTCCGTCCGCTAATTCCTCGCTTAATGTGACCATTAGCGAGGGACCTACAATTCCGTCGCTAATGTCAGTTTTTTGCGAGGGACAAAAATTCCCTCGCTAATTCCGTCGCTAATTCGCGTTTTTTTTGTAGTGCTTCTTAGTAACAAAAATGATAATGAGCTAGGTCTTGTTTAATTTGGTCATTTCATTTGTGCTTTTTGACATTAATGTTGCTAACCAATAAGCATAGAGGTAACGTTTTTCAAAAGTTTGTTTCATTTTGAGTCTCACTTTTGGAGCATAATTACTGAAAGTGGTCCATGGTTGAAGGTTGTGATATGAAAAGGGTTTCCATGTGATTATGGATGATAAACCGGGTAGTTAAGGTTGCAAATCAACCTTTCTTTTGTCTACTACTCTACTTCATTGACCCAATGGACAATTTAAATTTACCCTTTATTTTTTGAGCAAATTCTAGGTTACATTTTGAAAAAAGTGGGTGCTTTATCATGATGTGGAATCAATAAAATAAAGCATTTTTTGTTTTGGTAGAATTCACTATCTTTCTCGAATTAGAATATATTTGTGTTTTTACACTAGATTCATGTTATCCAAATGAACAGAGTAGGTTATCCACATTTTTTTTTCAAAAATAATCTAGAATTCACCTCAAAAGGAAGTTCCACTGAGCTACATGATTAACTTGGATGTGAGTTGTACGTATCAAATTTTGAGAAGTAAACGTGAGATTGAATACATTACCCACATTTTTTCAAAGGCAACCTACGCCTCATCTATTTTTTATTTACTTTAGACTTAGTAACAAATATAATACTCAAATTTATTGAATTTTAATATAAGCAAATGTTAAACTCAACTCTATGTAATGTTACTATTCTAAAAATATTCTTATTTAATTTTTCTTTTATTTGTCATGACCATGTTGCATATTCCCAAGATAATAAAATTATATTAGTAAGTTTAATTTATATGTATATATATATCTCAACTATTTGGTGACATTCGGTGACGTTTACTGCATTTGGAGTTGTTTCTGCGATGAAGATATTAGGGAAGGGTTAGGCGAAGAGTTTCAATAGATTTTTTTTGAAGTCGAATTTCAATAGATTTGTTTCTGTGCGTGTAGGGAGTTTTTCTTTTGGAGTGCGAGGTTTGTCGCATAATTGGGTAAAAAATTTGCCACTGGGAAAGTTTTTTCTTTATTTTATTTTTTTATAAATCAGGTATCCTCGAGTCACTGCATAATAGCAAAGACTAATTCCATTTGTAGCTCTAACTATTGTTGAGGAATCTTAAAATCTAATGCGGCTTGTCAATGCCATGCGAAACTCCAAACTTTTGTTTTGTTTTTTATTCTGTTTTTTTATTTCAGTTTTTTTTAATATTTTATGTTTTCAAATTTTTCCCTTTTATATATTTTAATGGATATTTTATTGTATTTTGCAAACTAACATCATTTGCCCAATCGCATAAGCTACCCTGGGGCATGGGGGTCGATCCCGTGCTCCTGAGTTTGATACTCCAATTGACAAGTTCGGTGTTGGCCAGTGCGAAATTTGTTTTCAGCACGATAGGATATTAGTCTTTCGAAAAAAAAAATTAATTACTCAATTATACGATGAAATTTAGTTTGGTAAAAAATGATGAAATTTAATAACCCCACAAGATCGTCACGTGCGGGATATGAGGCTAGTGTCCTTGGAAAGCTCATAGTTTTTTGTGGATTAAATGTAATACAAATGGGCTTCTAGGTTTCTGATAACTATTATTTATGATGGTTATTACTTGCTTTCTAAACTTGATTTGATATCCCCTTATTTGTTTGGATCTTTTCTTTTTTCAAATAAAATTTGATAGTGTTGCGAATTATTGATGTTTGGTGGGGTGAAAACCTAGCTGAGATGCGTCCTGACATAAAGATGTTTTTGCACTATGGAATATCCAATTAACAGTATTATATATAAGTTTCTAAAAGATATGCAACTGTTATAAGTTTCTAAAGTTTTGAATTGCAATTGTAGCTTTCCTAATTATTAATTAACTATTAATGTTTGAAAGCTGTATTTTAAGCAATAATACAGTACAATATGAAAATGATATAACTACCAACTGTCATATTCTAACTAAAATTTTGTCGCCAGAAACTTCTCCCTCGTGTCGTGGACATTCTAATTTTCAGATTCCATAGACCAAAGATAACGCGTTATTTGTTGGAAGTGACATATATATATATATAGAGGAACAACAATATAACTATACTAATTAAATCAATAATGCTATTCCAACAAAAAAATTGTGAATCTCTACAAATCACCAACTTACAACACCAATTACCCAAGCTTTTTAAGCCCAATTAATCAACGCATCGATTACCCAGTTTTTAATCCACGCCGAAAATTGTGAAAAAGTAGGTTGGTTATTTGACTTAAAAACTTGGGAATGTGTTATAAATGTGGTGATTTGTAGATTTGTCAAATTTTTTTTGTTGGAATAGCATTATTGTAATTAAATTACTAACCATATAATTAAGCTCTTTCTTACACGGTAAAGAGTACTTTTATGCAAATCTCACATTTGGACTTCATTAAAGCATATATTATGAATATTTTAACGTGGGATTGTCTTAATGTTTAGAGACAGCATTAATTTGTCAAGTAACATCTTGTTTGTATCAAAGTGAAAAATATATAAAAGTCAGAAAATGAGTCTGGTTTGATTTTACACGTACTTTATCCTAAAACTTCTGGCAACGAATTAATTTGAACAAATCAATGCCGAAAGTTTATGGAAATTAATTAAGAAAAAGGCAATTCTAGTTATGTTGAGAAGATCCTGAAATATAAGTGCAGTCGCTTTCTGTCCCTTCTTTAATCTTCAATTTACGACTTATATATTGATTATATTATATTTTAAAGTTCATATTATATGCTAAAATCAAGTGATAAAGAGTGTGGGTTTGTGTCTGCATAGATTCGTTCTTGGGCGGCACCGATAAAGAGTGTGGGCATGTGGTTTACATCACTAAAGCATACCTTTAGTGACAATCACTAAAATGTTATATAAGTAAATTAGTAATTAATTAAAAATCAATATGTTACAATTATCTTTTAATACGACTCATATTAATTAGGCAATTTTAATAGAATTGATTAAAAAATAAACATTCCAGTAACTCATTCAATATAAATTCCTAAAATCATGCATTCACATATTAAATGCCTAAAATCATGGAATTCGTTTTTTTTTTCAAATTAAAATCTGCCAAAATATTTTTAATCATGAAATTCAATTTTCTGAAACGAATTCATCTCTCTTTCGTTCCTACTTAAGCAATTCTCGTTTCATCTTTTATCAAAAAAAATTGGGTTTTTTTTCCACTGATTTGTACCACAATGGTTAGATATCACTAACCACAATGTGCATCACAACGGTTAGTGGCCACTAACCACAGATATACATAAATGTGGTTAGATGCCAATGGTTAGATATCACTAACCACATATGTGCATAGCCAATGGTTAGTGGGCACTAACCACATATATGCATAAATATGGTTAGTTGCCAATTGTTAGATGTCGCTAACCACACATGTGCATAACAATGGTTAGTGGACACTAACCACAGTTATGCATATAATGGGCAGAGGTTGGGGAAGAAACGAACGGAAATAAAACAACGAATGCAGAAGTTGGGGAAGAAACGAACGCAGGTGTTGGGAGAAGAAATAATAGTAACGCATAAGTTGAGAAAAAAAAAAGGAAGAAGAAGAAATAATATGAATCGTAATTAAGGCAATTAAAATGTGACTTAAAAAAGGAAGAAGAAGAAGAAATAATATGAACCGGTAAGAAGCTTGAAGGTTGTCAATATTTGAAGGAGATGTCAATCGTATCAAATATTTGGGAATGATTTATATGATTGAAACTTGATGGTTGAAACGTGATGATTGAATGAAATGAGAAATAACATGGAAAAAACGGAATTGAAGAGAGGAAGAAGAACGTTCAAAATTGATATTGAAGGAGAGAGGAAGAAGAACGTTCAGAATTTAGGGGAGAGAAAGAAAAAAAAGGAGATTTAATAGGAACATTAAACATGATATTAATGTGATGCCTTAAAAATAGGAAATATATTAATTGGTTGTTCTTAATAATTATATAATTATTAGGCATAATATTGAAGAGTACCAAAATACCCTCCGTAAATAATAACCATTAGATGCATTTTAATAAAAATATTGAGCATCCAATGACTCATATTAATTTAGTGATCATCACTAAGCACTTGACTTAGTGATGTAAGTCGTGGCCTTCAGGCACTGTGAATTCCACCCCATTTTCATCCACCACATATTGTGTTAGGTTGTGAAACATCAACTTATATCTTCTTTATGTAGCACCGACACTTTAAATTGAACGTGTGTTATGTGTTCGACACATGTCACAACATGGATACTTGTGGTTATAATATACAATCACTTCCATTTTTCTTAATTAAACTGTGTTAGTATCGTGTCTGATATCTATATATGTATCGATACTTTATATTATGTTTCGTCCTTGAAAGTGTATATATATAATATATTGGAAACAAATATTAGTGGTCAAGGGCGTAGCTACGTTAGGGTCAAGTGGGCCACGGCCCTTCCATCCTCTTCTCCCTCTTATTCTTACGTGACTTTCCCTCTTCTCATTTTGTCTTTCATGCACGCGTAGCCCTCTTTCTCTTTCTTGTATTTCAGTATTTGTTTAATTTTTTTAATAAGCTCAGTATTTGTAGTATTCATTTTCTCTACATCATCTTCTCATTGCCGCTGCGAGTTTTTTTTTATTTCCGAAAATTTATAGAGGTTAACTTTTTCTGCCTCTTTTCATTCATGTATTTTGAGTTTTCATGTCTTTTTCATTAACAACTCACCTACATTTTAGTCAAGTTTTGCCACTATTAGTCATTAATTAATTCCAAGAAGAAAATGTTAATTAAAACATTATACTTCTTCGATCTAAGAATTAAGATTAATATGTTACTTGTTGATATACGGATGAAATGAAAAGGTGAGTCATTTAGACAAAAAGATAAGGGAGTGATAAAGTTGTTTGGCAAGGAGTGCTTGGCATCTTTTAAAAACGGACGTTGGTGGTCATATTATTCTTCAGTCCAGTGTGAAAGAAGACGACAAACTCTGCTATATGCATATGCATATGCATGCTACTAGTTGCATTGCATTGCATTGATTGGTTTGACTTTGACATTCATTCAGGTCCACAGTTAATGCCTTGTGCCACGGTAAAGAAGAAACATGATCATCCGTGATTCAATGGGGTCCTTACACGTGTCAAACCACTAGTACCCTGTCTCTCTCATCATCAATTACCGCTACAATCATCATGAGTCATGATTAATCCTGCATGGAAAATGCAGGCCACAATAGGTGCAGACGGCAGAAGACAGTAGTACGATCTTCCCATTACCATGGAAAATATGCATGGTGGCTTGGCTTCGCTTCGCTTGGATTGGAATATGGCTTGACTTGACTTCTATGTTTGGATAAGATTTCAATTTCAAAAGCTAGCTAGCCTACTACTTTCTTGAATGCATGCCAACGTAAACAAACACTATCTCATCAAACACAAAGGGGCATTTTTGTCAACAGTTTTCTTAAGAAGAGGTTTACACATATACTTATATGATGACTTGTTAGATCAGTCGCTAATAATATTGTCAAGAGCATCTTTAATTAAAGGTTCAAAGTTATACCTAGTATAGTGTAATTGCTCTAGCCTTTTTAATATGAATGAAATATTACTAGGCCAATTCTTTCATTTGCCTTGTTACGAACAAGGGTAATTTGTGATTCTTCCCATTAGTCATGATTCATGAGTAACGAGCCAAAGCCTGATTTCAAGGACTCCGTTTTTCTTTTATTAGCGGTGTTAGGGGGAAAAGGGGAAAAGGGGAAAATGTTAATTTCTCGCGTTTGAATTTAGGACCTCCTATTAGCATTCTTTTTGGTATATTTCTTCGGTATCTTTTAATTTGTCAACTGAACTACTAAGTTGGGATAGACGTTATGTCAGTGAATACAAAAATAATCTAAGATTGCATTGTTTTTTGGAGCCAACTTGGTCAAATTTGTCTGCTTGTTGAATTTTATGGTATATCATAATAATTCATTACATGGCCTTCAAAAGCATTAGCGTTAAATGAAAATATATTTTGTATTTTCGGTGTAGACACAACACAAGGCCAAGAAACCACACTTTTTAAAACCCCTTTACGTTAGAGTGTGCAAATAAGCGCATCTAGTGTAGTGGTATCATAGTACCCTCCCACGGTACTGACCGGGGTTCGATTCCCCGGATGCGCATTTAACTTATTTTTCACAATTCTTTTTCTCTTTTTCTCTTCAAGATATATAGCAAAGCTCATAGTTAAAAGAAATTATTTAATTTTGACTTTAAGACTAACTTCTATCCTTTTATGGGAAAAGAAGATGTAATGAATATATGCTTAGCAAAAAACTATTGATAGCCTATCAATAGTTTCTTTTTTGAATGATGTGAAACAACAACAAATTTTTTAAAGTTATGTTTAGCAAAAAAGCAATGGATCTTTATAAAAGCTAGTTTATAAATGGATAAATTAGCGATTAAATTTTAAGTGTTTGGTAAAATTAGCAGTTGAACTAGCTTATAAATATAAAATAACATAAATGGACATTTGTAATTAATGATTGAATATGAGAGAAAAGAAGCATTTAATAGTAAATAAATGAGGAAATTAATTAATAATATGGTAAAAGTGGTAGAAAAAATGAAACGCTATAAGTTATAAGCTCAAACGCTACTTGAAGTAGCGTTTCAAAAACACTATAAGCTAGTGAGAAAATGCTATGTTTTGTCTTGCACAAACAAATTTCTGCGAGTTTATCCGCTTATAAGTTAGCGGTTTGGCTTTTTAATAAACAGAGCCTTAATCATTGCTGGCTACCTACGATGTCTCAATGCTTTCAATAAAAGACTAAACTTTTTTAACAGTACCGCTATTCGGTACGAATTCAGACTGGCGAAATGTCAGAATTACACTAAGCCGAAGAGAAAAAAGAGCTGAATCACCCAACACATGTGTGTGTGTGTGTCGTACGATTCGTTCCGTACCAACTATCATTTTCCTTTTTTTACTCATTGTTGGCTACCTACGGTGTCTAAATGTTTTCAACAAAAGACTAAATATTTGTTCGTATTTTGAAGCAAGTTTTGCACTAGCCATTACCAAATTTGTCTACTACGGAAAAATCGAACTTAAGAGCACCAAATCGACCCTATGTGTCTCAGAGCTTATGCAACTGGGCCTACGATGTGGAAAAAAAAAACCCTTTTTAGTGCATTTGTTTAGTTAAACTTCAGTTTCAAACAGAAATACACAAAAAGCTTCTTTAAAGCATGGAAAGCTTAGGAGGGGGCAGCTTTTGCATTCCAATTCAACAATCTAACAACTTTTTCGAGAGAAAACGTGATAATGAAAATTGAAAAGCATATATATATTTTCATACATAGATGGCTTTTTTTTATTTGAAATCTCTAGATACAAAACTACAAATTTTGAACAGGCTCTAGTCAAAGAAAGTACTACAAAGCAAGAAACAATGATAAATGTAATGAATTGGGTAGCATGTGCATGTGATTGGTTTCTTAAGTGAACATTTGAAAACTGTAGCATATATCCATACCCACATTTTTGGATATGGAAACTTTGACCCATCACACCTTAAATTCAAGGGCATCTTCAAGTTATTTAATATTGTTCCTTATATTTATATCCTTTACCTATGTGTAGGCTTCCCATATTGTCAAAAAAATTTATGGGAAATCTTAAAAGTTATTTAATTTGGGTTAACTACTTTGAATTCTTTGAAAAGTTTTAAATTTGAACTAAAAAAGCTGTAGTTTCAGTTCTTGAATTTGTCAAGAGTTTGTAACTGGATTAGGCACATGCATGTTAAAATTGTCAAATAGTTTATAATTAGGTCCTTAAAGTTTTTAATAAAGTGTAATTAATCCCCTAATACACTCTAACAAATTATTTAAAAGTTTATGAAGCTGACTACAAATTTGTTAGAAGGAGTAAACAGCCAATTTAATTAGTCCATAAAATTATTGGATCGCGCAACTTAGTCTTTCACATTGCCAATATTTTAAATTGGTCCCTGGAATTGCAAAATATTAATTAAGTTCCTCTCTTCGTCTGAATATAGATTTGTTAGCAAATTCATCTCAAACATTATTCACTTAGTTTTAAATGCATCTCTGACATTACCAATTTAATAACATTATAGTCCTTGCGGATATCAATGGGTGGACAAATTCTGATTAAATTTTGCAATTACAAAAATAATTTTCATATATTGATAATGTAGGAGATTAAGTTAATTTAGATATTCATTGTACTTAAAAGTTTACAGACCCAGTTAAAATAAAAGTTCCTAATTGCAATTTCAGTCGATGTTTTCTTTGTGGGTATTGAGTATGAAAATTTGTCTTATTTTTGTATGAATTGCATGACTATTGGTCATACCACTGACAATTGTAATAAAAAAGATGCACTCTGGTGTGGAGAATAATAAAGAGCAAAAGAGCCAAAAATGTGTTGTTCAACCAAAAATGGGTTTCTAAATATATTCCCAAGTTAATGGTCATTTGTTACTAATAAAGAGAATTTTAAGAATAAAATTCAGGTTATAAGTATTCAAGTGAATAAGGAACAACACAAAAATTTAATCAAACAAAACTACAAATTTATCATCAAATGCATCGTATCTGCCATATTTTGGGGGATTTCATGAATCTGTCATATATTTTTATTAATTTAGTCCCGTAAAGATTGTTGAGGGAAATATATACACCCAAAAATGTTAAGATATATTGATGAAGCTATCATTTAATCCTGAAGAAAAGACAAAAGCAAAGGGTGCATTTGAACATGGAATGCAATTATATTGTTTGCTTAAAGACTATTTGTCACCTTTTTTTGAGACAACGTGATACTCACTGTCATTCCTTTCTCAGCACCGCCAAAGCTGCTCCTTACAATTTTCTTTACTTTTTTTTTTCTCAACATGTTAATATATTTGATATTTGCATGAAATATTTTATCTATATTTCTAATATTGAACCAAGAGGCGCGAGTCAATAATTAATATGCGATTATAGAAGGCGTGGAGTGAATTATACAAGATGTATATGCATATATAATTCATTCTATATGTAAGCAATATATATTATGATGTGAAAGCATAGTTCATTATAGTAAATTAAGTACGTTAATTTTCTGCGGTATCTTTGTTTGTGTTTGTTTTTCTGCTTTGCTTAGCTTAGCTTAGCTTGCAAGGAAGATTTGCAAGAGTATATATGATGTTTTAGGGAGTCCGTTATTAAGGATGTGTGCTTTCTCTTACATGCATGCACTCTCTAATCATTACATTTGATCTATTTTTTCAAAACTTATGACTTGTGCCAACTTTAATTAATTTGATGAGCATCTTTCTTAACTAAGATTTGAATTGTGGTTTGTCATATTGTAAGAGAATGTATTCCCCCCTTAACAAAATAGAAGTAAAAATAGATCAACAAAAATTGATGTATTTAATCCAAATTTTAGAACAAATACATCAACTTTCATTTACTCATTTTTATTCGTATTCTATTACCGATAAAGTATTTATTAGACTCAATCTAGTTGTTTATGTGAGTACTAAATATAAAAATAGTTTTTTAAAAAATAAATAAATCAATAAACTGATTAGCTATGGGTAATTAACTGGTTGAAGACTCTTTAGTTGAACTTTTTGCAAACTTGGTCAAAAGAATATGCTCACGAATTTTCATGTCACATTCAACTATCGAGTTCGATGTAGCAACGGACTCTGAGACAACCGGCACTTCCTCATCACATGAGACATCCCCCACATGATTCTATTTACCAAATATTGGTTTAATCCTCTTTAGTTATGTCTGGACACTTCTAGTAAGAGAGAGAAAGACTCATCTAATTTAATAATATTTTATTAGATGAGTCTTTCTCTCTTACTAGAACAGTCTACGTACTAACTAGAGAAGATCATCATCCATAAGATATGGGTATTATAGCCCAAAATCCCTCTCTCAAGTCTCAACTACTCAGGGAACCCACATTAGCCATTTGTAAAATTTTCATCATTACATGTTATATGGATAAACAAATGCCATGCATATGCTTTCGAAAAACAAAAGTGCCATGCATAATTAAGTTCGAATTTTTTTTAGGAAATATCTCTGACTTATTATCTATTATTAGTTCATTACCACCATTTTGTTTCATTTTGATTATCTTTTTCCATTTTATTATATTAATCTACAAAAATGTCCGACATATAAGGCATTTGTGTCTATATTCTTTCTCTGTGGTATATATATTCTGTTGAATTTACTAATTGGAATGTTGTTTTACAAAATGCAGGGGTGCAAATAGCAACCAGAAGCCCACTTAGCCCAGCCCAGTTACAGAAAACTTGTTAACCCAACAACAAAAATAACAAGTTGCAAGAAGCGGGTTCTTGCGGAACCCAAACCCGATTTCAAGCAAAACACGCGGGTTAATACTAACTCAGTTCCTTTGAACAAAAACGCTGAACCCTAGCCACTTAACGCGTTTCTTTCTCTCTCTTTCTCCACTGTTCACTCACTCACACTCTGCAGCAGCAACAACAAAGCTCTGCTAGGGTTTCACTAAAATCCCTTCGTTTACCACAATTTGATGCTTTACTCTTCTTCTAATCAACAAACGAAGGTCACACTAAGGTATATAACCCCCTCTGTTTCTTGGTTCTTTTGATTTCACAGAAACCCTAAATTTGTTTCTGTGTTTCCAGGTTCAAGGGTAGCTAGGGTTTGAATCGCACCACTCACAAGGTAAAAAAATCACACACTGATTCTTGATTTCTACGTGTTTTAGTTTCTGATTCACCCAAAACCCTAACTATTTGATTTGTTCTCTGTTGCATGCACTCAAGCAAGGATTTAAAGGCAACAAGTGATTTCACCACTTGTGAAATCACACACAAAAGTTATGATTCAAGGTAGTAATCCCTTTTTCTCCTTTTCTTTGTTAATTTCTCTCTTCACTCACTGTATTATGCAAACCTTAATCGCGGTTTGTGTATTTTTTGCAAGGTACCTCTCTACCCTAAGCAAGATGGCATACAAATGAAGGACTTGTAGAAAAAACAAGTAAAAGCAGGGAGTATTAGACTAGAATGCAAGAGTATAAGTTGTAAAATGTATTCTACGTGTTATTGCTGGACTATATATATATATATATATATATATATATATATATATATATATATATATATATATATATATATAGACACACACAACACACACATTTAGACTATGTTAGTTAAGCTTGTTTTGTTTGTTGGAGTTTTGCTCAACAAACTTTTTAATTAAAACTGTAACTAAATTGTACATGCTTGTAATTAACCAACTAGGTATTCTCAACGGCTAGAATTTTAATGAAGTAGTCGTTGGATACATGAGGGCATATTAGATTTTTTTGTGATTAAAATCTAATATATATTCTTTGTATTAGTGAGTAGTTCAGAAATTTCCCTGAATTCAAAAAAAAAAATCCTAAAAATAATTAACTGACAGAAATTTAGTATAATGAAAATGAAAGAATAAATGTTAAATAAAAATATTGAAACTTCAACTAATTTTTTTTAAAAAAAAATTAGCATAATTAAAAGAAAATAACTTCAATATAATTAAAAGCATATCACTATTATGTTGTTTGACATTGTAAAAAAAATGTCTATGTTGATTGAAATAATTCAAGTAATAATTGTAATTTTTTTGAAAAAACTTAAGTACTAAATTAAAATTAATGATATCTTTTTATTAAATAGTTAAAGAGAAATTTAGTGCTATCTTTTTATTTGGATTGACAAAATTTAGTGTTATCTAGGGATGGCAATAGGGGCGGGGCGGGGGCGGGAGATCTTCTCATTTAAAGTCCTGCCTCCCAAATTGTCCTCTTTCTCATCCCCATTTTCCGTCTCTGGAGACTTTTAGTCCCCATCCCCATCCTCATGGTCATGATGACTCTAAAAGTTTATTAAAAGTTAAAGATAAATATAAATTAAAGTATAAAAAATTAGAAAAATATATGAAAGTAAGACTAAAATTCAAAATTTTAATATTTTAATATAAAAAAAATATAAAATTCAGTCTTACTTTTATATTTAAAATTTAGAAAGTATAAAAGTTAGAACAATTTAATATTCTAAATTAAAAATACGTATAAAAAGACTAATTATTTTTTTTATAAATCCAAAACGGATTTCTCTTTCAAATAGATAAATCCGTTGTAAAAAAATTAACCAACGAATTTATCTATTTGTTAGATAAATCTGTAGTGAAATATTCAAAACGGATTTACCTAACAAATAGATAAATTTGTTGGCTAAAATTAACACAACTGATTTATCTATTTGGTAGGTAAATCTGTTAATTCCAAAAAAAATATTAAAACGGAAGTATCTTAGTGACAACGGATTTACCATGCAAACAACGTGTGCGCAATGGATTTATATATGTAATTCCGTTTTTAATTTTTTTTATCCAAAACGGATTTACCTTCCTAATACATAAATCTGTTGTGTTAATTTTAGCCAACAAATTTATCTATTTGTTAGGTAAATCCGTTTTTGATAAAGTTGAGGGTAAAATTGGAAAAAAATATTGAATGGGGGTATATGTGGTGACTGCGGGGGGTCAAAAAAAAAATACCCATTTTTCATAGTCATTTATCCCTCGTAGGCTAGAGTTTTTTTAAGGGTGTTGCTTTCCCACACCCCCTCCTACTCTTTCACACCCCTTAACTCTAAATATTCCAAAAATACCCTTAAGTGGAGTGCGTGTTTTCACCTATTCGGGGATGGTCAACCGAATCTATTCGGTTGAGGTCAACCGAACAGTAAAAAAGGTGAATGTGGTGTGAGAGTCCATTTTTGTAATAAAATAGGGGTGTTCGAACACTCACAAATGAACTTGTTCGAATGACTGCGTTCGAGCAGTGAAATTACGCACAAGAGGGTGTGAAGTCAAGATTTAACACACACGAACGATGTCATTCGAACTGTTCAAGGCCCGTGTTTGAACAGGTGAAATTTCGTGAAAAAAAAGAGGTTTTGGCTGGTCTTTTGGTCTTTTCACACCCTTATGGGGTGTGTTTGGAGTAGGAGGGGGTGTGGGAAAAGCAAGAGCCTTTTTTAACAACCCGTTGGGCCCAAACATTTGAAGACCACAGCCAAGCCCTTTGCGACAGTCGGCTGATTATATCTCACGGCCTTAAAAGAAAATGAAAGCTAGCTTTTTCTTTTTACACTCCCTACATGTCAAACTCTCCCCTACCCACTTGAAAATACAATTTTACCATATAGATGCCATTGAAAAGGCACCCCTAGCTGAACAACAGGATGATCTGCTTTCCCGCGGTTAATGAACAATCAAAAATAAATTCAATGTAGTTAATCATATGTATGATAGTATGCATTTGATTGAAATAGAATAAAAGTAGTTGTCTATAAAGAGTTGTATATAGAGGCCAAAGGGGTTCGAACTTGGGGACGGTGAGTCACAAAGAGTTGTATATACCGCTGAGCCAAACACACATGGAATAATGTAGTTCGAATGTAAAATAATAACTTTGGGCTTGGGCTCATCAGTCAGAGCACATACGCCGCACAAAGCCTACCAAAGCACCGAATATTTAAGAACGAATGTAGTAGAACTCACGTGATTTATAACATTCACTTGAAGTAAGTCTTAGAATATAAGTTGGACCAAGATCAATCCTACAAAACCGGCTTGTAAGATAGGGGATGTCATTTCATTATATACTTTTTCGATCAGACCTTATCACTAGTTAATGAGGGACTTGAGTTTCTTTCAATACATCTCCTCACGCTCAACACTATTGTGCTTGGTGCATGGATAATAATGGTAATTTGCCTGATGGATCTAGGATAAGCTCTGATACCATATTAGAAGGTGGGTTAGGCCAAACTTAACCCTACAAAACTGGATTGTAAGGTGGGGGGGGTACCCTTTTATTATATACGCTTTTGAGACCTCATAACTAGTTGATGAGGGACTTGAGTTTCTCCCAATAGTAAATTCCTAAAAAGGATAACAATAGTAGTATTATATTGATTAGGAGTAATACTAGCTTCACGATCCGTCCTACGGACGGGTTGGCTAGTTTTTCGTTCTAATCAAAGATACATTGATAACATAATGGGGAGGTGCCATTATTTGTGCATCAGTTAATGATGATAGGTGTAAAAGTGTAGGAGATATGATTAAAAATTAAATAGGAAAAGAGATATGAACAAATAGTAAGGAAATGACATAGATAGTGTAGATGTAGTCCATATATTTCAAAAGCAAAGTTGCATTTAGGACAAACATAGTTAAAGTATTTAAAAAGTGCATAAAAGGGTAGAAAATTTTCTAGTCTAGATAGTAAAGGCATACTACATATTGCGTTGGTACAAAACAAAGTAGTAGTGCTAGTTTACGTTACCAGATTTGCGAACAATATCAACAAACGCAGTCAGAGGGTAGCCACCCATCTCAAATTTGAGTACATCTCCTTCTTGTAGTTGTTTCTCCTTTACAAATGACAGCCATGTTGGTTCTTTTATGTATTTTTCACCCCTTGAACGTTTGGTAGAGTGGAGTATGCAATCATGGGCCTGGTTTGTTGAGTTATCATAGAGTACTATTTTTTTAGTAGACTGAGGTATGATCCTTGCAATTCGGTGTGGAATTGTCTGGTTCAGATAGTAATATAAAGTGAGAATTTAGTAAATGAAGAGTAATTAATGGAAAAGAAATGAGTGAATTAGAGAAACTTACCATCACGCCAGATCTTTTGCTTACATAACGGGTGATTGTAAATTTCCAAATTATAATATTAGTTTGATTGAACTCAAAAGAAACTTCATCAGTAGCAGTAGGGGCTGGTGCATCAGCATTTGAGGTTGAGGATGCTATTTCAATGTACTCAGGATTTGGGCTGAGAGAAGGACATGTTGAAGGTTTGTTAAACATAATTTGTTTAAATGGATTATAGTATATGATTAATTAATATGTAAATTGTAAAAGGTGTGATATAATGTTTAATATAGATTTATGTAAAAGTCAAAATTTAACAATATAAAATTAGGGAAATATGTAGGGTTGTTTAAATTTGTGTTTTTTGGATCTTGTTTGGTGAATCGTAAGTGGAATAATCTGTTACTTTGTAACATAGATAGGCCAAAATATTCCCAAATTTAATAAACTAAGTAGACAGTGTAATATTAGTAAAAAAAAATTGTTTTTTCATAATTTGATGGGGGTGGGGTTTTTGTGGTTCTCGATAGTTGATGGGTGAATGAGTTATGAAAGGAAAGTCTAAACATCTAACATTCAGATACAACAATGTAGAGTAGTAAGATAATCGTGGGTTAGGGTTTCAAGATTATTAGAATTCGAAGTAGCAATTAACTAACCTGTTTGAAGATAGAAAAGCCGAGATAGCTCTCTCCATGAACTTCGCGAGATAGCTGCATGTTGAAACAAATGGTTTTAAAAAGCAATAAGAATGATCAAAAGAGTTGAATGAACCGAATGAACTAAAAATGAAAAACCAAACCAACCTTCAAGCTTCTTTGTGAGGAGGGAAATAAACTTTCTGAGTGAATAAATGGAGAGTAAGCACTTCATATATATAGGAAGAATCAGGTAAAGGAAAGAGATGGGGTTGATTGGCTAGGAATAAAGATGGATATTTTTAACACTTATAAACATAACAACATATATAAGAAAAATCTGGGAATGCATGTGGGTAGGAGGTGGAAAAATCGAGGTTGTAGAGGGGATTGGTTGTGGTTTTTTCACAATTTGATGATGCAATAAAATGACACTTCACACAATACAGATGCTGATGAAAAAGTAGAGGCTAAATGTATTGGTTGTGGTTTATTAACATTTGGCTGATGTTATAAAATGATGGAATACATATCAATGCAAAAGTGGAGGCTATTTAATCCATTGGTTGTGGTTTTTTCACAATTTGTTGTTCTAATAAGCTGATGTATCACGAAATACACCACCAAGGTACGCGACATGATGAAGCCAACCAATCAACAAAAAAATCATGCCCTATACCAAAAAATTATTCCCGGCAAAAACTAAATCAATTTACATACCTATGCCAAGCCGCATAAGGTATAAGATAAAGTAAATAAATAAATAAAAACATATGTATGTAAATAGTATACCGTGTAGTGAAGTTTTGATCGTCGGGTTTGCATTTACGACACGAAAAATGATTAGACTCCTCGTATAGATCACGATGATACTTGCAAGATTTGTACCATCAACGATTTCCATGGATCCGATCGATTTCAGCAAAAACTAATAGAACTGAAGACATGTTAAAAATGCAAAAAAGAATTGATTCAGATGAGAATTGTATTAATCAATTATTCATGAACAAAATATCATCAACCATTTGGGAAACATGAAACTATGTATCATTTTTGAATATTTTTGTGTAATATGAAATTAGGTCAAATGACGTATTATGTTTTTTTTTTTGACAAAATGAAAACTTTATTCATATAATTCAAATGATTGAACATAATACAATGTGGAACATAATTAAACTTGTTCGAGGTAGCGTACAACCCTAGACAACCTTGCTAAACAATGAATAACTTGGTTTGTTTGCCTCCGAACAAAACTTATCCTAAAATTTGACAAATCATGAATCTCCTCTCGACATTTGTTGAAGAGAAAATTGTATTATTGTTTAAGTAACTTTTTGATTTTTGCATATTGATAGATTGACCAGATGCAGCTTCATAAGTCGAAGAAATATTTTTAATGTGATATGCTTCGGTAAGGGTAGCCTTGAAAAAAGAAAACAGTTCAGCAAATAATAAGTCTGAGAGGATATGGGCTCTTCTACACACTTTAATACCATGAATGTCCCCGCCTGCCTCAACCTTTTTTAAGAGGGTTGTGAGACCTTCTGAACATATGAGAAAAATATAGGGAGATAGGGGGTCTACCTGTCTTAAACCCCTCCACGGGGTGATCTACCCTATACGGTCACCTAACATTGACTGAGTAATTGACAGACTTCATACACATTGCCAACCATGTAACCCATTGAGGTGAGAAAACCATTTCCCCCATCATAGCTTGAACATATTTCTAATCAACTCTATCATAAGTTTTGCTAATATCAATCTTTAAAGCAATTTCCCCGACTTTTCTAGTGGTTTTGCAATTCATATGGTGAATGGTTCCAATCATAGTCATCTAGGTCACAATTCTCTTTGGTACGTGGAACGGGATTTGGTACGATGTACCCAACTCTTAAAGTATTAGCTATGTGGGTATACATCTTTGAAATGCTATTTCGGTTCATGGTACGTTCTAATATACTAACTAGTACATTATTAATAAAAAACAACAAAATAAATTATTAAAACTCAACTGTCAAACATAATTTCATAAATAAAACTCAATGTATACTAAGACTCTAAGAGAGAAGAAGAAGAAGGAAGAAAACCAACCTAAGGCACCCAAATGCGTTTTGGACATATAGCCTCAAATTGTTCAACTTGAAGAACCATCACCATCATCAAAGGAGAAGCATATGAAATACTTGAAGAAGAAGAAGAAATTAAATAAGAGCCTGAAGAAGAACAATAGTTAGAGCCAGTGTGTGGTGAAGAGCTCACTATTGCTGATCATGGTGGATTATTAGCGATTAGGCGAAGCCTACACACAATGTCAGCAAAGGAAGAACTTTGGTTAAGACACAATATTTTCCACACTCAATGCACCATCAGAGGAAAGGTTTGTGATGTTATCATTGACAATGTAAGTTGTGAAAAGGTCGTGTCTGACTACATGGCGAAAAAATTGGAGCTACCAACAAAAAATCATCCCCATCCATACAAATACAATGGCTTAACAAAGGTAGTGATGTGAAGGTTACTAAGCACTGCCTTGTGACCTTTTCCATTGGTATAATATCAAGATCAAGATCAAGGTTACTAAGCACTGCCTAGTGACCTTTTCCATTGGTATAATACACAATGATGCTTTAGGATTTTTGATTTTAACCAAGAGATAAAGAGAGAACTTGGACATTTAACCAAAACCTTGGTGCAGTTTTGCTGCTTAGTAGAGCATCAACATTAAGAATTGGAGAAGCACCATCGTAAAAACAGGGTCGAGAAAATATTGGCTCCTTACTAAAAGGACTTGAGCAACAACACATTATTGGTTCAGAATTAAGCACACATAAATATACCTGTGTGTATTGGTTTAGAAAAAACCTCCTAGCAAGGACCTCCAACCATCCAAACATTTTAAACCCTGTTGAAATTGCAAAAAAAAAAAACAACAAATTCAACTAAAAAAATGAAAGAAAATTGAATGATTACAAATGAATGATATATAGGGACAAAGGAAACCAACGAATTAGGAATATGGTGTTAGGGTTCAGATTGATACTGTCAAGTTGGGAATAGGGGTTAGGGTTTGAGTTAATAAAAAATTAGGGCTTTTGTGTTAAATAGAAGTAGAGTAGAAGTAGAATTGAACAGAAAACTTACCCTCGAGAGAGAAGAAGAATACCTTTATTGTTTTTATGGTGGTGGTGGCCGATTTTAGGGAGGAAGACTGGTGGGAGTGGAAGAGTGAGAGGGAACGAAGGAGAGGATGTTGAAGGTGGATAGGGAGGAAGGAGAAGCGTCGATCAGGGCAGTGATGGGCGGAGAAGGGCAGAGGAGGCTGGAAGAAGGCAGAGGTTGAGGGAGAAGAGAGTGGGTACGGTGTGTGAGGGTTTGAGAGAAGTGAGCGTGAGAAGTGAATACGAAAGAGTTGAGAGAAGAGGAAGTGAGTGGGCTAATATTCCGTCTCATATTTAGCGACCAGCCCATCTTCCGTGGCAAATTAGCGACCGGCCCATACACCGTGGCAAATTTTCGTGGCTAAAAACAAGTTTTCTTGTAATGAATGGACACATGTCACCTCCTCCTTCAATACGATCGTCATGCTTTATATGACCTTTTCAAATATACACATCTCCAACCCTAATTCTTTGTTTGGTTTCAATTGATAGTGGAGGGAAGAAATGTATTTGATGGGGAAGTTTTTCGAACTGCGTGCCTTCCTCATTTGGAACACGTAAGAAAGGAGGAGTGATCAAAATTTGTGGGCCCCACTAGAAAGGCTTTCCACACAAGCAGGGGTGATCAAATGTTGCACTTAAAAAGTAACCAGCAATATTGTTGTACACTTCTGTTGATTAGCAAGACGTGTGTGTAGTGTCTTCAATTTTTATGTGTGCCAACACTGCATTCATGATCTCCGCTCGTGTTTAAGAGTAAATTTCGCACTAGTCAATATCAAGTTTATCTATTAAGAGAATCGAACTCGAGAGCATCGAGTTGACCCCATGTTCTAAGGTAGCTTATGCTACTAGGTCAACAATTATTGTTGGTTAATTCTTGAGCTATGATAATACATTTTGTATATAAACACTTTAAATAAAAAATATATTTATATTTAATATTATAAATACACACGTGTATATAAATATATATATATATATATATATATATATATATATATATATATATATATATATATATATATATATATATACATTCTTGGATGTGGGTGTTTCATGTCTTTTACTGAACATATTTTTTCTTTCCTTTCATTTTCTACACCACTTTCACTCATATCACAAATATGAAAAATCCTTCACAATATTTCCACTTTCTTTCTATTAATTTATTTTCTTCCAACTTTCCATCCAAACCAAACACCGTAAATGAATACTTATACACCTTGTACACTTCTCGAACTAAAAAGTCACCTCACCGGTAATAATAAACAGAATCACAAATAGATCGCCATTTGTTACTTGCAGATAGTACAAGTACTAGTTTGGCAAGTGCAGCCTACACTATCTCTCTCTCCTTTCCTTAGTTAGAATATTTTTGTTCCATAATGCTAGTCTTAAATTCTCCCCAATTTCAGCAAGACAATAAACCATTGAAGATACCCTATTTAGGGAAAGAAAAACGACACAACAAGATATAATTTTTTTTCTTCCTTCGACAGAAAAAAAATATGCACCGATCAGCTAATTATAAATTAATTTCTTTTTATAAAATAACGAAATATAGAAAACGATACCTGTCTTTATTCAGAGCTTTCTAGCCTCCTTTTGTCTTTTTTTGAACACACACACACTCCCTTCATCTTGAAAACCCCAACCCAACCCATAATTTTCATTTTTTTAACTCTCTTTATAGTTTACTTTCCAGAATATACTATCGTTCATACGTACGTATAAATATTATATTATTATCAATCAATAATTAAAATAAATATATTATCATATTATCATTGTTGTTATTATTCCAAGTTGTGAGATCTACTTCGCAGGAGTGAAGGAGAAAGGTAGATAGAGAGAATTGAATTGAATGGAATGGAAAAGAGGCTAAAGATTATTAGAACCCTAATTGCACGGTAACGAAACTTCTCTTCCATCATCGTCGTTCTTGAAATTCGTGCAAATGCTTTATTCCTTTTTCTTCACCTGTACTAGATCCACCACGTTAACGTTTTTCATTGACTCTGTTATCTGTTGTTATTACTTGAACTTTTTTCACTGTAGGGTTAAGGGTTTTAACTACTACCTTGCTTTCCGTTTCAGTTTTCTTCTTCCATTTATTTTCGTGTCTAATAACTCTCGTGGCTGAATCATGTTTCGCCACTTGTCTTTTGCTGTAAGATGAGTTTCTTTGATTCTCAATATTGATAAAGGCGTTTTTATTATATTCTATATAGATATAGATAGATAAATATATACTATTGATTTGTTGCGTAGTTTTCGTTACTACTTGCTCAGGTCAAACTCAAAACGCACGAGTATTCGTTCGTTCTTCTTTGATTTTCATTGTACATCATTAATTGCAATCTAATTGTCATAATAATGAGTTATTAAATGCTGAAACGATTCCTCTGTTTTTTTTGTTCCTCTTTTTATTTGGATTTACTGTTTTTTTTTTTTTTGGTATTTGGATTTACTGATTTTGTTGCATTGATCAATTTTATGCAGGATTTGAGAAATTCGAGGCGGAATTGAATAAGTGATTGGTTTTGTTAGAGGATTCTTTCTTGGATTACAGTTAATATCGCCTTGGATTGATTATTTTCAGTTATGTTGGGGATTGATTGATTTTCAGTTATGTTGGGAAGATGAATGAAATTGTTACTAGGGGTTTTTGAAAAGATTTTGTGATGGCGGCATACTGGTTGACTCGATTGAAAACATTAGATTTGTATCCGATGATCAGAGTTAATGGTTGATGTTATTATAGCCTGGGATATGATTTTTGTAAAATTTGTTTGCGGATTGCAAGTCCTTTTATCAGTTGGTTAATTATTGTTAAGATTTGAAGCTGATAACTTATCTACTATTGGCATGTAATTTATAGAATCTTTTGATAGAAATACAGTTAAAATTCACTTGTACACTTATCTATTTGTCATTGAAAGTTTTAGATACTTCAAAGTGTTTGTCTGGGTATTTTTCTGGGTTTCATCATTGGTGGCATGGTATTTAAGAGTAAGATGGAAGCAGAGTATTCAAGTTCTAAACAGCCAAAGAGTAAAATGGAGGCAGAGACATCGAGTGCGAGTACTAGTAACCACCCTCCGGGCTTTCTTAGCCAGTCACTTCCGGCTGTTGTACCCATGCTTTTGATTTCCGTAGGATATATTGACCCTGGAAAGTGGCTGGCATCTGTTGAAGGTGGTGCAAGGTTTGGTTTTGATCTGATGGCTTTTGTGCTTATTTTCAACTTTGCTGCCATCTTCTGTCAGTATATATCTGCAAGGATTGGTGTAATCACAGGGAGAGATCTTGCTCAGGTATTATTTCTTCCTCTTCTGGGATTTATGCAGTTATATTGTTGATGTAGTAAGATTGTTATATTTAAGAAGCGCCTATGCAGTGAAATGTTTTTAACCCCACCTCACCCCCAAAAAAAACCTACTTATTTTATTTTTGAACAATTTTTTGTTTGTACTTTTTAAAGTAGCACGTTGCCATCCAACCCCTATCGTTGACATTAGGAAAATGAAAGATGGAGGGCTATTGAGAGGAAATGAACCCAAGAGTGTAAAAAGATATCATTATTTGAGTTTAACAAAAATTAATTGTTGGTCATTTCAGTCTTCCGTCAGTGCATTTGGTTAATGCAATTGAGTTTTGACAAACTAAGTTGGAAGTTTATATGGAATTGGAAATTCATTTGCCTGTTGATATTTTTGTTTCTTCCATATTTAAAGAATAATTAATAATTAAATAAAAGCAATGGGATTATCCCTTTCCTCCTCATGTTTATTTTTTATGCTCCCCTTTTTCTCCTTTTAAATTCTTTCTCCATTTTTGTTACGTTTGTGAGACTGGCAGAGGGAAACCTGGAGATGGATAGTTTTTTCTGACCCTGTAGATATTAGTCCAATAGTGGTGGCTGTGGCCTGTGAGCCAGGTTGAATGGTCTTCTCTTCAATCTGTTTGTTGAGTAGATTACTGCGTTTATAGTGGGTTTTTGTCTTTTCTATATTTCTTCTTCAAGATTATGCAGACACAGGCTGACATATAATGCTTACAAGAGCAAGCTCACTTAAAACATTATTGAGTACACTTGATTTTGTTGATAGACTAATATCACATTTTTTTTCTTCAAAGATTTGCAGTGACGAGTATGATACATGGACATGCATGCTCCTTGGAATTCAAACAGAACTTTCAGTGATAATGCTAGATCTTAACATGGTAATATTCTTGCTCTTGATTTGCACATGTTCATCAGCTATATGTCAAATTTGTTTTGACTTGAAGCTATGGTTTCAACTGTTTTGCAAGATCTTGGGCATGGCGCAAGGATTAAATCTTATTTTTGGGTGGGACTTGTTCACTTGTGTCTTTTTAACTGCTACTGGTGCTGTTTTCCATATACTTCTTTCTGTCCTCCTTGTAAGTATCATTCTTCACTTATTCGCCATTCCCTGTTGATCAACACTGTACTTAATCTATTGCCTTTTCCCAGGACATTGAGAAGGCAAAACTCCTAGGCCAGTTTGTGGCGGGATTTGTATTGCTTTCTTTTATACTTGGACTACTCATCAATCAATCAGAAATTCCACTTTCGATGAATGGGATACTAATAAAGTTGAGTGGGGAGAGTGCATTTATGCTAATGAGTCTTCTAGGAGCAACTCTTATGCCTCACAATTTTTACCTTCATTCTTCTATTGTACAGGTATTATTTCCTCCCATTCTCAATTTTTCTTTCTGAATATGTAGTAATATGTCTGTATCTCTGCCATGCTGCGAAGGCAATATCTTTTATGTGCTTGTGGATGTATTTGTACCTCATGTGTTGCTTGTACTTATGGATGAAATGTCCGCTTCTTGCAATAAATTAGCAGGCTTGCACGACAATTTCCGTGCTGTTGGAATTTATTTGTAGTGATCCCTGTGATCAAGTTGAGAAGGATTCTGAACACTACTGGCCATTAATATCCTCTTTTTTCTATAAAGCTAAACTTTGTAGTCACTTATTATTCTAAGTTGGTTGTGTACTGGTGTCAGAAATTTTGTATTGTGAGTGGTTCTCTCGACTTTGTGTCTCTTCTGCTACATTGTCGGATCATTGCTTTATCTAATTAAATCGTTTATTTGAAGACTTGCATATATGAGTGGTCAAATCAAAACATGGTTAGGGTTCTCCCACCTTGGAAGCTATTTAATACAAGTACATTGTAGTGTCCTTCTGGTTGTCTCATGTATGGTTTCATTAAGTGCATGTTTTGTCTGAAGTAACTGTAAGTTATAGTTATGCTTGCAATTTCCCTTGTACATTAAGGGAAATTATACTAGCACTTTATATTGGTAAGTGCTTTGAAGTTGGCTCATTGACATGGAGCAGGAATTGTTTTAATATGGGATTTCATGTAGAAAATATAATATAATATAATTTGTTCTTTTACTAGATGTTGTTGGGGGAATGTATTTTCAGTAGTAAGCTAGTAATTTTTCTGGAGTAGTACCTGTTGCTACCTATTAGTCAGGCAGGCCTAATTTGAAGAGAAGTCACAGAAGACAATAGTTTCTCTTTGATAATATAAGCTTCATCTAAACTATGTTGCTTGTACGGGGGAGCCTTGAACATTTATAAAGGGTCTTCGTTAAATGTTCTTAATTGAAAATTTAGATCCATGCTTATGATTTTCCTTACTATAAGGATGTTCCTCAGTAGTATCTTACATGAGGAAGGTATAAGATGAACCTGGTACATGGTAATGGTATATTTTAAATGGGAAGAAAAAGATGTTTTGAAATTGCATACAATTTAGTGTTAGTTCCCCAGTAGGTTTCTTATAAGTAAATACGCCTATGTCTTGATCAAAGTGGAGCTTTCTTATAAGATATATTGTCTATGATCCGATCATTTCTCATACGCACTATTCATCTTCTATGCACCTAGAAGGAAAAAATTGCACATCATGTTCTGTCATATATGGTTGCAGTTTTGAGTTCTGTCAATCTGAAAATTTCATCTTCCTTTTACAGTGGCATCAGGGAGCAACAAACATTTCTAAGGAAGCATTGTGTCATCACCATTTTTTGGCCATCTTATGCGTTTTCAGTGGTCTTTATTTGGTAAATAGTATGCTGATGACCACATCAGCAAATGAGTTCTATAGTACAGGTCCTGTTTTGCTTACTTTTCAGGATGCACTGTCACCAATGGAACAGGTATCTTCTATAGTACATAACTGATTTACATCAGAATTTGTTCACTGTTTTGAGCAAATATAATTTTGAGTTTCTTATTGCAGGTGTTGCGTAGCCCAATAGCTGTGGTTGGTTTTTTACTCATTTTGTTTCTTGCAAATCAAACTACAGCATTAGCTTGGAGTTTAGGCGGAGAAGTATTAGTGAATGGTTTCTTAAAACTGGAGATTCCAGGTTGGCTTCATTATACGACAATTAGAGTAATTGCTGTTCTGCCTGCCCTTTATTGTGTCTGGAGTTCGGGAGCTGAAGGGATGTACCAGCTACTTATATTCACTCAGGTTTTGGTAGCTCTGCAACTTCCATCTTCTGTGATTCCCCTTTTTCGAGTTGCTATGTCTAGATCAATAATGGGTGCACACAAGATCTCCCAGTTTGTGGAACTTTTGGCATTGACCATATTCATTGGGATGCTTGGCTTGAATATTGTCTTTTTGGTAGAAATGATATTTGGCAACAGTGATTGGGCGGCTGATTTGAGATGGGATGTGGGGAATGGTGTATCTGTCTCATATTTAGTTCTTCTTGCCGCCGCTTTCACATCATTATGTTTGATGCTTTGGTTAGCTGCCACACCTTTAAGATCTGCCAATGTTCAATTAGATCATCAGGTGTTGAACTGGGATAAGCCAGAAGCAGAGACTGTACCAAATCTGCTGGTTGATGGTGAGAAATCATATTTATCTGAAACGGGGTGTCGTGAAGATGCATCTGTTGAGGTAGAGAAACCAATACCAGCTTTAGCAAGGACCTTGGAGTACTCAGATGTATCACTTGCATGTTTTCATCCCGATCTGCCTGAAACCTTAATGGAACCAGATCCCCAGGTGGATGCTGTAAGGGAGAATCATTCTGTTACATCATCAGAGTTGGGGGCTATATCGACTGTAGTTAATGGGAGTTCTGATTCTAGATTGGAAGATGCCAAAACTATAAAAATGGAAACACGTGTCCCAGTTGTGAAGACCGTGGAAGTTAAAGGAGATTCAAATAGTGGGAGGAATGACGATGATGGAGACTCATGGGAAACTGAAGAATCATCCCGAGCGGTCTTGGAAAATGCCCCAACTTCAACATCAGATGGCCCTCCATCATTCAGAAGTATTAGTGGAAAAAGTGATGATGGTGGGAGTAGCTTTGGAAGTCTATCGAGAATAGAAGGCTTAGGACGCGCGGCAAGACGTCAGCTTGCTGCTACTCTTGATGAATTCTGGGGACAACTTTACGATTTCCATGGGCAACCAACTCAGGATGCAAAGGCAAAAAAAATTGATGTTTTGCTGGGGCAGGGAGTGGATTCAAGACCAACTAGTTCCTTGCAGAAAGTGGATACATGTGTAAAGGACTATTCTGAATACTCAGTATCTGTAGGAGGTAGAGCTTCTGACACTTTCACTCAAGCTGGTCCTTATGACTATTCCAACCAGCCTAGGATGCAAAGTAATTTAGAGTCTTCCTATGGTCTTCAAAGGAGTTATTCCTCAATGCAGGCAAATCCTCAGCAGTTATATGATGCGTATGTACAGAATTCCAGCCGCAATCTCCTTGATTCTGGTGAGAGGCGCTATTCCAGTGTGCGCAATCTACATTCATCCGAGACTTGGGATTATCAGCCTGCTATACATGGTTATCAGACTGCATCCTATCTTAGCCGGGTTAAAGATAGAAATTCTGATAACTTAAATGGTTCAATGCAATTGTCAACACTGAAATCTCCTTCCATGGCAAATACAAACTACAGGGAGTCCCTTTCATTTGCTTTGGGAAAAAAGTTGCATAATGGTTCAGGTGTAGTCCGTCCCCCTGGGTTTGAAAATGTAGCTGTCTCTAGAAATCGACAACTGCAAGCTGAGAGGTCCTATTATGATATTTGCTCCTCTGGACCTGCAACTAATACAGCAAATGCAGTTAACACTAAGAAGTACCACAGCTTGCCGGACATTTCAGGACTCTCCATCCCTCACAGAGCTGGTTATGTTCCTGATAAGAATGCCCCACGGGATGGTTCTGTTGGATTTGGTTCTTCTGCTAGTAGGACGGGTTATGAACCATTATATTCAAATTCTGGATCAAGAGCAGGAGCTCATTTGGCCTTTGATGAAGTCTCTCCATCCAAAGTTTATACAGGCGCACTCTCTTCACAGTTGAGTTCTGGTTTTGATGCTGGATCCCTCTGGTCTAGACAGCCTTTTGAGCAGTTTGGTGTAGCTGATAAAATTCCTAATATCCCAAGGGAAGGCACGGGAAGTAGGTCTAATGCATTTGTTCAAGAAACTGCATTTGTGGATATAGAGGGGAAACTTCTTCAGTCTGTTAGACTTTGCATTATGAAGCTCTTGAAACTGGAGGGGTCTGATTGGTTGTTTAAACAGAATGATGGAATTGATGAGGAAATGATTGATCGTGTAGCTGCAAGGGAGAAATTTGTTGACGAAATTGAAGCTAGGGAATCTGGTTCATCACTGAAAAATAACGAGGGAAATTGCTCTAGTTTTTTGGTTTCCTCAGTTCCCAATTGTGGGGACGGATGTGTATGGAGATCAGATTTAATAGTAAGCTTTGGGGTGTGGTGTATCCACCGTATTCTTGACCTTTCACTTATGGAAAGTCGGCCAGAGCTTTGGGGAAAATACACCTATGTGCTCAATCGCCTCCAGGTAAATTATCTGTAGAGTTTACTATCTCAAGTAATCAGAATGTCTATATTTTAGCTGTGCCCTGCACATAAATTTAAAAATGGATGCTAGCCATGGTTTGGGATTGCTGGCTGTTTCATGTCTCAAAAAATGAGAACATGTATTGTTTACTTAGAAATGGTATCAACACATTCTCTGACACTCTCTTTCCAACACTCATTTTATGAATGTGGGTAATTTAGATGGATCCTACCACTTAAAAAATATGTCCCACTAAATAGTAACTGAGACCTACTTTTTTTCTATAAAAAAAGATAAATAGTGCTCCCTATAATGAGACCTAATAAATTTATTGAGACCCACGTAGATTTCAGTCGATCATAAAGAGTGTCGGAGGTTGAGCGTGTTGTCGGCACTCTTGTTTATAAGTGGTATTCTATTGGTCAAAACCTAAAAAATGAAAAATGGTATTCATTTGTTGTTGATCTGTCTCTTGGAGAAATTGGTCAAACCTCTCAACATTCATCACTCAATCTATTATTCATTTCATGCACTTCTAACAATGCTATCAATCCGCATGTCTTCTCTTGCACTTTTGTTTCATTTTATCTTGATTTGCTGAGCAGGGCATTGTCGATCCAGCTTTTTCTAAGCCTCGGAGTCCATTGGCCCCATGCTTTTGCCTTCAAGTTCCCATGACACATTTGCAAAAGTCAAGCCCCCCTCTTTCCAGTGGGATGCTACCCCCTACTGAGAAACCAGGCAGGGGCAAGTACACTACTGCATCGACGTTGCTTGAGTTGATTAAGGATGTGGAGATTTCTATTTCTAGCAGAAAAGGACGTACAGGTACTGCAGCTGGTGACGTGGCTTTCCCAAAGGGGAAAGAAAATTTGGCGTCTGTTCTAAAACGGTACAAGCGGAGGTTATCCAACAAGCCCATTGGCACTCAAGAAGGTACTGGTTCTCGAAAGATCCCCACGTCAGCACCATATAACCAATAACAGTTTACAATAACTAAATCAGGTTTCTTTCTTTGGGGCTGTTTTATAATTTATACTGTGAAGCCGTTCATACATAGATCAAGGATTGCTCTGCCTCTGTGTATCAAATTCCTTGCGGCAGATTTTATCTCTGTATGTTACATACTCATAGGGCAACAATTATATGCAATTACGGCAAAATCGAAGTAAAAGATGGTTAGATGGGAAATTAGTTCCTCCTTGTTTTGTTGTTGTATTACGTTACTTATCTAGCCAGTGGATAGAAGAAGGCTGGGAAATTGGGAAACAATTAAGTTTTGACCCCGGTTTTTTTTTTTTTTTTAATTAACTTTCTGTGTAAACACTGAAATTTTGTTGCATTGACAGTTTCCAATTTGGCTGATATGTTTCCAAAATATAAGTACATCTTAATTATTAGATTAGAGAACCTGGTGCTCCGGGGTTTAATTTTCTCAGTGACAAATTCGGTGTTGACAAATAAATTTTTTTACCTCTAAACACGAGTGGAGATTAATGTCTCGTTAGAAGTGTTAGGCCACTTCGTGGGTAGCTAACAATGATCCGAACAAAAAAAAGACTATATTAGATACTATTAACACCTAAAAATTGTTAAGTCATTAGCCGAGCGAGCCCACAGTTGAGGTAGGTACATAGCCGAGTCAAGATGAGCTGGTTGAATTACTTCCAAAGTAGCACTTGTGAAGACCTTTGAAAAGCCATTGGCTAATTCTTCAGCATGGTAGGCCTAATTTAGCCGAGGATTAAGTAGAGAGAACTGTTGCAAGCATGAGGATGTAGTAGCGTGGAAGTTGCATTGAATATCAAAAGCGAAGCGTGAAAACTGTCAATAACACCTTTAGGTGCCTAAGATATAGGGAATAGTGGTTTATTCTCATAATTCGTGCCAATAGGTTGTTAGTGGGGAGGTTTCTCAGGATTTTGGTGCGTGATAGGCTTAATAGACGTTATTCTTAGCTGAGTAACCATTTTTTGATCCTGGTTAGCAATAAGCTAGTGATCGTAGCGAATAGAGACCATTGTATATAAATGCTTGTAAATAGTTTAGACATATGACAATCAATCAAACTCTATTTTTCAAACATTTTACTTCTCTTTTACATTATGCATTGCCTTAGAATAATACTAGTTTAGTCAAATCTTTTGTCACGCCTAATCTTAACACTATTTGGAATAGTTAGGGAATTCATTGTCGCGGAACAAAGCTTTTTCCTCAACGTATTACGTAGTTGCTTGAAGAAAGAGAATTACAAGACTCAAGTTATTTAGCTGATTCTCGACTAAGTTCTAAGTTTGACAACAAATACAAATTTCTAATTGATATACATCACAATTGTTGTTGAAAAGATAATTAATTTCTCAATGAATCAACCTTATTAATTTGGAATATTGATCAAAAATGCATGTTACTTTCAACATTTCGTTAATCTATTAACTATCTAACAAAATCAAGTTTATTTTGGACATGTGTAAATCTGAGGTGAAACATTGCATGCTGTTAGTGTAATTTCAATACTTTTTCCAACGAGGAAACATTACATGTTCGCGGAATCTTTGTGTTTAATATTTTCCTTTATAATATCTTTGATTTTTATAAATGAATATTTTGCTTGAGTCCCGACAAAGAAAAACTATGGTTGTTAGTACTATTTAATTGTTTTTAAGCAGACCAATCTGGAAAACGTCATACGTTTTCGGTAAAATTATTTTTTTAATTTATTCTTTAGAAATGTATTTATTTCTTTACAAATGAATATTAAACGTTGTTGTTATAATTATTTTCTATTAGTATTTTACCCGTGCATCTGCACGAGTGACACCGTATTTGTTATAATTTTCTATGAAATTATAAATACATTGAAAATTACAAAATTTAATAAAAGAAAAAGAAAAAACACATAAATATATTTCAACTTGTTTAAAATACCGTTGCAAAAAGTTAAAATAAAGTCTGTATCTTTTTCAAATCTTAATAATGGAGTAAAAATCAGAAAAAAAAGAGATTCAATTTAAGATATGCACCCTCGCTTCTTTCTTCACGTTGTCGCTTTTCGTTCTTTCTCTCATTGCCTCTTACATTGTTGATTCCATTGTCCATGCCTCTCATTATCGCTCTCCCGTTTGCTGCCGCTCTCCCGTTGGCTCTCTTGTTTCTGATCCCATTACCAGTCTCTCGTTGCGCTCCTGCTGCGGCTCCAATTGTCAATCTCTCATTGTCACTCCTGTTGCCTCTTGTTTAAATTATTTATTCTAGATAATTTAATATAAATTTAATCAATTTAATTAAATTACTAAAAAGAAGTTATTTTCGATTTTTTGATAGTGGTGTTTTTTTTGACAATTGTTATTGAATAAATTGGTTGGTTTTAGTACTTTCAGTAGTTTATTAGTAAATAGTAAATTTTAGATAATTTAATATTAATTTAATATTTTAATTAAATTATAGTAAATAGTAAATTTTAGATAATTTAATATTTAATTTTTTTAAATTAGTATTGATAGGATTGATTAATAGATATGATTTTATTGTATTAGAATATATATTATTTGTATTAGTATTGAAAAGGGAAAAAGAAAGAGAAAGAAAAAGAGAAAGAAAAAGTAAAAACAAAAAGTCAAAAAGCTACACAATTTTGTCTTTTGGTGACACATTTACAAACTTACTCCTATTTATTGACAAATGGCAAATTTTTAAAATCTCTAATGTGGACATTTTCCTAACATATGATTTTACTATATATATATATATATATATATATATATATATATATATATATATATATATATATATATATATATATATATATATATATATATATATATATATATATATATATATATATATATATATATATATATATATCTTGAGTATCTCTCTCATGAAAGAATCAGTAGAGATAATCTATCTCATCTGCACATTTTTTTTTTAATGATGTGTCAATTACATGTAATGGTAGATAGTGTAAAATATGTATACAACTATTGTGTATATAGATTAAATCCATAAACTAACTAGAGAGTTCTAAAATAGTATGCACATCAAGAAATTCGGTACTCTCTAGTCTTCTGATTTATTTTATCTCTACTCTTTGGTCTTCCGCATCAAGAAAGTTGCTTTAGATTTGTCGATGCACATATTTTTTCCTTGATAACCAAGGATGGATTTACAGGTACTTAATTAGGGGAATTTGCACCCACTTAAAAAATATTTTGGTTAGAACAATATACATAAAAAATTATTTTTACCCCATAAAAAAATAAGGGTTGTTCCTGTAAGATCACTTTTTAAATTAAATATAAAAATTCACAAGAGATAAATAAAAAAGAGAATAAGTAGGTACTAATTTTACCTTTTTAACTATGCAATTTGAAGAAATGTAGGTAATTTAAGATTTTTTTAAAACAATTATGTATTTTGTAAAAATTTTAGAATATTATTTTTGAGAAAATATAACAGACTGTTTTTTAGCCCCTACTAGTAAAACTTTTTGGATCCTTCACTATTCACAACTCCTATCCCTAAAACACTGTTACCCTTTTTAACGTTTTTTCAGTAACTCAGTTAGAAAAATATCTAAATGACCTCCGATTTGGATGGCAAACATGCATGTGAGTGGTTGGTAACCAACCACTCACATGCATTCGTGGGTTGACTCGTGGGTATCTCTCGCTATAACCATCATTACCCATATTGGAAAAAGGAAATAATGCTTTAGTTTTAAAACATAAAAGATCC
This sequence comes from Oxytropis ochrocephala, assembly GCA_020916435.1. Taxonomy (NCBI): domain Eukaryota; kingdom Viridiplantae; phylum Streptophyta; class Magnoliopsida; order Fabales; family Fabaceae; genus Oxytropis; species Oxytropis ochrocephala. Next base: position 107,758,176 of record CM037091.1, on the reverse strand, counting down.
GTTCGTAAAAAAAAAACATAAAAAGACTAATTCAAAATTTGAAAATAAACTAAGAGACCCCGAGAGTAATTTTGCGTAATTTTTAATGTAATTTGGGCATAAAATACACTTACAAGAGAATATTCTCATTCTCATGGAGCATAAATCATAGATGCATCGTGTTGCATGCCATGAATAGCGAAATGGCTTTTATGCAACGCAAGAACTAGAAAGTTAAGAGTTGAGTGGCATTTAATCAATCGCTTTCATTTTTCCAAACGCGAAAGGAAAGCCATGTAGTACATACGTAGTTAATACGCTTCAAAAAAAGTACTAGTGTAGTGTCCAAATCAATGAGTTCACATTGTTGAATGCATCTATCTCCAAACACTACAAACGCAAAATCACCGATCCTCTCCCCCAATTTTGTGCTGAAGACGGTGTTTCACTAACAGGTATGCACTCAACAAATTTCTTACTTTCAATTTTGTTTTTCAATTAAACCATAGAAGTCATATATATATATTTCGATTCCCTGGATGGCTTAGATATATAAATAAAGGAAGAAGAGATTGAGAATGGGGTTCGTGTTGGTGATATCGTTGCCATTCATTTTGTTCATTTTGATATTAGCTCTTGCGTGCTACCTATTGGGTAGGGCCAAGGGTCGCCAATCCTACCCACAGCATTTTGGGCCACCAGCTCCTCCACCACAAGCCCAACCTTAATAACAAGACAACAGGCCCAAATAGCCTACCCATTGGTTGTTGACTTGTTGTTATTCATTCACTATAGTATTGTCCAATGTGCATTCTTGACTTGGAAAACTGCTCTCTGCTGTGTAATTATAACTATCTATCTATTTACAGAGTTTAAGATAAACTAATACAATGGATTATTATTATTATTATTATTATTATTATTATTATTATTATTATTATTATTCATGACTTAATCTTGCATAAAATTTGTTATCCGCATTAGTTGGTATGTTAGGAGGTTGTTGTATTTTTTCTTTTGGTCAAGTGAGGTTGTTGTATTGTATTGACAAAAAATGATCGTGGTAGGTACTGGTCACTAGTGTAGTCGGTATGTGTTGTAAAAGTCACAACCGATCGGTTAACGTGAATGGATCAACGCTATTGAAAATAGTAGGCTAAATTACACCCGGAGTCATTTATGTTATTTAACTATAATGAATTGGTTTTTAAGTTTTTTTTGGGTACTATTTAGGTCTCTTAAGTTAGATAATGTTTTCCTCGTTAGTCTTTTTTTAAAATTTTCTATCAAACTCTGTTAAAAAAAAATCCATGTGACAGTTAAGTGTTTATGGATTAGTTCCAACACGTATTTTTAATCTAACTCATTACTATTTCATTTTTTAAACAAAAAATATCACGCTCTACACCAGATGCTGAAAGTGAGTCAAAACCGACTAGATATGGAAAACGGTACATTGCAAATGAGAAAGAGTAGTATTATTTGTTAGGGTATTTTTATTCGACCCCCACTATGATACCAAATACTCCCACCCAAAATTTTTCTTCCAATTTTACCCCTTCATTTCATCCAAAACGGATTTACCTATTAAATAGATAAATCCATTTTAGACAACAGAATCATCTATTAAAGGTTTCTCGGTTAAGTTGTGTTATGCGAAATTGTGTGAATTGCTTGAAGAACATTCAGGTTCAACAGCGACTAGGAGTGGAATTACTGCACTCGTTGCGGCCAACAGCGTTTTACCTACAGATGTAGCTTCGCGGCGGTGGGCTGTTGTCACAATGCCGGATTTCGGCCAAATGGTTGGTTCTTTGTAGTGTGGTCGCTAGTGACGGTAGGGAGTGGAAACAACTTTGGAAAAACGACGTGCCTTCAAAGGTGTTGATTTTTGGTTGGAGGGTTATGTTAAACAGATTTGCAACCCGAGAGGCTTTACATCATAGAGGTATTTTACCATCTCACTTGGATAATGCTGTGTTTTTTGCTTCGAGGAGGATGAGACTACGGTGCATTTGCTTCTTACTTGTCGGGTAATCAAAGTGGTTTGGCGAGAAATCTTTGAGTGGATGGGGGTTTCTAGTATTGTTTCTGATGATGTGGTGTCTCATTTTTTGGAATTTGGGAATCTCACAAGAGGTAGGAAGCTAAAAGGAATTAGACATCGCATTTGGTTAGCAGTGGTTTGGAACATATGGCTCATGCGTAATTAAATTGTTTTAAGGGAGAGGTTGCTTCGATTCCGACTTTGGTGTCGGGTATCATGGATAGCGCTTGGAGTTGGTTCAAAGCTAGGAAGGGAAACTCTTGCGGGTTAGGATGGTCGGACTGGTATAATTGTCCATTGGGCTGTTTTGACTCGCTGAAATCTTCTCATGTATCATATCTAAGTATCATGTAATGTAGATGGGGGAGAAACAGTGGGTTAGGTTGTTTTTCCCCTCTATTGTGCAAATCTGCGCGAGGTACTCTTTTTCCCAATGGGTTTTGGCTCAGGGGGTTTTGAGGAGGCCCTCCTCCTTTCCTGTTTTTTCATTGTAAGGGTTGGGAACCCCTTGTGTTCTCTTCAATGAAAATTTTGCTTATCTTAAAAAAAAGATAAATCCATTTTGAATTAATTTTTTTTTGTAGACGGAATTATGTAACAAACGATAATATGCCGTTGTGTGTTTTTTTTTTCAAACCAAATTTATCAATACATCCGCGAACTCTAACTACATAATTCCGTTAGGGCCCGTTCGGGGTGGTTCTGAGTTTTTGTTTTTTGGTTTTGAAAGTCAATTCAAAACAGAAACATGTTCGTGTAAAATAGAGCTGAGTTGGTTTTTTCCTTAATTTTAAAACAGTTTTCCATCAAAACTCAAAACCACAAAAATAGGTTTTATAACTTTTGTTTTTGTTTTTGTTTCATCCACCTCTGATCATCAATATATCTGACCACCACCAACTACCACTCCGACCACGCCAACCACCATCAACTACCACTCTAACCACCGCCAACCACCACTCTGACCATCGTCGGCCACTACTCCGTCCACGTCAACACCACTTTGACCATCACCAACACCACTCTGACCACCGCCAACCATCACCACTGACCACCACTTTGGCCACTGTTAACCACCACACTGACCACCATCAACTACCACTCCGACCACCACCTTTTGTTTTTGTTGACAATACTCCCACATTCCTAATCTTTGTTATTTTTAACCTTTTATTTTTCTCCAAAAACAATAGCTCTTTTAAAATTCCAACCTATAATTTATCAAACTTTTTCAAATATACCCTTTATAATATTTATTGAGTTTTTTAGAGACCCAGGACAACTATTAAGTTATTAGCTTTTTTATTTTGATTTCAATTATCCTAAGATAGCTACAAAAAAGGTATTTAGTACTTAGCTAAAATAAATTAATTGTACCTTAATTTGTGTGTAACAAACTAAAAGTACCAAAGATTAGGAACGGAGGGAGTACAATTTTAAAAAAAAACTTTAACATTCTACTTTTTTTAAGAAAGGAGATACGGATCAACCGACAAGAACACAATATGTCATCGGCCAACGTTCCTCTTTAAATTTTGAATTAAATAGGCTCTCAATCTTTTTTATAACAACTGTTTTCCACCCAACTGGCTTAGCTTCTCGATGCGTGACTACTATTAAAACTTACAAAAGAAACTATATTCAACACTTTGCCTTCATTTTACTGCTCCACAAAAATAAGGTTGATCTTGTTCATAAAATAGTTAACCCAAAGAGACAAATTATTGATAAACTTCTTATGCAGATTTTAATTTATTTTAAAAAATGGAGTAATCCGTGAGGCCCAATATGATAAAATAGGCGCCCAATTTTTAAAATTTGAACAATGCCTCTAAATTATTTGAGATGATCTTGTGTATTTTGATCAATGATAGCCACTGCAACATCAGCTGCCCTTCAAAACTTTTTTTTTTTATTTCTAGCACAACATATTTCGTAACACAAGGTCACATGGACTACAACATCCCCTAATGCATCAATAGTAGGGGTGAGCATGAGACGAGCTATAATTAACCCTGACGTAGTTCCAAATTTTGATCGGTCTATGTTGTCGAGCCTAACCAGTTCTTAAACCTGAGAACCCGACAAGCTATGGGTCAAGACTGAGTTTAATTAATATGGGACGATGTTGTACAAAATATAAATAGCATAATTTTTTTAAAAAAATGTTGAAATTTAATAGATAAATTTAGTAAAACTTCTAATAAATAATTTTGATATGTATCTAATTTTGTTAGAAATACACTCAAAATATTTATTTTTTCTGTAAAATATAAGTATAATTTTTATTTCTATTGCGACTACTATAAAATAAAAATATCGACGTTACAATGTGCAGAGAGTTAATTGAACTCTAAATTTTGTAAATGAGAGAAATAAAGTGATAACTCAAAAGGGAGTTTGGTATAATGTGGAGAGAGTTAGATGAACTCTAAATTTTCACGTGCAATTGCGTTTCGACAAATATTGTATTCGTAATAAATTTTGTTAAATGACATTGACTATAACTTACTAGTCTACTTCTCTGATATCTATTTATCTATTTATACAAACAAACTATCTACAAAATTATCACTTTAGATCTTTTATTAACAAGACACATATTCATTTTAAGGATAAAAATGTCATTACCCTATCTTTCTTTTTCTTTTGACACTCTCTTTCTTCCTTTTTTCTCTTTCTTCTTACAATCTCTTTCCTCATTTTTACTTTTCTCTTACACTCTCTTTCTTACTTTTTTTCTCTTTCTTCTTACACTCTCTTTCTTCCTTTTCACTTTTCTTCTACACACTTTTTTTCCTTTTTTTCTTTTTTCTTTACTTTTATTTTTCCACAAACAATTATTCTCTTTCTCTTCACATCACTTTAGTTTTTTTTAACTAAATTTCTAACTTTATACAAATACTACTCTACTAAAATTATCTTCTCTTTTCTCTCTAAATCGGTTTACACTCTTATTGATAATCTACTATCACCTCTTATTAATAATCTACTATCTATATTTTACTATCTACTAATATACTAAAAAAATTAATTAAAACTACGGGATAACTACAATGATAAATAAAAAACACGAGAACAAAAGATTAATATTTGTCATTGAATTAAATTTTTTGAACTACTGATTAATGTTTAAATTAATACAAGAAAATTTAATGACTATTTAAACTACTGATTAATATTTATATTGATAATGTACTATCTCTCTTTTACTATCTACTATAATATACTATTCAACTAAAATAGTCAATCGAAACTACGAGATAACTACACTGATATATAAAAACACAGGGATAAGCTATGATGATATATATAAAAAAACACGAGATTAATATTTGCCATTGATAATTATAATTTGTGAAGACTATCATAAACCTACTATCTAAGAACACAAGAAGGCTTAGTGGCTATTTAAACTATTAACTAATAAACTAAAATAATCAATTGAAACTACGAGATAACTGCACTGATATATAAAAAACACGGGATAACTACAGTGATATATAAAAAAATACGGGAATAATATTTGCCATTGATAATTATAATTTTTGAAGACTACTATAAACCTACTATCTGAAAAAATAAGAAGGCTTAATGACTATTTAAACCGATTAATACCTAAAAAGACAAACAAGCTCACATCATTATATAAAAACACGGGATAAATATTTATTATTGATCATCTACTATCTATCTTTTACTATCTACTATAATTGCAATGATAAATAAAAAACACGAGATAATTGCACTAATATATAAAAAAACAAAAGATAATATTTGTCATTGATAATTAAAATTTTGAAGACTACAATAAACCTACTGTGTAAAAAACAAGAAGATTCACTGACTATTTAAACTGCTGATTAATATTATATTTTTTATTGACAATCTACTCTCTCTCTACTATAATATACTAATCAACTAAAATAATCAATTGAAACTACGAGATAGCTGCACTAATATATAAAAAACACGGGATAACTGCAGTGATATATAAAAGCATGAGATTAATATTTGTCATTGATAACTATAATTTTTGAAGTTTATTATAAACCTACTATCTAAAGTCTAAACAAACAAGAAAGCTTAATGACTATTTAAACTGATTAATACCTAAAAAAGATAAATAATTGTCACTGATATAAAAAACACGGGATAATTATTTCTTATTGATCAACTACTATCTATCTTTTACTATCTACTATAATCTACTAATCAACTCAAATAACCAATTTAATCTATGAGATAACTACACTGATACATAAAAAACACGAGATAGTTGCACTGATATATAAAAAAATACAGGGATAACTACAATGATATATATAAAAACATGGGATACCTGCAATGATATATAAAAACACGGGATAACAATACAGATACATAAATAATACTGCATTGATATATAAAAAAATACCGGATAAATGCACAATTGTTTTTAAATAATACTTTTACATTTTAATATTTATCAATTTTTTATTTGAAACTCATTTTTTTATATACTTTAAATTTGTTTTTATTTTTACGGGATATTATTCAGACTACTTAAATACTATCTAAGTTCATTCATAAAAAGAACATGACAGCACCCGTGCGTATGCACGGGTATCCTACTAGTAAATATATACCATCAACCCACCACCAAAATTACTATATTATCCCTTTCCCTTTTTTCTCTAACTCACTTTTATCATTAGTCGGTTCCACTCTTATATCCCCTTTTAATTTTTTTATTTCACTTTAAAACCTACTCTTCTCTTTCATCTCTCTCACTCTTTTCACTTCTCTTTACTATCAACATAATCAAACAACTCACTACCAATTCTTTTTTTAAAAAAATATTTTTTTTGATAAAAACAGTAATTACATAAAATTAATTAAACTAATATTAAATTATGTAGAATTTACTATTTATTATAATCTACTCAAAAGTACTAAACCCAATTAATTTAACTACTGCTATTTGTCAAAAAAAAGTATACCGCTCGCAAAAATTCCAAAATTATTTTTTCTAAAAAATTCAATAATTAAATTTCATCCACTTTTTTCGTGAGCCACACGGGATTAGCAACGACAATGTCAACGAAAGCGCTAATATGTGCGTCAACGGGAGCAACATGAATGGAAACAGGAGCACCAAAACACAACAAAAATTACATGTTGCCTGCCGCACTAACGAGCGCAGTCAATTTTAAAAAAAAACTTTATTTTTAAATATATTTCTTCTAAAAATCAGTAATTAAATAAACTTAATATAATTAAGGCTTAAATATATGTTACCCCCTGCAAATATACCAATTATCCATTTACCCCCTGTAAAAATAAAACTTTTAAAAAAGACCTTGCAAATATAAATTATTTCTAGTTACCCCCCTGCTATTAGATTTTGTTAACATCGTTAAGTGTAAATATATGTTACCCCCCTGCAAATATGTTCATTATCCATTTACCCCCTGCGTAAATATATGTTACCCCCCTGCAAATATCCTCATTATCCATTTATCCCCCTGCAAATACGCTCATTATCCATTTACCACCCTGCAAATAATAAGTGTTTCAACATACACTTAACGTTGTTAACAAAATCTAACAGCAGGGGGTAACTAGAAATAATTTACATTTGCAAGGTCTTTTTTAAATGTTTTATTTTTACAGGGGGTAAATGGATAATGAGTATATTTGCAGGGGTACATATATTTAAGCCTATAATTAATATTAAACCATGTAAAATTTATTATTTACTTTAATCTACTCTAAACTACTAAACTCAATTAATTTAATCACTACCAATAGTCAAATTAAACGATACCGCTAGCAAAAATTCCAAAGTTATTTTTCCCAAAAAAAATCAACAATTGAATCCATCCACTTTTTCGTGAGCGCGACGGAGCAAAGCGACGCAGCAGCGTCAACGAGCGCCAATCGGCGCGCTAACGAAGCGCCAACGGGAGCGCCAATGAGAGCATCAACGAGAGCGCCAACAGAAGCGCCAATGGGAGCGCCAACGAGAGCAGCAACGAAAGCACCAATGATAGCGCCACTATAAAAGAAATATACAACTATTATTACATCTCATTTTCTTTTTTCCTCATTTTTACTCTATTATTAATACTATAACATGATACCGATTTTTTTTAAAAACTTTTTGCAACACAACTATTTTAATAAATTTGAAATATCTTTTGTGGAGTTTTTCATTTTTCTTTAATAATAAATACTGATTACCCGCGTGCGTGATATGCTGACGATAAAATACTAGTATTATGTAATAATAATAGTCAATAGTCAATACACGTGCTTAGAAACTTAAGCCTTTTGTTTTATTCAAGGAAAAACTTAGTGGCCAAATATTGTTAAGATATTTTTTAGACAACATTAGATCAAAAGTCCTTTATCTTAATTTACACTTCACTGATATCATTGAATTTTTTTAGTTCCCATCTATTACCCATCTAACACCATTAAAAAAGTAAGCGACGTATATGTAGAACCTAGAGCAAAGATAAATGACTAAAAATGTAATTTAGCATTTTTTTTATCTCACTTTTTATCAATCATCAACTGTATCAAATATATCTTTTATCAAAACACCCACTATCAAAAATAAGAAACTACCCTCCTCTTAAACTAATTTTTGTTTTCAATCTTACTTTTTATCAACTATGATCAACTATCAATCAACTTCAACTATATATATATATATATATATATATATATATATATATATATATATATATATATATAAGAAAAAACTTTACAAATATATCTCACTTATAAAAAGTATTTTTAGTCTCTTAGAAAAAAAGATTTACTTAATGATTATTCAAAGAATGATAAATATTTAAAAAATATATGACAAAAATGATTAAATTAATATTGGTATAATTTTTTTTGACAAATAGCAGTAGTTAAATTAATTGGGTTTAGTAGTTTGAGTAGATTATAGTAAATAGTAAATTCTACAAAATTTAATATTAGTTTAATTAATTTTATGTAATTACTGTTTTTATAAAAAAAATTATTATTTTTTTTAAAAATTGGTAGTGAGTTGTTTGATTATGTTGATAGTAAAGAGAAGTGAAAAGAGTGAGAGAGATGAAAGAGAAGAGTAGGTTTTAAAGTGAAATAAAAAAATTAAAAGGGGATATAAGAGTGGGACCCACTAATGATAAAAGTGTGTTAGAGAAAAAAGTGAAAGGGATAATATAGTAATTTTGGTGGTGAGTTGATGGTATATATTTATTTATATATTTATATATTTATAGTAGATTATAGTAGATTGCTGGTAAATGTTCACGGGGTAATGTTCAGACTAACTCAATTATAATTTGAAACTTTTTGTTTATCTACTTTAAATTGGTTTTGATTTTCACGGGGTAAAATATTCAGACTAATTAAATTATGTATAAGTCTATTAATAAAAATAATGTCATAACACTCGTGCGTATTAACGAGTATACTGCTAATTGTCTTACAAAAGTTATTTAATTTCCTTATTTGATTGCGTCCTTAGTTAGGCTCTTTTTTGTTTATGCACAATTTGGTTTTGAGGCATGCATCTCCAACAAAAGGGATATATGTATTACATAGTAAAAAAATAATTAAATCATATTTCTTTCAAAGATTGTGTTATATGATTTGAAGGGTAGGTGCATTATATTTCCCCCACTCCACCTACCATTACCAAACACATGAAATAAACCTCTATATAATCCTCCACCAGTCTTACATCAACTCAGGAAATCAATTCTCCACAACTCTCCTCACTAACATTTCCTTTCTCTCCTTCGTTTTAATTTTTTTTTTGCCATTTCACTCTAAAGTAGAATTGAAGGATTTTGCATTCATTAATAAAATGGAAGCTGCAACCATTTCCAACAACGGTAACGGTGGTTCATTCTACTTGAAGAGTTCTACTATTAATGTTAGCGATCCTTTGAATTGGGGTGTGGCGGCAGAGTCAATGAAGGGGAGTCACTTGGATGAGGTGAAGCGGATGGTGGAGGAATACCGGAAGCCAATGGTTTGGCTCGGCGGGGAGACATTGACAATCGGACAGGTGGCTGCAATCGCCAGAGCTTATGACCAAGGTGTGAGGGTGGAGCTGTTGGAATCTGCTAGGGTTGGCGTTAAGGCTAGTAGTGATTGGATAATCGACAGTGTTAACAATGGGGGTGACAGTTACGGTGTTACCACTGGCTTTGGTGTCAACTCCCACCGTCGAACCAAACAAGGCGGTGCTTTGCAGAAAGAGCTAATTCGGTATAGTAATTAACTTCAAGCATTCATTTATACTAGAGTTGTCAAATTGGGCCGCTCAAGCGGACAAAGCCTAATGGGCTAATGTCCAAATGCAGGCTGGGCTGAGTTATCCCAACCCAAAACTCTGGCCTTTGTAGGCCAACACGACTCACTTCACATTTTAACAAAAGGGAACAAAAAAAATGATCAAAAAGGTATAAAAAAAGTAGGTCCAGTTCTACCTATGGGCCAACTAGACTGGCCAAAATGGCCCATATCTTTCTGGGCCTCTATTTTGAGCCCAACACAACACAAAAATTGAGTTAACGGGTCAGCCTGTTGGGCTGGACCAAAATTGACATCTCTACATACAAGCTAGTATACGCCTTTCTAATTTTTCATTACCCAAATCAACTATATACGTTTAATTTAATTACGTAGACCACAGGTAAAGATTGTCATGTAATTTAAAAGTCATTCATACTATAATTTATCTAAAAAAATATACCATCAAATAGCAATTATACTTTCAGTTAATTACGCCTAATGATCATTTGCCGAACTTAAAATCTATTCATAAGAACAAGTTAATAAAATTAACGGTCACTTATTTATTTGTTAAAATGAGCAACATGCTAGTCTTCAAACAACATTTAAATTATAATGATGTTAGAATAAAGAAAAAAATTCGGTTGGCTTTGCAAGCAATAATGAAGGATTTGGGTAAATGGTCTCCTAGGAAATAAATAAAGGATTTATGTTAACATGTTATTTATATAAATTTTTAGATACATTTGTAAATAAAATAACCACTGATACCATACCACTAATAAAAAAATAACAACTGATCTTTGTCCATTAATTTAAAATGTTTCTCATAATTTACTAGTTAATCATTTTTCTCATAACTCCCTTAATTTCTACACACTTTTACTTCCTTATAATATTTAATTATTGTCTCAATATTTCCTACTTGGTAGTACAGCACAAAAGTATTAATTAGATCTTTAATTTACAACGTTAGTTTTTTCTTCTACTAGTGCTTCTTCATCTAAATTCATGTTTTTTAGGTTTTTGAACGCCGGAATATTTGGCAATGGGACAGAGTCAAGCCACATGTTGCCACAAACTGCAACAAGAGCAGCCATGCTAGTGAGAATCAACACACTTCTCCAAGGGTACTCAGGCATCAGATTTGAAATCTTAGAAGGCATAATTAAGCTCCTCAACAATAACATCACCCCGTGTTTACCACTTCGTGGTACAATCACAGCTTCAGGAGATTTGGTCCCTCTTTCTTACATTGTTGGTTTACTTATTGGTAGGCCAAACTCAAAAGCTGTTGGACCCTCTGGGGAGATACTCAGTGCAAAGGAAGCTTTCCAGTTGGCTGGAATCAATGATGGTTTCTTTGAATTGCATCCCAAAGAAGGCTTTGCACTTGTTAATAGCACTGCAGCTGGTTCTGCCTTAGCTTCTATTGTTCTCTTTGATGCTAACATATTGGTTGTGTTGTCTGAAGTTCTATCTGCTATTTTTGCTGAAGTCATGCAAGGGAAACCCGAATTTACTGACCATTTGACTCACAAGTTAAAGCACCACCCAGGTCAAATTGAAGCTGCTGCTATTATGGAACATATTTTGGATGGAAGTTCTTATGTCAAAGCAGCTAAGAAGTTGCATGAGATGGATCCTTTACAGAAGCCAAAACAAGATAGATATGCTCTTAGAACTTCACCACAATGGCTTGGTCCTCTTATTGAAATCATTAGATTCTCTACCAAGTCAATTGAGAGAGAGATTAACTCAGTCAATGACAACCCTTTGATTGATGTTTCAAGAAACAAGGCCTTGCATGGTGGAAACTTCCAAGGAACGCCTATTGGAGTCTCCATGGACAACACACGTTTGGCACTTGCAGCAATTGGAAAGCTCATGTTTGCTCAATTCTCTGAGCTTGTTAATGATTTTTACAATAATGGGTTGCCATCAAATCTCTCTGCTAGTAGAAATCCCAGCTTGGATTATGGTTTCAAAGGAGCTGAAATTGCAATGGCTTCTTATTGTTCAGAGCTACAATATCTTGCAAATCCAGTTACAACCCACGTCCAAAGTGCTGAACACCACAACCAAGATGTGAACTCTTTGGGTTTGATTTCTTCTAGGAAAACAAATGAATCCATTGATATCCTTCAGCTCATGTCATCCACATTCTTGATTGCACTTTGCCAAGCAATTGACTTAAGGCATTTGGAGGAGAACTTGAAAAACTCTGTGAAGAACACTATAAGCCAAGTTTCCAATAGGAATATCCATACCACAGGTGTAAATGGAGAACTCCATCCTTCCAGGTTTTGTGAAAACGATTTGTTGAAAATTGTCGAAAGGGAAGATGTTTTTGCGTATATTGATGACCCATGTAGTGCTACATACCCATTGATGAAAAAACTAAGGCAAGTGCTTGTGGATCATGCATTAGTAAATGGTGAAAATGAGAAGAACTTAAACACATCAATCTTCCAAAAGATTGTAGCTTTTGAGGACGAGTTGAAGACCATTTTGCCAAAGGAGGTTGAAAGTGCAAGGGCTGCATACGAGTGTGGCAATCCAGTAGTTCCAAACAATATCATTGGGTGCAGATCATATCCACTTTATAGGTTTGTGAGAGAGGAGTTGGGGGTTGGTTTGCTAACTGGAGAAAATGCTCTGTCACCTGGTGAGGAATTTGACAAACTACTCACAGCTATGTGCCAAGGCAAAATCATTGATCCTCTATTGGAATGCCTTGGGGAGTGGAACGGTTCCCCTCTTCCAATTTGTTGATCTTTGCATTTACGTTTCAAAATGTTTTCTTTATATCTATGCATATATAGTGCCACAATAACTAGTCTATTTGTCGAACATTTAGCAATTTAATATGCAAAGCTTCATTTTTGTTTCCTCAATGTCAAAGAGGAGGAACTTGTAATTTACTAATTTAATAAAATTTCAGTGGTTTGCCATAAGTTTTTGTGCCACAATGTAATATAACACATAAACCTTTGATGCAAATGATGTTTTTCTTGAAAATTTTGCTTAGTCTTCTAATTCTCGCCACCTTAAGAACTATAAGTCGTAACTCTACTAGGGTTTGGTAATCAGTGTGCTGGTTTAGGTGCTCTAGGGTTTTAGGGGGGTTAGTGTCTGTGTCAAAGTGCTCGCGTGTGAGAGAGTGTTTCATTCATATGATCTCTCTCCAACAAATATCCTCTGATGGTTGTCCTCCTTTCGAGGGTCTTCTAGTTTTGTGTCTCTCCTATTTTGTGTAGACCCTCTAAGTGCTAAAATAATTATGGAAAAGATGGGTCATGTTCTTGAGATGGAGGATCAGTTAGTGGATAGAACCACTAAAAGACACTTTGTTAGAACTAGAGTTTTGTTAAACATCAAGAATCCCCGTGGGGTCTTGCCTCGCATAAACAGGACATGCCTAGAATGTGGATATACTTCAAATATGAAAGGTTGAAGTGTATTTGTTTCCATTGTGGGATACTAGGCCATGATAAAAGATCATGCAAGATAGGAGAAAGCAATTTGGGAAAATAGGAGAAAGATAGACAAGGGAAAAGAGCAGAAAAAGGATAAGGTTGAGATAGCAAATAAGCAAGGTTATATAGTAGAATATTCTTCTGAGGATGAAGAGTGCTAAGAGGAGGGTTGACTTGAAGATTGAAGGCATTGAGGGGAAGAAAGAGGCGGTGATGAAGGCACAAACACAATATTTTTATGGATATTGTTCACCCATGCCTCTACCTTTTTGGATCTTTAAATTCAAGTAACATTAATGTTTTCTGAAAAATAAAATCGAATAAACATATTAATGACAATAAGAGAAGTGCGAACATCCAAAAAATGAATAGCTTCAACTAATTATGTAAAATAGAAAAACTACGTCATCCAACCACTCTAGTGGCGGTCGCGGTGGAAGCAACCAGTGCAAGTGCCATTGGAGGTAGGTAATTGCTCAGAGACTAAGTAGGATTTTGAAGTAAAACACCATTTGCACTAGAGGTATACAAGTGTAATATTATATAGTGGCTCTCAAGCTTTGACAAACAACTGGATTTCTATTAAATTACGTAGTAAATTACAAGTTCCTCTTTGACATTGAGGAAACATAAATGAAGCTGTCCATGTTAGTTTGCTAAAGGTGAGACAAATCAAATGATTATCAGTATACTTTGCATACATATAAAGAAAACGTTTCTTAACGAAAACGAAAAAATTATCAAATTGGAAGAGGGGCACCATTCCACTCCCCAAGGCATTCCAGAAGAGAATCAATGATTTTGCCTTGGCACATAGCTGTGAATAGCTTGTCAAATTCCTCACCTGGTGATATGACATTTTCGCCAGATAACAAACCAGTACCCAACTTCTCTCTCACAAACTTGTAAAGTGGATATGATCTATATCCATTTATCTTGTTTGGAATTGCTAAATTACCACTCTCTTAAGTAGTCCTTGCACTTTCAACTTCCTTTGGCAAAAGGGTCTTCAACTCGTCCTCAAAAGAAGAAATCTGTTGGAAGATTGATGTGTTCGAGTTCTTCTCACTTTCACCATTTACTAATGCATGATCGACAAACACTTGCCTTAGCTTTTGCATCAATGGGTATGTAGCACTGCATGGGTCATCAATATAGGCAAACACATGTTCCCTTTCAACCACTTTCAATAAATCCTTTTCACAAAACCTTGAAGGATGGAGTTCTCCATTGACACCCATGGTAAGGGTCCTCTTCGCAACTTGGCTTACAATGTTCTTCACTGAATGTTTCAAATTCTCCTCCAAGTGCCTCAAGTCAATTGCTTGGCAAAGTGCAATCAAGAATGTGGAAGACATGAGCTTAAGAATCTCAATGGCTTCATTTGTTTTCCTAGACGAAATCAAACCCAAAGAGTTCACATCTTGGTTATGCTGCTCAGCACTTTGAACATGAGTGGTGACTGGATTTGCAAGATATTGTAGCTCAGAACAATAAGAAGCCATGGCAATTTCAGCTCCCTTGAAACCATAATCCAAGCTAGGATTTCTACTAGCAGAGAGATTTGAAGGCAACCCATTGTTGTAAAAATCATTACCACTCATTTGTGAAAAAGATATGAAGACAATCATTTTGCCTTCATATCGAAACTGATAATGACAAGCATATCTGCAGATTTAAGTTAAGATTAAGCTTAAATAGGGCTCAATCTTATGTGTAGATACACTTGTAATGAGAATGAATAATACTAGAACTCTCTTCATCTCTCATTCTATTCTTCAGCCCAATGTCATTTCCCTTATGTATTTTTTTGGGGTCATTGCTTTTCCAACACCCCCTCCTACTCTTTCACACCCCTTAGCAAATTTTATTCCAAAAATAACCTCGTGTGAAACGCTGAGTTCATGTGTTTAAAGACTGTTCGAACGACCTTGTTCGAACACGTTCGAACGACCTTGTTCGAACACGTTCGAATGACCTCGTTCGAACATGTGAAATTACGCACAAGAGGGTGTGAAGTCAATATTTAACACACTCGAACGATGTCGTTCGAATGGGTTCGAACAAGGTCATGCGAACAGGTTCGCATGACCTCACTCGAACAAGTGAAAAACGCCCAAAGAGAGTGTGAAGTCAAGATTTAACACACACGAACGATGTCATTCGAACCTGTTCGAAGGTCCGTGTTCGAACAGGTGAAATTTCGTGAAAAAAAGAGGTTTTGGCTGGCATTTTGGTCTTTTTACACCCTTATGGGATGTGTTTTGAGTAGGAGGGGGTGTGGGAAAAGCAAACGCCTTTTTTTGGTCCACCGCCGAACGCAATAGTAATCCCTTATGTATGTTCAAAATATGTTGAGTTTAATTTATGGGCCTTGCTATTCAGTACGAAATACGAATAGCTTCGTATGAAACGTATGAAATACACTGCATGTGTTGTGCTATTTTTTTCTTCTTATTTTTATGTTTCGGTTCGTGCCATTAAGTACTTCTCTAAATTTATAATATCATAATCAATTAAAAACTTGCACTACAAAACATTTGACTTTTGTTCGCAAACTTTATTTAGTTCTTTTAACAACTTATGGAGTGTGGAATTGTTGGATTTATAATCAAATTTAAACCTAAGCTTAATTAAAAAAAAAAAAAACCCAACGACTATATTTACAAATAGCACCGTTGGTAGTTACTTAACAAACAATTGGGAAGTTAGAAAGTCTAACTAACTATTTAGTTTGTTAGTGTAACAAACTCAGTTTGTTGAGTAGCAACAAACTGTTTTTCTAAGAGCTAGTTTTCAGCACATATATAAACACATATTGTACATACAAAAAACAACGAATGAAATAAGAAATACTTTACAGTTTAAAATTTTCTAAGTGTTTTACTACTGCTACTGTGCAAATTCTCTCCCTTCAACTTTGTTTCATTGTTTCTGTTTCTACCATAATTCTGAGTTCTGGTTATGCATTCAGAGAGTGATTGTACCTCACAAACAAGAAGAAAATAGTGTTAGAAACTAGGGTTTATGTGACTTAAACCAAGAGAGAAAAGAAACAGAATTCAAAGGAGAGTTTTTCGTAGTTACCTTCAGTAAGAGTTCTTGAAGGTGGTTGATAGAAGGATTCTGGGTTGAGCTTCAAAGGCGAAGCTCATCAAGTGCATGCAAAGAAGAACATAGAAAATTAGGGTTTCTGTTCAGTTCAGAGAAAAGGTAAATCAAAAGGCACAAGGGTGTGAGATTTACCGTTCTTGATCACTGAGGATCTCTATAGTGTGTTCTTCACCTGCAAAACAAGTTGTAGAAATTAGGGTTTCTGCAACGATGTTAAAAATCAAAGGAAATTAAAGGAAAGCGCAGAAAGAAAGAAGGGATTCTACCTACGGAAGGTGAATCGTGAGCTTGATTGAAGAAATCAAGATCGTCGAGCAAACTAGGGTTTCGCGACTTATCAAAGAGAGAGAAGTGTCTTTCGGTGGTCTCAGGTTGGTTGAATCAAAGTAAAACCAAAGGGGTTTTACTGCTTCAACATCAACGAACATCATCGACCTAAAATCGAGCTTGAACGACGCTTCCATCACCGGAGTGAGAGCACCGTTTCCGTCGGAGCAGAGAGAGTAGAGAGAAGAAGAAGAGTTTCAAGAAGAAGAGAGAGAGAGAGAGTTCTTGCGTTTCTGGCGAAGAGAAACGAAGAAAATGAGTATAAGTATTTCGGGTCAAAGTGCACGACCCGCGTGTTACCTAAAGAAACGGGTTCGGGTGCGCAGCAAGTGACAAACAAAATTGTTTGAAGCAAGGCTCACTACGCCATAATTGTAAAAAGAGAACGCCACCTTTATTAGCGTTTATAAAAAAACGCTACCCATTTTAATAACACGCTACACCATTAGTAGCGTTTTAAGGTAAAACGCTACCCATTAGGTAACACGCTAGACAGATCCCTAGCGCTTTGTTATACCCCAATTTTGTCTGTCTTCTTTTTCTCGCTTTAGTCGTTTATTTTTAGTAAGGGCGTGTTTCGGAGTCGCATGATTACGAGAATTATTAGTGTAGAGTCTCGGTTACCAACCCCAAACCAATTCCAGTCACTCCGTTCAGCTAAATCGAAACGCCGTTGTTTAAATTAGGCACGCGCGCGAATGATCGATCTTTTCGTGCGTTCTTCAATTTAATATCCATATTCGAGTTTAGTCGTACGTGAACAGGTCCACCTAAAGTCATTTTTCTCAAAATTTGGTTTAAATTCAGACTTAATAATGCGATTCCGAGTTAATTTTGGGGTTTTTTAGTTAACACGCCCATTTTTGGTCTAGTTTTAGCGTATCTGTCGTGTCCTGCCCGTCCTCGTCTTTGTATTTGGCCTGACTCCTTTTTCTTTAATTTTATTCTCATTTTGTTTATTTAATTTATTTAAGCATATGTACAGTCCACAAATGTCAAAAAATTGTATTTAGTATAATTTACAATTTAAAAGTGTTTAAGAGTCAAATAAGTCCACAAATGTCAAAAAATTATATTTAGTTTAATTTACAATTTAAAAGCACTTAAGAGTCAAATAAGTCCAAAAATACAAAAAAATAATAATGCTAAAAATACAAAAAAAAATATAGATCCGAAAATACAATCTAAAATAGCAAATTAGGGTTGCAGCTGATCTCCTAAAAGCTGCTGGAGCTGCTGTTAGGCCTGGGCTCTAACCTGAAATAGGGTCAAAGCCTGGTCAAAAATCATTAATGTGTTAACCTAGTTTTAGACTATAAATAAACAGTCCAATAACAGTCAAAGGACAGAAACCAAGTCAGAGGGAGACCTCGAAAATCACCCAAAACAAAATATTAGGGTTTTGCATTGAAACCCTAATCACTGAGACTCTAGATTTGATTTTTTCTGGGGAGCAAGGAAGAGCAGAGGTACAAACAGCAGATAACAGTCCACAAATAACCATCAGATCCGTTTTTACAGAAATACAGGTCAGTAAACAATACATCGTTGCTAGTCTGTTTTGTTTAGCCTTCATATTGCTAGTCTGCTGGCTTTAAATTAGTCTTAGAGTAGTTTTAATTGCTGTGTATCTGAGAATAATTTGTTTGGGCAGAAATACTAGTCCTAAATCATGACTAGTAACAGACCAATTCCAATAAAAAACTTATAATAAGATCTGTCTCTTTTTGAAAGAACATCTTCACAAGTTTCTGTTTTATAGTGGATTAGATGTAGATTTAGTTTCTGTTTTAGTAAAAAATGGAACATATGACACACGGACCAGATAAAAAAAAAACGAAAAATGATGAAGAGATGAAGAGAGGGACCAAGACAGATTAGATCAGAAAAACGGAAAAAAGAACTTGCCAGTAGACAAACCACCACTAAAACGAAACCCACGGCCACTAACCCACCAAAATCGAAGCTGCCTTCAAACGAACCACCACCAAAACCGAACCCAGAAACCCAAATAACCCATATCAGATGTCGTTGACCAGCGAACAAAAACAAAAACAGAAGCAAAGAAGAACAGAGAAAAAAAAAACGAAGCTCACCGGCAGGATCCCCTTCGCCGGCGTCACGTTCGTCTCCGCCGTCCTTCCTTCTCCCTCATCGCGAACCACCCCACAAACCTGTTTCCATAGAAACCGGCGAGCATCTCGCTGGGTCTTCTCTCTCTATCACCGTGACATGGGGCGGATTTTGCGCCGGAGGTCACTCCCTCTCTCTAAGCCGCGGCGCCGGAAAAAGGGGGAAGGGGATGAATGGGTTTTAGGGTTTCTGGTGTTTTAAGCTTATATAGTGTCTGTTTTTATTTTAATTTATTTTTTAAATGTTCAGATTGTTAGTCACACCTGCTTATTCACACGCACACCTCCCCCCACTTAAGTCCAGTTTCGCATACTGGGCCTTCCTATGCGAACTGGGCTTTCCTTTTTGCACCTCCAATTAATTATACAACACCCTGCTATTAATAAAACCCAACTTTACAATCTGCACCCCCTGTTTCTCTTTTTAATTCTTTTCCAACTCAAACGCAAATAATTTTTCTCGCGAGATTAAATAAATGGCTAAATCGGTTGTACAACCGGGTTAGTCATTATTTTAGGGCCAATGAGCTGTACAGTTCAGTAACCCTGAAAACTTAACAAATACGAATAAACTATTTTTCTAAAAATAAACGGCTAAGTCGGTTGTACAACCGGGTTAGTCATTATTTTAGGGCCAATGAGCTGTACAGTTCAGTAACCCTGAAAACTTAATAAATATGAATAAACTTTTTTTCCTAAAAAATAGGGGATTAAGTCGGTTGTATAACCGGGTTAATCAGAGTTCTAGAATTAATGAGATGTACAGTTCAGGAGTTCTAGAATACCTATTCTAAAACGGACCCACCTCACGCCAAACCACTTTCTTTCAAAAACTCTAGAATTATTTTCAAAAAGTAGAAGACTAAGTCGGTTGTACAATCCCAAGTTAGTCATTCTAGGAATCAAATGAGTTTATGCAGGTTCAAGGAATCCTAGGACCCTACACTAAAAAACACCAACCCACAAACTTTTTCAGGAAGAACTACGTAGCTTTGATTCCTCCATTGCATCTGGAGGTACGTAGGAGCAAGACTCAACTCTTGTCAAGCACTAAAAACTAAAATTAAAACAAGTCTTCTTTTCTCTAAATAAAAGGGTAAATATTAATAAACCGTAATTAATTAGACCAAGGATGTCGTGGGGTGCTAATACCTTCCCCACGCATAACGACTCCCGAACCCTAAACTCAGCCTTATCTTAAAACTAAAAGGGATTTTCCGAATTTGCCCTTAAACTAAAATTTGGTGGCGGCTTCCTAAGAACCTTTCGAAGAATCCTTTCTCGGATTTTTCAGTCGCTACATGCTTTTATACAAAACACTAGCCAATTAGAAAACACGCTAGATAGATCCCTAGCGTTTTTTAGAAAGCGCTAGGTATTTAGTAAACACGCTAGACAGATCCCTAGCGCTTTTATTCAAAACGCTAGGTATTTAGAAAACAGGCTAGATAGATCCCTAGCGTTTTTTAGAAAACGCTAGGTATGGGTTCACGCGTTCTCCCAATACCCAACGCTTTTTAAAAAACGCTGGGTATGGCTTCACGCGTTCTCCCAATACTCAGCGCTTTTTAAAAAACACTGGGTATGGCTTCACGCGTTCTCCCAATACCCAACGCTTTTTAAAAATGCTGGGGTATGGCTTCACGCTGCGTTCTCCCAATACCAGCGCTTTTTAAAAACGCTGGTATTGGGTCATGCTTTCTCCAATACCAGCCTTTTTAAAAAGCGGGGGTATGGCTTCATCAGCGTTCTCTCAATACCCAGCGCTTTTTAAAAAACGTTGGGTATTGGGTCACGCGTTCTCATACATCACTTTCTTACCTCTCTTCTCTCAAACCCTCACACAACCACTTCTTTGCCCTCAACCTCTGCCTCCTCCCTCAACCTCTGCCTCCTCCTCTCTTTTTTTCTCATCTCTCATTCGAGTTCAGCGTTATCAGCACCACCATCGCACGGATTCGTGTTCTCTCCTTCCATCGCAAGTGAGTAACAGTTTTGAGCATTCTATGTTGTTGCACACCAGCTATTTGTAAATTTGCCTAAACTAAGTTTCAGTGGACACATCAACTGTTTGTTAAAATGCCCAAACCAAGTGCAGAATTTTTTTTCTTTTCAGAGTTGGGCGTACAAACCGAATACTTGTTAAAATGTTATTTGTTCTCTCATTTCAAACTTAAAAAATTTTATTTACGTGATATGACTTTTTTATTAGGGTTTTGTAATAATCTGTTTTAGTGTTAGGTTTTTATAAAACTTTTGTTTATTCGATTTTAGTTTCTAGTTAACTCTTTTGCTTTCACTTTCAGTTTTTTTCTATTTTAGTTTATTTCTGGTTTGGTATTTTACTAGTTTTATCTTTACTAATTTGACCCTGTTTTTTATTTTCATGGATGCTAAACATGGTGAAGTTGGTTTCTTTGTCTTCTGGAGCACGAGCAACTACGAAACGACCAAACAGGTTGGAGATTCGCTACTGTGGCTCTTTAATATTTACATCTTGTCCCTCTTGTGTTGATTTATAACACTTTGCTTAACACCTAACTATATGAAAGTATGCTTCTGTACTTCATTTATGATAGTGTGAACACTATGATAAAGCTATATTCTGTAAAGTCAAGAATACATACATATGAATACATGTAGTGTTCATATAGTGATCAGAATATATTGTTATAATAGTGTTCAGATTGTATGCTTAACTATATATGTATTCATAGTGTTCTTTACTAATATGTTGCTATTGTATTAATTGTAAAGCTCGTACTTAAAAGTCTGCTATCATTGTTTTGATTCGTATCGGTGTACTAGTTGAGATGACAAATCTGTTGGATATATGCTTTATATTGCTTATCTTGAAATTTGATATTCCTTGCAGGTTTAACTAAGAAACCGTTCATAATCAAAGCAATGGCGTATGCTAGTTCTAGAAAAGAAGGTGCCAAAGTTTGAAACAGAAGGCTGTCAAAAAAAAAGTTTGAAACAGAAGGATGCAAATAAAAGTATGATTTCTCAGAAAAATTGTTCTGATTGTACTGATATATGTCTCTCATTTTTTTAGAGTTTGATTTGGATACTATTAAGTTAGCTAGCTAGTTTTGGACAAATTAATTAGATGATGTAACTTGTTAGCTATTTTGTTTTGGGTCATAAAAATGTGACAATTAATTAACTAATCTTTTGCTTTGTAGTGTCCTAAACAGCCAAATAACAATGATCGTGGGTACTATACTATGAGATATATGAGAGAGATTATCACTCACGACAAAGTAGTAATTCCAATCAAGGTAACTACTTAGATTTCTTTTTTATATTGATATTATAATACTTACTCACATTTAATAACCATTTTAATTCTAATTTTATTTCATTTTATTTTTCAGTAATTTTCCTCACTTCGTCATCACATCCAGCATTACTCGATGAACAACTTACAACAGTAAGGGGAGTGGTGCCGTTATGTTTCTAGCTTTTTGTAGCAACTTTTGAGTTTCATAATGTTAGTTAGTTATTATATATGTTGTATATGTGATTTGGATATATATTATGTTGTAAGTACTTGTTAGTTTAATATGGTCTTTTGGTGATATGTACATATGTGTGTATCTATATTGGATTGGAATGATATTGGCTGAATTTTGTTGGAATGATATTGGATGAATTTTGTTGGCAGGGAATGAATTTATAACTTGTAATTAAAAGGGAGAATAAACAAAAATAAAAAAAATATTTAAAAAAAATCAGTCAATAGGTAGCGTTTTAAAGAAAAACGCTACAAATGAAATTAAAAAAAATCAGTCAATACGTAGCGTTTTATAGAGAAAACGCTAGAAATGAAATTAAAAAAATCATTCAATACCTAGCGTTTTATAGAAAAAACGCTAGGTATGGACAAAATGCACTAGAGGATCCCTAGCGTTTTACAGAAAACGCTAGGTATGGACAAAATGCGCTAGAGGATCCCTGCGTTTTTGTGAAAAACGCTAGGTATGGACAAAATGCACTAGAGGATCCCTAGCGTTTCTGAAAAACGCTAGGGATGGACAAAATGCGCTAGAGGATCCTTAGCGTTTTACAGAAAACACTAGGTATGGACAAAATGTGCTAGAGGATCCCTAGCGTTTTTGCGAGAAAGCGCTACGTATGTCCAAAACACGCTAAGGAAGATCCGCATCATTTTATTTCAAAACGCTACGCATTTCTGACAATCCCTAAGCGTTTTTAAACGCTACTAATGAAGGTGCGCGTCCGTAGCGCCAGAACTTTTCTAGCGTTTTAAAACGCTACCAATGCCCAAAAAAACGCTGCAAATCCTTAAATCTGTTGTAGTGGCTGCATCATTGGGCTGGACTTCCTGTGAAGACTGGGCTTCACTAGTTACCATTCCCTCAGGTTGCTAATACACCCTCCTGCAATTAAACAAAGAAAAGTGAGAAAAAATCAACAGGAATAACCAGCACAAAGTGGCATCAAACAATTTGATCTTTAACCATGTAACATTATTTTAAAAGCTTGCTACACGTGGTAAAAATATAAGAAGAGAATAAGACACATTTTTAAATAATGCATCAAGATGATACCAAAGCTCCATTACCCGAAAAACATATATTTTCCAAAAACCAAATTGCACAACCAATGAACACAATCTTATAAGAGATCATTTTCTTTCAATGAATCTAACAAGAAGGCAATAGGACGTAGACTGTTACAATAATCCTTTACAGATATATAGTGGATGATTCCAATTATAAAGCACCAAAGCAAAAGTATTCTTCTCTTTTTGTTTTCATCAATGTTGTTTAACTCTTGCCCCATCATAATTCATGTAAAAGCACAAATTAAAACATATAATGGAGAATGATCAACATCACAAAGAAAAAGGTGATTTTATGTGGGTGTGAGTATGGAGTAAATGCCTCAAAGAATTTGATAGATTTACTGGTGTGAAATGATTACAATCTAATACGCCCCTCAAGTTAACCTAAGGAGAGAGAGAGAGAATGATTCCTCTAAAGGCGATCCTCTACCACCGCAACAACACATTGATGTCATTCTTTAAGGCTTGCCTCAAGAGTACGCCTTAGTGGCTTCGGTTATTGAAAGCAAATTGGAAGCGATGCAAATTGAAGAGGTTGAGGCTCTATTTCTTGCTCACGAGATGCGCAATGATCGTTTCAAAAAGAAATCGCAGTTAGAAACACTTTCCATCAACGTTACACACACTGCTCTGTTGACATTTCGTCGAACACCTCTCCTGCAACAAAAAATCATGGTAATATCACTTCTACTCCTACTTTTGATGCAACTTCTTCTGGATATAACATGGCTGTCTCCTTTCATGGCCGTGGTGGTCGCAGTGGCTGTGTGCGTGGCCGTGGCAGATATGGCAACATACAATGCCAAGTGTGTTTCAAGTTTGGACACCTTGCTACCATGTGCTATCACAAATTCAATCAGCAATTCCAATCACCTATACCTACTGACTACCTAGGCTTTAACACCACTCCTAATTCCTACACCAACCCTACATACCCTTTTTAAAGGTATTTTCGGGAAATTTTAAAAAAAAATCCCGTATTTATCTTTTGGAGCGCGGTTCCCGTAGTGCAATTTCTTGAACTGGAAATACCTTTAAGTTTGGTAAATTCGGGGGAAAATAAAAAATTCCCGAAAATACCAAATTATGTGCTAAATCCGGGAATCTGTAAAAATGGCGGGGTCTGATCTTTTTTTGTGAAAATGACAAGGTATTTTTGGGATAAAACGATTTATGGGGTGTGGTGTACATAGAGGGTGTAAAAAAAAACCCTTTGGCAAAAACCTTGGCATGTTTATATATACTCATAATAAGAAATGCATTGGCAAATCAACCGAGATTTTTATCATATGATAGATGATAACATTACAAGTCAATTCTTATGATATATAACATTGTTTGTTTGATGGAAGTGGGACCCTCTCTTAATCTCAACAACCTTACGGGCCATACTCCAACCACCACACACACACTCACACTCACCAAGTTGCTTCTTATAATATGATTGTGAAGAACTTTTATCAACCATATCAGCATATGCATACATCAATTAGCTCTATGGGAGAATACCATTCATTTGACCAACATTAAAATTAATCCCTCAATAAAAAAACTTTCAAATTCAATTTAATAATGTGCTTAAGGTGGTGAATACTAGAACTTGGACATTAGAATAGTTAATTTACCACTATTTAATTGCTCAGAGACTAATTTAATTTACCACTACTTCAGAAACTAAAAACACCATTTGCATCAGAGGTATATGTTATATTATATAGGAGCACTCAAAGCTTTGGCAAAAAATTGAATTTTTTTATTAAAATACAAGTTCCTTTTTGACATTGAGGAAATGGAAATGATGCTTTCCATATTAATTTGCTAAAGGTACAACAAATTAAATGATTATCGTTATACTTTGCATAGATACAACGAAAAAACAATTTCAAAAGTAAATGGAAAAATTAACAAATTGGCAGAGGGGCACCGTTCCACTCTCCAAGGCATTCCAAAAGAGGATCAATGATTTTGCCTTGGCACATAGCTGTGAATAGTTTGTCAAATTCCTCACCGGGTGATATGACCTTTTCTCCCGTTAGCAAATTAGTCCCCAACTCCAATCTTACAAACCTATAAAGTGGATATGATCTGCATCCATTGATCTTGTTTGAAATTGCTGGATTTCCACTCTCATATGCAACCCTTGCACTTTCAACCTCCTTTGGCAAAAGAGTCTTCAATTCATCTTCAAAAGTAGCAATCTTTTGGAATATTGATGTGTTCAAGTTCTTTTCGTTCTCTCCATTTACTAACGCATGATCCACAAGCACTTGCCTTAGTTTTTGCATCAATGGGTATGTAGCACTGCATGGGTCATCAATATATGCAAACACATGTTCCCTTTCAACCACATTTAATAAATCTTTTTCACAAAACCTTGAAGGATGTAGTTCTCCATTGACACCTGTTGTAAGGGTCCTCTTGGCAACTTGGCTTACAGTGTTCTTCACAGAGTATTTCAAGTTCTCCTCCAAATGTCTTAAGTCAATTGCTTGACAAAGTGCAATCAAGAATGTGGATGACATGAGCTTAAGGATTTCAATGGCTTCATTTGTTTTCCTAGAAGAAATCAAACCCAAAGAGTTCACATCTTGGTTGTGTTGCTCAGCACTTTGGACGTGGGTTGTAACTGGATTTGCAAGATATTGTAGTTCAGAACAATAAGAAGCCATGGCAATTTCAGCTCCCTTGAAACCATAATCCAAGCTAGGATTTCTACTAGCAGAGAGATTTGAAGGCAATCCATTGTTGTAAAAATCATTAACAAGCTCAGAGAATTGAGCAAACATGAGTTTTCCAATTGCTGCAAGAGCCAAACGTGTGTTGTCCATGGATACTCCAATAGGTGTTCCTTGGAAGTTTCCACCATGCAAGGCCTTGTTTCTTGAAACATCAATCAAAGGGTTGTCATTGACAGAGTTAATCTCTCTCTCAATTGACTTCAGAGAGAATCTAATAACTTCGATAAGAGGACCAAGCCATTGTGGTGAAGTTCTAAGAGCATATCTATCTTGTTTTGGCTTCAGAAAGGATCCATCTCATGCAACTTCTTAGTTGCTTTGACATAAGAACTTCCATCCAAAATATGTTCCATAATAGCAGCAGCACTTCAATTTGACACGGTGGTGCTTTAACTTGTGGGTCAAATGGTCATGAAATTCGGGTTTCCTTGCATGACTTCAACAAAAATAGCTGATAGAACTTCAGACAACACAACCAATATGTTAGCATCAAAGAGAACAATAGAAGCTAAAGCAGAACCAACTGCAGTGCCATTAACAAGTGCAAGTCCTTCTTTGGGCTGCAATTCAAAGAAACCATCATTGATTCCAGCTAATTGGAAAGCTTCCTTTGCATTGAGTACCTCTCCAGATGGTCCAAAAGCTTTGGAGTTTGGTCTACCAGTGAGCAGACCGGCAATGTAAGAAAGGGGGACCAAATCTCCTGAAGCTGTGATTGTTCCACGAAGTGGTAAACATGGAGTGATGTTGTTGTTGAGAAGCTTAGTGATGGCTTCTAAGATTTCAAATCTAATGCCTGAGTAGCCTTGGAGAAGTGTGTTGATTCTCACTAGCATGGCTGCTCTTGATGCTGTTTGTGGCAATGTGTGGCTTGACTCTGTCTCATTGCCAAATATTCCGGCGTTCAAAAATCTGAAGAAGAAAAATAAGATAGATGAATAAGTACTAGCAACTTTTATGTTTAATTTCTCTCTAAGAATATTTAATTGAAAAATTATAAATATATTTTAATTAAACAAGTCTTCTAAGTGAAAACTCTATCCAAACCAGTAAGCATTAGTCAAATATGGTAAATCAACTTGGTCCAATAAGGTATGCAGTAGACAGAGTCAACAACCCCCTCAAGCGCCAAAAACTAATGTTTGTCCCATTTCCACTTGTAAAGAATAGTAATTTTTAAATAATGTAATGAACATATCAGTTGTTATGAACATTACCAAGGTACGTGAAAGAATAGAAAGACATGTGAAGTAAATTACCTAATTAGTTCTTTCTGCAAAGCGCCACCTTGTTTGGTTCGACGGTGGGAAGTAGCACCGAAGCCGGTGGTGACACCGTAACTGTCAGTCCCATTGTTCATACTATTCATCACCCAATCACTGCTCGCCTTAACACCTGCCCTTGCAGATTCCGACAACTCCACCCTCACACCTTGGTCATATGCTCCGGCGATCGCAGCCACTTGTGAGATAGTCAATGTCTCCCCGCCGAGCTTAACCACGGGTGTCCGGTACTCCTCCACCATCCGCTTCACCTCATCCAAGTGACTCCCCTTCATGGCCTCTGCCGCCACACCCCAATTCAAAGGATCAGTAGCATTGATAGTACTATTCTTCAAACAGAATGAACCACCGTTAAAGTTGTTGGTAATGGTTGCAGCTTCCATTTTGTTAATTAATGCAAAATGTTTCAAAGCTAGTGTTGAGAGAAAATGGAAGGAAATAAATTTATAAAATGAAGGAGAGAAAGAAAATGTTGTGAAAGAGAGTTGTGGAGAATTGATTTTCTGAGTTGTGATGGAAGGGTGGTTGAGGATTATATAGAGGTTTGTTTCATGTGTTTGGTAATGGTAGGTGGAGAGGGAAGGACTGCGCAATGAGAACAAGAAAAATATACTGGGTTGGTTGAAAATCAAATATGGCCGTTAGATGAATACTTTGGATCGAGTTGTTATGATTTTACAACGTGGCATTTTAGGATGACAACCAAACAAAGAAGAGGTAGTTGTTGAGAAACATAGTGGAAGCAAACAAGCCAACGCGTATGACTGTCGAGTGTTGACTGATTCACATTCAACTCTAAACGTTGGTCAACTTTGTGCACTCATATATACTAATCATTATCTTGCTTCCTTCCTTATGAATTGCTTGACTACTCACTTTCTGCAAGAAACACTCTATTTGATATTCTCTTTTCAACCCTCATTTGATGAATGATGACCGAAATTCATGAGTTTTACTGGATATTCACATGAAATTTATGAGTTCCACCCGTTTGAAAATGTGACTACTCACTTTGTTACAAAATTTTGGTTTTAAGAACTTAATGTACTTTTAAAAATTCAATGTACAAAATTTTGTTCTAAATAATAGTACTTTTAAAAACTCAATGTACAATTTTTTTTTCTTTCTAAATATACCTTTTATATTTATTGAGGCTTTTAGAATTCTAAAGTATGAATTGGTTGTCCTAATACTCCTTTATTTTCACTTCAATTATTCCAAGATAACTGCAAAAATAATATTTTAGTACTTAGCTAACACAAATTTATGATATCTTAATTTTGGAATGTAGAGAATATTTATTTAGTGAAGCGCATATGAATTTCGATCAATCATGAAGTGAGAATTGGTAGGAAAATATAAAAGAAAATGTTGTTAGCACGCATCCTAAATTATATGGAAGGGTAAGTGAAAAATTTAAATACTTTACTTTTCAGCTATCATAGTAAAATATTTAAAGACTTTATAATTTTTTAATTATATTATAATATAATATACTATAATTTATGTTATATAAAGTCATTATTTATAAATTTCTAATTATATTATATCATAGTTATAGTTATATTATAATATATGTGATATAAAATTATCAATGTGGGTGGCCTTAAGCATGGGCGAGTGGGGCGACCAGCCACAACCCCATTTTTTGAGAGGCACAAAAACTTTTTTTTACTTACTAGTCAGCACTATGTACATATATTTAAATAAAATTAATATTATTAAAGTTATAATTATATACAAATATATAAAAAAAATCAACAAATCCATTGATTAATTATCAAACTGCTGTCTCAAAGATGATGGGTAAATCATGTGAATACTGCGTGGGTAATTAAAACTCAAAAGTCAGACATAAGAAAGGTCTTTACTTTAACTCAACAAAATATAATGATCACAAAATTAAACCTGAAATCGAGTCTTTAGCAACTCATGGAATCGAAAACTAATTTGACTTGAGTTCTTATTTGCAATTAATGAAGTAAACAAAATTTGCAAAAAAAAAAAGATGTGCGCATTGATATGGCTATCAAACTAGAAAAATGTTTGTTTAACTACTTGAAAAAATATTAAGAATTTGAATTACACATGTTTTTGTTAGCGTTGAAAAATCATGGATAAAATGTGTTTGTTCAAATACATCAAATTCACAGAAAAAAAGTCTAGTGAAAAGTCCTCTAATTTTTTTGTGTGTGATGGTGAGGTTCGGAGAGGGAAAGAACGGGTGTATGACGTTGGCGTTGACTGAAAGTCCTCTAAATGCGCACAATAGTTGAAGAGTCTTTTAGAATTCAAGTAAATAGCTCATTTACTAAAAGATTTGAGCATTTTAACACATATGAGGAGATATTTGGATTTTTATTTAGTATTGAAAGACATAGATCATTCATTAACAATGACTTGAGATCAAGTTGCAAACTCCTTGAAACTTAGATCATTGTATTTAAAGAATTGAAAGTCATTCGAGGAACATTATATCAAAATAGTTATATGGTATTTAATTATTTGAAGACATTTAACATTTCCTAATCCATGCACACAATGCATAAAATAATGTTAACTATTCTTATGACGTTTGAATCCATATAAAGAAGTTTTTCTAGATTGAAGTTGTTAAAATATTATTTGCTATCTATTGTGCCACAAAATGGATTAAATAGTATGGCTTTCTTCTGTTGGATTTTTTTAGAACCATGGTTATGAAAGAATTATTATCGACACGAAAAAGGCAAAGATAATGAAACCAAATAGTTACAAGGGCACCATTTTAATGGTTTGCCCAGAGCACTTGAACTCTCTGAAACACAAGTTTATTTTCCTCTATACGCATTTTTTTGAACCACTGATATTTTAAATTTGTACTAATACCTCTAAATTTGCATCAAATTACACCTAAGACGCAATTTTAGACCCGATTATCCCGGTCTTGGATGGGCGACTCACCTGCAAAACTCATTTTGGTGTTTCCTTATTATTTTAATCTACCTTTCATAGGTTTTAATGTAACTAAGTTGTTATATAGATCTATTTTATTCCACTTGTTGCGTTGATAGGCATCCAAATGAAGGTTTCCATTTCCTCTCCAAATGGGGAGGATGGAGACCCGCTTTTAAGGGATTGAATTCTCTCTAATTACTGGATATTTTCATTAGGAGATAATAAAACTCATTAAAAAAATATTAATTTTCTACCAAAAATGTCGATAACCTAGTAGTCTCCTCACCCTTTTTAGGTCAACAAAGTTCGGTGCCTTTCTTTCTTTAAAAAAACTCCACTAGTATAAAATACTCATGACATTGCACTTAGTCCAAGTCATCTATCTTTCTATCTTTAAATCACCAAAGTCTTAATTTGTGGAAATTAGGTATAGAAGGGGTCAAAGTATTTTTGAGCGAAAGGGGTCAAAGTTAAGCTGAATAGGACCGATAATATAATGCTAGTGGATAAGGAGAACAAGATTGATTTTGTTTTTTTGACAGTACAGGATTGATGATAGAGTATAGTACTTTTATTTGGTTGTTTTTTAATAAGCAATTGTATTAACGGGGCGCACAAAGAGTGTACTAACCCCTTACAACAAAGGGTCTCGTTAAGACTTTCGAGGCAAATAAAATTAACAACTGTCAGATTTCTCCTACCTCTGATGCTATTAGTGGTGGTAATGAAACTCCCGTCGTTGCTAGTCGGTGTTTGAGTGATTCTATTGACTCGTCCTCCCACTACTAGGTTTGACCTGCTAAATGCCTCAGAGTCTGATACTACTTCTAATCTAGTGGTAGCATTTGACATGAAAATATTAGGACATGCTTGGGGTGATGTGTTAGATGTTGTTGTTGATTCTATGACTATCGATGCTCAAGGAGAAACTAGGGCAGTGTGATGAGTCCGAAATAGTGGTGTCCACGACCCAAAAGAAGAAATCTCGACAAAAAAATAAGTTGGTCCAGAAAATAGCTAACTATATAATACTCATTCAAAGATAAATTCTGTCTCTGTCTCAGTTTAAGCTAACTTTTGTAAGCTAGACTTAGAAATTTTAGCAAATAAAGAGATTGATCCAGAGATTTGTAGCTAGGTTATAATACACGTTCATGGACAATTTCTATCCTTATCTAACAATTGTAAGTTAGTATTTAATACTTTTATAATTGTCGGAGTGTTTTAAGAGGCTCTGTTAGGGGTTCTCTAATATTATTGCTTTGATTTTATTTTATTTTTGCCAACGGTATTGGTTTAGTCCCCAGTGAGACTATCTTTTGTTTTATCTTTTTTTTTAATAAATTTAGGGGGAAGTTCTCTTTTTCCTTCTTGAACGAGTTGCAGATCTACAGGTGCATAAAAAACCGAAAAGGTATTATTTTCGTATTATAAGTTACGGATTTAGAAAGAGGGTAATGCTAGCACATTGGGTGTTTCTCCCACGCTCTTTGGGAATTTTTGCTTTGTAAACTCAAGATTGGTGTTGTATTTGGTTTAGTCTAATTTTTCTATCAAATGATTGTTGTGTGTTCCTACAACTCTTCATAGAAGATAGGTAGTAGGACTCACACATATGATGCTGGATCTAGACATCATCAATTAATGAATCCTAATTACTCATAAAGAAGGTACAATGGGTTGGTCTCTTTATAGTACTACTTTTGTTTCAGAGTTGCATTTTTGCCTAAAATGTCAAAGGTTCACTATACTTATGTATTCCAAACTCTATATTCAATTGCCTCTCATAATTTCAATTGACGTAGGACTATTTTATTTTCAACAAACTAAAGTAAAACTTAACTCTATTATATTTCTTACTAGGAGCCACTTAAAAGAATGAAGTTTTGGGACAAAGTATATATCTCTTTCAGACCTTTTATCATGTACATACTTAGAATGGATGATATTATATATGCATAAACATATTATATATATATGGACAAAAAGATAGAAGATAAGTTTTAAAAAATATGGTTTTTGAGTTTATATACATATGGACAAGAAATATAAAAGATAGAATAGAATATGATAAAGTTTAAATTTTTTTTACAAACAAAGTGGTTTAGTAATTACTAGTGAGTTGGTTGTTAGAGGGGGCAGATTCGAACCCCGTATTCCTACTTTTAAGCAACAATATATCTTTCACTTAATCACGTGCGGACATAATATAAACATATATTGATGACATTTGATTGTATTATTATTATAGCTAAATATTGAAGTCCTTAAGTCCCTTAATTGTCCTTCTATATATCTTAAGGATAAGTGTTTTCTTTTTGGCAAATAGAAGAAAAGAAGCCTCATTAAAACCTTTTGATGTAAAATAATATCAGTATGAAAAAAGAGTACTACTCCCTTGATTTTATTAAAAAAAGGGAGGAAAAAGAAAGAAGACAGAAGATAGGCCAATTGAGACTAGACCAAAACTCTTAGCAAAAAAAAGAAAATAGAGTCAAAGCAATAGGGAACCTTAACATGAAGACCCCTTACGACAATCTACCCAAAAGACAAATTATAGGACATATTAAAGGACTAAATTACAATAACCAGATCAAAAAGAGATAGAGAGAAAAATTCGCCCTTGAACGAGTATTATATCCAACGACCAATTTCTTTTCCTACCTCAATTTTTTCTTTTTCGTCTTGGACACAACCGGTTCAAAAGTATCATACCACACAACTGATCCTTGGGTATCGGTAGCTATAGGATCACAAACCTCATTTGACATTTCACCCCGATCTTTCTTAAAATGATCTCACGTTTAAGGATACGTGTTAACAACACTTTTTCTAAGTTTTAGTCTTAGTTGCACTTTCGGTCCCAATTTTATCGGAATCGCAATATTAGTCCAACATTTACTTTTTCATAATTTTGGTCTCTTATTTTCATCAAATTCTCAATTTTAGACCCTAATTAAATTCTCATCCAATTTCTTACAATACTACTAAACCCATGTGAAGTTCTCTTCCCAACACTCACTTCATATATAATTGAGTGAAATTAATGTGAATCACTAAACAAATCACACGATTTTATAGTGGTACAACTCATAAATTTTATAGTCGTATAACTCATGAGCTTTGAAAGGAGAAGAATCTCAAAGAAAATATTGTTTGCACTTTGGTAGCCAAGCACTTCATATGGAAGCAAGCAAGAGCAGCCATTATGATTAGTATATAACATATCAACAATGTTTTTTAGACAAAAAAATTAGACAAAAATAGACAAAAACCAACGTATAACACTAATTAACCAAGTTTTTTAGACCATTAACCAATCTGTTTTTTCACAGTTTTGGAGACGTTAATTGATCACTTGGTTAATGACCTAATAAATTTGGTTAATGACCTAAAAACTTGGTTAATTGATATTGTAAGTTGGTTTTTGTCTAATTTTTTTTGTCTAAATAACATTGTTTTTTTTTTACGCAAACTAAATAACATTGTTGATAACATATATATGAATGAAAGTCAACGATCATGCACGTTAGCTTTGTCAAAAAAAAAAATTGCACATTAGCTCGTTGTTTCCACTATGTTTCTCGCCAACTACCTCATCTTTTGTTTGGCTCATTTCACGATCCCAACTACCAAGGGAACACAAATCTGCCGTCCTAAAATGCCACGTTGCAAAATCACAACCCTTCGATCCAAAGTATTAATCTAACGGCCATATTTAATATTCAACCAACCCATTATTTTTTCCTTGCTTGTTCTCATTGCGCAGTCCTTCCCTCTCCACCAAACACATGAAACAAACCTCTATATAATCCCAACCACCCTTCCATCACAACTCAGAAAATCAATTCTCCACAACAACTCTCTGTCATAAATTTTCTTTCTCTCCTTCATTTTAATTTCCTTACTTCCATTTCTCTCTGAAACATTTTGCATTAACTAACAAAATGGAAGCTGCAACCATTACCAACAACTTTAACGGTGGTTCATTCTGTTTGAAGAATAGTACTATCAATGCTAGTGATCCTTTGAATTGGGGTGTGGCGGCAGAGGCAATGAAGGGGAGTCACTTGGATGAGGTGAAGCGGATGGTGGAGGAGTACCGGACACCATTGGTTAGGCTCGGCGGAGAGACATTGACGATCTCCCAGGTTGCTGCGATCGCCGGAGCATACGATGAAGGGGTGAGGGTGGAGTTGTCGGAATCTGCAAGGGCAGGTGTTAAGGCGAGCAGTGATTGGGTGATGAATAGTATGAACAATGGAACTGACAGTTATGGTGTCACCACTGGCTTCGGTGCTACCTCTCACCGTCGAACCAAACAGGGTGGAGCTTTGCAGAAAGAACTAATCAGGTAATTTACTTTACATGTACACAAGTACGTCTATGCATGCCTTTCCATTTTTCACGTTTCTTTAATTTTTTAAACAATTAATTATTTTATAAGTTTTTGTTCATTGTAAATAAATAACAATTATATTTAAAATATGGCAATTACATATTTAAAAACTATGTCTTTGCACATAATAAATTCACAACTTTTTATTGATTTATAACATTATTTTGTGTATCAATTTTTTTAAAAAAATGTAAACATGTCGTACCATTTTTGTTTTTTGCACTTGAGGGGTTGGTGACTTCGTCCACTTCATACTTTATTTGACTCTGTTGTTTGCCATATTTGACTAAAGCTTACTAGTTTGGAGCAAATTTTAACTTATATGACTTATTTAATTAAAATTAAATTTAAAATTAAAATGCTTCAATAAAAAAATTTAGTTAGTTTACAATTATGGGTATATAGTATTTATAGAAAATTTAAAAAAAAAAAGTTGCTAGTGCTTATTTATCTCAATATTTATTCTTCAGGTTTTTGAACGCTGGAATATTTGGCAATGGAACAGAGTCAAGCCACACGCTGCCACAAAATGCAACAAGAGCAGCTATGCTTGTGAGAATCAACACCCTTCTCCAAGGGTACTCAGGCATTAGATTTGAAATCCTAGAAGCCATAACCAAGCTTCTCAACAACAACATCACCCCATGTTTACCACTTCGTGGAACAATCACAGCTTCAGGAGATTTGGTTCCTCTTTCTTACATTGCCGGTTTGCTTACTGGTAGACCAAACTCCAAAGCTATTGGGCCCTCTGGAGAGGTACTCAATGCAAATGAAGCTTTTGCATTAGCTGAAATCAATGATGGTTTCTTTGAATTGCAACCTAAAGAAGGCCTTGCACTTGTTAATGGCACTGCAGTTGGTTCTGCCTTAGCTTCTATTGTTCTTTTTGATGCTAATATATTGGCTGTCTTGTCTGAAGTTCTATCAGCTATTTTTGCTGAAGTCATGCAAGGTAAACCTGAATTTACTGACCACCTGACACACAAATTGAAGCACCACCCTGGTCAAATTGAAGCTGCTGCTATTATGGAGCATATTTTGGATGGAAGTTCTTACGTCAAAGCAGATAAGAAGTTGCATGAGATGGATCCTTTGCAGAAGCCAAAACAAGATAGATATGCACTTAGAACATCACCACAATGGCTTGGTCCTCTTATTGAAGTCATTAGATTCTCTACCAAGTCAATTGAGAGAGAGATTAACTCAGTCAATGACAACCCTTTGATTGATGTTTCAAGAAACAAGGCCTTGCATGGTGGAAACTTCCAAGGAACACCTATTGGAGTCTCCATGGACAACACACGTTTGGCACTTGCAGCAATAGGAAAGCTCATGTTTGCTCAATTCTCCGAGCTTGTTAATGATTTTTACAATAATGGGTTGCCTTCAAATCTCTCCGCTAGTAGAAATCCTAGCTTGGATTATGGTTTCAAGGGAGCTGAAATTGCCATGGCTTCTTATTGTTCTGAACTACAATATCTTGCAAATCCAGTTACAACCCACGTCCAAAGTGCTGAGCAACACAACCAAGATGTGAACTCTTTGGGTTTGATTTCGTCTAGGAAAACAAATGAAGCCATTGAGATCCTTAAGCTCATGTCTTCCACATTCTTGATTGCACTTTGCCAAGCAATTGACTTGAGGCATTTAGAGGAAAACTTGAAAAACTCAGTGAAGAACACTATAAGCCAAGTTGCCAAAAGGACCCTTACAATAGGTGTCAATGGAGAACTCCATCCTTCAAGGTTTTGTGAAAAGGATTTGTTGAAAGTGGTTGAAAGAGAACATGTCTTTGCTTATATTGATGATCCTTGTAGTGCTACATACCCATTGATGCAAAAACTCAGGCAAGTGCTTGTGGATCATGCATTAGTAAATGGAGAAAGTGAGAAGAACATGAACACCTCAATATTCCAAAAGATTGCAACTTTTGAGGATGAGTTGAAGAACCTTTTGCCAAAGGAGGTTGAAAGTACAAGGGCTGCATACGAGAGTGGCAATCCAGCAATTCCAAACAAGATCAATGGATGCAGATCATACCCACTTTATAAGTTTGTGAGAGAGGAGTTGGGGACAAGTTTGCTAACTGGAGAAAATGTCATATCACCGGGTGAGGAATTTGATAAACTATTTACAGCTATGTGTCAAGGCAAAATCATTGATCCTCTTCTAGAATGCCTTGGGGAGTGGAACGGTGCCCCTCTTCCTATTTGTTAATTTTGCCATTTACTTTTAAAAATGTTTTCTTTGTATCTAAGCAAATTACACTGACAATCATTTGATTTGTTGCACCTTTATCAAATTAATAATATAGAAAGCTTCATTTATGTTTCCTCTACGAGGAACTTGTAATTTACTAAGAAATTCAATGCTTTTTTGGTGAGAATAGAAATTCATATGTTTGCCAAAGCTTTTAGTGCCAATATATAATATAACACAAATATGCCTCTTATGATTATGAAAATGGCGTTTTGCTTCAAAATCCCTCTTAGTCTCCAGCAATTATCTAGTGGTAAATAAATTATTCTAATGTCGAAACTCTAGTATTGACCACCTTAAGCACAATAAATCTAATTTTGCTAAATTACTAGCGATATACTTCGTGCATACATGCATGCGGGTGTTATCGCGTTATGTTTATTAATACACTTAGACAAAATTTAATTAGTCCGAACATTATCTCGTGAAAATCAAAACTAATTTAAAGTAGATTAACAAAAGGTTTCAATTTGTAATTTAGTTAGTCCGAACATTATACCCTGAACATTTACCAGTAATATGTAATATTTTCCGTAGAGATAAAATAAAACTTATTGATAGAAAAAAGTGAAATATTAAAATGAAATTAAAGTATATATATTGTGAAAGATAGAAAAATGAGATAGAGTTAGATGAAGAAAGATATTAGTTTAAGAGAAGGGTAGTTTGATATCATTGGTAGTAGGTGTTTTGATAAAAGATATAGTTGATAAAAAGTGAGATAGAAAAAAAAAAGTTTGTTTAAGAGAAGAGTAGTTTGGTATTTTTGGTAGTGGGTGTTTTGATAAAACATATAGTTGATAAAAAGTGAGATAGAAAAAAAATTAGTTTAAGAGAAGGGTAGTTTAGTATTTTTGGTAGTGGTGTTTTTATAAAAGATATAGTTGATAATTGATAAAAAGTGAGATAGAAAAAAAATTAGTTTAAGAGAAGGGTAATTTGGTATTTTTGGTAGATTTTGTTTTGATAAAAGATATAGTTGAAGTTGATGATTGATAAAAAGTGAGATAGAAAAAAGTTAGTTTAAGAGGGTAGTTTGGTATTTTTGGTAGTGAGTGTTTTGATAAAAGATATAGTTGATTCATAGTAAAAGGTGAGATAAAAAAAAGTTAGTTTAAGAGAAGGGTATGGTTTTTTGGTAGTGAGTATTTTGATAAAAGATATAGTTGATGATTGATAAAAAGTGAGATAGGAAAAAAAGTTAGTTTAAAAAAAATGTAGTTTGGTATTTTTGGTAGTGAGTGTTTTGATAAAAGATATAGTTGAGTTGATGATTGATAAAAAGTGAGATAGAAAAAAAGGTTAGTTTAAGAGAAGGGTAGTTTGATATTTTTGGTAGTGGGTGTTTTGATAAAAGATATAGTTGATTGATGATTGATACAAAGTTTGTTTAAGAGAATAATAGTTTGATATTTTTGGTAGTGAGTGTTTTGATAGTCTTCATGTGGGACCTACATCAAGAATTCCCTCCAAAATTCTCCCCTCCCCCTTTTGAGTCAAACCCCTCCCCACACCCACCCCCCCACCCCACCCCCACCCCCACCCCCTTTTTCCTTCTCCAAACTTTCTCTCCCCTTTTTTTTCTTCCTTTTTTCCCCTTCATTTTATTCCCCTTTTCCCCTCTCTCACTCTTTCTCCACTACAAATGTAATTAGTATATATAGCGCGCTTTTTTTCATCCATGGGCGCTTTTTAGTGCGCTTTGAGCGTGTGCGTGGCGGGTATTTCACTCCAACAATGGCCAGCGCTCCCAAAAAGCGGCACCATTGCCCAAACACGTCCTCAGATGGGCAGCGCTTCCTAAAAAGTGCCACCCATTGCCTAAACACGTCCTCAGATGGGCAGCGCTTCCTAAAAAGCGCCACCTATTACCCAAACACGTCCTCAGATAGGCAGCGCTTCCTAAAAAGCGCCACCCATTGCCCAAACACGTCCCCAGCTAGGCAGCGCTTCCTAAAAAGCGCTACCCATTGCCCAAACACGTCCTCAGATAGGCAACGCTTCTTAAAAAGCGCTACCCATTGCCTAAATTTGTTATTTTTAATTTTTTTTTCTGTTTTGTGTATTTTCCTT
Source organism: Oxytropis ochrocephala (assembly GCA_020916435.1). Classification (NCBI taxonomy): domain Eukaryota; kingdom Viridiplantae; phylum Streptophyta; class Magnoliopsida; order Fabales; family Fabaceae; genus Oxytropis; species Oxytropis ochrocephala. The sequence goes on along the minus strand of CM037091.1, from coordinate 107,718,523 downwards.
TTTATATCTACAATTTACCTAGTCATATGCAGCCAATTAATACAATCCAATCAAATTCATTAGCTAACAAATTACAATACATAACCGAAAACAAACTCTCTATATCCAAATACACTAATATGTCAACATAAGATGAACCAAAACAAAATAGCTAACAAGTTACATCATCTAATTAATTTGTCCAAAACTAGCTATTTGAACCAAAACTAGCTAGCTAACTTAATAGTATCCAAATCAAACTCTAAAAACACGGGAGACATATATCAGTACAATCAAAACAATTTTTCTGAGAAATCATACTTTTATTTGCATCCTTCTGTTTCAAACTTTTTTTTTGATAGCCTTCTGTTTCAAACTTTGACACCTTCTTTTCTAGAACTAGCATACGCCATTGCTTTGATTATGAACGGTTTCTTAGTTAAACCTGCAAGGAATATCAAATTTCAAGATAAGCAATATAAAGTACATAATTACACTCAGATTGAAGATCCAAAAACCAATGAAAACAACTTTCAAGATAAACACAAGAAATTTTACCTTAATTATCTCTAATAACTGATCAACCCCATCCTCTCCGAGAAACAATGGTCGCAAAGAAAATAACATAAGTCATAAGGAAAGGAACAGTTTCATAAGGAAATATATTGCATCGGACATAAGTCATAGCACTTATGCAATAACTTCAATCCATGTTATTTCTAGCAAGACTTATTGAATACTAAAGAAGAACAAGCCACGAGATCATTATTTCAAATAAATGATTATTCACCAAGAATTACAGTCTACATATATAGTAGTATATTAAATTGCAAATTCAATTTCAACCAATCACCCTCCCAATATGTACTTAAATGGGGATATAGACTAAGCCAAATGTGAAAGCTTTATGATCCATCTTTCATAAAAGCAATAAATATTCAGATGTAAATTATCCCAATGAACCTCAGTATCCCCTAAGTGAACAAATCCAACAGATTTGTCATCTCAACTAGTACACCGATACGAATTAAAACAATGATAGCAGACTTTTAAGTATGAGCTTTAACTAACTGAGAAAAATGTTCAGAACAAGTCCTACAAGTAGTGACCAAGATTATGTAATCAACATATCAATCTAATTAGTTAAGGATGATTAATCTAACAACAATGCATTGTATTGACCTTCATTAATAACAACCCATTGCCAAGTTCCTTCACCAGGTGTCTTATAAGGGACTCTAGGAGTTCCAACATTGGGCATCAATTAAGGACTTCAAGGAAAACAAGGTCGATAATGAGTAAGGGTTGAAAATATAATAATGTCAAAGAAAGTCATAGCTTACAATTTTGCAGTCAATTAAGGACTTCAAGGAAAACAAGGTCGATAATGATTAGATTATAATATACTAACTAAGTAGACAAGGCTGACCAACTATTATTATTTAACAAACCCATTATTTATTCTTGTTCTCATTGCGCAGTCCTTTCCTCTCCACCTACCATTACCAAACACATGAAACAAAACCTCTATATAATCCTCAACCACTGCACCCTTCCATCACAACTCAGAAAATCAATTCTCCACAACTCTCTTTCATAACATTTTCTCTCTCTCTCCCCTTCATTTTAATTTCTTTCCTTCCATATTCTCTCAAAACTAGCTTTGAAACATTTTGCATTAATTAACAAAATGGAAGCTGCAACTATTACCAACAACTTTAATGGCGGTTCATTCTGTTTGAAGAATAGTACTATCAATACTAGTGATCCTTTGAATTGGGGTGTGGCGGCAGAGGCCATGAAGGGGAGTCACTTGGATGAGGTGAAGCGGATGGTGGAGGAGTACCGGACACCAGTGGTTAGGCTCGGCGGGGAGACCTTGACAATCTCGCAGGTGGCTGCCATCGCCGGAGCATACGACGAAGGTGTGAGGGTGGAGTTGTCAGAATCTTCAAGAGCTGGTGTTAAGGCTAGTAGTGACTGGGTGATGAACAGTATGAACAACGGGGTCGATGATTCACGGTGTCACCACCGGCTTCGGGGCTACCTCCCACCGTCGAACCAAACAAGGTGGCGCTCTGCAGAAAGAGCTAATTAGGTAATTTACTTCACATGTACACATTATTACATATTTAAAAGTATATGTCTTTGCTCATAATTCACCAATTGTACCATTTTTGTGAACAGATAGTACCATTTTTGTTTTTTTTTTTTACACAAATGGGACAAACAATAGTGTTTTTGCACTTGAGGAGTAGTTTATTTGACTTCGCTGATTACCATATTTGACTAATGCAACTTAGTTTGGATCAAGTTTTAGCTTATATGACTTATTTAATTAAAATCATTTTTTAATGTTTCAATTAAAAATTCTTATAATGGGTTTTAGTTATTTACAGATAATTAAAAAAAAAGTGCTACTACTTATACATCTCAATTGTTATTTTTTTAGATTTTTAAATGCCGGAATATTTGGCAATGGGATGAGTCAAGCCACACACTTCGCCACAAACAAAGACAACAAGAGCGGCCATGCTAGTGAGAATCAACACACTTCTTCAAGGATACTCAGGCATTAGATTTGAAGTCTTAGAAGCCATCACCAAGCTTCTCAACAACAATATCACCCCATGTTTACCACTACGTGGAACAATCACAGCTTCAGGAGATTTGGTTCCTCTTTCATACATTCTTTGGTTTACTCACTGGTAGACCAAACTCCAAAGCTGTTGGACCCTCCGGAGAGGTACTCAATGCAAAAGAAGCTTTTCAATTGGCCGGAATCAATGATGGTTTCTTTGAATTGCAGCCTAAAGAAGGCCTTGCCCTTGTTAATGGCACTGCAGTTGGTTCTGCCTTAGCTTCTATTGTTCTCTTTGATGCTAACATATTGGCTGTCTTGTCTGAAGTTCTATCAGCTATTTTTGCTGAAGTCATGCAAGGGAAACCTGAATTTACTGACCATTTGACACACAAGGTGAAGCACCACCCTGGTCAAATTGAAGTCGCCGCTATTATGGAACACATTTTGGATGGAAGTTCCTATGTCAAAGCAAATGTAAGAAATTGCATGAGATGGATCCTTTGCGAAGCCAAAACAAGATAGATATGCACTTAGAACTTCACCACGGTGGCTTGGTCCTCTTATTGAAGTCATTAGATTCTCTACCAAGTCCATTGAGAGAGAGATTAACTCACAAATGACAACCCTTTGATTGACGTTTCAAGAAACAAGGCCTTGCATGGTGGAAACTTCCAAGGAACACCTATTGGAGTATCCATGGACAACACACGTTTGGCTCTTGCAGCAATTGGAAAGCTCATGTTTGCTCAATTCTCTGAGCTTGTTAATGATTTTTACAACAATGGATTGCCTTCAAATCTCTCCGCTAGTAGAAATCCTAGCTTGGATTATGGTTTCAAGGGAGCTGAAATTGCCATGGCTTCTTATTGTTCTGAACTACAATATCTTGCAAATCCAGTTACAACCCACGTCCAAAGTGCTGAGCAACACAACCAAGATGTGAACTCTTTGGGTTTGATTTCTTCTAGGAAAACAAATGAAGCCATTGAGATCCTTAAGCTCATGTCTTCCACATTCTTGATTGCACTTTGCCAAGCAATTGACTTAAGGCATTTGGAGGAGAACTTGAAAAACTCCGTGAAGAACATTGTAAGCCAAGTTGCAAAGAGGACCCTTACAACAGGTGTCAGTGGAGAACTCCATCCTTCAAGGTTTTGTGAAAAAGATTTATTAAATGTGGTTGAAAGGGAACATGTGTTTGCATATATTGATGACCCATGCAATGCTACATACCCGTTGATGCAAAAACTAAGGCAAGTGCTTGTGGATCATGCATTAGTAAATGGAGAGAACGAGAAGAACTTGAACACATCAATATTCCAAAAGATTGCTACTTTTGAGGATGAATTGAAGACCCTTTTGCCAAAGGAGGTTGAAAGTGCAAGGGCTGCATATGAGAGTGGCAATTCAGCAATTCCAAACAAGATAAATGAATGCAGATCATACCCACTTTATAAGTTTGTGAGAGAGGAGTTGAGGACTGGTTTGCTAATTGGAGAAAATGTCATATCACCAGGTGAGGAATTTGACAAGCTATTCACAGCTATGTGCCAAGGAAAAATCATTGATCCTCTTTTGGAATGCCTTGGGGTGGAACGGTGCCCTCTTCCAATTTGTTAATTTTTCCATTTATTTTTAGGGTTTCTTTGTATCCATGCAAAGTACATTGATAATCATCCGATTTGTCGCTCCTCTAGCAAATTAATAAGGAAAGCTTCATTTATGTTTAATCAATCTCAAAGAGAAACTTGTAACTTACTAATTAATTTAATTGAAATTCAATTTGTTGCCAAAGCTTTGAGTGCCACTATATAATATTACACATGTAAATGGTGTTTTGATTCGTAGTCTGCTTAATCTAATTTTAAAAATTTGGTCAAATGTGTTCCCCATATAACTACACTAAAAATATGCATATCCTCATAAAGGTTGCTTCTCCACATATCATATTCTAAGCAAAAAAATAATGCTGCATGCACTGAATTTCGAGTAAACAAACCTATACACAATAGAAATTAAATAAATGAGACTCTCACTGTGCTCTGCCTGGAATGATTGACAACGATAAATTTTTCCTATGAATAATACATATGTACAAAGAACTAAATAGTGAAACAAGAGACACAAAAGATGACATCAACAAAAATATATAGAAACAAGTGAAACACCTAATAAAGGTTCAACGAAAAGGATAATAAATTCTTTAAGTAGATGACACCTTGATATTTTGACTTCTATAAAAGTTATTGTGATCAAAGCTTATCATTAGTATTATCGAGATTCAGTGGTTGACCTTGTAATTTAAATAGCACATATGTAGAGTATATAAAATTCATCTCTAGCATTAATTTAATTGAGAACTCAGATTTATTATAACTCCATTGATGATTTACTTTCTTTGTAATAAATGTTTATGTGTAAACCCTTTTATATACAAATAAATTTCTTGAACATACTTAGAATGGATACTATTATTTCATAGATATTGCATAAGGATCGATGAAGGTGTGGGAATGGCTTGGTATCACAAGAAAGGATTTTAATAGTGTGTGGGATCATCTGTGTGGCTGCACAAAATCAACATTGGAGGAAAGAAAAGAAGGAGAGTACGGTTTCTAGTGTGGGTAGCTGTCATTTGGGTCATATGGATCAACCGGAATAGAGTCATTTTTCGAGGGGGCGTTCCTAGTGTAACACAAATGTTAATTCATGTAAAAGGTTTATCTTGGGGTTGGGTAGCAAATAGATTGCGAGATCAAAACTCTTTCACTTTCGAGGAATGAAACAATGATCCTATTAATTGTATGCTTCGCGTGAGCTAAATGTATTTGGGTTGAGGCACCCCTAGTGCCCCCAATCTAATAAAATATTTGACTTATAAAAAAAATAGATATTGCATAAAATATCATATATATATATATATATATATATATATATATATATATATATGGACAAAAGGATAAAATATAACTTATGGTTTTTTAGTTTATACTATACGGACAAAAAATATAAAAGACAATATTTTTTTTGTTAATTTAGACAAAATTATAAATAAACACTACACACAATCACATTTAATTAGGTTCGGACTCAGAAGTTGACGTCTCGCTGAAATTGCCATTTCAACCACTAGTGAAAGACATGGAATATAAACATATATTGATGACATTAAAATGAAGTCTCTTTAAGTCCTTTACTTAGCCTTCCATATAGCTTAGAGATGAGTGCTAGCAACACTCTATTTTATATTTTCCTTCCGACACTCACTTCATGATTGAGTGAAATTCGGATGCATTTCGCTAAATAAATAGTCACATTTTTAAAGTAGTAGAATTCATAAACTTTCCAATAAAAAAATCCTAGCAAATCTCCCGCACAGTGTTCCCGCCAATCGATCCCCACCTTTTTTTAGTGCAATCTCCCATTCTTTTTTTTTTTTTGAGGTAATTAACAATTTTTTTAGGAACTTTATAGTCTTGGAAAAACAATTAAATGTTTAAATACAAGAATTAAGTTTGTTTCTCAATAATCGGTTTCGTGAAAAAATAATAATAATTTTGTTATAAAATACGTAAAGTGCGATGCTAAACAGTGTATTTTGGGGAACTTTAACATTCAGAAAATTTTTAAATGTTCAAATACGCAAAGTTTGTTCGTCATGCCAGTTTGGCGAAAAACTATAATAATTTCGTCGCAAAATACGTGAAGTGCAATGTTAAACAATGTGTTTTGGGACACTTTAGTGTTCGGAAAATTTCTTAACTAACTCAAATACGCAAAGTTTGTTCCTCAATAACCTATTTGGTGAAAAAATAATAATTTTATGACAAAATTTAAATACGTAAAGTGATGTGCTAAGTAGTGTATTTTGGGGTACTTAAACTCTCACAAAAAATTTAACTTTCCAAATACGCAAAATTAGTTCCTCAGTTATCAGTTTCATGAAAATATTAATAATTTACGTGACAAAATACGTAAAGTGTGATCTAATGCAATGGGATTTGGCGATTATTTCAGTGTTCGCAAGAAAAAGATTTTCAAATATGTGAAATTCGTTTCTCAATAACCATTTTGGTGAAAAAATTAATAATTTTGTGACAAAATGCGTAAAGTGTGATGCAAAACAATGCGTTTTTAGATGCTTTAGCGTTCGAAAAAAATTAAATGTTCAAATACTCACGCTCGTTCGTTCTCAATAATCGGTGTCGTGAAAAAAAAATTGACACTAATCCGCAAACTTATCCTTTTACTAATTTCACCACTTTAAATAATGAATTTCTTTTATACTTCTTCTCTTTATATTTTTAGGACCATATTTTTTGAACCTTTAAAAATAACTTATTTTTATACCTCTTCTCCTTATATTTCCTATTTTACACCTTCATTTCTTATTTTTTTTGATTCTAGCATTTAATTTATTCAATAGATTTTTACATACTCCAATTTCTACAAGTTAATAAACTTATCTATATGTACTAACCAGAACTATCGCCCACGCACGGAAAAAATACGCTAATCATTGAGTAGTAAGGGTTGAAAATATAGTGTCAAAGAAAGTCATAGCTTACAATTTTGCAGTCAATTAAAGACTTCAAAGAAGCAATGAAAATGAGGCCGATAATGATTATTATTAATAGGCTGCCAACAAGAGATGCTCTCATTCGCAGAGACTTAACCGTGAATCTTTCTGTGTGTGTTGTTTTGGAGAAGAAGAAAATGTGAAGAACCTCTTCTGCACATGTAACAGATCGTTGGTGAAATATGGAGTCCACAGTCATGCACGTTGACTCATTGCTTCCTTCCATTATACTATTTCTCGACAACTATTATTTAACCAACCCATTATTTATTCTTGTTCTCACATGAAACACATGAAACAAACCTCTATTATTGCATAAATTATCTTATAAAAGATAACATATATTTTTTGTTAATTTAGAGAAAATGATAAATAAAAACTATACACAATCACACAGTCACATTTAATGCTTATAAAAAAAACACAGTCATATTACTTTTATATTTTTGGTTTTTTATATGTATTTATTTTTTATATATCCTGGCTAATTAATTTTTTACTTGGTTAATTCATAAAAATAACACGATGTTAACCGTGTGCATGCACAGGTATACCACTAGTAAATCCTAGCAAATCTTGCGCATAGTGTTCCCGCCAATCGATCCCCCCTTTTTTTAGTCCAATCTCCCACTCTTTTTTAAGGTACTTAGCAATTTGCTTTTAGGAACTTTAGAGTTTGGAAAAAACTTAGATGTTCAAATATGAGAAGTTCGTTTCTCAATAGTCGGTTTCGTGAAAAAAAAATTGTAGCAAAATAAGTGTGATGCTAAACAGTGTGTTTTGGGGAACTTTAGCATTTAGAAAAAAATTCTAATTAAGTTTTCAAATACGCAAAATTTGTTCCGCATGCCGGTTTAGCAAAATATTATAATATATAATTCCATCACAAAATACGTAAAGTGCAATATTATACAGTGTGTTTTGGACACTTTAGTGTTCGGAAAATATTTAACTAATTCAAATACGCAAATTTTGTTCCTCAATAACCGGTTTGGTGAAAAAGTAATAATTTCAAGACAAAATACGTAAAGTGAGGAGCTAAGCAGTGTGTTTTGAGGTACTTTAATTTTAAGAAAATCTTTAACTTTCCAAATATGCAAAATTTGTTCCTCAATTATCAGTTTGGTGAAAAAATTAATAATTTCGTGACAAAATATGTAAAGTGTGATGCAAAACAATGCGTTTTGGTGTATTTTAGCGTTCGAAAAAAATTATATTTTCAAATATGTGAAATTTGTTTATCAATAACCAGTTTGGTGAAATAATTAATAATTTTGTGACAAAATAAATAAAGTGTGATGCAATGTAGTGTGTTTTTTGGTACTTTAGGGTTCGGAAAAAAAATTAACTGTTCAATACTAAAAATTAACTGTTCAATACTATTAAGCGTGATGCAAAAATAATAATTTTGTGATGCAAAAATAATAATTTTGTGATGCAAAAATAATAATTTTGTGACACTAACCTGCACAACTTACCCTTTTACTAATTTCACCACTTTAAAAAATCAATTTTGTTTTATACTTCTTACCTTTATATTTTTTAAGACCGTATTTTTCTGAACCTTTAAAAAATAATTTATTTTTATACTTTTTCTCCTTATATTTACTATTTTACACCTCACTTGTCTATATGTACTAACCAGAATTTTCGCTCCACGCTAGTCATTGAGTAAGGGTTGAAAATATAATAATGTCAAAGAAAGTCATAGCTTACAATTTTGCAGTCAATTAAGGACTTCAAGGAAAACAAGGTCGATAATGATTAGATTATAATATACTAACTAAGTAGACAAGGCTGACCAACGTTTAGAGTTGAATGTGAGTCCACAGTCATGCATGTCACCTCATTGCTTCCTTCCATTATTATATATATAAGATTTCTCGACAACTATTATTATTTAACCAACCCATTATTTATTCTTGTTCTCATTGCGCAGTCCCTTCCCTCTCCACCTACCATTACCAAACACATGAAACAAAACCTCTATAAAATCCTCAACCACTGCACCCTTCCATCACAACTCAGAAAATCAATTCTCCACAACTCTCTTTCATAACATTTTCTCTCTCTCTCTCTCTCCTTCATTTTACTTTCTTTCCTTCCATATTCTCTCAAAACTAGCTTTGAAACATTTTGCATTAATTAAAAAATGGAAGCTGCAACCATTACAAACAACTTTAACGGCGGTTCATTCTGTTTGAAGAATAGTACTATCAATACTAGTGATCCTTTGAATTGGGGTGTGGCGGCAGAGGCCATGAAGGGGAGTCACTTGGATGAGGTGAAGCGGATGGTGGAGGAGTACCGGACACCGATGGTTAGGCTCGGCGGGAGACCTTGACAATCTCGCAGGGCTGCCATCGCGAGCATACGACGAAGGTGTGAGGGTGGAGCTGCTTAATCTTCAAGAGCCGGTGTTAAGGCTAGTAGTGACTGGGTGATGAACAAGATGAACAACGGGATCGATAGCATGGTGTCACCACCGCCGGTGCTACCTCCTCCCACCGTCGAACCAAACAAGGTGGCGCTCTGCAGAAAAGAGCTAATCGTAATTTACTTCACACGCACACATTATTACATATTTAAAAGTATATGTCTTTGCTCATAATTCACCAATTGTACCATTTTTGTGAACAGATCGTACCATTTTTGTTTTTGTTTTTACACAAATGGGACAAACAATAGTGTTTTTGCACTTGAGGAGTAGTTTATTTGACTTACCATATTTGACTAATGCAACTTAGTTTGGATCAAGTTTTAACTTATATGACTTATTTAATTAAAATCATTTTTTAATGTTTCAATTAAAAATTCTTATAATGGGTTTTAGTTATTTACAGATAATTAAAAAAAGTGCTAGTACTTATACATCTCAATTCTTATTTTTTAGATTTTTAAATGCCTAATATTTGGCAATGGGACAGAGTCAAGCCACACATCGCCACAAACAAAGAACAAGAGCAAATGCTAGTGAGAATCAACACACTTCTTCAAGGATACTCGGGCATTAGATTTGAAGTCTTAGAAGCCATCACCAAGCTTCTCAACAACAATATCACCCCATGTTTACCACTACGTGGAACAATCACAGCTTCAGGAGATTTGGTTCCTCTTTCATACATTGCTGGTTTACTCACTGGTAGACCAAACTCCAAAGCTATTGGACCCTCCGGAGAGGTACTCAATGCAAAAGAAGCTTTTCAATTGGCTGGAATCAATGATGGTTTCTTTGAATTGCAGCCTAAAGAAGGCCTCGCACTTGTTAATGGCAATCGCAGCTTGGTTCCGCTTTAGCTTCTATTGTTCTCTTTGATGCTAACATATTGGTCGCCTTGTCCAAGTTCTATCACCCTATTTTCTTTGAAGTCATGCAAGAAACTGAATTTATCGACCATTTGACACACAAGTTGAAGCACCACCCCGGTCAAATTGAAGTCGCGCTATTATGGAACACATTTTGGATGGAAGTTCCTATGTCAAATCAGCTAAGAAATTGCATGAGATGGATCCTTTGCGAAAGCCAAAACAAGATAGATATGCACTTAGAACTTCACCACGTTGGCTTTGGTCCTCTTATTGAAGTCATTAGATTCTCTACCAAGTCCATTGAGAGAGAGATTAACTCACAATGACAACCCTTTGATTGACGCTTTCAAGAAACAAGGCCTTGCATGGTGGAAACTTCCAAGGAACACCTATTGGAGTATCCATGGACAACACACGCTTGGCTCTTGCAAAGAATTGGAAAGCTCATGTTTGCTCAATTCTCCGAGCTTGTTAATGATTTTTACAACAATGGATTGCCTTCAAATCTCTCCGCTAGTAGAAATCCTAGCTTGGATTATGGTTTCAAGGGAGCCGAAATTGCCATGGCTTCTTATTGTTCAACTACAATATCTTGCAAATCCAGCTTACAACCCACGCCCAAAGTGCCGAGCAACACAACCAAGATGTGAACTCTTTGGGTTTGATTTCTTCTAGGAAAACAAATGAAGCCATTGAGATCCTTAAGCTCATGTCTTCCACATTCTTGATTGCACTTTGCCAAGCAATTGACTTAAGGCATTTGGAGGAGAACTTGAAAACTCCGTGAAGAACATTGTAAGCCAAGTTGCAAAGAGGACCCTTACAACAGTGTCGCTGGAGAACTCCATCCTTCAAGGTTTTGTGAAAAGATTTATTAAATGTGGTTGAAAGGGAACATGTGTTTGCATATATTGATGACCCATGCAAAGGCTACATACCCGTTGATGCAAAAACTAAGGCAAGTGCTTGTGGATCATGCATTAGTAAATGGAGAGAACGAGAAGAACTTGAACACATCAATATTCCAAAAGATTGCTACTTTTGAGGATGAATTGAAGACCCTTTTGCCAAAGGAGGTTGAAAGTGCAAGGGTCGCATATGAGAGTGGCAATTCAAAGAATTCCAAACAAGATAAATGAATGCAGATCATACCCACTTTATAAGTTTGTGAGAGAGGAGTTGGGGACTGGTTTGCTAACTGGAGAAAATGTCATATCACCAGGTGAGGAATTTGACAAGCTATTCACAGCTATGTGCCAAGGAAAAATCATTGATCCTCTTTTGGAATGCCTTGGGGAGTGGAACGTGTGCCTCTTCCAATTTGTTAATTTTTCCATTTATTTTTAGGAATGTTTTCTTTGTATCTCAGGCAAAGTACACCGATAATCATCTGATTTGTCGCTCCTCTAGCAAATTAATAAGGAACGCTTCATTTATGTTTAATCAATCTCAAAGAGAAACTTGTAACTTACTAATTAATTTAATTGAAATTCAGTTGTTTGCCAAAGCTTTGAGTGCCACTATATAATATTACACATGTAAATGGTGTTTTGATTCGTAGTCCTGCTTAATCTAATTTTAAAGCTGGTCAAATGTGTTCCCCCATATAACTACACTAAAATATGCATATCCTCATAAAGGTTGCTTCTCCACATATCATATTCTAAGCAACAAAAATAATAACTGCATGCAGACTGAATTTCGAGTAAACAAACCTATACACAATAGAAATTAAATAAATGAGACTCTCACTGTGCTCTGCCTGGATGATTGAAAACAGTAAATTGTTCCTATGAATAATACATATGTACAGTAAATAAATAGTGAAACAAGAGACACAAAAGATGACATCAACAAAAATATATAGAAACAAGTGAAACACTTAATAAAGGTTCAACGAAAAGGAAAATAAATTCTTTAAGCAGATGACCTGCTTGATATTTTGACTTCTATAAAAGTGGTTGTGGTCAAAACTTATCATTAGTATTATCGAGATGCAAAGGTTGACCTTGTAATTTAAATAGCACATATGTAGAGTATATAAAATTCATCTCTAGCATTAATTTAATTGAGAACTCAGATTTATTATTACTCCATTGACAGTTTACTTTCTTTGTAATAAATGTTTATGTGTAAACCCTTTTATATACAAATAAATTTCTTGAACATACTTAGAATGGATACTATTATTTCATAGATATTGCATAAGGATGAAGGTGTGGGAATGGCTTGGTATCACAAGAAAGGATTTTAATAGTGTGTGGGATCATCTGTGGCTGCACAAAATCAATATTGGAGGAAAGAAAAGAAGGAGAGTACGGTTTCTAGTGTGGGTATCTGTCATTTGGGTCATATGGATCAACCGGAATAGAGTCATTTTTCGAGGGGGCGTGCCTAGTGTAACACAAATGTTAAATCATGTAAAAGGTTTATTTTGGGGTTGGGTAGCAAATAGATTGGGAGATCAAAACTCTTTCACTTTCGAGGAATGGAACAATGATCCTATTAATTGTATGCTTCACGTGAGCTAAATGTATTTGGGTTGAGGCACCCCGAGTGCTCCCAATCTAATAAAATATAACTTATGGTTTTTTAGTTTATACTATACAGACTAAAAATATAAAAGACAATATATTTTTTGTTAATTTAGACAAAATAAACACTACACACAATCACATTTAATTAGGTTCGACTGTTGACGTCTCACTGAAATTGCCATTTCAACCACTAGTGAAAGACATAGAATATAAACATATATTGATGACATTAAAATGAAGTCTCTTTAAGTCCTTTACTTAGCCTTCCATATATCTTAGAGATGAGTGCTAGAAACACTCTATTTTATATTTTCATTCCGACACTCACTTCATGATTGAGTGAAATTCGGATGCATTACGCTAAATAAATAGTCACATTTTTAAAGTAGTAGAATTCATAAACTTTCCAATAAAAAAATCCTAGCAAATCTCCCGCACAAATGTTCCCGCCAATCTATCCCCACCTTTTTTAGTGCAATTTCCCATCCCATTCTTTTTTTTTGAGGTAATTAACAATTTTTTTTAGGAACTTTATAGTCCGGAAAAAAATTAAATGTTTAAATACAAGACTTAAGTTTGTTTCTCAATAATCGGTTTCGTGAAAAAATAATAATAATTTTGTTACAAAATACGTAAAGTGCGATGCTAAATAAAGTTGTATTTTGGGGTACTTTAGCATTCGTAAAATTTTTAAATGTTCAAATACACAAAGTTTGTTCATCATGCGCTTTGGCGAAAAAATTATAATAATTTAAATCGCAAAAATACTGCTTCTTTGGTGTTTTTAGCAAACAATCACTAGTTTGAAATACTGAGTTTGTGAGATCAAAACTAGAAGATCTCTTGACAATTGCTCTTGTATATTTTGTATTTTTGATAGTTTTAAAAGAAGTAACTTGTGCGAAGAACACGATTGTAAATGAAACGAAAAAGTAATTGCGAAAATGTAAAAGAACAAGAAATGATTGCATTAAAATAAGAAATTGGTACACAAGCACATACAAGGATTCTGTCCACTCGTTTTCGCTGTGACTTGGAAGTTAGAGTTTCAGAATGTTGTGTTTATGTTGTGACCATGTGTTTCTATTACAAAGTAGTATTTATACTTCTTAGAAACAAACATAAGGAAAAGTAACTGTCTACTAAACGTGAGAGAAAGTAACTGCCTACTAACTGCCCTTCTCCTTGAATTTCGACTAAACCGCTGCCAACTTCCTGTCGAAACGTTGAACCTTGCCTTGTCGAAAGATTAAGATTTGTCTTGTCGAAAGCTCCTTTGCTTTACTTGTCGAAGTTCATTCCTACTACCAACATTTAGACATCTTTTCTGTCGAATTGATAGCGAGTTGACTTGATGCTGACTTGTAGTTTCCAAGACACCATTAATGAAGAAACAAACCTGCCTAATACTTCTTTTAAAGCATTGTCGAAATTTTGGGATAACAGATTGCCCCCCAAAAAATGTTTCTTTCGACGAAAATGATGAATGGAAATAAGAAAGAGCATTTTTTGAATATTGTGCGCCATTTACCTCTACCGCCTTTTGCACTTCAACAAAGGAGAGAAAAATAGCCATTATGACTTGCACAGATAAAGTAAACCGTTTGATTGGCACACATAGTAGAGTTGGTGGGCCATCACGTCCCTCAAAGGTCGCAAACGTGCGAGTTATGGTGAACGTGTGAACCACTATGTCTTCCAAACATATAAAAACGGCTAAACCCTTTCATTTCCTTCTTTACTTGCTTGAAACTCAGAAAAAAAAAACTCTCTCGCATTCTTCATCTCTCGAATTTGAAGAAACCTGCATTTTACAAAAGTTGCAAGCTTTCGCTTTTTCTTCCATCTAAACCCAAATTCAAACTCACACTTCTCTTTTCCTACTCATGGCTTCAACATCTACTGTTGCGACGAAACCCGAGAGTTCAAAGATAAATGATGAGCCGAGAAAAACCCAGCCAATTGAAGGCTTTGTTGATGAACCTGACGTTGCTGATGAACGAACAATCCTTTGGCGCACCCGTACTAATTCCTCAACTAAACTTTATACCCATGCCTTTTGGGTCCTCTGCCTAACATCTTACTCGGAAAATGAGGAAGTTATCAAATTTTCCCTAGTCCTCCTCGCCTTCAACCTAGGGTTTTTGCTAAAACACCCTTCCATTTAGAATTTTTGAATAATCCTCTCGTGGTTTTTAGGTCCGCACTCTGGGTTTCCCCAACAAGTTTACCTAGATTGGCTTGACAAAGTAGAGGCTAAGAAAGCCACTATCTGGAAACAACAAGGCATCTTTAACCTCATTCAATTGTCGAGGTACGGGCCTAAATATGATAGTACTTTGATATTGGCAGCAATTCAATTTTGGGATTGTGCCACACATAGTCTTCACCTTAAGTGTGGTATGTTATCTCCCACTCTTTTAGATGTTGCTGCCATCACTGGTTTAAAACCTTTAGGTGAAACTTTCAATCCTAAACTTCCTGCCAATGACTATGATTTCAACTTCACTAACGCTTCTTTTGCTCCTTACATTAGTGTTCATCATGATACTGCCACTGAGGAAGTATCTGATTTAGAACATGTAGCTTTTCTTACCCTTTGGTTATCCCTTTTTGTTTTTTGGTCACGTTCTCTTCAAGTTTCCAAATCTTTCATCCCATTAGCTACCCAACTTCATGCACAGCAAAATATCAACCTTGCCAAACTGATTTTAGGATCCCTGCACCAACAACTTGATAATGCTGTCCTAGAATTGAGGGAAGATGAACCAACGACCAAATTTCTGTCTTCTGGTCCTATGTGGCTATTACAATTGTGGCTTTTAGCTACTTTTGAATCTAGACTTGGCCTATTCATTCCTAAAACAGCTCAACCATCTCTATAAAAAAGAAGGACTGAAGGAATTCGATTGCACAAATAAAAGTCTAAACAAACAAACCTTTCTCGCAGAAGAATCTTTCTATTTTTTATTTCGAAATCCTCCTGAACTGCACCAATTTCATAGACTCTATGGCCCCTTTTGTACAAACATCTCATGGACCATCTTGGTTTAGAAGACCATTTCCCCCTTCCTCTGCTGAACACGCTGAAAAAACTAACCAAATTTGGCAAGCTTATCTTTCCCCAGCACTTCTTTCCACAAGACTCACACTTAGCAAAAATAAGAATAATCTTGGAATCACCAGATACTTCCCAAGTTACTTTGCAAGGCAATTTGGGCTCTGCCAAATTCGACATGCTTTGTGTATTTTCATAGGCGAGAATTTGCAAGTCCAGAAACAGAGAAAACTTATGAACAAGCTTTCAAAAAATTCCATTACAGAGCTTTGAACTTCGAACCTATCACTTACAATCCAAGATTCTCATGCACTGCAAAGTTTCATGACTGGTGGTCCAAGTATTACACTACTGCTGCTGGAGAAGCCAATGATACCTTTGTCGAGAGTCTCCTGAAGAAATTGATGGTTGCTTTTCCTTCGCGAAACACAGATATGTGCCTCTTCGACGTTTAAAGCTTTCTAGACTTTAGATACTTGTAGTTGGATCTTATTGCCACTTACTTATCACTATTTTCGACATTAGAGAAAACTGTAGTGAAGTTGAAGGGCACAGGAAGCAAGACAACCACAAAGAAATCTTCCCCAAAAGCCAAGAAGACAATTGAAACAAGTCCTACTCCAAAACTCAACCCAAAAAAGGTATGTTGATATCCACCTATTTCACGTTTTTTTTTAGTATGACCTCTAGATTATGTCGAAAATTCCCTTCTCCCAGAAGACCAAAGTTAAAGGGAAACTGGTCATTTCTTCCAGCTCTGAGGTAGTATATATAAACCTCATTAGTCTGTCGAAACTTCTTTCAAACTTATCACTTGTTTGTGATATCATTTGTATTATAAACTGAACTCTTTTTTCAGGATACTGAAAGTGATGGAGACAATGTTCCTCTTATACAAAGATCAAGAAAAAGAGCCTTACTTGATCCTCAAAGGGCAACCAAAGGCATTATCATTAACGAACCTTCTGAATTGCAAATTTTCTCCTCCAAATCAAAACTTAAGGTAAATATTCTTTCAAAGTTATTTTGAACCTCTTTCGCTTTAGAACTTTCCAATTTCAACATTATTAATACAATTTAATGTACACAGTAGACAAACAACTCTTTGCTTGCCCCGCCGCCGAAACTTTGATCAAGTTGCAAAGACGAGAACTTTCTTCTGCAAGACCCTCTCTGCCTTCATCACCATCTGGTGTAGCTGCTGAGGGAATTCCCCAAGAAATTGTCGAACTTGAGCTTCCAATTGTTGATGCAACCATCTCAAATGCTGACGGCGTCGAACAATAGGCTCTTGTTGAATAAAATACCCAAGCCTTGGGACCCAAAGATCCAGAAAAGCAAAGACAAGAAGTAGAAGCCATTATTGAGGAGCAACTTGACGAAGCCATGACTGACCAAGGAGAAGGAGAGTTTAGAAGGAATGGGCCTGAAAACCAAGATACTTCTGCCAAAGAGTCGACCAACAGTGCTGTCAGTGACAAAGAATTGTCTGAACTGAAAAAGAAAGATCCTTTGGCAGCTTTGAAGATTATGTTGAGTCTTCAAAGTTCGTCGACACATTTGGTTTGCAGCTCGTCGAACACTTCTCTTAGCTCTATCAACCAGAGTCGATTGTAAGGCCTACTTCACAATTGAAGGCTAAAATATTAGAGGGGATCTAGTGGCAAAATTGAACAAGACCCTTCTGAGTATTTCGAAATCAAATCACTCATTCAGAAAATGACCAAGTCAGATCCTCCTCAAAATCTTCTCACTTTCTTTATTGAGTTCGGTCCTCTCTTCGAACAACTCTCTCTTCTAATCACACAGCGATCCAACATTCTCAAGCAGAAAGATCAGGAAAATCAACTTCGTGAGAAAGAAATTGTCTCTCTTAAGGCTGTTCAAGATGATATTGAAGCTCTTGAAGCACAGACATAAAAGGACGAGAAAGAGATTGCTGAGTGGGATGTGAAAATCACACGCTATATCGAAGAGATAAAAATCATCCAAGCCAAATTGTCTAATGCCAAGTACCAGAAAGGTTTGGTCCAAGAAAGGATGGGGAATTCTTCTTCGTCGAACACAAAGAACTAAAGCGCTTGATGACCATAGATCATTTGGAAAAAGCCAATCAACATCAAGTTACCCTTGCTCAGCTCGACATAGACCTAAACCTTGTTGAGACTTCCATTTCTTTAAGTGCTAATGTTCTTGAGAGGCTCAAAACCTCTTTGAAGAACTTTTAAGATTCTGTAATAGCTTTAGAAATCTTACAATGGTTATGTAATTTCGATTTTGCATCACACATTACCATTTTGAACAAATTTCACTTATCTATGTTTGTTCGATTCTTATCTCAGTTAACGTTGGCTTATACTGTTTTAAGTATTTACCATTTATTCTAAATATTCTGTTTTCGTCACCTAACTCTTCGATTTCATAAGCACCATTCAAAAAGCATTGCAATACGCGAAATGGGCCTTCCCACCCTGGTGACCACTTGCCTAAGACTCTATCCTTTTTGTCCATAGGCAACAGAACTTTCCACACTAACTCTCCTTCCTCAAAGGTTTTTAACTTAACCTTTTTGTTTATAAGCTTTAGCTACTCTCTCTTTCTGTCGAATGAGCATTTCTAAAGCTAACAACATTTCTTCGTCTAAATCAACCAATTCATCAATCATCATATTCCAATAATGATCAGAAGGGATTTCCCACTGTCTCTGAATTCTTGTTGATTGTAAACAAATTTCAACAGGTAACACTGCATCATGTCCAAATGTTAGCCTGTAAGGAGTAGTGTTGATAGATTCTTTAGGTGAAGTTCGACAAGCCCACAATACTTGATCAAGAGTACTATGCCAATTTTTGGGTTTTCGCCCAACATGCTTTTTAATCAAATTAATAATGATTTTATTGGCAGCTTCTACCTGACCATTGGCTTGTGCGTAGTATGGTGTTGAAGTTAATAACTTAAAACCAATTTCAGAAGCAAACTCTACCATTTTTCGACCAAGAAAAAGCAGACTTTGGTCCGTAGTAATGGTTTCGAATCCCATATCTATAAATGATGTGATTTTGGATAAACTTTATTATCGCTTCTTGATCAACATTGGCTAAAGGTATTGCTTCTACCCATTTAGTAAAGTAATCAATTCCTACAAGGATATATCTATGACCTTTTGATGAAGTTGGTTTTATCTCCCCAATCACATCTAAAGCCCATCCTCTAAATGGCCAAGGTTTAACTATAGAATGTAACTCATTTGCAGACACATGTTGTATTCCAAAGATGCTTTTGGCATTCTTGACAACCTTTAGCAAACTCTATACAATCTTTCAACACAATAATAATACATTCCTTGTCAAACAATAACCATTTCATTTTGTGGCCTACTTGATGTGAGCCACATGCTCCACTATGCGTGATCGAAATTGCTAAATATGCCTCATTCTCACTAAGACATTTTAATAACACCCCTTCAGGGGTTTGTTTGAACAATTCATTCCCAATTATCACATAGCTTAGAGCTCTGTACTTCACTTTTCTATTGGTGTTTCCTGTAGGATTTTGCAGATATTCTACAATAGGTTTCCGCCAATCATTATCAACCATATTGTCAAGAGCAAAAATTTCTGCTAAGTCAATATTATCAACAATGTGACGTTTTTCGACAAACACTTCCTCTAGATTTATTGCCCCCCAGTTTTTGGTGTTGACAATAGGGTTGAAGAAGTGTGGTTATAAAGAGAGTCATTTGAAATGAGTTTGTCTTTTATCTCAATTAACTCTTCTAGGCTTTGTTTCGAAACTTTGTAGCCCGAAGCAATTTGTGCCAACTCATTTGCCACTTGATTTTCAATGCGTGGTAAATGTTCTAGGTGTGCAAATGTAAACCTTTTTAACAAAGTGTTGGCAACAATAAAATACTTAATAAGGTGCTCATTAATGCATTTGTATTCTTTTGTCAATTGTTTGACAACTAATTGAGAATCACCTTTTATTTCTACATGACTTGCCCTCAACTCGAGTAAAATTTTAAGGCCTACTATCAAAGCCTCATACTCACTTTCATTATTGGAGCAAAACCTCGAATTTTAAATCTATACTTCGTTGGAATATTCTCTCGGGAAATGATCAAGATTCCAATACCAACTCCATTTTTATGGTCGAGCCATCAAGTATAATTTCCAAGGACGCATGTCTAACAAATTCATCTCATGTTCGACAAATGTAATGGTCTACTATAAAATCAAGAACCACTTGTCCTTTAATTGATTTAAGAGGTTGATAAGTTAAGTTATATTCTAGCAAAGCTAAAGCCCATTTACCAATTCTACTATGCAAAGATTGGTTTTGATAACATATGCTTAATAACATCAAAATGCGAATAAACATAAACATCAGCTGGCTTTAAATATTGCTTTAACTTCGTACATGAGAAATATAAGCAAAGGCACAACTTTTCTATTGGGCTATACCTTGTTTCAGCATCAATTAAAACCCTACTAAGGTAATAAATGGCTCTTTCGACGCCATCATCATCCTCTTGTGCTAACATACTACCTATTGTGTTATCGTAAGTCGCTATATACAATTTCAAAGACTTTGTTTCTAATAACAGCAACAAAATTGGTGGTTTCATTAAATAAGACTTAATGTCATCAAAATCCGCTTGATGGACTTGTTCCCACTTGAACTCGCTCTTCTTTCTCCAAATTTCAAAGAATGGCGAAAATGCTTGTGTTTTGCCACTTAGATTTGATATAAATCTTCGAAGGAAATTGATCTTTCCCAACAATGACTGAAGTTCTTTCTTGGTGGAAGGAGCTTTTGTTTCCATAATTGCTTTAGTCTTATTTTGATTGATTTCTATGCCTTTCTTGTGTACTACAAAACCCAAGAATTCACCTGCACGTACACAGAAAGCACATTTGGTTGGATTCATTTTTAATCCATATTTCCTCATTCTTTCAAAAGAACGTCGAAGATGGTCTAAGTGACCAATTGCTGAGGAGGATTTAACCACCACATCATCTATGTACACTTGCATAAAATCATCAATAAAATCATGAAACATAGAATTCATTGCTCTCTGGTAAGTTGCACCAGCATTTTTTAAACCAAAGGGCATTGCCACCCATTCATAAACGCCTAATGCCCCTGGACATCGAAAAGCCGTTTTCGACACGTCTTCTTCAGCAATAAAGATTTGATTATACCCTGAATAACCATCTAGCATACTGAGATAATCAAACCCTGCTGCTGAATCTATTAGCATTTCAGCTATGGGCATAGTGTATTCATCTTTGGGTGTTGCATTATTTAAATCTCTAAAGTCGACGCAAACTTTAAGTTTTCCATTTTTCTTCATTACTGGTACAATATTAGCTAACCAATCGACATACCTGGCAGTTCTGATGAATTTGCTCTTGAACAACCTTTCAATCTCTTCTTTGATCTTAGCCAATATTTGAGGAGCAAATCTTCTTGGTGTTTGCTTCACTGGTTTCTTTCCTGGTCGAATAGGTATTTGCAACTCCACTACTTCTCGACTCAAACCAGGCATTTCATTATACTCCCACGCGAAACAATCTTTGAACTCCTGCAGTAGTGAGATAACTTGGGTTTTGAAGGCAAAGATCAAGGTTTGCACTAATGTACGCTGGCCTTTTAACTAAGCCATTTCCCAAATCCACTTCTTCCATCGGATCTTGAGCTTGCATACGCCTTGTCGAATCTCTAGGATCCTTTTCAAAACCTAATGGCTCATCATCATAAATGCAATCAAGTTTTTCATCTATGATTTCGCCATTTTCTTCAGATTTAATCTATGGCTTCGATGTACCATTGTTGAATTATTTCGCCTTCCAAAGCCGCTTTTACTTTATTTTCGGCCATGTAGGCCGTAATTTTATCCCATGCATTGGGTACTGACATCTAAAATTCTTTTAAGATTCAATGTCCCATCCTGTTGGAGGTAGAATACCTTCAGGATAAACACCTATATCTCCCATTATTTCCTCTCCCAAACAAAACCATGAGTCAGTAGAGATGAACCAAGAAAGAACATTGTCGTAAGAGATATATGCTTGGTTGGAAGATGTACATGGCGCAATATTCGCCATTTGCTTTTCAAAATTCTCCTTTGTGACATGGTTCACATCAGTAAGAAAATAGCTTTGGTCAGCTTCGACATACTCCACTAGACCATCTTCTTTCCACATCACAAGTCGTTGATGCAGAGTTGAAGGCACAACACCCACTCCATGTATCCATTCTCTGCCAAGGAGTAAGTTGTAGCTTGCCTTAGAGGCTATAACAAAGAACATAGTAGTTCTTTTTACAGTGCCTACCATTATCTCAACCTCTATGGCTCCCAAAGATTGGCCAGATTTGCCTTCATAATTAGTCAAGACAATGTTGTGAGGTTTAAGATCCGTGTCGAATTTTCCTATTGTCTTCAACAAGATTTGAGGCATTAAGTTAACTGCAGCACCTCCATCCACCAGAATTTTGTTAATGCCTACACCATTCACTTTGGCTTGCACATACAATGGCTTTAGATGGTGTTGCATGCCTTCATCTGGCTTCTCGAAAGCAGTCATTTGGTCTTCGACACAACCATTATTCATAACATAATAGCAAATTGGCCTATGATTAGCCATGTCTTCAGTGAAATTCTCTTCGATATCATTAGGAACCGTAACGACATCGTATTCACTAGGCAGGATAGACACCACATTACATATGACATCAAAATCACCTTCAGAATCTTCAAAATCTGATGTCACATCTTCGTCCATGTCGAACTCAGCATTTTTCATTTTTAGAGACGACAATGGGGGAAAGATTCTTTCACTCGCAGGCCTTCTTGGCTTTTCTATAACAATAGCTTTGCCTTTGGCCTTATTCCAGTATTCACTTGATTTGCAACATGTATGTTCACCTTCGCAGTTCCATCAACTTTTGTAGTCACATTCTTTGCTACCTTCGAACTTCCTGGAGTTTGCTCATTGGCGCCAGCGTCGCTTTCTTTCTTCTTTGATCGTTGGAACCGACGCCATTGAGTCTTCGCCATCGGGTTCTTACCCTTATAATTGTTCCCGTAGTTGTACTTTGCAAAGATCACTCACATCTGGCTTAACCACTTCAACCTGTGGAGTAGCATTTTTGTAGTGCTTGCAAACAGCATGAATCCACTTCTCATTTGGAAGGTTTGCCATTGGAACAAATGACTTAGCAGACGCTGACAACACGAACTCTTTCTTCGTTGCATTCTTGTTAACAAACTGCTGCTTACTTGTCGAAGGCTTAGTTGCAACCTTAGCATTGAAAGGAAGATCTCCTTTTTTGAAATCGAATTTTGGCCTCTTATCTAGCCATTTTCTTTTTAGTGGTTGTCGAACCCCATAACCTTCGACACTCTTAGCTGCCTCTTTGTCGAAGACAGCACTGCATCTAGGGCAAAGCATCACTTCAGAGTTTTTCAACTTACACCTGTTAAGGAAATCTATCAATTCCTCTTCACTTTCTGTAAACAAACCGCACCTTCTCATCATACTCTTCTTGAGTTATCTTTTGTGTAACATCATCTACACGTACGACACTCTTGAGCTCTTGTGGTAGACTTGACATTTTTAGGAGAGCCCACCATCTTAACGTCAACCATGCTTACATTCATTTCGACAGGTTCTGCATACATGGCTTCAGCCTGATGCAACGGGTCAGCATCAATTTGCATTGGAGCTTTATTTTTCTTATCACCGAATTTAAGTCTTTCTTCTTCGATTGCTTTTTGTACTAAGTCCCTGAAAAGTACGCAACGGTCAGTAGTATGTCCCAAAAAATTATGAAACTTACAATAACCCTTTTTCTTTCTCTGTTCGAGAGATGGTACTTTCAGGCCATTAGGCACTATTATTTGGCCATCAGTTACTAAAAGATCAAAAATTTCATCACATTTAGTAACATCAAAAGTATAAGTTTTTGGCACAAATCTATCATTTCTAGGCTCCACAGGGTTATTCCCATTTGCAGGCCTTAATAGTTTACAAGAATAAGGAGGACCAGGCTTAAGTTCAGCCACGTCTATCTCTTCTGCATCGACATCGCTAAATGCAAAGTCGAATTCCTAATCAACATAGGCTATTTTTTCCTTTTTATGAAACCCCAATGAGTTTTCTTTTTTATGGAATTTGTTCACCCTAGTTTTTTCTTCTTTGAGCCTTTCAACTTGTCGAACTCTATCGGCTAATTGGGCCATGTCTCTTAAATGAGACGTATCCAATTTCTTTCTAATTGAATAATCAAGGCCACCAACAGCCATTTCAACAAGTTCATGCTCAGGCACTTGTGTGAAACACCTAGCCTTCAATAGCCTAAATCTATTTAAATAATCATCAATAGCCTCAGGCACTTTTCGTCGAACACTGGCCAATTCTTTGAGACTAATCTTCGACTGACCCATGTAAAACTGTTCATGAAACGCTTTTTCTAGTTACCCCCATGTGAACATAGAACCGGGAGGTAAGGTGGTAAACCAAGTAAAAGCATTCTTAGTCAGAGAATTTGGAAAATATTTCATTTTCAAGTTCTCATTTTGGGCTATATCTCCCGCCTCTGGCCATGTAACTGCAATGTGTTCGATCAGATTCGCTTTGTGTCGCCCCCCAAATTTAGTAAACTTGGGAATTTTCCAACCTCTTGGCAACTCTGTTTGTAATACATATTCACACAATGGTGATATGAAATTAGGCCTATGCAAACCTATGTTAAGGCCATTTTGCGCCATTATAGTTTCTACCAAAGTGGCTATATTATCTTGAGCGCCAACATTATTTCGTTGTACTTGTCGAACAACTTCATCGGCATTTTGGTTCCGGTTTACCAAAACTACTTCAGGGATATGGTTCCCCATCCCTTGTCGTTCGCCTACAACTGCTTGGGCTTCAAATCGTAGCCGATCCTCGTGGAGTACTGCACGTTATTCCCACAATTGGGTACTTGCCTATTATTAACCGTCGAGTCCCAAAGAAATCGGCAATCCTACCCATTTGAGTTGCCAACATCCGATAACTTGTATTGGTATTTTGAATTAATGGATTGAAAACTGTACTAATCTGTTGAGTCAAGATATTAACCATATCATGTTGCTTTCATCCACTTGTTGTCTTAATGCCAACAAAGATGCATTGGTTAATGCAAGAGGATTTCGACGACTCGTATGCTCGTAAGAGACATGCGAAGGAGAAAAGGTCGAAACATGTGGCATTCCAGTAGGCATGCCATACATACCAAAAGGATATGGTGGTAGACTCATACTTTGGAAACGTGTCTCTAAACTATTACCTGTTGCCATATAAGGGCTAGAAGGAAGCCCTACATTTGGTGGCAAAGACATAGATTGCGTCGACCCAACATTGGTCATCGACATTGCAGGAACGGTTATTGATGTTATCAGCCATCGTCCCCGCAACAATTCCAAATACTAACACTTACAGAGTCCATGGTTGTTCCTTGCCCTTGTGATACCACAGGGTTAGAACTAGATGCATTATTAGAATTAGTACGCACCATTCTACCACTCCTCAAGCGCATACAAATACATGCACTAACAGAAAAAACACAAAATCAAAGGCAATGTCCCACTGGGCGTGCCAATTTGTTTGCTGGTGTTTTTAGCAAACAATCACTAGTTTTAAATACTGAGTTTGTGAGATCAAAACTAGAAGATCTCTTGACAATTGCTCTTGTATATTTTGTGTTTTTGATAGTTTTAAAAGAAGTAACTTGTGCGAAGAACACGATTGTAAATGAAACGAAAAAGTAATTGCCAGAAATGTAAAAGAACAGTAAATGATTGCATTAAAAATAAGAAATTGGTACACAAGCACATACAATGATTCTCCACTCCACTGCTACTGTGACTTGGAAGTTAGAGTTTCGAATGTTGTGTTTATGTTGTGACTCTCGAGTTTCTATTACAAAGTAGTATTTATACTTCTTAGAAACAAACATAAGGAAAAGTAATCGCTTACTAAACGTGAGAGAAAGTAACCTCCCACTAATCGCCTCTTCTCCTTGAATTTCGACTAAACCGCCTCCAACTTCCTCGTCAAACGTTGAACCTTGCCTTGTCGAAAGATTAAGATTTGTCTTGTCGAAAGCTCCTTTGCTTTGCTTGTCGGGTTCATTCCTACTACCAACATCTAGACATCTTTTCATCGAATTGATAGCGAGTTGACTTGATGTCCGACTTGTAGTTTCCAAGACACCATTAATGAAGAAACAAACTCGCCTAATACTTCCTTTAAAGCATTGTCGAAATTTTGGGATAACTAATACCTAAAGTGCAATGTTAAACAATGTGTTTTGGGACACTTTAGTGTTCGGAAAATATCTTAACTAACTCAAATACGCAAAGTTTGTTCCTCAATAACCTATTTGGTGAAAAAAAAATTTATGACAAAATACGTAAAGTGAGGTGCTAAGTAGTGTATTTTGGGGTACTCAACTCTCACAAAAATTTAACTTTCCAAATACGCAAAATTTGTTCCTCGCTTATCGGGCCATGAAAATATTAATAATTTCGTGACAAAATACGTAAAGTGTGATCTAATGCAATGGGATTTGGCGATTATTTCAAATGTCAAGAAGAAAAATAGATTTTCAAATATGTGAAATTGCTTTCTCAATAACCATTTTGGTGAAAAATTAATAATTTTGTGACAAAATACATAAAGTGTGATGCAAAACAATGTGTTTTTGGGTACTTTAGCGTTCAAAAAAATTAAATGTTCAAATACTTACAGCTCGCTCCTCAAGAATCGATGTCGTGAAAAAATATTGACACTAATCCGCAACTTATCCTTTTACTAATTTCACCACTTTAAATAATCAATTTCTTTTTATACTTCTTCTCTTTATATTTTTAGGACGATATTTTTTGAACCTTTAAAAATAACTTATTTTTATACCTCTTCTCCTTAAATTTCCTATTTTACACCTTCATTTCTTATTTTTATTGATTCTAGCATTAAATTTATTCAATAGATTTTTACATACTCCAATTTCACCGATCACTAAAATAGTATCAAATTATGTCTTCGATGGGAAAACATGTACCCAAGGGTTACAGATCATTTTGTCAAAAATAAATGAATTGATTTACTAACAATTTAATAAGAATATTTACCATTACATACTTATTTTATATATTATTATTCTTCTTTTCTCATCCCAACAGAAAAATCTTTTCTCTTATTTTTGTTTTTGAGTTTTAACGGGAGACATTATATATTGTTGTTATTAAAAATATTACTTTCATATTTTTGGTTTTTTATATGTATTTATTTTTACAGTGTGTTTTGGACACTTTAGTGTTCGGAAAATATTTAACTAATTCAAATACGCAAATTTTGTTTCTCAATAACCGGTTTGGTGAAAAAGTAATAATTTCAAGACAAAATACGTAAAGTGAGGAGCTAAGCGAGGTGTTTTGGGGTACTTTAATTTTAAGAAAATCTTTAACTTTCCAAATATGCAAAATTTGTTCCTCAATTATCGCTTTGGTGAAAAAATTAATAATTTCGTGACAAAATATGTAAAGTACGATGCAAAACAATGCGCTTTTGGTGTATTTTAGCGTTCAAAAAAATTATATTTTCAAATATGTGAAATTGCTTCTCAATAACCAGGTTTATGAAATAATTAATAATTTTGTGACAAAATACATAAAGTGTGATTTAAAAATAATAATTTTGTGACACTAACCTGCACAACTTACCCTTTTACTAATTTCACCACTTTAAAAAATCAATTTTGTTTTATACTTCTTACATTTATATTTTTTAGGACCGTATTTTTCTGAACTTTTAAAAAATAATTTATTTTTATACTTTTTCTCTTTATATTTCCTATTTTACACCTCACTTGTCTATATGTACTAACCAGAATTTTCGCCCCACGCTAGTCATTGAGTAAGGGTTGAAAAATATAATAATGTCAAAGAAAGTCATAGCTTACAATTTTGCAGTCAATTAAGGACTTCAAGGAAAACAAGGTCGATAATGATTAGATTATAATATACTAACTAAGTAGACAAGGCTGACCAACGTTTAGAGTTGAATGTGAGTCCACAGTCATGCATGTCACCTCATTGCTTCCTTCCATTATTATATATATAAGATTTCTCGACAACTATTATTATTTAACCAACCCATTATTTATTCTTGTTCTCATTGCGCAGTCCCTTCCCTCTCCACCTACCATTACCAAACACATGAAACAAAACCTCTATATAATCCTCAACCACTGCACCCTTCCATCACAACTCAGAAAATCAATTCTCCACAACTCTCTTTCATAACATTTTCTCTCTCTCTCTCTCTCCTTCATTTTACTTTCTTTCCTTCCATATTCTCTCAAAACTAGCTTTGAAACATTTTGCATTAATTAACAAAATGGAAGCTGCAACCATTACAAACAACTTTAACGGCGGTTCATTCTGTTTGAAGAATAGTACTATCAATACTAGTGATCCTTTGAATTGGGGTGTGGCGGCAGAGGCCATGAAGGGGAGTCACTTGGATGAGGTGAAGCGGATGGTGGAGGAGTACCGGACACCAGTGGTTAGGCTCGGCGGGAGACCTTGACAATCTCGCAGGGGCTGCCATCGCCGGAGCATACGACGAAGGTGTGAGGGTGGAGCCGCTGAATCTTCAAGAGCCGGTGTTAAGGCTAGTAGTGACTGGGTGATGAACAAGATGAACAACGGATCGATAGCGATTCACGGTGTCACCACCGCCCAGTGCTACCTCCCACCGTCGAACCAAACAAGGTGGCGCTCTGCAGAAAAGATCTAATCGTGTAATTTACTTCACACGTACACATTATTACATATTTAAAAGTATATGTCTTTGCTCATAATTCACCAATTGTACCATTTTTGTGAACAGATCGTACCATTTTTGTTTTTTTGTTTTTACACAAATGGGACAAACAATAGTGTTTTTGCACTTGAGGAGTAGTTTATTTGACTTACCATATTTGACTAATGCAACTTAGTTTGGATCAAGTTTTAACTTATATGACTTATTTAATTAAAATCATTTTTTAATGTTTCAATTAAAAATTCTTATAATGGGTTTTAGTTATTTACAGATAATTAAAAAAAAGTGCTAGTACTTATACATCTCAATTCTTATTTTTTTAGATTTTTAAATGCCGGAATATTTGGCAATGGGACAGAGTCAAGCCACACATTGCCACAAACAAGCAACAAGAGCAAATATGCTAGTGAGAATCAACACACTTCTTCAAGGATACTCAGGCATTAGATTTGAAGTCTTAGAAGCCATCACCAAGCTTCTCAACAACAATATCACCCCATGTTTACCACTACGTGGAACAATCACAGCTTCAGGAGATTTGGTTCCTCTTTCATACATTGCTGGTTTACTCACTGGTAGACCAAACTCCAAAGCTATTGGACCCTCGGAGAGGTACTCAATGCAAAAGAAGCTTTTCAATTGGCTGGAATCAATGATGGTTTCTTTGAATTGCAGCCTAAGAAGGCCCGCACTTGTTAATGGCATCGCAGCTTGGTTCGCCTTAGCTTCTATTGTTCTCTTTGATGCTAACATATTGGTTGTCTTGTCTGAAGTTCTATCAGCTATTTTTGCTGAAGTCATGCAAGGGAAACCTGAATTTACTGACCATTTGACACACAAGTTGAAGCACCACCCTGGTCAAATTGAAGCTGCTGCTATTATGGAACACATTTTGGATGGAAGTTCCTATGTCAAATCAGCTAAGAAATTGCATGAGATGGATCCTTTGCGTAAGCCAAAACAAGATAGATATGCACTTAGAACTTCACCACAGTTGGCTTGGTCCTCTTATTGAAGTCATTAGATTCTCTACCAAGTCCATTGAGAGAGAGATTAACTCACAATGACAACCCTTTGATTGACGCTTTCAAGAAACAAGGCCTTGCATGGTGGAAACTTCCAAGGAACACCTATTGGAGTATCCATGGACAACACACGCTTGGCTCTTGCAAAGAATTGAAAGCTCATGTTTGCTCAATTCTCTGAGCTTGTTAATGATTTTTACAACAATGGATTGCCTTCAAATCTCTCCGCTAGTAGAAATCCTAGCTTGGATTATGGTTTCAAGGGAGCTGAAATTGCCATGGCTTCTTATTGTTCTGAACTACAATATCTTGCAAATCCAGCACAACCCACGCCCAAAGTGTTTGAGCAACACAACCAAGATGTGAACTCTTTGGGTTTGATTTCTTCTAGGAAAACAAATGAAGCCATTGAGATCCTTAAGCTCATGTCTTCCACATTCTTGATTGCACTTTGCCAAGCAATTGACTTAAGGCATTTGGAGGAGAACTTGAAAAACTCCGTGAAGAACATTGTAAGCCAAGTTGCAAAGAGGACCCTTACAACAAAGTGTCGGTGGAGAACTCCATCCTTCAAGGTTTTGTGAAAAAGATTTATTAAATGTGGTTGAAAGGGAACATGTGTTTGCATATATTGATGACCCATGCAAAGGTTACATACATACCCGTTGATGCAAAAACTAAGGCAAGTGCTTGTGGATCATGCATTAGTAAATGGAGAGAACGAGAAGAACTTGAACACATCAATATTCCAAAAGATTGCTACTTTTGAGGATGAATTGAAGACCCTTTTGCCAAAGGAGGTTGAAAGTGCAAGAGGTTTGCATATGAGAGTGGCAATTCAAAGAATTCCAAACAAGATAAATGAATGCAGATCATACCCACTTTATAAGTTTGTGAGAGAGGAGTTGGGGACTGGTTTGCTAACTGGAGAAAATGTCATATCACCAGGTGAGGAATTTGACAAGCTATTCACAGCTATGTGCCAAGGAAAAATCATTGATCCTCTTTTGGAATGCCTTGGGAGTGGAACGGTGCCCTCTTCCAATTTGTTAATTTTTCCATTTATTTTTAGGAATGTTTTCTTTGTATCTGTGCAAAGTACACTGATAATCATCTGATTTGTCGCTCCTCTAGCAAATTAATAAGGAACGCTTCATTTATGTTTAATCAATCTCAAAGAGAAACTTGTAACTTACTAATTAATTTAATTGAAATTCAGTTGTTTGCCAAAGCTTTGAGTGCCACTATATAATATTACACATGTAAATGGTGTTTTGATTCGTAGTCCTGCTTAATCTAATTTTAAAGCTGGTCAAATGTGTTTCCCCATATAACTACACTAAAATATGCATATCCTCATAAAGGTTGCTTCTCCACATATCATATTCTAAGCAACAAAAATAATAACTGCATGCACTGAATTTCGAGTAAACAAACCTATACACAATAGAAATTAAATAAATGAGACTCTCACTCGTGCTCTGCCCGGGATGATTGACAACAGTAAATTGTTCCTATGAATAATACATATGTACAGTAAATAAATAGTGAAACAAGAGACACAAAAGATGACATCAACAAAAATATATAGAAACAAGTGAAACACCTAATAAAGGTTCAACGAAAAGGAAAATAAATTCTTTAAGCAGATGACCTGCTTGATATTTTGACTTCTATAAAAGTGGTTGTGGTCAAAACTTATCATTAGTATTATCGAGATGCAGTGGTTGACCTTGTAATTTAAATATCACATATGTAGAGTATATAAAATTCATCTCTAGCATTAATTTAATTGAGAACTCAGATTTATTATTACTCCATTGACAGTTTACTTTCTTTGTAATAAATGTTTATGTGTAAACCCTTTTATATACAAATAAATTTCTTGAACATACTTAGAATGGATACTATTATTTCATAGATATTGCATAAGGATGAAGGTGTGGGAATGGCTTGGTATCACAAGAAAGGATTTTAATAGTGTGTGGGATCATCTGTGGCTGCACAAAATCAATATTGGAGGAAAGAAAAGAAGGAGAGTACGGTTTCTAGTGTGGGTATCTGTCATTTGGGTCATATGGATCAACCGGAATAGAGTCATTTTTCGAGGGGGCGTGCCTAGTGTAACACAAATGTTAAATCATGTAAAAGGTTTATTTTGGGGTTGGGTAGCAAATAGATTGGGAGATCAAAACTCTTTCACTTTCGAGGAATGGAACAATGATCCTATTAATTGTATGCTTCACGTGAGCTAAATGTATTTGGGTTGAGGCACCCCTAGTGCTCCCAATCTAATAAAATATTTGACTTATAAAAAAAATAGATATTGCATAAAATATCATATATATATATATATATGGACAAAAGGATAAAATATAACTTATGGTTTTTTAGTTTATACTATACGGACTAAAAATATAAAAGACAATATATTTTTTGTTAATTTAGACAAAATAAACACTACACACAATCACATTTAATTAGGTTCGGACTCTGAAGTTGACGTCTCGCTGAAATTGCCATTTCAACCACTAGTGAAAGACATAGAATATAAACATATATTGATGACATTAAAATGAAGTCTCTTTAAGTCCTTTACTTAGCCTTCCATATATCTTAGAGATGAGTGCTAGAAACACTCTATTTTATATTTTCCTTCCGACACTCACTTCATGATTGAGTGAAATTCGGATGCATTACGCTAAATAAATAGTCACATTTTTAAAGTAGTAGAATTCTTAAACTTTCCAATAAAAAA
Organism: Oxytropis ochrocephala; assembly: GCA_020916435.1. Classification (NCBI taxonomy): domain Eukaryota; kingdom Viridiplantae; phylum Streptophyta; class Magnoliopsida; order Fabales; family Fabaceae; genus Oxytropis; species Oxytropis ochrocephala. The sequence goes on along the minus strand of CM037091.1, from coordinate 107,685,819 downwards.
ATCCTAGCAAATCTCCCGCACAGTGTTCCCGCCAATCTATCCCCACCTTTTTTTAGTGCAATCTCCCATTCTTATTTTTTTTTGAGGTAATTAACAATTTTTTTAGGAACTTTATAGTCTGGAAAAAAAATTAAATGTTTAAATACAAGAATTAAGTTTGTTTCTCAATAATCGGTTTCGTGAAAAAATAATAATAATTTTGTTACAAAATACGTAAAGTGCGATGCTAAACAGTGTATTTTGGGGTACTTTAGCATTCAGAAATTTTTTAAATGTTCAAATACACAAAGTTTGTTCGTCATGCCAGTTTGGCGAAAAATTATAATAATTTCGTCGCAAAATACTGTTTGCTGGTGTTTTTAGCAAACAATCACTAGTTTTAAATACTGAGTTTGTGAGATCAAAACTAGAAGATCTCTTGACAATTGCTCTTGTATATTTTGTGTTTTTGATAGTTTTAAAAGAAGTAACTTGTGCGAAGAACACGATTGTAAATGAAACGAAAAAGTAATTGCTTTAAATGTAAAAGAACAAAGAAATGATTGCATTAAAAATAAGAAATTGCTACACAAGCACATACAAGGATTCTGGCCCACTGCTTTACTGTGACTTGGAAGTTAGAGTTTCAGAATGTTGTGTTTATGTTGTGACCATGAGTTTCTATTACAAAGTAGTATTTATACTTCTTAGAAACAAACATAAGGAAAAGTAACTGCCTACTAAACGTGAGAGAAAGTAACCTCCCACTAATTGCCCTTCTCCTTGAATTTCGACTAAACCGCTCTCCAACTTCCCCGTCGAACGTTGAACCTTGCCTTGTCGAAAGATTAAGATTTGTCTTGTCGAAAGCTCCTTTGCTTTGCTTGTCGGGTTCATTCCTACTACCAACATCTAGACATCTTTTCTCACAAATTGATAGCGAGTTGACTTGATGCCGACTTGTAGTTTCAAGACACCATTAATGAAGAAACAAACCTGCCTAATACTTCCTTTAAAGCATTGTCGAAATTTTGGGATAACTAATACGTAAAGTGCAATGTTAAACAATGTGTTTTGGGACACTTTAGTGTTCGGAAAATATCTTAACTAACTCAAATACGCAAAGTTTGTTCCTCAATAACCTATTTGGTGAAAAAAAAAATTATGACAAAATACGTAAAGTGAGGTGCTAAGTAGTGTATTTTGGGGTACTTAACTCTCACAAAAAATTTAACTTTCCAAATACGCAAAATTTGTTCCTCGCTTATCGCTTTCATGAAAATATTAATAATTTCGTGACAAAATACGTAAATTTGCAATGGATTTTGGCGATTATTTCAAATGTCGCAAGAAAAGTAGATTTTCAAATATGTGAAATTCGCTTCTCAATAACCATTTTGGTGAAAAAATTAATAATTTTGTGACAAAATACATAAAGTGTGATGCAAAACAATGTGTTTTTGGATACTTTAGCGTTCAAAAAAAAAATTAAATGTTCAAATACTTACAGTTCGTTCCTCAGTAATCGATGTCGTGAAAAAAAATTGACACTAATCCGTGCAACTTATCCTTTTACTAATTTCACCACTTTAAATAATCAATTTCTTTTTATACTTCTTCTCTTTATATTTTTTAGGACGATATTTTTTTGAACCTTTAAAAATAACTTATTTTTATACCTCTTCTCCTTAAATTTCCTATTTTACACCTTCATTTCTTATTTTTATTGATTCTAGCATTAAATTTATTCAATAGATTTTTACATACTCCAATTTCACCGATCACGAAAATAGTATCAAATTATGTCTTCGATGGGAAAACATGTACCCAAGGGTTACAGATCATTTTGTCAAAAAAATAAATGAACTGACGACTAACAATTTAATAAGAATATTTACCATTACATACTTATTTTATATATTATTATTCTTCTTTTCTGTCCCAACAGGAAAATCTTTTCTCTTATTTTTGTTTTTGAGTTTCAACGGGAGACATTATATATTGTTGTTATTAAAAATATTACTTTCATATTTTTGGTTTTTTATATGTATTTATTTTTTACAGTGTGTTTTGGACACTTTAGTGTTCGGAAAATATTTAACTAATTCAAATACGCAAATTTTGTTTCTCAATAACCGGTTTGGTGAAAAAGTAATAATTTCAAGACAAAATACGTAAAGTGCAATATTATACAGTGTGTTTTGGACACTTTAGTGTTCGGAAAATATTTAACTAATTCAAATACGCAAATTTTGTTCCTCAATAACCGGTTTAGTGAAAAAGTAATAATTTCAAGACAAAATACGTAAAGTGAGGAGCTATTTAGCGAGGTGTGTTTTGGGTACTTTAATTTTAAGAAAATCTTTAACTTTCCAAATATGCAAAATTTGTTCCTCAATTATCGGTTTGGTGAAAAATTAATAATTTCATGTGACAAAATATGTAAAGTGTGATGCAAAACAATGCGTTTTGGTGTATTTTAGCGTTCAAAAAAATTATATTTTCAAATATGTGAAATTTGTTTATCAATAACCAGTTTGGTGAAATAATTAATAATTTTGTGACAAAATAAATAAAGTGTGATGCAATGTAGTGTGTTTTTTGGTACTTTAGGGTTCGGAAAAAAAATTAACTGTTCAATACTAAAAATTAACTGTTCAATACTATTAAGCGTGATGCAAAAATAATAATTTTGTGATGCAAAAATAATAATTTTGTGATGCAAAAATAATAATTTTGTGACACTAACTCTGCAAACTTACCCTTTTACTAATTTCACCACTTTAAAAATCAATTTTGTTTTATACTTCTTACCTTTATATTTTTAAGACCGTATTTTTCTGAACCTTTAAAAAATAATTTATTTTTATACTTTTTCTCCTTATATTTACTATTTTACACCTCACTTGTCTATATGTACTAACCAGAATTTTCGCTCCACGCTAGTCATTGAGTAAGGGTTGAAAATATAATAATGTCAAAGAAAGTCATAGCTTACAATTTTGCAGTCAATTAAGGACTTCAAGGAAAACAAGGTCGATAATGATTAGATTATAATATACTAACTAAGTAGACAAGGCTGACCAACGTTTAGAGTTGAATGTGAGTCCACAGTCATGCATGTCACCTCATTGCTTCCTTCCATTATTATATATATAAGATTTCTCGACAACTATTATTATTTAACCAACCCATTATTTATTCTTGTTCTCATTGCGCAGTCCCTTCCCTCTCCACCTACCATTACCAAACACATGAAACAAAACCTCTATATAATCCTCAACCACTGCACCCTTCCATCACAACTCAGAAAATCAATTCTCCACAACTCTCTTTCATAACATTTTCTCTCTCTCTCTCTCTCCTTCATTTTACTTTCTTTCCTTCCATATTCTCTCAAAACTAGCTTTGAAACATTTTGCATTAATTAACAAAATGGAAGCTGCAACCATTACAAACAACTTTAACGGCGGTTCATTCTGTTTGAAGAATAGTACTATCAATACTAGTGATCCTTTGAATTGGGGTGTGGCGGCAGAGGCCATGAAGGGGAGTCACTTGGATGAGGTGAAGCGGATGGTGGAGGAGTACCGACACCAATGGTTAGGCTCGGCGGGAGACCTTGACAATCTCGCGGTGTGGCTGCCATCGCGAGCATACGACGAAGGTGTGAGGGTGGAGCTGTCGGAATCTTCAAGAGCTGGTGTTAAGGCTAGTAGTGACTGGGTGATGAACAGTATGAACAACGGGATCGATTCATGGTGTCACCACCGGCTTCGGTGCTACCTCCCACCGTCGAACCAAACAAGGTGGCGCTCTGCAGAAAGAGCTAATCAGGTAATTTACTTCACACGTACACATTATTACATATTTAAAAGTATATGTCTTTGCTCATAATTCACCAATTGTACCATTTTTGTGAACAGATAGTACCATTTTTGTTTTTTTTTTTTTACACAAATGGGACAAACAATAGTGTTTTTGCACTTGAGGAGTAGTTTATTTGACTTCGCTGATTACCATATTTGACTAATGCAACTTAGTTTGGATCAAGTTTTAGCTTATATGACTCATTTAATTAAAATCATTTTTTAATGTTTCAATTAAAAATTCTTATAATGGGTTTTAGTTATTTACAGATAATTAAAAAAAAAGTGCTAGTACTTATACATCTCAATTCTTATTTTTTTAGATTTTTAAATGCCGGAATATTTGGCAATGGGACAGAGTCAAGCCACACACTGCCACAAACAAAGAACAAGAGCAAACCATGCTAGTGAGAATCAACACACTTCTTCAAGGATACTCGGGCATTAGATTTGAAGTCTTAGAAGCCATCACCAAGCTTCTCAACAACAATATCACCCCATGTTTACCACTACGTGGAACAATCACAGCTTCAGGAGATTTGGTTCCTCTTTCATACATTGCTGGTTTACTCACTGGTAGACCAAACTCCAAAGCTGTTGGACCCTCCGGAGAGGTACTCAATGCAAAAGAAGCTTTTCAATTGGCTGGAATCAATGATGGTTTCTTTGAATTGCGTACTAAAAAAGAAGGCCTTGCCCTTGTTAATGGCACTGCAGTTGGTTCTGCCTTAGCTTCTATTGTTCTCTTTGATGCTAACATATTGGCTGTCTTGTCTGAAGTTCTATCAGCTATTTTTGCTGAAGTCATGCAAGGGAAACCTGAATTTACTGACCATTTGACACACAAGTTGAAGCACCACCCTGGTCAAATTGAAGTCTTTGCTATTATGGAACACATTTTGGATGGAAGTTCCTATGTCAAAGCAAACTAAGAAATTGCATGAGATGGATCCTTTGCGTAAGCCAAAACAAGATAGATATGCACTTAGAACTTCACCACGGTGGCTTGGTCCTCTTATTGAAGTCATTAGATTCTCTACCAAGTCCATTGAGAGAGAGATTAACTCACAATGACAACCCTTTGATTGACGTTTCAAGAAACAAGGCCTTGCATGGTGGAAACTTCCAAGGAACACCTATTGGAGTATCCATGGACAACACACGTTTGGCTCTTGCGGAATTGGAAAGCTCATGTTTGCTCAATTCTCCGAGCTTGTTAATGATTTTACAACAATGGATTGCCTTCAAATCTCTCCGCTAGTAGAAATCCTAGCTTGGATTATGGTTTCAGGAGCTGAAATTGCCATGGCTTCTTATTGTTCGAACTACAATATCTTGCAAATCCGATTTACAACCCACGTCCAAAGTCTTTGAGCAACACAACCAAGATGTGAACTCTTTGGGTTTGATTTCTTCTAGGAAAACAAATGAAGCCATTGAGATCCTTAAGCTCATGTCTTCCACATTCTTGATTGCACTTTGCCAAGCAATTGACTTAAGGCATTTGGAGGAGAACTTGAAAAACTCGTGAAGAACATTGTAAGCCAAGTTGCAAAGAGGACCCTTACAACAGTGTCGAGTGGAGAACTCCATCCTTCAAGGTTTTGTGAAAAGATTTATTAAATGTGGTTGAAAGGAACATGTGTTTGCATATATTGATGACCCATGTAGTGCTACATACCCGTTGATGCAAAAACTAAGGCAAGTGCTTGTGGATCATGCATTAGTAAATGGAGAGAACGAGAAGAACTTGAACACATCAATATTCCAAAAGATTGCTACTTTTGAGGATGAATTGAAGACCCTTTTTGCCAAAGGAGGTTGAAAGTGCAAGAGTCTGCATATGAGAGTGGCAATTCAAAGCAATTCCAAACAAGATAAATGAATGCAGATCATACCCACTTTATAAGTTTGTGAGAGAGGAGTTGAGGATCTGTTTGCTAACTGAGAAAATGTCATATCACCAGTGTGAGGAATTTGACAAGCTATTCACAGCTATGTGCCAAGGAAAAATCATTGATCCTCTTTTGGAATGCCTTGGGGAGTGGAACGGTGCCCCTCTTCCAATTTGTTAATTTTTCCATTTATTTTTAGGAATGTTTTCTTTGTATCTGTGCAAAGTACATTGATAATCATCCGATTTGTCGCTCCTCTAGCAAATTAATAAGGAAAGCTTCATTTATGTTTAATCAATCTCAAAGAGAAACTTGTAACTTACTAATTAATTTAATTGAAATTCAATTTGCTTGCCAAAGCTTTGAGTGCCACTATATAATATTACACATGTAAATGGTGTTTTGATTCGTAGTCCTGCTTAATCTAATTTTAAAGCTGGTCAAATATGCATATCCTCATAAAGGTTGCTTCTCCACATATCATATTCTAAGCAAAAAAAATAATCTGGTACAGACCTGAATTTCGAGTAAACAAACCTATACACAATAGAAATTAAATAAATGAGACTCTCACTGTGTGCTCTGCCTTAATGATTGACAACGATAAATTGTTCCTATGAATAATACATATGTACAAAGAACTAAATAGTGAAACAAGAGACACAAAAGATGACATCAACAAAAATATATAGAAACAAGTGAAACACCTAATAAAGGTTCAACGAAAAGGAAAATAAATTCTTTAAGCAGATGACCTGCTTGATATTTTGACTTCTATAAAACTGGTTGTGATCAAAGCTTATCATTAGTATTATCGAGATTCATGGTTGACCTTGTAATTTAAATAGCACATATGTAGAGTATATAAAATTCATCTCTAGCATTAATTTAATTGAGAACTCAGATTTATTATTACTCCATTGACAGTTTACTTTCTTTGTAATAAATGTTTATGTGTAAACCCTTTTATATACAAATAAATTTCTTGAACATACTTAGAATGGATACTATTATTTCATAGATATTGCATAAGGATCGATGAAGGTGTGGGAATGGCTTGGTATCACAAGAAAGGATTTTAATAGTGTGTGGGATCATCTGTGTGGCTGCACAAAATCAACATTGGAGGAAAGAAAAAGAAGGAGAGTACGGTTTCTAGTGTGGGTAGCTGTCATTTGGGTCATATGGATCAACCGGAATAGAGTCATTTTTCGAGGGGGCGTTCCTAGTGTAACACAAATGTTAATTCATGTAAAAGGTTTATCTTGGGGTTGGGTAGCAAATTGATTGCGAGATCAAAACTCTTTCACTTTCGAGGAATGAAACAATGATCCTATTAATTGTATGCTTCGCGTGAGCTAAATGTATTTGGGTTGAGGCACCCCTAGTGCCCCCAATCTAATAAAATATTTGACTTATAAAAAAAAATAGATATTGCATAAAATATCATATATATATATATATATATATATATATATGGACAAAAGGATACAATATAACTTATGGTTTTTTAGTTTATACTATACGGACAAAAAATATAAAAGACAATATATTTTTTGTTAATTTAGACAAAATTATAAATAAACACTACACACAATCACATTTAATT